>CM032326.1:50136801-50736801 GCA_019022515.1 Quercus aquifolioides | reverse complement strand
CAAACGACATAAACCTACCTTTGTCTGGCGAGGGTAAATGGTACACAGACGAACTCTTTGGTGGTCGGTAAGTACGCCCAGACCAGACAAAGGCGGTTAAGGGGCAAAGTGGTAAAGTCCGGTCACGGCAGGCCCTATAAGAAGGCCCTTGCCGTGTCCTGTAAAAGGGATCGAAAAACAGAGGTATTACGAAGTAAAAAGAAAACAAAAGGAAAACAAGGGAAAGAAAAAAAGATAAGAGAGAAAACAGAAAACAAAGAAAGATAATATAATGGGCATGCACCAGTAGGTCGATTTTCCCTCTCTCCCCCTTTAAATCCCGCTCTCTTCCACAGCATAAGGAGGATTCCCTTTTTTTAGGCATTAACCATTCAGGTCTGGTTCCTTCAAAGCCATTAATCCCCACAGCAGGATCTTTCCTGGGAGATTATTTGCATTGAGAGGAGGCATTCTCCCTTTTTTTGGTTTTGCTTCTGCGGACCCAAACTTAAACATGATTTTATGCTCATTCTTGATTAATTCATATTATCTTCTTTCTCCTTTACTTTCTTTGCAAAAGACATTGTTATGACTGTAATTATGTTTTATAAGTAGGGATTATTTAGTCATTTTCCATTAAATAGTCAAAGTACTCTGTTTTTGTTGTTATTATTATATCAGCCTACCGTAACTCACCTGAAACAGTTCAGCCTGCCGTAACTCATCTGAAACAGCTCTATCTACCGTAAGTACACTCCTGGCAGACGAGGCATAGTTTGTGTACAAACCGGTCTAAGTTGAGTTGCAGTTGGATCGGCCTCAACTCCCTTACTCAGAAACATCCAGGCCTATCATACCGCAGGAGGCAGCCCAGCCCAACGCAAGCACAAACAAAAAAAAAGGCCCCTACACACGGCTATAACCCGTGTTTTTAGTAGTGATTATGATATCATTAAATTTGCTTTGCCTCAAAGGCTCAAAGTCAAATCCTACTAATAGGGTTTTTATTTATTTTTATTATTATTATTATTATTATTATTATTATTGAATTAATAGGATTTTTGAAAATATTTATTAATTCAATAAAGAAATTAAATAGTATAATATTAATAAAGGGTTACAATAAATATATTTAGATAATCTTCAATAGTTAAATGATGTTATTTGTTCAGTATAACTGTGTAGTACAACACCTAGGAAATTGTAACTGCCCAATTATGTAGTCAATAGCAAGGATAACAACTTACTGAAACTGGTTAGTATGACATAGGATCTCATCTGTAGAAATAGAGGCATCAAGCTCTGCATTCTCATATAACATATTTGGGTCAGAAACCATAGGCACCTTTCTCTTCTTAAATGCAGCCACAATGACTTGTAACAGTCGAGTATATGGACTTACTGCTGGATCCAAAATTTTGTAAAATGGGAGCCCAACAACAAAAATGGATATTGAAAAAAGCATGCAATTGTAGGAATTCCAAGGCCCAAACCCCATCCAATATTGTCTTGAATAAATATTAGCACTGTCGAGGCAACAAGTATGGATACCCCCGTGACAAAATAATACCAACAAAAGAAGACCCAAGTCCTAGTCTTTTGCTTAGGCTCTGCACTAACAACTTGGTCTGCCCCAAAGGCCGCTACACAAGGTCGAATCCCACCGGATCCTATGGCTACCATTAGAAGAGAAAAATAAATGATTCCCAGCTGTCCAGAGTCGGATTCTTTGCACACTTGTTTTCCTGCAGATGGAGGTGGTCTTAGCTGTGGCAATGAAGCTGATACTGTTAAGCATGCCATTCCCTGAGTGCATGAGCATTGTAGCACATAGTTAAGTGTTTAGAAATTAAAAAAAGAAATTAAGGTTTTGTTTTGAAGAACTATATATCACTACAGGTGAGTTTGTATTAGATTTCTTTTTTACATTTACAATTTTTTAAGGTTAACTTTCTTCACTTAATGGTCAAATGCCATTTATTTTCTCCAAACTGACCAAAAAAAAAAGGGGGTTAAAGAACTACCCTTCTTTCACGGAATTTATCTTGGCAATCCTAGGACGGTGCTATCTTGGCAATCTTAGCTAGGGAAGAAAGATAATGCTTTCTTTATGAAAGAAAGCATTAAGCATGAAAACAGAGAACTGAAAATTTTTGATGTATCTCAAGATTTATCTAAAGAGAGAGGTTATCTTACTATTTGATACGTAACAGAAGCGACAGTGATAGTCCAAAACCTTCCAGCATATGAATCAGCGATGAATGCTCCAAGCAATGGCGTCAAGTTTGAAGTACCTTGAAGTTGGTGACAGTGTTGGCTGCTTTAGTCATAGGCATATGGAGCTGTTTTGTTAAATAGTTAAGCATATTAGAACCGAAGCCCTCGGCAGCGAACTTCTCACACATCTCATTTGCTGCATCCAAAAGAAAGGAGGAAGATAAAAATCATAAACGAAAGTGAATTACAAAGGAGCTCTAATATTATTGCGTAGTAGCTTACCAAAGATGAAGGGCATCGTGATCGTCCCACCCTTCTTCCTAAAATGGTTGCGTAGCTCATCCATTTTTTCAATCTCTAAATTTTCGTCTTTCACCTCCCTATTTTGAGATTTTCTATCTCTTCTACTTCAACTACAAGGCTAGCTCATCTCCACTTTTGCCACATATAAATTATAAATGGCTATCCTCCTCGGCCAGGTGCTTTTACCTAGCTACATAAGTGTTGGAGCATTTTAATATTATATAATTAAAATTGAGTTATATTATAACATAAATGTAAAAATATGGGAGTTAATATGGGAAATGAGGGATTAGTGAAAATATTTAATCCCACATTAAAAGAAGAGAGATTATTTTATTCCTTTTAACTGTGGTGATTAATGGGCTAATATGTATTGATTCAGATATTGGGCTAGATATGTGCCCAAATAACCTAATATCCAACACATCATATTAACATCTAGCAATTAATCTCATAACACCCACTACATCAGAATAATGGACCTAATTAATTATATTAATTTGGGTAATAATTTTGTGAGGTCTACTGAGCCTATAAATAGACCCATTCAGACCCAATACCGGTTACAATGTTAGTACACAAAAAAATCCAGCAATTGCAAGCATTCTTATACACTAAAAGATAGAGAGGTTTTGGGCAAAGAAGGGTGTTCTTTCTGGTGGAGGTTTGGGCTTGAACACTTTGTGCAGAGGTTGTTCTAGTCATACAACATTTGCTGGGCTGTTGTATCTTGGGGGAGGCAAGTCAGAGAAAGTCTGCACCGGTTACAAAGTTTAGTCAACCAAGGGCTTGAATCTCCTTAAAAAGAACGAGTGTCATGCCTTAGTCCAAATAGTGTTGTGTATTTTTTTCTTTCTCTTTAAATTAATAATATTTAGAAGTATTATTTAGTTTCTCTTTATGTTCTTTTCATTATTATTGTGGTTGCACCAACAATTTTAAGGAGATTCAGGACATAGAGTCTACACAAGAGAAACCAAATGAGATTGTTGGAGATCTCAACAAACCATTCCACTTCAAGGGAGCCCACTTCAAGAGGTGGAAAGGAAAGGTCCTCTTCTATTTGAGTCTTCTCAAAGTCGCCTATATCCTTACTAACAAGAATCCCTCAAAGGTTTCTACTAATGAGATGAGTGAGGAAGAATTTCATCTCCATCAAGAAAAAATAAAGGGCAAAATGCAAAACTGCCCCTCTAAGTTTCTTTAGATTTCATTTCAGTCTTCTAATTTTGCTTTTGTTCATTTCAGTTCTTTAACTTTCAAGTCTATTCAATTAAGGCTTTTTCATCAATTTTATTATATGTTGTGGTTAATTTTTCAATTTTATAAAAAAAAAAATTCAAATTTTTTAAATTAAAAAAATTCAATTAATGATTGAAAAATATTTTCCACATTTTTTTTCAAAAAAGTTTAACAAAAGTTAACGGAAAGACCTTAATTGAATAAATCTGAAACTTAGAGGACTGAAATGAACAAAAACAAAGTTAGAGGACTAAAATGAAATCTAAAGAAAGTTAGAGGTTAGTTTTGTATTTTAGCCAAAAATAAATAAGTATACAAAAGATGAATACAATTGTCGCTCTTATCTTTTGAATTGTCTTGCCGATCATTTCTATGATTATTATGATACAACTTATAATTTTGCCAAGAAAATATGGAAAGCTTTAAAAAGCAAGTATGATACCGAGGAGGCTGGTGCAAAGAAGGATGCTGCTAGTAGATTTTTCCGTTACCAAATGGTGGATGGAAAATCGATGGTGGATCAAGCACAAGACTTCCAAATGATTGTGGCAGAATTGAGATCCGAAGGCGTAAAGATTGGAGATAATCTGGTGGTAGCTGGCATAGTTGATAAACTACCACAATCTTGGAAGGAGTTCCAAAAGACTTTGTGGTATAAACAAAAGGAGACATCCTTGGAGACTTTGATCACATGCATCCATGTGGAGGAGGAGGCTAGAGGACAAGATGCACTCATGACACAAGAGAGCAATGGTAATTCCACCACAAAGGTAAACCTTATTTCAGCCAATAATAATATGCCTAAAAATCATTTTCCTTGAAATGGTCAATTGAAGCCTAAAAAGAGATTTTTCAAAAATAATAATAGATCTCAAGAAAGGGAAAACCGAATAAAAATAACAATAAGAACCAAGGACCCCCATCACAAGATCAATTTAATAGATCTTGTTTTATCTGTGGCAAGAGTGGGCATGTTGCTCGATTTTGCAAATTTCGGAGATGTGAATCTGTTTCGCAGACTAATGTAACTAAAGAGCCTTTAGTGGCTACGATTACAAACGTCAATATGGTGCAATATGTTGAAAGGTGGTGGGCAAACTCTGAAGCTAATAGGCACGTCTGCTATAACAAAGATTGGTTCAAGTTGTACACTCCCTTTGAAGAAGAAAAACAATTATGCTTGGTGACTCTAGCAAAACAAAGGTTCTTGGGAGTGGTGAGGTTGATTTGAAATTCACTTTTGAATGTGTACTAACATTAAAAGATGTGTTTTACACTCCGTCCATGAGGAAAAATTTGATATCAAGCTTTTTGCTTAACAAGGCTGGCTTCAAGCAGACTATGAAATCTAATATTAAAGGGTTTATTTGTGGGCAAGAGTTATGCTTGTGATGAAATGTTTAAGTTAAATGTTAAGAATAATAAAGGATCTACTAGTTCAGTTTATATGCTTTCTTCTATTAATTTTTGGCATACTCATTTGTGTCATATAAATAGTAGATATGTGGCAATCATGAGTAGTTTAGGATTAATTCCAAGACTGTCAAAAGATTTTGAAAAATGTAAAACTTGTAGTCAAGCTAAGATTACAAAAAGGCCTCATAAAAGTGTTGTAAGAAATACCGAATTGCTTAAGTTAATTCATCTAATTTATGTGAATTTGAGGGAATTTTAACTCGTGGAAAAAATAGATATATTATCACTTTTATTGATGATTTCTGAAAATATACAACTGTTTATTTGTTGAAAAATAAAAGTGATGCTTTTGAAAAATTTCAAGATTTTTTAAAAGAAGTTGAAAATCAATTCGGTAGAAAAATAAAAAGAATAAGAAGTGATAGAAGCCATGAGTATGAATCAAGTGCATTCAACTCATTTGTTCAATCTTTGGGAATTATCCATGAAACTACTGCACCATATTCACTTGCTTCTAAATGTGTGGCTGAAAGAAAAAATCGAACTCTAATTGAGTTAACTAATTCCATGTTAATTGAATCTGGTGCACTTTTATATTTTTGGGGTCAAGCTATTTTAACTGCATGTCATATTTTGAATAGGATGCCACATAAAAAAGTCACATACCACACCTTTTAAGATTTGGAAAAGAACATAAGCCAAATTTGGGATATTTGAGAGTATAGGGTTGTCTTGCTTATGTAAGGCTTACTGGCCCTAAAATACCTAAATTAGGTATAAGAGATACTACCTGTTCTTTTCTTGGTTATGCGATTAATAGTGCAACCTATAGATTTGCTAATCTTGAAAACAAAATAATTCTTGAATCTGGTGATGCAATTTGTCATGAAGAAAAATTTACTTTTAAATTGAAAAATAGTAGGGGTGAAGAAAATATTTTATTACAACCTAGTTCTTCTACTTCTCATTTACAAAATCAAGAAAATTTTGAATTAGAACCTAGAAGAAGTAAAAGAGCTAGAGTTGAAAAGGATTTTGGTCCTAATTATTATGTTTTTAACATTGAGAAAAATCCCAAAATTTAGAAGAGGCTTTGATATCACCTGATGCTATACTTTGGAAAAAGGCCATACATGATGAAAAGGATTTTGGTCCTGATTAATATGTTTTTAACATTAAGGAAAATCCCAAAATTTAAAAGAGGCTTTGATATCACCTGATGCTATATTTTGATATCAATCCTAAGGTCAAGCCCTCAATCTATTTATGTGAAGTGGGTAATGAAAGGCACCAATTGTGCGAGCATATTTTCCCAATGTGACTGGCCAGTCCTAAGGTCAGGCCCTCAATCTATTTATGTGATGTGGGTAATGAGATTCCTACAATGGGAAGACCTCCTGAGGCCAATCTAGTGGCCCAAATGACAGAGTTTATGGTCCATCCCGTGTCCTCCTACCCCATTTATGTATCTCCCGAGGAGTCTCAAGCTTAATGGTGAGCTCCTCCTCTTCTGTTGTTCCTCACAATTTTCTCTTGTGTATGTCTCTCCCCCTAAATTTTTCCAACCCCCTTTCTCACTCCTTCAGCCCCTATTTATAAACTTCCCTTAGTGGGATCGTCATGATAATAAGGAAGCTTTTTAGGTGGGTGGGGCCCTTCTAGGACATATTCCTGACCAGATGAGGCCCACTTCTCAAGACAGATGTGACTATCTTGAAACTTGCATCCACTGCCATTTGGTTCACAGCAGGCGATTTCCCCTAAGGCACTACCATTACCGAACAGTCCCGTCCTCGACATGTAGTAGATTTATGGACTGGTGTGGCCTACTACTTGTTATTGGGCTCAGGGTTCTCAGTATATAGAAACTGATGGGCTGGGCCTATATATTGTGCTAGTACAATGGTCTGAGCCTCCATATCATGCCCATACAATAGCCCTCCATGATTCCATTCTCATGTCGTGGGGATGGGATCGTGGTTAACCTCTATCTATCGATGGGGGATGGTCGGGATTAAGATCCCACGTCGATGGACGGATTCCTCGGTGTACTGACCCTTCTTGGGAAAAACCAACCGCTAGTCATTAAATGTGATGGACAGGTCTATCTGTATTCCTCACAAACGGAACGGCAGCCATCACATCGAATGGTCAAGATTCACTGTCATTTCATATACCGAGGCACGCATGTAACGGATAACTGGGGAAAGTTATTAATTTTTCCCTCCAAAAGCATTTAGAGCCTCTCTCCCTATAAATATGTCGTAACCTCCCTTGGCCAGATTTTTTATTTAATTTCTCCCTCTCAATCCTTACTTGTCTCATCCTCCCAAGCCTTCCTCTCAAGACCATTCTTCCAAACGAAAAGGGTATCACTGTAAGTCCTCTAACCCCTCCCTTATTCCTCCTAGTTTTTCTTTTAGTCACCCCCAAAAATGGGTTTTGTACTCCTTCTTAGGACTCAGGCCGCTCTGACAGCTTTAGGGCTAGGTTTAACATCCCCCAAGATTTTATCACCGAGTTCTGCCCTAAGGGGGATATTGAGAATGATAGGCTGCCTAAGGTGGTTTTCTTCCCCCTTATGTCAATCCTTGAGGGCGGGGTTAGATTTCCCGTGGACCCCATATTGCTTAGAACCCTTAGTTTCTATAGTCTCTGCCCTGATCAGTGTCTCCCTAATTTCTATAGGGTAGTTAATAGTGTGATTCGCTTAAATAACTTGTACGACCTAGGGCTCAACCATCATGACATTAACATCATGTATAGTATATGCGATGGCCTCAACACCGATTATTACCTAAAGATTCGCAACCCCACAATGGGTCTAATATCGTGTCTCCCTGACTCCAATAAGAACTCCGCAAGGGAGTTCCTAAAAGTGAGTGGGAACTAGCTCATGGGTGAAATTACATGCCCCATGTCAACTTGGGAAATCAATCGATACTCTTACTTACCGAGCACACCTAGTGTAGGGTTAATTGTCTTTGTCCTGCCTTTCCCCTATTCCCTTCTTGTATGCATTTCATATTTTATATATATATATATATATATATATATATTTTCATTTTTCCTCTGTTGTACCTGTTATTTAGAACATAAATTTTTTTGTTTTTGCTGACTTTCATTTGTACCGACCTTGTCTTTGGTTTATTGTGCAGTTTCCAAGCGCTTCAAACCGGATCTTAACATCGTTCATGTAAGAGACCTGAACTTCGTTCTACGGTCGAAGATCTTCGTGCATTTTGACGGGTAGCTCAAGGCATCACACTAGATCCTCAGTTGCGTTCCCTCCTATACCAACTACCAGGACCAAAGGATCTACTTTGACGGTCAGCAGCCCTCTACTGTCGTACATTGACATTCGCATGCCCGGATTCTTGCCAAGGGGCCTTACGGTGGGTGAAGCTCGAGAGAAAGGACCTCGGTTTGTAAGAGAATGCTCCTTATTACCAGCCCAAGATGGTTCAGCGGACTTAGTCTTCCACGGCAAAGCCGAGCACGTCCCTGTTGAAGATCTTGTTGTCCCTGAGCCAACCAACGACGTGGTTCAAAGGCGCAATATGAGCCTTAAGCGCTGGTTCCCAGGCACCCAACCCACCAGAGGGTCAGTCATCCCTGCAGCAAACTCCTCAATAAACATCTCACCCCTGTGGACATAAGGGGGGAATCACCACCTAGTTTTTGCAATGGCCTAGGAACCATATGTATAGCATCCTCTCGAGGAAAGACCTTTTGATCTTACTACCAAAGATATGGGTTCGGAGTTAAGGTATGGTCTTGAGAAGGTGTTAGGCACCCAAAACCACCCAACCCTAAGGCTGGCTTCCCATCATTATGTCTTATGTCTTAACCCTATTAAAGGAGCACACTCAACCCCTATATCTAACTCATACACACACACTAACATTCATCTAACAATCAACATGGTATCAATCATCCCAAAAGACATAATCATACATCTATCATGCTCATCAAAAAAAACCTACCATACATCTAATCATGCATCACATCATAGACCCTAACATTCATCTAGTATGGCATCTCCTAACATTCATCTAACATACATGTCAACCAACCTAGCATTCACCTAGCATGGCATAGCATAACATAAACCCTAGCATGTTACTATCATCATTTCATCATATCTTATCCAAGGAAAAAACATATGAATCATTTCATCGTATTTTGGTAATTTTAGAGGGAATTGGTGGTGTTTTGGTCATTTTTATGTTTTGAGGTTATTTCGATCCTTTTCTAAGTTTCAGGATCATTTCAATCATTTCTTTTGTTATATTTCAGTCATTTTTTAAGTTTCTAAAGGTATTTCAAACATTCTCTAGGTAATGAGGGCATTACGGTCATTTTTTTTTTTGTTATAAGGATATTTTAGTCATTTTTTTAGGTTTCAAGGTCATTTCTTAGGTTCTAAGGGTATTTTAGTAATTTTAGAGGGAATTTGGGGGTATTTTAGTCATTTTTTAAGTTTCAGGGTATTTCAGTCTTTTCTAAAGTTTTCAGGGTCATTTCAGTCATTTTTTAGGTTCTAAAGGCATTTTGATCTTCTTCTTTTTTTTTTTCTTTTTTTTTGGTTCTATGGATATTTTGATCGTTTTTTAGGTTCAAAGGGTATTCCGATAATTGTTGAGGGTTTCGGGGGTAATTTGGTTATTTTATAGGTTTCAATGGTATTTTGAAATTTTTTTAAGGTTTCAAGGTCATTTCGGTCATTTTTTAGGTTTAAGGTGTATTACGGTTGTTTTTTATGTTCTAAGGGCATTACAGTAACTTTTTAAGTTACAAGTTCATTTCAGTCATTTAGGTCATTTTTTTAGTATCTAAGGGTATTTCAATTATTTTTTAGGTTTACAGGGTATTTCAATCATTTTTTAGGTTTTAGAGTCATTTGGGTCATTTTTTAGGTTTCAAGGATATCCTAGTAATTTTTTAGAGTTTCAGGGTTATTTTGTTCATTTTTAAGTGTTAGGATGCGTTTTGGTAATTTTAGTATATTTAAGGGTATTTCGAAAATTTAAGAGGTTTTAGGAATATTTTTGTTATATATATTCGCCGATTATTAGGTAATTCGATGGGGTTGTGTTGGATTGGCAATGCCCATATGTAATGTTGGTTCTGCTTAATGTAACGATGGAACTGTCAAATGTAAATAAAAAATAAGAGAACTATTGAATGTGACAAAAGTACCATCACATGTGATATTGATACTGCCCAATGTGACGATGGAACTGTCAAATGTGAGAAAAAAATAAGTGTATGTTCCAAATGTGGCAAAAGTACAATCAAAAGTGATGTTGATACTGCCTAATGTAACAATAGAACCATCAAATGTAAGAAAAAAAAAATAAGAGAACCACCGAATGTGACAAAAATACAGTCACATGTGATGTTGATACTACCCAATGTGACAATGAAATTGTCAAATGTGATTAAAAAAGAATTAAAGTATCACCGAATGTGAGAAAAGTATGGTCAAATGTGATGTTAGTACTACCTAATGTGACAATAGAACCATCAAATGTGAGGAAAAAAAATAAGAGAACTATCAAATGTGACAAAAGTATAGTCACATGTGATGTTGATACTAAACAATGTGAGGATGGTATCGTCAAATGTGAGAAAAAATTAAAGTACCACCGAATGTAAGAAAAGTACGATCAAATGTGATGTTAGTACTGCCTAATGTGACAATAGAAGCATCAAATGTTAGAAAAAAAATAAGAGAACTGCCAGATGTGACAAAAGTACAGTCACATATGATGTTGGTATTGCACTATGTGAGGATGAAGCTGTCAAATATGAGAAAAAAAAAAAGGGTACTACTAAATGTAACAAAATTACTATCAAATGTGATGTTGGTAGTGCCGAATGTAACAATGAAACCATCAAATGTGAGAAAAAAAATAAGGGAACTACCAAATGTGGCAAAAAAAAAAAGTCACATTGGATGCTGAAACTGTACAATGTGATGATGAAACCGTTAAATGTGAGAAAAAAAATAAGGGAACTACCAAATGTGGCAAAAAAAAAAAGTCACATTGGATGCTGAAACTGTACAATGTGATGATGAAACCGTTAAATGTGAGAAAAAAAATAAAAGTACCACCGAATGTGACAAAGTATAGTAATATGTGATGTTGATACTGCACAATGTAAATATGTTGCCGTCAAATGTGAAGGGGAAAAAAAAGAATCACCAAATATGACAAAAGTACTATAAAATGTGATGTTAGAATTGCACAATATGAGAATTAAACTATTAAATGTGAGAATGGAATTGTCAAATGTGAAGAAAAAAAAAAAACCACCAAATGTCACAAAAGAACTATCACATGTGAATGTTGAAACGGTACAATATGAGAATGAAACCATCAAATGTGATATTTTAATAATCTGGTATAGCAGGTTGTCTACTAATGAATACCGTACCCTTTATTTGGGTACGGTAGAATTACCCTAAATTGTTACTCCTTTTCTCTTCTACTTCTCCGTCAATGATTTGCCCAAAAATACGTCAATGATTTGCCCAAAAATAGAAAGAAGAAACGCTGCCTACAAAACCTGTAAAAACGAGAGCTGGTATTTTGATGACTATGCAAGTTAGAGCAGAAGTCCACTACATCATCATCTATCTGGTAGACCAGATCAGCACTTCATTGATTGACAGCTTGGTGGTGGCGATGAGAACAAAGGGAAAGCGTCAATGAGGTGAGGACGCAAAAGTGGAGGAAGATGGGAAAGTGGGTGTACCAACATGTGTTGGGCCAGCTTAAACCAAGAGGGAGCCCATATCTGCCTTGCTCAAAGGGAATCAATCAATCTGGTCGGCACGGGACCTTATTTGTCGTTCATGGTGGTGGGCCTGACGGACGGTGCTACGGCATTCATAAAATAAAATAAAAAATGTATTGTTGATGGGATTTTTTTAGGGGCATTTCCGATATTTAACTGATTTCTGCATCAAAATTATTATCTTTGTCTTAAACTTATTTTACTCTATGATTTATAACTGAAAACGTTATTTAATCCAATCAAAAAAAAAAAAAAAACGTTATTTAAAATCACATTTCAAGTTTTAAAAATACGTAAATCATGTTTTTGGTTATAAATCACAATATGTTTTGTAAAACAAAGTCATCACTAAAACATTAGTGTAGAAGATGAAAAAAAAAAAAAAGTGAAGTTTGGATCCAGTTACACTAGACTAGACCCGTTAAGATTATAATACGGATCCACTTCTAAACACCTGTCGAATCCTTGCCCAAAAAAAATAATGCAATATTTTTTTTTCTTTTAAGATAACATTTGGAGGGTTAGCTTTTTATTGAACTTGGAGGGTTAGCTTAGGCCCAATCATCAAGGGAAGTTAATTTGTGCTTTACATTTTGCAATAATTAGATGCCATAATTCTAATTATTTGACCCAGAAAAGTTATATCTTAAAGTCATGGACATATGATACAATGGTTTACCTAGTTATACATTAGTAAATCACTTTAAAAAAAAAATTTATGAAAAAACAAAAAAATAATTCACTATTTTCACAATTTTCACAATTTTTTATAAAAAAAATTTAAAATAAATTATTAATATGTATCTAAGAACACGGCAGGCGTATCGTATCATGGCAAATCGTATAATGGCAATTATGTCATTATGGTTAATTGGCTATAGCTTCTGCAACATCACACTTTTTTACACCGTCTTTCGAATTAAGTACCACTAGATTAAAATAACATCCAAACTTTTTTTTCGTTTCGCTTTTTTTTTTAGACAACTTTTTTTTTCTTGAACTTAATAATATCAACCACCCAATATTATACTTTATAGTTATCCAATTCAATTTAGTGGGGGGGAATCAATTTGATTATAGATCATTCCTCAAAAAAAAAAAAAAAAAAGATCACTTATCAAAAAAGAAAAAAATTGATTACAGATCTAAGGTACTGAACACCCTCAGACCCAGTTGAACAAGAATAATAGATTCGTCCAAGTGGTTCATGAATCATGATTTCACGAAAATAGAGAACCAGTTCCTGACAAGTTAACGCATTTTAGAACCATATATCCTAACCCTACATATGTTCCTTTAGCTTCCTTTTTAAAAATTAAAAAAATAAAAAGGAAAAACAAAATAGAAATCTAAAAAAAAAAATTTACAACTTCTCCATCTATAATATTCCGTCGGACTGAAACGATTCGTTTTGAATTTTTTTTTTTTTTTTTTTTTTTTTGGGTTTTACTGCGCCGGCAATGTTTCATGCCGCCACGTGGGATCCGACAAATCTGACGAATCGAAATAGACATCGGAATACTCGAACAGCCCGTTAAACTCCACGTACGCGTTACTATTGTTATAACCATCACCAGTTCCCAACTCGAACGAGTCATAACTCGGGATCTGGTCCTCAAACCCCCAAAACTCGCCGATTCCAGACGAGTCAGAAGAGACTCGGATCAACTCAGTCTCCACCACGTTCTTAACCTCCTCGCTCGAAGAAGGTGGAAGGCCGAGCTCGTCGTCGGAAGCCTCCAAAAGGTACCCAAGATCAGGCTGAGACTCGCTGGAATCTGACGTGAGGTCAACCACCGGCACCGGCAAAGAAGATATCTCTTCCTCGAAACTCTTCATGAGCGAGTCAAGCTCTTGAATCGTGGGATTGGGATCCGAGTCGTCGAGAAAATCAAGAAGGTTTTCTCTGAGTCGCTTCACCTCGGGTGAGTCTAACTCGGTCGACTCGACCGAGTCATCTCGTATCCGCTTCTTGTTGTTGTGGTCTTCAACAAAGGTAGACATTGTGAGAGAGTAGAATTGAAGATTAAAAAAAAAAATGGATTGGATTGTATTGACAAGAATAATAATAATACGAGAGGAAGTGGTGGTGAGATATGGTAAAGCAAAGAAGATTGTTATATAGGGGGACAAAGTAGAGAGAGAAAGTTAGAGAGAGAAATAGAGAGATGAGAGAGAGCGTGGGGTAATGATGGTGACAAAGGCGCGTGGGGATCGAATACTTAGGCTATCACGGACGTCTTGCCTCTTTATTTGTTTTTTTCCACAACTTTTTTTTTTTTTTTCCGTTTTCTGATTTCGTGTCGGGCTTCTAATTTTATTCTTATTAAACTGCTTTGAATTTGGTCTTCAAGTCCGCTTTAGTGGATTTGGGGCCCACATGCTTAGTCAATCACGGCCTAAACTTTCCTTTTATTTTATCTTTTTTTTCCTCTTAAATCTTTCTTTTGTCTTTGGCTCTTTATTTTGGCTCAGCTCGGCTGAGAAGGTTGTCCTGGCCCTCCTGGGGGCGTAGTGTTTTTTATAAGAATTTTTTTTTTTTTTTTTTTTTTTGGTAAACCAGAATTCCATTTAAAAACTAAAGTAGTGTTTAGGATCCTCTTATTTTGTTGAAACTGAAAATTTTTTGTTAAAATACTGTAAATAAATATAAAATTTTGTTGAAATAGTATAGTGTGATCTATAAATAGTAGCAAAAATAAACTAAATAGTAAAATAAGTTGACAAAAATAATTTTGTCAAACGCACACTATAATTTTGTTATCAGTCAGCAATATGCCCTCTGTTTTACCACTCGTTAGAATAAAGTCAAGTTTGGGTAGAGCCCAAACTTGATTTGATTTGACCTATGGACAACCCTACAAACCTTAAAAAGAACTACATTGAATAAAAGTTAAAGTTATTAAATTGAAATGAATAAATTAAAAGTTATTTAAATTGAATTTTTTATAAAATTAGAGGGTGTATTTTTTTTATTTTTTTTTGGTTAATGAACGTGGATAGACATTGTGGTAGTTGGTGACTTGGGAGTCCTTTGTTTGGTAGGAAAATAAGTAAGGGTATTTTGGTCAAGTTAGGCTCGTACTTTTATAGAAATGGATGGATCAGATAAATTAAGATGGGATTCGACAGGGTGCGGAGATCATTTTTCCATAAAAGGATTAGGTTGACGAAAGTTGTAGGTAATTGATTGCGCATTACTCCGAATATCTTTTATGGGGGGCTGGTGATGATGATGATGATGGGCAGTCACTGTACCTGAAACTGAAAGGATAGATTTATGGTAAGTGGTGTCACATGAACGAATATTATATTGCACATTTAAAACCTTTCTAACGTCTAATTTCTAAAATTCTGACAGATCTTGTCATATGCAAGCAAATCATCCAGCTCATTGTATTTGCTTCAGTTTAATATTTATTTCCAAAATTTAAAATAACTCCTTTTTAGTCTTCCTCAGCTGGTAACTCCTTCACAATAAACACCATTAAATATATATATATATATATATATATATATATAGGGCACATTTGGTATACAATAATAAATAATATAATGAAATAGCTATTACACAAGAATAAGCATTTAATTGTTTGATTATATTTTTATTAAAAGTAATAGTTATTTCTTAGTAATAGTTATTCTTTAAAATGTATATAGTTGTAATTATTATTCCTTAGCCTATATAATTAACTATTAAAACAAAAAATGGATAAGAGAATAATAAGTTCAAGGCGAAACTACGTTGTTAGTCCCTGAAGTTTACCTATTAGGCGCTTTTGGTCCCTTAAGTTTCAAATGAGCTCTACTGGTTCCTAAAATTTAAAAAATGAGCACTATTGGTCCATCTATTAACTTCCATTAGTTTCATTGTCTATGTGTCTAACAGATTAATGAGGTGACAAATACTAGAGATGACACATCAGTTTTTAAAAAAACTAAATTGCCAAATCAAATTTATTTATATTAATTCATCTTAGTTTAAAAACTAAACAGAAAAAAGATAAAAAATTAAAATAAAATAAAATAATTATCTTCAAAAATTCCCAATCTCATCATTCATTTCTAGATTTCCTCCTCATTGCGGCACCAATCTTGAAGTACACCCAGATTAGGGATTGGGCATCGTTATCTCCTTTAGGTACTTCCCAATTGTCAAGAATAATAGTCACCAAAACGATAGTAAGTCATGATCTTAGAACCAAAATCGATTTTCGGGCAGCATCCATGTTGGTTTTTGTTCGCATATTATGTCTACTCAAAAGGAAGATGAGTAGAACTTGTTAATGAGAAAGCAAAATGGATGGCACACTATATAATCAGCATCTATCTTTGATTTTCTTGGTTTCTTCCCTTTGTCATCTTTATGCCTTTAGGTACTTATATCATCTAAACACTTTAAAAAAGTAAAATGGCACATCAATGAGATTAACAGTGCGATTCAAGATTAAGGTTAGCGGTGTGAAAGAAATCTGGAATGGACGATGAGAATGGGGATTTTTGAGAATTGGTTGTTTAGGTTTTAATCTTTTTCTTTTTAATTATATTTAATTTTTAGTTTTCAAAACAAAAATGAATTAATATAAATAAATATGATGTGGCAATTTTGTTTTTTTGATAACTAATATTGTATTTGCCATGTCATTAAAAAAATGCCACATCATTGTTCCGTTAGACACATGGACAATAAAACTAACAGAAGTTAATAGAGAGACTAATAGAGCTCATTTTTTAAATTTTAGGGACTAATAGAGCTCATTTGAAACTTGAGGGACCAAAAACGCGTAGGTAATTTTTAGGGACCAACATTGTAGTTTTGCCTAAGTTCAACAAATGAGTCCGAATTCGGTAAGGATGGGGTGTAAAGCCCATATTTTACACCATCCAATAAAAGATTGTTACATCAACATTTTATTTAAAATTCAATACATCCTACAACACTTAGTAACATCTCAATAAACTCATAATTTGGTTGGATTTATATATGGGTATTAGAATTGATTGGGTATGGTTGTACTTATTCTTATATATGTGATAAAATGATATGACATGTTAGAATTGAAGGGGTAAAACATGAGTTTTACACATCCTTACATAATTTAATATCTTTACTAATTTAATATGAAATTTCAGCTGTTATAAACATAATAATTTTCACCTTTTTACTATTAATGCTAGAACTAAATGAGAAAATTGAGAATCTTATAAAACCCCCTTATCTACCTTTTTTAATTTTTTCAAAAAAACAAAAAACTATAAATCCTTTGTTTTAAACTTAATGTTTCCCTTTCCGCTATAGTCACATCGTGTCATACCTTTTTTTTTTTTTTTTTTTTAATTTAGTAATTAAAATTTAAAATAAGAAAAAAAAAAATCAAATACATAACAACTATGAAGCATAAAGAAAAATACTTGTAATCACATGAAGAGGCAATAAGATTTGATGGTCAAGAATGATTAAAGAGTGATAACTTTTGATATTTTTTATTAATAATTTATAAAGATAGAGAAATTGAAAAATATGTAAATCATACGATAAAAGCGTGGTGGATGAAGAGGAAAAGTCCATGAGTTTTGTATGATGATAAAACACCAATTAATTAAGAAGACAAATTTTATAAGATTGATATACAACCAGTTAAGCTCTATGGTACCGAATGAGTTAGACTATTAAAAAACAACAAATTTATAGAATGAGTGTAGCTTAAATAATAATGTTAAGATTTTTAAGTGAAATATAAAAAAGATATTATTCGAAATGACAAAATCCACTTAAAGATCAGTGTAGCCCAAATCCCTATTGATGAAAAGATGAGGAAAATTCGGTTGAAATGGTTTAGTCATGTTGAGATGATTGCAATTAATGTACCAATAAGAAAAAGTGAGCTGATTGAAGTTAAGAAAACAAAAGTAAATAGGAAAAAACTAAAAATAACATTAGTAGAAATAATTAAAAATACCCCGTTAATTAAAGAAGTAACATAAAATATTGATTTTAGATGAAATATAATGAAAAAAAAAAAAAAAATTACATGTGGCCAACATTAAGGATTCATAATTGATTTCATGATATTAAAGACTAAGGACCTATTTGGATTGAGGGGAAAAAGAGAAAGTAAAATAGAGTTATCTAAAAATAGGTTAATTTTGGAATAATTATACTTTGCTTTACTTTACTTTTTTTTCTCTTAATCCAAACAGACCGGAAGGTTTTGTATTGGTTGGTGGTGTTGTACTAGACTGTTTTATTTTCCTGAAATTGAAGGTACAGCGAAGGCTCTAGCTCTGAACAAATGGACAAGTTACCTATATTTTAGATCTTTTGGTTGGAAGATGAAACGGTGAGGAAAAGAAGAAAGACAAAAATCAATTGTGCTTACCTGATCCGGACCAAGGGAAAAAAATAGTGCATAGTGGAACTGTTTTTTTTTTTTTTTTTTTTTTTGATGGGGCATAGTGGAACTGTTACCTCTAACAAGAAAGCAACTTAAAGTCTAAGCAAATTTTTTCTTTCATCCCTATCTTATCTGATGTCATTTCTCCACATTTTATCTATGGGAATTGTGGATCAACAGAAAATACCAAAAGACACGGGCAGGTAAGAATTTTTAGGTTGGCTATTCTTTCCTTTGCGTGAAGATTGGATGGGACTAGAATATATCCTATGCGTGTATAATTTATGAAAAGTGCAAAAAGGTATATCAATTATGCAGTTCTCTTATACGAACACTACAGCATGGTATTTTAAAAGTTAATACGTTAATATATAACATATAAAAGTACATAATGTGATCGAGAGTTTTGTAGTTTAATGATCATTTTTTATACTTTTTTATGAAAATTTTTGGGATTTGAATTTTTCATCCTTCTTGTTACTATTGAATTTATTGAGGTAGGGGAAACTGCATTATATCACATATTCCCCTCCTTTTTGTTTTTGTTTCTTTGTTTGTTTGTTTTTTTTTTTTTTTTTTTTTTCCTGTTTTAGACTTCTTCTTTTTTTAGAGACTTTGATTAGTCTGTAAGGCAAACAAAATGAATGTATAATCTATAATTGGTAAAATATAAAGTAAAATACTAAATAAAATTTTATTTTTTGCTAAATATATTTTCCTTTTTATGGTAGAAAACAAGTTAATGGACAAAGACATCTATGCTTACTGTTAACATCTTAAAACAAATAATACATCTCTCTCCTTGGTGATTCATTACTTATATTTTTGGTTTACTTAACCTTTTTTTTTTGGTTGTACCTGGAATATTGTTGAAAGTTAAAAAACTTATTCAACTTAATTTTTATGTTATATTTTTAAAGTCAAAACAAATAAATTTAAGTTACAATGTTACATGAGTGCCTGTCTGATGTAATTTATTTATTCTAAATTTTAGTTTATTTTTTTCAGTGTTTTAGTAGTAATGTTTAGGTTATTTTTTCCCTTGATGATTTAGTAATGTTCAGTTGTTTATAACAGGTAGACTTAGGGGCGCACGCAGGTAGACTTGGAGTTTCTCTGTAGCCACGGAAGTTGATTCTAAACTTTTCTTGGCACCAGGGCGGGCTCAAGTCTCAACAACTTTGGAGGCCTTAGGCAAAAATTTTAAGTGAGACATTTTTTATATTTAAATATTAACCAAATAATATATATTGAATTTTTTTATTTAAAATCTATTTTTCTTACTTTGTGATACACATCAAATTATTAATTGGTATGATAATTTATAATAATTGATAAAGTAAGAAAATGTGTTGTCCTATGACTATGGGCTGTGCAGCCTGTACAGTGTGCAGTGTGCTGCTATGCAGTGTGCAACTGTGCAACCTGTGCTGTTGTGTAGTGTGCAATTGTGCAAATGTCCAACCTGTCCTATGGCTATGTACAAAAAGAAGGTGCTCTCCTATGACTCCTATCAATCAATCATGCAATGAAATAGACTAAAAATATATATATAATTTAAATTGAATAAATAGCAAAATCCTCATCTTAATTTTTGGAAAGATAGAGAGGGGGAGAAAATTACCTATGGTATGCCCACGACCCACGCTGCCCCTTTTCAATTTTGAATTTACTGTGAATTGAAGGAAATCAACAAAGAAAGATTTCAAGCTAGACTGAGCTTATAGAAAAAGATCAAAAATCAAGATGAAGAAATGAAAGGTAAGAATATAGATGGAGAGGTAGAGAGGTAGAGAGATAGAGAGATGAGAGATTTTTCTTTTGTTTTTGAAATTTATAATCTCTATTTTAGCATATTTCAAGACAATTACGTTGTATTATTAATGAATTTTTCTGGTATTAATTTTGATTTTAGCAATTTCAAGAATGAGATAATAAATTTGTCTCATAAAATTTAATTTTGTTAGCTGAAGTTTGACTATTTTTGTTTTTTCCCTTTTTAATCTTATGCATTTTAGGATACAATGGAGCATTTTTTAATGCATTTTGTTGACCAATAAAAGTACTTAAATTTTTTTTAATTAAAATATATAGATAAATATATTATGTATATATATATATATATATATATATTTTTTTTTTTTTTTTTTTTTACGAGTGGGGGCCTTCTTTTATTTGATAGCCTTAGGCGATTGCATCAATTGCATCACTTATTGAGCCGACCCTGCTTGGCGCGGTAGAATTGGATTGTCCCTTCTCTGTTTGAAGGTGTTGTCTAGTGTTCCCTTGGAGTAACAAGTTTATTCCAAGGCTAGTGGTTTTTTTTCCAGGGTTTAGGGAAACAGTGATAAGTTTTTGGAGTGAGATCACAGTAGAGGGCAATGGAAGATCTCACGCAGAGTTGGAGCCGTCTGACCCTAATTGACAGAGAGGGCCCAGGATGCAGCCTAATGTCTGCTGACAGTCTAGAGGAATTTTCCATCATCGCAAAGTTCTTCACAAAGAGAAATCTAAGCATTGATGCCATTGCACGTACCTTCAACCCGATATGGAGGGCTCGCAATGGTTTCAAAATCCAGAATTATGGAGACCACGTGGTTTTATTCACTTTTGATAACAAGAATGATGTTGATAGAATCATAGCAAGTGAGCCATGGAGTTTTGACAAGTATTTGGTGGCGATGCAGAAATACGACAAAGAAACAAGTTTAGAGAATGGGAAGCAAGTTTGGATAAGCTTCAAGTATGAGTGACTTCCAAATGTGTGATATTGGTGCGGACGTCTTACCCACGATGACAAGGAGTGCGAGATATGGATTGATAGTGAGGGAACCCTAAAGTCAGAAGACAAACAGTTCGGTCCAGGTTTGTGAGCTCCAGCTTTCACCTCAACAAGAAAAATGGGAATGATAGTGCCGGGATATTACACGTCACGGAAAAAAGCTGAAACTACCTTTGCAACTACACCTATAGAGGCCAAGGTGACTGCAAACCTTGAACAGCCATCAATGATACTCAAGGAAAAGGATCAAACCGCTGGTCGGAGTGAAACAAACAATCTTGGAGTCAGCCAACCATCCACCAACGAGCTGAAGTGTAACGCACAAAGTAGCATTAATTGTGAGGCTGAATTACAATCCCAAACGGAGCGAGACATTAATTGTGGGGCTGAATATACTTTTAAGACATACATGAATTCCGAGCCGTTGATTGATCCATAGCAGCATGACTTTCAATTGCACTCAATTACCATCAATACCCAATCAGTTATTCCACCGAATTATGAGGGATCCAATACGCAATTAAAGGAGAATAATTAGGAATTGAAAACACAAGACAGCAGTAAGACAACAAATCTTTTTTCAGGAAAACAAAAAATCACGTGCCACCAAAACAGAGGCGCGCCATGAAAAAACAAGTGAATCACGTGACTTCCTCAAGACAGCTAGGGTTTCCAATCCAACATCAGGCACAACTCGAGTCCTCCCAACCTGGACACGAAAAACATGTCCAACAACAACCAAAGCAGTCCCGATTTCAGAGCATAGTTTGGGCAAAAAACGTGGAGCTCTTAAATCAAGTGCAGCACTAGATGGTCCTAGCAAACGGCAACAGATTATTCAAGGTGACAATGATGAACAAACTTGAATTGGCGAAGGCTATCCATCAGCCCCGCCAGGGCCAATGAATTGCCTCAGCTGGAACTGCTGTGGATTGGGGCAATCACGTGCAGTTCATGAACTCACCGAATTGGTGAAAAAACACTCGCCCACCATTCTCTTTCTCATGGAAACAAGAGTAAAGGATCACAAGCTCAAAACTCTTTGCTTAAAGCTCCACCTAGAGAATGTTTTCATAGAGCTGCAGGTTAACACAGGGGGTGGATTGGCCCTTTATTGGAAGGATGGAATCAAACTTACAGTTCTGGACTCAACACCAAGCTTTATAGATGCAATAGTCAACCCAGGAATGGATGACGCTTGGCGGTTGACAGGTTTTTACGGAAATCCAACAACAGCCAACCGAGAACATTCTTGGGCACTACTAAAACACCTTAGCCTAAAATTGGACTTACCATGGATGTGTGTGGGGAATTTTAATGAGATTACAAAAGTTGATGAGACAAAGGGAGGCCCCGTAAGACTAGAAAGACAAATGAGGGAATTCAGAGAAGCATTGGATTTTTGCGGATTCCTGGATTTGGGCTTTGTCGATACTCCTTTCACTTGGTGTAACAACCAATTTGATGGGAAAGTGACATGGATACGATTGGATAGAGGGGTGGCAACTCCAGAATGGATACAATTGTTCTCAACGGTCTGCATTCATCATATTATAGGTACCTTATCTGACCATTGTCCTTTGTGGTTATGTTCTGATGATGAGAATGTTAGATTCTATAAAAAATCCAGGCCTTTTCGTTTCGAAGCAGTTTGGCTAAAAGATGAAGCATGTGAGGGGATTATCAAGAGAGCATGGGATGGTCATAACTATGGGGAGTCAGTTGGGAGGTTAATTGGCAAGGTAGAGGCATGTAGGTCAAGCTTGCAAAAATGGAGCAGATTGTGTTTTGGTAATATACGGCACATGCTAAATCAAAAGAAGAACAACTAGTCCAAGCCGAGTCCATGTCAATGGTTGGTGCAAATCATGAACAAGTTTGGGTTTTAAGAAGGGAGGTGTACGAGCTCATGGTGAAAGAATAGTGCTTGTGGCACCAAAGACCCAAGTCGGAATGGTTGAAGAGTGGAGACATGAACACGAGCTACTTCCATAGTCGAGCAACACAACGAAATAAACGGAATTTTATTTCCAAGTTGCTATTGGAAGACGGAACAATGGTGACAGATGACAAACAAATTGGGGACAGATTGGTGGAGTACTTCAAGCAAATATTCACATCCATCTCGCCCACTAATTTCGACCAGATCCTGCAAGGGATTGACACAAAGGTTACCCCAATTATGAATTCTGATCTGACAAGAGATTTCACAGCAGATGAGGTCGAATTTGCTCTAAAGCAGATGAAGCCTCTAACAACTCCAGGCCCAGATGGTATGTCTCCCATTTTTTTCAAATCTTGTTGGAAATTTATTGGTCAAGATGTCATTAATGCTTCTTTGGCTATTCTGGATTCGGGTAACCAGCCCTATTTGATAGTGTTAGGGTAATTTTTTTTACACCTAACTTTATTTGAGTACCACCTATTTATACCACTATAAGTCATTGGGTTTTCCCAAACATTTTTGGCTCTATTATTATGTTAATCACAAATATTTCATATCTCATTATCTAAATTGGGTCATGATATAAACTATCACAAAAAGCCCAAAAAACTCATATTTTGTCCAATTTTATTATCTTTATTTAGCTAAGCCCAAAATCGGCCCTATGAGCCCAATACACACATCCTATTTTATTTAAAGCCCAAGAATACTTATGCTTGACAATATTTGAAAAGCTCATGATTCAAATCCATGGCAAAACAATTTTATTAATAGAATTCAAATCCATAATCAAAGCCCATGGTTTAAACCCATGGCAATTTATTTATCCAAAGCCCAATTCTCATTGGCAACATCAAAGCCCAATTCTCATTGGCAACATCAAAACCCAAATTCTCATTGGCAACATCAAAGCCCAATTTTCATTGGCAATATCAAAAGCCCAACTTACGTTGGCACTATTAAAAGCCCAAGCTAACTACTTGGCACTATTTATTGAAAGCCCAAGGTTATCAATACTTGGCAAAATATTATATCATAATTATTTTACTTAAAAGTCCAATAATGAACAATACTTTAGATCCTTAAACCTATTACTATGATATTACAAAGCTCATAGAATTTATGAATTATCTATTCTCAAAGCCCATGGCGATCATCTCATAAAAGCCCGTGGAAAGACATGATTATTAGACCCATGACATTTATTTATTTCATATTATAAACTCATGTTCACTATCTATCTTACATCACAACATTCATAATATTTATTACCAAAATTCGTGGTAATTATTCATCCTACGTGTCCATTATGATTATCTATAGAGAAACTCATGAGAACATCACATTATTCCATTATAGTGATTGTTACCATATTTAAAACTCATAGTAAATATTATTCTCAAGAAAAATATTGGAGGTCATTATTTAAAAAGCCTCAAAGAAAATATTATTTACAAAGTAATCTATAGCAAAAATTATGAGAAACTATACAAATTGTTATTTAAAGCCCATGGGAATTAATACCCAAAATCTATCATAAATATTTATTAAAGCTCATGGATTCATTTTATTTCTACTAACAACTAAAGCCCATGAGGAGTAAAAAACCCATGGCAAAGCATGTCTTTAATGCCCATTTTGTAGGCCCAAGAATCTCATGGAGTAGGGAACAAGCCCAAGCAAAGAAAGGGCCATGTGGCCCAACTAAAGGTGCTGAAATGGAGCAAAGTTCTAGCCCAAAAAGGTCCCAGCAAGGGGCTTGAAAGTGGGCAACTAGCCATTGTTCATCCCTAACCAAAAAGCAACTAGAAACTCCTACAAGATAACCAAACCTTTGAGGATGAACTAGGGGTTGTCCCATAAGTTTTCTGCCACTCTCTGCCTGACGTGAACAGTACCCAAGGGCTGTCACATCAGCTGATGTCTAAAGAATGATGGAACTCCATCATCTTCCCCAAGACTGCACCTCCAGCGGAAGGGGAGCTGAAATCAAATCATCCAAACTTCAACAAATTGATGCTATAAATGTTAAAATTGTTCAAGACATGATTCATGAGCCAAGCCCATGAATCCTAAAGGGGAAAATTTGGGAACATATGGTTTGGAGGGCATAAAGGGATCTCCAGCGGAACCCTCTGAAGTGGGCTTAAACTTTGACACCTGGCTCGGGGTGTTGAATCCTACTTCCTAGGGTCCAAATCTCAATTGTAGCATTAGGATTCGTTCTTGATACTTGCCTTAATCCCATTGGCTGAACACAATCTCAACAATCTTAGCATTTGATGCAAGATTACCCCAAACACTCCAAAATCCCACCATTACCCAAAGAAGCAAGGCAGCCCCAAAAGCAAGGCAGCCCCAAAAGCAAATCTCCCATTTTTAGGTCAAATCTAGGTTATTAATGCAGCTGTCTGGCTCCCCTGAATCAGGCCTACATTTTTTTGGATTCTTGTTAATTAATGCTTCTCTAAAACTCCATTATAAAAGCAAAAAACATCTCAGCCCACAAGGGGGGATAGACTCCCTCTGAAATTCCTGATCTATTTGCCATTTTAATGGTGGTTTAGCTCTCTTTAAGCTCACTACTCATCCCCTTCAGCCCACACTCATCTAACCTCAGATATTCTTTTCTCTCCTTTACACAATTATAGCTTATAAATATCTCCCAATTAATCGCAGACAGCTACCCTCTCTGAAACTCTTGATCTATTTGCCATTTTACTTGTGGTTTAGCTCTCCTTAAGCTCACCACTCATCCCCCTTCAGCCCACTACTCACTAAAGCCTTAACATTAGTGTTAATCCCATCCCACTCACTCAGAACAGCCCACATTACCTCATTCATGCCTTATGCACACATACTCTTCAAAATCTTAGTTTAATACTTACTGCACTGAGCTGGGATCTCTCTCTCCCTTCATTCCATCCTATTTTTCCTCTTGTATTTGTAACTATAAAGCCTTTAATCATTGTTTAGTATTATTATGATGAAGGCCATAATGTTTGGAAACTATGAAAGTTTTCCCTTATGTTGACTTAATAATAATAAGGAAAAAACATGATTTTTACTTTTGTATATGTAACCATCGAACTTTTCACTCACATTGATATAATGATGGCTGAAAGTACAATGAACTCCCCTGACCGAGATGTGCAAGGGCCCCCCAGGAGTTAACACATTCCTAAACTTATTTAATCATTGACTATTGGACTGTTTAAATCTGTCTTTTCTAGACTAAGTGTAATTTTACCCTTACCGCTGGAGATTTTATTTCACTTGAACTATCAGACCAGGACCATTAATATACTAATTAAGTATTGTAACGTGTTTTTCATTGGACTTTTGTTGCTGTTTTGTCATGTGCAGCCTTTGTTTCTTGGTTGGATAGGCTTTGTCATCACACCGAAAGCCTTTGGGTACTATCTTAAGAGCCCATAGTCGAGTTTCGGCTTGGCTTTCCTATATCTTAGATAAAGGCATCAATTTCCCCCTCGACAGATAGCATTTGGGCACATGATAGAAGAAGCACGGACACTATCAGCTAAGTTAGGACAAGCATCTTACTCACACACAAGGCGCAAGGGTAATAAAGTAGCTAATAAGCTTGCAAAATTAGCAAAAAACTTATATGAACCACAAGTGTGGATGGAGGATATTCATAGCAATCTTTTGCAATTTGTATTTTTTGACAGAGGCTTAATGCCTAATTAATAAAAAGTTCATGATTGTTTTCTCAAAAAAAAAAAAAAAAAATCTTCTCCACAATAGCACATGATCGGATTGTATCGAGTCTTAGAAATCCACACTTGTTGTCAATTGGTGGAGTTCGTGGTGTTCATCGACAAGCCATTCAATTTTTTTTTTTTTTTTTTTTTTTTTTTTTTGCTGAATAAAAAAATAAGAAAAAAGGAGAACTCCGGTATGGGCTCATTGACCCCATGCCACGTGACGGTAATGAGTAATATCACGTTTACCACATGGGTTTTGCTAGGGCTATCGCTTGAATCGCTCTTCTTTAGGTGCTGAGACAAGAACTCCTACCATCAAGCCACATCCCATGTTAACAAGCCATTCAATTAGCTAGTCGATTTGGTTAACCTTGTTTTTACCTCATTGATAGTGGTGTGTGGGGCAAAGATTTCACCAGATTTGATACAGATCTCATTCGATCGGTGAAAATCTCACTACCACTGAACATGATATTAACGAGGCTGGACCTTTTGCATGTTTGATTAATCCATTGCTTGGATTGATCAACTTCTGGTTCAAATGGACTCGGATTGAACAGGTTTGTGATTATGGGGTTTGGTTCAAGTTGGGGTATTTTTTTTTTCTTCTTTTAATCTTATTAGGCTATTCCTGCTATAAATTTTTATTGGGGAAGGTTAACAAGTACTGTTCAGGTGCAAAAAAAGAAAAAAAAAAAGGTAAAAAAAGACATCTAGTGTTCGTTTGGCTTGGACTAAAAAGCTGAAACGCGCGTTTGCGTTTCAGCATTTTTTTTTTCACAGGTTTTAGTCCTTTTTTTTTATTGTTTTTGTACTGTTGCGGCTACTGTTCAATGAACAGTAGCCGCAATAGTTGACTTTTCAGCACAAATTTCACTATTCATAGACCCACAAATTTCACTTTTCAGCAACTCTCTCATTAAAAATATGTCCCACGGTATTATTTACACATTTAAAAATTATTTGCTACAGTATTTTTCAGTTTTCAGTTGTATCCAAACAGACCCCTAGTAGTACTTATAAAGCTGAAAAAAAAAGATAAAACTATAAAAAGAAATAGAAAATTGTTAGAAAAATTAAAAAAAAAGTTGTTAATGGCACTGCCCATTTATACAACCCATTTTTATTTATTTAGATTTTAAAGTCTATAAACTCCATTTTGTCGCCATGGCACTTTATTACCCAACTCACCCTGTACAACATCTTTATTCAATTATTCTTCTCGCAAGCATACAGAGCACCTGACAACCAAGATATTCAGACCACTTGATACTTTTTTTTTTGGTTGAGAAATAGACCACTTGACACTTTTCTCTCAATCACCCACTTTTTTTTTATAATACCACCCACTTTTTTTTGAGAAAATAATACCACCCACTTTGTTGTTCAAACGGTAAAAACCAAAAAGTATTTTATATTTTTCGCCGGAGTGGGCGACAACCTGATCCAAAGTCCCCTCGTTTGTACCTATTCACCGTACTCTTTCAACATTGTCGGAAACCCCTGCAATACGATACCTTTTCTTTTCATTCATATTTAGTAGTATTTTTTATGTGGGTCGGCATAGGATGCGATACCTATTCCAGATCCCCTCACATTTGTTTCACACTAGTGGACCCACCAATATAGTGTACCTTTCCTGGTCCCAGAGCCGAATGGAGACAGAGAGAGAGGCCTCAGCTCAGCTCAGCTCAGCTGGGTCGCGCAGGGTCCAGAAGCAACGATCAAAACATTGCATTGATTACACACCTCCCACTTGACATGTCCCACTCAGTCTAACGTAGCCAAGCCGCTGTTTCCACGGTCTGATTTGGTTGTCGTGTCAGCTCGTAACGTTGCCAGGTCCAACAATTAAATGCCTAGTTTGTCAACTTGACCTTCCTTGCACGTTTCCACGTGTCAATCTTTCTAGATTACTACTACTATTATTTTTTCTTCTCTTTTGGCGCCAAAGCTGATTTTTCTTTTTATTTATTTTATTAAAAAAAATAAACATTGAGATCTAGAAAGGGTGATACGTTTTCCAAAGTGGGGCCACGTGTGTAGTGGTGGATGTTAAAAGCATTCACATGATGCAGGGGATGGTTAGGACATGTTATTGATGTCTTGGTTTTCACGAGGAGCATGGTGGGTGTGGACCGTACGTTGCAATATAAATCAACCATATCCGTTTCTGGACTCTATTTACTATCTTTAAAAAAAGTCTACAATTTTGTAATTTTTTTTATTCTTTATTTATAAAATTTTAACTATTTTCTTTGATTTTAATCTTTACTATCAAATTAAGACATCGATTAATTTTTGGTATATGTTATGATTGAATCTTAAATTTTTTTATTTAATTATCAAAAATTTTACCAATTAAATTAATTTTTTGGTTAGATGTAAATTTTAATAAATTCATCGTTGTGTTATATTTATTTCTTGTATTCCTTATATTTTGAATTAAAAAAAAAATACTATCTTTAAAAAAGCCTACAATTTTATAATTTATTTATAAAGTTTCCACCATTTTTACCATCAAATCAAAATACCAATCAATATTTGGTGTATACTATGATTGAATCTTAGATTTTTTATTCAATTATTAGAAAATTTACCAATTAAATTAATATTTTTGTTAGATGTAAAATTTAACGAATCCACCGTTAGGTTATATGTATATATTTTTTTTTATATTCTTCATATTTGGAAAAAAATTTTAAATAAAAAATCAATAATTATTTCATTAATCAAATATTTAAATTTAAAGATTTTATAATATAAAATTATGCATAAAAATTAAAATTTTGAATCAAATAGTAAATAACATCCAATTGACACAAAATTTGACATTCATGTTGATAACATAAAGAACATGCAATTCAACTATTAAATTCTCAAAATATGTAACAATATTAATTTTTTTAGTGAAAACTGTAACTATTGGTTACAATTAAGTTCATAGTCAAATTTTGTCCATAAAAATTAGAGTTTAAAAGATTAAATCCCTATTCTAACTTAGTTGATAGAGAAATTTTGGTAGTAAATTTTTGTTTCATGACTTTTGTTACAATTTGAACATGACCAATTATTTAGTAGTTAAAAGAAGAAAATTTTGGGTTTGTATGGAAGTAATTGTGACCGTCAAAGTCAAAAGAATGGAAGGATTTGAGCTTGAAATCTAGCATCCGATGCAAATTTGTTTATAGAGTAGATTTAATTTAATCAAACGGTTGAGAGAATGAAATCAAAGATGTGCAGTGGAGATGAGTTTGATACTTTTGACTACATGTTTTTTTTTTTTTTTTTTGATAGGAACTTTTGACTACATGTTAAAGTTATGTCCAAAATGGAATAATAAAAAGTTAAGTAGAGATGTGGGAGCAGCTAGGGCCGTACCTAGGTATGAGATCCAATGGGCGATTCCCGAGAAGTACCGTTTGAGATAGTTTAAGAAGCCAAAATGACTGATTGGTGGGAACGTGTCACGGGCTAGGATAGTAGGATAATAGGATTGCTTTACCACTTCAATCTGTTAACAAATCGAAATCTTAATTCTCAACCACACCTTTGCCCAGGTCAAGACTCAGATATTCAGAGCTTTTTTTTTTCCCCTTCTTTTTGCTTTATTATTTTGTTTGCTGTACTGTCAGCTTTGATATTTCCGTCTAAACACTAGTCATCGCTTTACATGGCACGAGACACAGCACGTTTTTTGAATAAATCCACGGTTTGAAGGGAAAGTGAATACACAAATAATTGCATAAGAAAATGACTAATAAAACTTTTTTTTTTTTGCCTTTGAGGTCAAACACTGGCAACTTAAAATTTTGTAATAAAAAAAGAGGGAAGGAAATGTGGCATCTAAAAACTCCACCAAATGACTACAATTTGATAGTTGTTAATTCCTATTAAGTTGAATATTTAGTGAATTGTTTTAAAGTGTTTGACGGGTTTGATGTTTTACCTCCACTCATAAGAGTCCGGCCCGTGCCATTATAGTGGCTTTCAAATAGAAAGCATGAACCACGTTATATGGATCGTTGTATAATGATGAATAATGGAAATTATTGTTTTGCACCGAAAAAAAAAATGGTGCTGTATCCTGTATGGTGAGTGACCATTTGTGTTCTCGTGTCAGGTTCATATCGTGTCAATTCATGAGTACCCATTTATATAAGTAAACACTAACCCAACATGTTTATTAAAAGGGTTAAGATTTTTCAACCTTAATACAACTCATTTATTAAACGGGTCAGTTATGTCGACCTGTTTATCAAATTTTATCAAAATGAAAAAAAAAAAATTATGAAAAAACAAACAAATAAATATTTTTAATATAAAATTTAGAACTAACGAGTAACTGCATCACAAATAACCATTTAAAACTAAAGTATATCTCAATATCACAAATAATCAATCACAATATGTCAAAAAAATAAACCACAACAACTAATAATTTTATATACCTAGGGTTTGAAGGGTATATTGGTAAAATATTATTTAATTAAACGGGTCAAACGAGTTCCATGGGTTGAATACTAACCCAACTTGTTTATTAAACGGGTCAGTTGTGTTAACCCGAATATGACATGAACCCATTATTAAACCCCAGCCCATAACCTGCTAATTTCGTTTCGTGTAGTATTGGGTTCACGGGTCGTGTCCAATTTTGCCACCCCAACATAACACTTTAGAATTTATATTTATATTTTTATTGTTGTTGTTGACACTCATAAAGTACATATTAAAATTTATAATTTCTAATGTTCTGCATTTGTATAAGACGATACAGTTTAGAAGAGCTCAAGTGGCTTACATTATGTATTATTAATCATTTACTTCATTAAGTATTTTATGAGACGGTTTCATGAAATCATTCTTTTACAACATGTGAAATTCACGTGTGATACTCACATGTGTGAAACTCACATATGAGAGTGGGATCCTTCATAAGATTGTCTTATAAGATAACTTTTTATTTAGAAGACTGTATTGTCCTTGTATTATTAATTTACTAGTGTGTAGTTTTGTGCATATGCAACTATACAATTAAAAATAATTACAATTATTCGGTTCAAACTATACATTTTTTCGAGTAGAGGTTCAAACTATATGTATTAGCTTACACTTTTTTTAAACCATACATTTTTAAAATATGTAATTGTTTCTCATTATATATATATATGGTTTAGAATTTAATTGGTTTTAAACTATTCGGTTTTTGTACCAAATAATTCATTTATCACAAAAATTAAAAATTTAGATGGACACATAGCAGAAAATTAAACTCTAATTGAAATCCACTTTAGAATCTAATTGGATTTGGACTCTTTGATTTTTATACTTAATAATTCACTTAGCACAAAATTAAAAATTAAATGGGGCACGTGACGCAAAATTGAGAATCAAATATAAAATCTAATTGGATTTTCTCTGAGTTTTGACTGTTAATATATATATATATGTGTGTGTGTGTGTGTGGGCTATAGGAATTTAAATAAGGTAATTGCGCCACGTGTCATACCCATGGCCGAGAGGGCAATTATCGTGCCGAGGAGGTCACACCCTCGGACAGTAAGGCTACGTTAGTGGCACGTTACCAGAAGAGGTCATACTATAGAGAAAGAGTTTTGGAGAAGGGGTTAGCCTTGACATGACTGAAGGGATGGTGGCTGCCACCACATTTAATGCATCCCACCAAATCTCCTAGCTACATTTATGTGGAGAAGACCCCTGAACAATGCTGCCTTAGCTGCCGCAACTCATAAGGGGTTTGGGAAGGTGTCTGATGGGATAAACACTCAAGTAGTGGCCTGGACGATCAACAAAATGGAGTGCTAAGATCATCTAAAGGGAGCTATATAATGTAAGAGACCCTCAAGGGAAAGGGGATCAGGAAATCTGTAGAGAAAACATTGTAGCAACAAGAATTGAAATTGCATCCCAGTTTAAAAGAAATATACATAAGGACCACTCTCCTCGGATTTTGCCAAGGAAGGTTTTCTTTGCACAGGGCTTGTTTTTCTTTACTTTCTTACTATCTTTGATTCACTATGTGTGCCGTTTGATCCATTGAAGCCTAGCTTTTAAGCCAACTCTCTACAAATTCATTGTATTGGGCTCTTTGGGCTTTAATCCATTCATCTTTTGGGCTTAGGAACCAAAACCTGCCCTTACAATTGGCACCGTCTTTGGGAAAGCTCGAGCTTTAGTGAGTTCAACATCCAACCATGGTAGGATCAAGGCAAGACCGGGAGAAGTCTGTTGGTTCCCAACGTCAAGATCAGTTCCTTAACCTTGAGTGAAGGAGGGACTGCCAGGTTAGTGTGCACACCACGCATACTAGCAGGAGCCAGTCTCGAGGTGGGAGTTACATCTCTCATGAGGAGAATACCAGAAGCATGCAGTTGGAGACTGACCGTCTTCATAGGAGGCTACGCTACGAGTGACAGAGAAGGACTTCTTCAGGTTCTGACCCTTCTTTTGATGACGATGGAGATGGTAGCTACAGGCCCAGGTCCAGGACTTCTCCTAGTGAGTCTTTTACGTATGATGAGGATCGTCATTACAAGCGGAGGAGTGAAAGTCCATCTCGCAAAGGTCTGGGCAATGATGCTATGAGCAGGGCTCTTAACCAAATCTCTAAATCATCGTTTACGTGTAGAATTGAAGGGGGAAAGCTTCCTCGGCGATTTACTTAGCCAACATTCACCACGTATAATGGAAAAACGGACCCTGTGGAGCACATTAGCTACTTCAACTAGAGAATGGCTGTTCACTCCTGGAATGAAGTCTTGATGTGCAAAGTTTTCCCATCCAGTTTGGGGCCCGTGGCGATGAGATGGTTCGACGGTCTGAAAGAAGGTTCTATTAGCTCCTTCAAGGAGTTCACTAGGGCCTTTGGGGCTTGATTCGTGACTTGTAGTAGGGTTCCTTAGCCCTTGGATTCCCTGCTGTCTATGACCATGCGAGAAGGGGAGACCCTGAAAACATATTCTGATAGGTACTAGGAGATGTTTAATGAGATAGATGGGAACTTTGATGACGTGGCTATAAGGACTTTCAAGGTTGGCTTGCCCGTCGAGCATGATTTGAGAAAGTCTTTAACCAGGAAATGAGTTAGGAGTGTGCGTTAGCTAATGAACTGTATTGATGAGTATAAGCAAGTCGAGGAGGACCAGCAGGAGGGAAAGGGGAAGGCTAAGGTGGTCCCTCAAGACAGAAGGGATTTTAGGTCAGATAGGTACAATAACAACCGACCTATTAGAGATTTTACGGGGCATTCTGGATCTACTACTATTTAGGTAGTTAGTACTATGTTCCGAGAGCTAGTACACTAAATCCTAGAAAAAATCAAGAATGAGCCATACTTTCAATGGCTAAACAGGATGGAGGGAGAACCCACGAAGTGTAACCAAAGTCTTCATTGCCTGTACCACTAGGAACAAGGGCATACTATCGAGGATTGCAGGACTTTGTGGAGCCACCTAGAGTAATTAGTTAAGGCGGGAAATTTGAATCAATTCCTGTATTAACCCAACGAACAGGGTGGTCGGGCAGGGTCGGGGACTTAGAGAGATGCTTCTACAAGACCACCTTTAGGTACAATTAGTGTCATTCTTGCTACTTTAGGAAAGACTGGTTCTTAGCCATCCCGGGTGATGTCCGTAGCTTGACCATCTGCAGATGGCTCATCCCCTGATCCAAAGAGGAGTAGAATGGAAGTCCGGCCGGCTTTGAGCTTTTCGGATAAGGATAAGGTCGGGACCTTGCAGCCACATGATTATGCCCTAGTGGTCACCGTCAGGATATGTGGGTATGATGTGAAGAGAATGTTGGTAGATCAGGGTAGCGGCACAGAGATCATGTACCCTGACCTATTTAAAGGACTGAAGCTGAGGTCCGAGGACCTGACCTGCTATGATTCCCCTTTAATAGGGTTTGACGGGAAGATTGTCTTTCCAAAAGGCCAAATTCGACTACCTGTTCAGACAGGGACATAGGTCGTGGAGGTGAACTTCATCGTGATAGATGCCTACTCCCTCTACACTGCTATTGTGGCAAGGCATTGGCTTCACACCATAGGAACCGTACCTTCCACCTTGCGCCTGAAGGTGAAGTATCCGTCCGAAGATCGGGTTGAGGAGCTGGTAGGGAGCCAATCTATGGCCAGGCAATGCATGGTGGCCGCAATTAGACATCAGACTGGGGGTGAGTCCTCAGCCTTTGCAGGGCAGGACTTATAGCAATTAAAGGTGCCAGTGTTGTCTATAGGGGCAGTGGCAGAAAGGGCTAAGTGTGAGCAACTGGAAAGAGTTGTTATTGGCGACGATGAGGAGAAATTCTTTCATGTCGGAGTTCAGCTGCCTCCTTAGGAGAGGAAAGAGTTGATGGATTTTCTTAGAAAAAATATTGTTGTATTTGCGTGGAGCGCTTATGATGCCCCTGGGGTGGATTCAAATTTCATTTGCCATTGTTTAAACGTCAATCCATCTGCCATCCCTAAGAAGCAACCACATCGGCGCTCATCTAGGGAACACTCTGATGCTGTCAAGGGGGAAGTACTCAAGCTCAAGCGGGCTGAGACCATAAAGGAGGTATTCTACCTCGAGTGGCTGGCCAACACAGTGGTGGTGAAAAAGAAAACTGGGAAGTGGTTAATATGTGTGGACTTTACAGATTTAAATAAAGCTTGCTCAAAAGACCTCTTCCACTTACCTCAGATAGATTAAATAGTGGACGTAACTGTAGGCCATCCTCGGATGAGCTTTTTGGATGCCTTTCAGGGTTACCATCAGATACTGTTAGCTTTGGACGATCAGGAAATGACTGCTTTTCTTACACCCACTAGGAATTACCACTACAAAGTAATGCCCTTCGGGTTGAAAAATGTAGGGTCTACCTACCAAAGGATGATGACCAGGATATTTGAGCCTTAGTTAGGCAAAAATATTGAGGTGTATATAGATGATATGGTGGTAAAGAGTAAAGTAGATTCCGAGAATATAGATGACCTCGGGAATATTTTCGAGATACTGAGGAAACACAAACTACGCCTTAATGCCACTAAGTGTTCTTTTGGCGTAGGCTTTGGCAAATTTTTGGGTTATATGGTTACCCACCGCGGGATTGAAGTTGACCCTGATCAAATTAAAGCAATTAACAACCTGCAGCCTCCTCGGAATCCCAAAGAAGTCCAAAAGTTGACAGGAATGACTGCCGCCTTGGACCGATTCATTTCTCGGCCAGCAGACAGGTGTAGGCCCTTCTTCTAGTTGTTGTATAAGTCGAAGGGATTTGAATAGACAGAGGAATGTTCCTTGGCCTTCTAGCAACTGAAGGAATATCTTTCTCGGCCACCTATTATGTCCAAACCCGAGGAGGAGGTTCTATTTGCCTACATTGCTGTAGCCTCACACGCAATAAGTCTGGTGTTGATACGGGTTGATAATGGGGTACAAAGACCAGTTTATTATGTGAGTAAATCACTATATGAGGTAGAGGTTCATTATTTACCCTTGGATAAGGCCATCTTGGCAATAGTACATGCTACACGGAAGCCCTTACATTACTTCCAAGCTCACACTGTTGTGGTTCTAACCTAACTCCCTCTTCGACCACTGCTTCGGAAAGCTGATTACACAGGGAAGATTGCAAAATGGGGAATGATTCTAGGAGCTTTCGATATCAAGTATATGGCTCGCACTTCTATAAAGGGCCAGGTCCTTGCCGATTTGGTGGTTGAGTTTGTTGAGCCTTTGTTTGAAGAAAACGGTGAAAGGCCGAGCAGGAATGGAAAATCAATTGGGATGATCTCCTTATAGGAACCTCTATCTTGTAAGGTGTATGTTGACAGCACAACAAACCAAAGGGGATCAGGAGTGGGGCTAGTTGTAGTATCTCCTGAAAGGATCATTGAGAAATCCTTAAGACTGGGCTTCTCAGCCACGAACAATGAGGCTAAGTACAAGGCTTTGTTGGTGGGAATGGCTATGGTTCAGAAAATGGAAGGAAGAACAGTAGAGATATTTTCAGATTCGAGGTTGGTTGTAGGCCAAGTAGAGGGAGAACTGGAAGCCAAGGATATGAGAATGCAAGAATACTTGAACCAGGCTAGGCACTTGCAATCAGGATTTGACTCTTTTTCCTTACATCAAATCCCTAGAAACAGAAATACACATGTTGATTCCCTTGCCACTCTTGCAACCTCTTTGGCGCAGAGTCTACCTCAGGTTATCCTGGTTGAGGATCTTTGTAAGCCTACCGAGATGAAGAGAGAGAAGGTCCAGATTCATCAACTTAGGGTTGGATTTAGTTGGATAGATCCTATTGTCCTATTCCTTAAAGATGACATCTTGCCCGAGGAGAAGGGGGAGGCTGACAAAGTGTGAAGAAAGGCTCCTCAATTTTGGCTGTCCGAGAACCAAAAGTTATACAAGCGCTCTTTTTCTGGGCCATATTTGCTATGCAACTATCCTGAAGCAGTGAAGCCACTCCTAAAAGAGTTACACGAAGGGATTTGTGGAAGCCATACAGGAGGCATATCCTTGTCTCACAGGGCCCTTACTCAGGGATATTGGTGGCTCAATATACAAAGGGAAGCATAAGAATACATGAAGAAGTGTAACAAATGTCAGAGATTTGCTCTCAACATTCATCAACCCGGGTGCGTTCTTAATCCTTGTCTAGTCTGGCCTTTTGCTTAGTGGGGCTTGGATATTATGGGGCCCTTCCCCAAAGTAGCTAGAAACAGGAGATGACTTTTGGTCGGCATTGATTACTTTACCAAGTGGGTTGAAGCTGAGCCACTGGCGAACATTAGGGATGTAGATGACAAAATATTTGTGTGGAACAACATTGTCACTCGGTTTAGGATTCCTCATACCCTCATCTTAGACTACGGACTTTAGTTTGATAGTAAGGCTTTCAGAAGGTACTATTGTGAATTGAGTATCACGAATAGGTATTCCACTCCAGCTTACCTCAGGGGAATGGACAAGCCGAGACTGTCAATAAGGTCATAGTGAATGGACTCAAGAAGAGGTTGGATGATGCAAAGGGCAAATGGGTGGATGAGCTTCCACATATTCTCTGGACATATCGGACTACCCCTCGTAGGTCAACGAGGGAGACCCCTTTTTCAATGACTTATAGGGCCGAGGCTATGATTCCTTTAGAGACTGGATTCCCAACGCTGAGGACTAGCTTATTCACTCCAAACAGCAATGATAGCCTACTAGAAAAGAGCTTAGACCTAGTTGAAGAACGGAGGGAAAATGCCATGGTTCAATTAGCATACTATCAACAGAAGTTCAAACAGGGGTACGATTCAAGTGTGAAGTTAACACCGTTGACCCCTGGGGACTTGGTATTGAGAAAGGTTATGGGTACTGCAAAAAACCCAGCATGGGGGAAGTTAGGGCCCAATTGAGAACGGCTATGCCGTATCACCTCAGTAGCAAGCATAGGTGCATACTTCCTAGAAGATCTGGACAAAAATGTTGTACCGTGACCCTGGAATGTAAATAACCTGCGAAAGTACTATTATTAATGAAAGGCAGCTCTGCCATGTTTTCATTTATGACATTATGTGTTATGTTAACTATTTGTTTGAATATTAAACAGAACTTTGGTTATGCCTGGTTCCTCGGACCACATACCTTGGGTAAATTAATATTCTTTGTTACTTGTTTGAATATTAAACAGAACTTTGGTCAGGTCTAGTTTCTCAGACCACATACCTTGGGTAAATTAATATTCTTGGTTATTTATTGGAAATGTTAAACAGAACTTTGGTTATGTTTGATTCCTCGGACCACATGCCTTGGGTAAATTAACACTCTTCATTACTTGTTTAGATGTTAAATAGAACCTTGGCCATGCTTGGCCCCTCGGACCACATGTCTTGGGCAAATAAACACTTGGTAAAATCACCAAGGGCGGGACCTTGGCATATGCATCATCACATGAAAACAAGGTCTTACACTAGGCCTTGGTTAAAGGATTTGGGGGTACATTCATAAGGTACTCTTAAAAAGAGAGATCTCAGACACCCTCTTTTTCTACTAAGTGTTTTGTTTCTCTTTAAGGACTTAGACCTCCCTGTTGATTACACAGTTTTCAGTACCAACACATAGTCATTTTTCTCACTGTTTACATGGGTTCAATTTATTTGAGTTCACAACAATTCATCACTATTAGCTTTTGCTAAAGTATGGGTGTTCACCCTAGAAGCATCATCAATCTAAAGTCTCAACAAAGGGCAAAATAACAACTACAACTAACTAGAGATAAATACTGCAAGAAAAACAAAGGTTCATAAAGCAAAAGTTGATGTCTTTTCATTGAACAAAAGAAAGATACATTATATACAATGGCAAACTACCACAACAAAAGAAAAGTACAAAAAAAGAGAAAAGTAGGATCCTAAACTATGCCTTGGCTGGAGGAGGGTCTTCTTTGCTGCCAGGTTGGGAGACAAATGGGACAGTGGCCTTAGGATCAACTTCCTTGGATTTGGGATCAACCTCCTTTGCCTTGGGAGCAACATCTTTGGCCTTGGGAGCGGCATCCTTGGTCTTGAGAGTAGCCTTTGGACCCTTGGCCTCTGGTAGGAGCTTGATCTCCTTACCCTTACCCTTGTCCTCTGGCCAAGAACCACCTTGGCCAACCCCTTTACTCTTAGCCACCTCAACCCCCTGGCCTTGGTCACCAGCCTTACCAGGCCCTTTGGAGACCTTAGGAGGGGGAAGAGAGGCCTGGGTGACAAAGAGCTGCTCATAAGAGGTTGGTGCAAGGGCAAAAGGAGGAGGGAGTGCAGCTGGAACTTCATGAATTTCTAGAGGGTAGTAGATGTTCTCAGCCTTCCTCCACTCCGAAGCAGCAGGGACTTTTGCTAGGTTGAGTGCTTCTGACCACACCTCTTGGCAGTAATCCCTGTAGAGCTCAGCCAACTCCTCCGCCAGATGGACCTCAGTCTCCTACACCCCAAGGTTGTAGGATGCCTGTTTCGAAGCCTTCGCAGCTTCCTTAGCTGCGTGACCAACCTCATTGGCCTTCTCCAGTTTCGCCTTCAGGTCCACAGCCTGCTGCCTAGCCGTGGCTAGCTCAATCTCAGTGTAATGAAGCTTCTTACGTTGATTCTCAGCTTGCTCTTAAGCATTCTTGAGGCTAGCCTCAACGCTTCTCTTTTCTCTCTCCTCTGCCGTTAATTTCACGGTGAGCTCCTTGGCCTTTTGCTTAGCGGCACCCAGGGCCTTATTGGTCTCAGCACGAAGGTTGGCCGTAACCTTGGCCTCGTTTCGGGTGTCATTCACCCACTCCTCAGCTGTGAAGACCTCCTAGATGGCCTGCATAGAAATAACAGACGGGTATGTTATTAATATAGGAAGAAGGTGACCTAACTTAGTGTCAGCAAGGCATGTCTAGAAAACTCACCAAGGCCAGGTCCCTCTTTAGGGACAAAAAGAGGTCTGACTACCTCATATTCCTCAAGGCAGCCATATCCTTAGGCAGCAGAAAGGGCTACTCTAGGGCCTCGGCGAGGTAGTGGGCGTGCCTTTTTTGGAACTCCTTGATGGAGGAGCTCCGAGGTATGGCTGCCCCCTCTAGCTCCAGCCGAGGCTCTCATGACCGATTCTAAGGGTGCACCTCGACCACAGTATGGTCCTCCTTGCTTTTGACTGAGAAGGCCCTCCCCTTACCCTTGGCCATTTTCTGCTGCTTGGGCTCCTTTTCAGGGACCAACTCCCCCTCCTCGGCCAACTCTTGCTCCTTCCTCCTCTTTTTTCAGGTTGGCGACAGCAAACGGGTTAACTGTGGTGGAGGAGTAGAAGGAGGAAGGGGAAGAGAAAGGGGAGGTTGAGACCCCGAGGTGTCGTTGGGTGCCGAGCCCTTGGCCTTGTGGGTGAGGAGCTCGTACAAGCCCTTCTTCCTGTTCAGAGCCATTTCTTCTTCTTCCTTTGAACTGTCGTCCACCCGAGCAACTATGAACTTGGGGGTATGAACGCTGGAAGACCTATCAAGCTTGTCCTCCGAATCTGAGACTTGGATCACAAGCTCTTCTTCCTCCTCTCTTTCTTCCTCGAGATGAAACTGGTTTATCTCTATCTCGAGTAACAGCCGCGAGGAAGTTGTCTCTTTTCTCGGGACTGTTGCTTCGCAGGGAGAGCGACAAGAGGGCAACTCAACTGGCACAATATCTTCTCGAGCTAAAAATCCGGGCATTGAGACATCTATCCAAGCTACCCAAGGATCGCCTGCTCTGATCACGTGGCCCATGTCCTAAAACTTGTCGGACAAGGGCTTGAAGTTGAGGATGAGGTGGACAGCTCTCAGTTGTTTGTCTTCGCTCGCAAACACTTCGGCTTTCAGCACCTTGTTAAGGTCCGCGACATTGATGAAGTTAAGGTTGGGAGCTACATGCCTTTTATTTGCGAAAACAGCCGAGAAGTAAAACCACAGTTAGAAAGATGAACCCTTAGTTAGAAGAGAACAAAGTGTTAGAGGAATAAAAAAAAAAAAAAATTGTGGGAAACCACAAAACTAAGTCCTGTGTCAAAGGACCTAAACCTAGGGCACCCCACTTAGTTCTTCCTCCCGGGTTGGGCAGTGAAGATCGTCATGCCATTCACCAGAGGCGATTAGGTAGTCATCTTTCATGCCCTTATTGGACTTGGGAAGGCACAAGATGAGCCTAACAATTGAAGACCTAGACTTAAGGTAGTAGCCCGAGTCTGCCAGCAGATGACACTTGTACATCCAAACGACGTCATGCCAGGTGAGTTTCAACCCCATTTGCTTGTTGAGAGCGTCTACACTACCTAGAATCCTAAATAGGTTGGGCGCACATTGGTGGGGGCATAGCCTATGGGCGATCAAATAGTCCCTAGTCGCATTACCCATGGGAAGCCTCATTCCTCTTTCTATGAAGGCGATCATGGGAATGACGACCTCCCCTTCATTCCTGTGGGTGAGCAATTCACTCGGAGAGCAGTATTGCAAGGAAACACCCTGAGGAATGTGATAGAAGGCCCTAAACCCCTCCATCCCCGTGGAGGAATCAACTAAATGAGTGAACCTAACCATCAGAGCAAACTAAAAGGAAGCGAAGGAAATATTTGTGAAGAAGAAGTAAAAAGTAGAAGGTTGAGGAGACTAGCCAAGGAGAAAATAGCCTAAGAACGAAAAAACTTACGAAAATAAGGACAGGGGTCACCTCAGGAGCTTCTCGAAAGTTTGAAGATTTGGGAAGTCTTGAAAGTTTGGAGATTTAGAAAGTCTTGAGAGTTTGAAGATTTGAAAAGTGAGAGAAATGAATCCCCTAGGTGCCTTATGTAGGAGGTGGAATTGGGTGGGAGTTATCCTGCCCAAAATTTAAGGAGAAATGCTAGCTGTAGGATCTTCATCTCACTGTAGGACGTGGGGAACAAAGCACCGCCTGGAGTATTTAATGAGACGTTGTGGATTCCGAAGCGCCATAATGGTTGCGGGGCACGCGAAATGACATTCTCACGTGTGGAAGTAAAAGAAACGTGTGGAATTAATTATCCAAGGTCAAAACCCCATTTTTCTCCTCGGATAAGGGGAAAAAATCGGAGTTTTGAGAGGCTATTGTAGGGTACAGGAATTTAAATAAGGTAATTGCGCCACATGTCATACCCATGGCCGAGGGGGCCATTATCGTGCTGAGGAGATCATACCCTCGGACAGTAAGGCCACGTTAGTGGCACGTTACCAGAGGAGGTTATACTGTAGAGAAAGAGTTTCGGAGAAGGGGTTAGCCCTGACATGACTAAATGGATGGTGGCTGCCACCACATTTAATGCATCCCACCAAACCTCCAGGCTACATTTATGTGGAGAAGACCCCTGAACAGTGCTGCCTTGGTTGTCGCAACTTACAAGGGGTTTGGGAAGGTTTCTGATGGGACAAACACTCAAGTAGTGGCCTGGACGATCAACAAATAGAGGGCCAAGATCATTTCAAGGGAGCTATATAATGTAAGAGACCCTCTAGGGAGAGGGGATCGGGAAATCTGTAGAGAAAACATTGTAGCAACAAGAACTGAAATTGCATCCCAGTTTAAAAGAAATATACATAAGGACCACTCTCCTCGGATTTTGCCGAGGAAGGTTTTCTTTACACAGGGCTTGTTTTTCTTTACTTTCTTACTATCTTTGATTCATTGTATGTGTTGTTTGATCCATTGAAACCTAGTTTTTAAGTCCACTCTCTACAAATTCATTATATTGGGCTCTTTGGATCTTAATCCATTCATCTTTTGGGCTTAGGAACCAAAACCTGCCCTTACAATATATATATATATATATATATAGATATTGATATTGTGCGCGCCAAAAATGAGGCTAATGGGCTAGGGCTCACTCGGACTCACAACCTATTTGTATGGTGGGTTTGGGTTTCCTACACTGGGTCGTCCTCGGCACGGAGACTCAATGAGATCACTTTTCTCTCTTCAACTTGCCTGAATCACCTTCTACTCCCTTTGCTTTCTTCCTATATCTCCTTCTTTTTCAGTAAATTTTCCAACCCCCTCTTCTCCCCAAACTTCTCATATTTATAGTTCTAAGTCAGTGGAGAGGTTATGATCATTTTCTAGTTAGTGCAGCGTGCGGTCCAGTATCATCGAACATAAGTGGGTGGTTAGGTGGGAGTGGGAAATGGTGAGGATGGCTTTGGAACTTGGTTCCCACTTCCGCAGATACGCTCGGCAGCGGTGCACCCAAAGGCGCTGCCGGGCATCTACCGGATGGCACGTTCGGACACCGTCCACAACATTGATCGGTAAGGACTTGCCGAGCACAAACAAGGAGGCAAACTTTGGGCCAGCGACTTGCGTAGATTCGGGCTGGGCCTGTAGAGAGAGAGAGAGAGAGAATAGGAGTATGGGCCGCATCTTTGCATAAGAATTAATGGCCCAAATGGGCTCGGGTATGGGTGCCGTACAATAGCCCCCCCTTGATTCGTGCCCAGGCCTCGGCGAGAATCAAGGAGTCAAAACGGCGTATGTTACACGGGAGGCTCAGAGAGGCAACGTCTGGGATACTCTTGAAATCCCATTAATGCGTTCTTAAAAAGGTGCGCAGGATTTGGCCGTTTGGTTAGCCCTTTATTATTACCTGACGCTTTGTGAACCGAGGTGGCGTAGACGCCAATTGGCGTTGACGCCAATTGGCGTTGGGACTAGCGAGACCTATTAATTAATCCTCATAATGGCTGATTAACTGTTGCTAACCTCCCTCAGGACTTCTATAAAAGGCCCGTTTCAAATCATTCTTCTACTTTTTCGCTCTCTACCCTCTAAGACCCCCTTTCTGCTGTACATTCATCCACGCACTCATTCTCCAAGCCAGAATCTCTTCTCATCTTAGAGCCCAAAGTAAGTTCTCTACATTTTCCTTTTTACTTCCGCATCTTCGTTCATTTTTCTTCTAGGGTTTAGGATGGGATATTCGTACCTTCTAGATACAAATGCGGCCTTAACCACTTTCAGGCAGGCCTTTGACATCCCCAGCGATGTGGAGGTGGCGTATTGCCCTGAGAGCGAGATTGCTCTTCACAGAGGGGGCAACACTACCTTTTTTCCCTTGATGGCGGTTTTGGACGGTGGGGTGAGGTTTCCCATAGACCCTCTTCTAGTAGACACCCTTAGGTATTATGGGTTGTGCCCCGACCAACTTCCCTCTAACTTTTACCGGGTAGTGAGCTGTGTGAGTCGGTTGAACTAGATGTACGGTTTATAGTTAAACCAGCACGACATAAACCACATGTACAGTTTATGTGGGAGTAAGAAAACAAATTACTATTTGAAAGTTAGATACATGAGGGTACGGATGATCTCCTGCCTACCTGACTCAAATAGGAACTCTGTTGGGGAGTTTGTTCGGGTGCGCGGTAATTGGTTTGTCGGTGAATTCTCCTGCCCCCTCACCAGGCGCGAAGTGGGTTCGTCCCGATCATTGACCTGCTTTCATTTCTTATTTATTTTCACGCATGAATGTACGTATATCTCGTATTGTAAACATTTTACTCACTCTGACGCTTATTTGTGTGGGTTATCGCAGATGGTAGAGTGTTCGTCCTGGACGTTAGAGTCGTGCACGTGCGGGATTTGAACTTCGTGCTTAGGTCCGAGATTTTTGTTCACTCGGAAGGACAACTTCGAGCGTCCCACCTGATACTCGGGGTTAATCCCGTGTATTCCACCTGGCAAGCTTTCAGCCAAGCCCTACTAGTTGATAGCCCACTCTTGTCCTATATCGACATTCGGCATGCTAATTTTCTCCCTCCGAGGTTTACAGTAGGTGAGGCTCGTGACCAAGGTCCTCGGTATATCTGCTCTGACGAGCGCCAGCCTGTGCGGGACGAGTCAGCCGAGCGTGTGTCCCGAGCTCGCCGAGAACGAGGTCACGAGCAAATTCAGCAAGAAGCCCCCATCCAACCAGAAGGTCCTGTCGACCAAGGAGCCCCAGCCCTGGACACCGAAGAAGCAGTTGCTGAATCTCCCGACCGCCCTGAAACTGAACACGACTAAGGTGAAGAGATGGTGACTCGGAAGACTATGACGATCAGCCGTTTCATTCCCGGAGCCAGGCCTACTGCACAGCAACAGTAGCCCCAGGGGCGTGGCCAAACCCCTCCTCCTCCGTCCACAGCCCCCGGTCGGCAAAGAAAAAAGTAGCGTACAACCGAACTAACCCCCGTCGGCCCGGGTGATGCGCCTTCAAATACTCCTCCTCGGCCAACCAGTGGCACTGTGATCGTGAACCCACGGCTTAGACCGGGGCGCAAGTGGCGTCCTCTTCCCACGCCGTACCCGCGTGGCAGCCTTCGTTCATGTTGGATGGCAAACTTTTCCCCTCGGACGCAAGTGTGCACGTTTGGGGAAAGGGGGCAGGTGGTAACGTCGCCCAGACCCTGGCGCGAGGCCTTCTACTGCCCGAGGATGTGCGTGCTTTCAAAGAGGGCATGGATGAATCGATGGGAAGGAGGCTGCAGTGGCACACCATCGCGGTAAGTTTTTTTTTTTTTTTTTTTACTAATGTTCTGTCTTCCGAGGTTTGGTGCCCGTTCTTGTCACTTCGTTAGGCCGTGCAACTGGCGTATATACTTGATAGGCGTTTTAAGGATCTTACCGAGGATGCTGGTCGGGAGAAAACTCTTAAGGACATGGCCGAGGTGAATGCTAAGGAAAAGGCCGTGGTTGCCTCGGCTGCGGAGAAGAAAGCTGCCACGGCAGAGAAAGCGAGGGTGTCTGCGGAAAAGAAGTACTCAGAGATGCAGGTCCAGGTAGGGGATACTGAGCTCAGGTTGGCAGAAGTCGTGAGCATAAACAGTGCGCGTTCCGAGGAGCTGGCTGACCTGAGAACGGCCTTGAAGGCAAGCGAGAGCAAGTGGTACAATGAGGGATTTGCTGATGCAGAGAACTTAGCTGAACCCATCATAAGGGATGCTCAGAAGCTGGGTTTTGAGGAGGGGTGGCTGGCCGCTTTGCAGGCTTTGGGAGTCCCCGAGGATTCCCCTTTGAGAAATCCCGGCTAGATTCCATTCCCGGTCCCCCTCGTAGAACCCTCAAAGGCCCATTGATGAAGAAGAGACGACCAGCCTGAGGGAATTGGTGGAGCAGATAGATTCTCACGTGGAGATGGAGGAAACGGAAGTGGCCAGCCACCCCCGCTCTGGAGATCAGCTCGGCCAGGACCCCCCTCAGACCTTGGCGTAGCAGCATTTTGCGGAGATTGGTGCTCGGGAACAACGTGCAGATTCTACTTCTTAATTGCCGAACCATGACTTCTTCCTTTAAGGAAGCTTCTCTTGTTCCCCCCCCCCCTTTTTATTTATTTTTTTTATTTTTTTTATGCCTTTTAGTTGGCTCGCCTATGTCACTGGGCTGTGGTGACCGAACAATCGCTTTTTTGCCTGGTTTGATACTTAAATGGCCACTTGGTTTTGTGGTCGGGATACTGATTTAATTCCTAATATGATGATTTAGTTTTGGAGTATTCATTGTACTGTTTATTTGCTTCGCACTTATGTTGTAGTGGTCCGGGTAGTTGAATCCTGTTTCGTCATAAGGCGGGGATTGAACCGGGCAGCAGGTTTCTGTCCTTAGAATAATGATTTAAGGTTTCCAACTGCTCGGTAATATAGATCGAACAGAGAAGCAGGTTTCTGTCCTTAGAGTGATTTTTAAGGTTTCCACATGCTCGGCGATATGGATCGAACCGAGAATCAGGTTTCTGTTCTTAGAGTAATTTTTAAAGTTTCCACCTGCTCGGCGATATGGATCGAACCGAGAATCAGGTTTCTGTCCTTAGAGTAATTTTTAAGGTCTTCACCTGTTCGGTGATATGAATTGAACCGAGAAGCAGGTTTCTGTCCTTAGAGTGATTTTTAAGGTTTCTACCTGCTCGGCGATATGGATCGAACCGAGAATCAGGTTTTTGTCCTTAGAGTAATTTTTAATGTTTCCACCCGCTTGGCGATATGGATCGAACCCAGAATTAGGTTTCTGTCCTTAGAGTAATTTTTAAGATTTCCACCTGGTCGGTGATATGGATCGAACCGAGAAGCAGGTTTCTGTCCTTAGAGTGATTTTTAAGGTTTCTACCTGCTCGGCGATATGGATCGAACTGAGAATCAGGTTTCTGTCCTTAGAGTGATTTTTAAGGTTTCCACCTGCTCGGCGATATGGATCAAACCGAGAATCAGGTTTCTGTCCTTAGAGTTATTTTTAAGGTTTCCACCTGTTCGGTGATATGAATCGAATCAAGAAGCAGATTTCTGTCCTTATTAAGACTCGTAACTTAGGATTTTTTATGCTCAGCAATTGAAGTCGAATAGAGAAGCAACAACGAAATTGAATTAGTTTGCCCGGATGAACGCCATCATTTTTATTAGCGAAAACCGTGCAATATTACATTAACCTTACAATTTACAGCATTGCCCATTAGTGATAGAATCTCTTAAGATTATGGACGTTCCACGGCCGAGGAAGTGGCCTCTCGTCTAGGTCCTCCAAGTAATACGCTCCTGTGCCAGCGACAGCAGTGACCCTATAAGGCCCTTCCCATGTCTGCGCCAGCTTCCCGGCGTTCGTATCACGCATATTCCCCACGGCTTTCCTAAGAACCAAATCTCTGGCGCCAAACTCCCTCGTTCTTACGTCTCGGCTATATCTCTAGACGAACTTTTGCTGATACTCCGCGAGCCGTATAGTCACCACTTCACGGCATTCTTCCAACTTGTCCAAGCATCCCACCATCATCTCATCGTTTTGGCCGGGATCGAATCCCGTGACTCGTGCATGCACAGACCCACCTCGGTTGGTATCACGGCTTCCGCTCCGTATGTGAGAGAAAACGGGGTCTCCCTGGTGGACCTCCTAGGAGTTGTCCGGTATGCCCACAAGACTTTGGGCAGCTCCTCGGCCCAGTTTCCCTTCGCACCCTCCAGCCTCTTTTTCAGCCCATTCACAATTACTTTATTTACCACCTCGGCCTGGCCATTACCCTAGGGATATGCTGGAGTCGAGTACCTATTCTTGATGCTGAGATCACCGCAGAATTCACAGAATGCCCGGCTGTCGAATTGCAGCCCATTGTCTGATATAAGAGAGTTCGGCACCCCAAACCTTGTGATTAAATTCTTCCATACAAATTTCTTTACATCCACGTCCCAGATATTGGCCAAAGCTTCCGCCTCCGCCCATTTGGTAAAATAGTCGACAGCCACTAGGATGAATCTTCGATTACCCGTCGCCCGGGGGAATGGGCCAATGATATCCAGCCCCCATTATGCAAAAGGCCAGGGACTGCTGATCGGGTTCAAATGGCCTGCGGGCTGATGGATTAGGGGGGCATGCTTCTGACACTGTTCACACTTACATACATACTCGGCGGCGTCCCTCTGCATTTGAGGCCACCAAAACCCTTGAGTCATTGCCCGATGTGCCAACGAACGTCCTTCCATATGACTGCCGCACACTTCTTCATGAAGCTCGGCCAAGAGCTCACCCACCTTTTTCGGGTGTAAGCACAAAAGGTATGGCCCCCCAAAGGACCTCCGATACAACGTTCGGTCTTCTGATAGCCAATTCCGAGGGGCCATTCTATGGATCTTGCTGCCCTTCTTTTCGTCAGACGGGAGTCGGTCCTCGGCTAGGAAGTCAATAATGGGGTCCATCCAACACGGCCCAAGTGCTGCGATTGCTAAGATATCGACCCCTGCAGTTTCCGGATCACTTACTATCTTGATGCTCGGCTCTGGAACAAGCTCGACCTTGATTAGTCGAGGTATCTCTTCGGCTACTGATGATGCCAGCGTGGCGAGGGAGTCGGCGTGTCTATTTTGCGTTCAAGCCACTTGGAAAACCTTTACCATGCTGAAGCTGGTTATAGCTTGCCTCACCTATTCCAGGCATGCTTTCATATGGAGATCTCGAGCTTCAAAACTGCCCTGCACCTGATTAACCACCAGTCGCGAATCTGAATACACCTCTACTTCCCGGGCACCCAAACTTGAAACTGTTCTTAGTCCGGCCAGCAAGGCTTCATATTCTGCCTCATTGTTGGAGGCTCTGAAGCCCAACCTAAATGAGTGCTCTAATCATATTCCTTCCAGGGTAATTATGACAACCCCTGCGCCGGCCCCCGTGAAGCTCGATGCCCCGTCCACGTACACCTTCCACGGGCGAGACTCCACGTGGTAAATTATCTCCCCTTTCCCTTTCGGTGAGAAGTCGGTGACAAAATCTGCAAGGACCTGGCCCTTCACCAAACTTCGGGGTATGTACCGTATGTCAAAAGAACCAAGTCGAGTTCCCCATTTTGCTATTTGGCCAGTGAAGTCTGACCTCCACAATAGCGACTGTAGGGGATACTTAGTTAAGACGTAAACCGTATGAGCCTGAAAGTAGTATGGCAGCTTTCTCGTGGCGTGTATTAGGGCCAACACAAGCTTCTCCAGAGGTAAGTATCTTGTCTCTGCATCAACTAGAGTCTTGCTGATGTAGTACACGGGTTGTTAGATTCCCTGGTCCTTCAGTAGCCTGGCGCTCACGGCGTGCTTGGACACTGCCAGGTACATGAATAGATCCTCACCTGGTTCAGGTGCCGTTAGCATGGGTGCCCGCGCCAAATAATCCTTCAGATCCATAAAAGCTCTGTCGCATTCTTCGTCCCACTGAAATCCAGTCCATTTCTTCAGAAGTTGGTAGAATGGTCGGTAGCGATCTGCGAATTTAGAGATGAATCGATTAAAGGTGGCTAGCATCCCGGTAAACACTTGCACTTCTTTCGGACTGCTCGGTGGCTTCAGTCTTTTCATAGCCTCAATTTGGTCGGGGTTGACCTCTATTCCTCGCTTAGTGATTAGATACCCCAGGAATTTTTCGGCCCCCACACCGAATGCGCACTTCTCGGCATTAAGATGTAACTTGTGCTGTCGAAGAACCTTGAAAACACCCTGAAGGTCATTCGTGTGCCGTGCTACCTGCTTGCTCTTCACCACCATATCGTCAATGTACACTTCAACCGTACGCCCTATCTTGTCTTGGAACATTCTCGTCATCATCCGTTGGTACGTAGCCCCGGCGTTCTTTAGTCCGAAGGGCATTACCGTGTAGTGATAATTGGCCTTCGGGGAGATAAATTCCGTCTTCTCTTGGTCCTCGGGCGCTAGGGCGATTTGGTGATACCCTTGAAAAGCATCCAGAAAGCTCATCCTCGGGTGCCCATACGTGGCATCCACTAATTGGTCGATTTTTGGCACGGGGAAGAGTCTTTTAGGCATGCTCAGTTCAGATCCGTGAAGTCCAAAACCCTCCACTTGTCGTTCTTCTTCTTCACCACCACAGTATTTGCCAACCAATCCGGGAAGAAAATTTCCCTTATCGTCCCAGCATCCTTCAACTTTTGGACTTCCGCTTTCATCGCCTCGGCGTGCTCCCAGGCCGATCTCCTCAGCTTCTACTTCTTAGGAGGGAACGAGGGGTCAACTTTAAGTCTATGGACAATGAATTCGGGGTCCACTCTGGGCACCTCATATAGACTCCATGCAAACACGTCTACGTTATGCATGAGGAGCAACAACATTTCCACTTTCTCCTGCTCGTCCATGCCTTTCCCTACATGAAAATACTTGTCGGCATCTGGAAGTACCTTTACTTTTATCATCTCCTCGACACAACCACCCCTCACTTCTCCTCGGTCATCCTGTAATTGTTATAACGGGACCCCCTACGACGGCTTTTTCTGCTGGGCACACTCCCCTTGATCGGTTGTATCCTTCTTCTGGTTAACCATGGCGATTAAGCATTGTCTCACCGTCTGCTGGCTTCCCCTCACCACAGTAATACCATGCTCGGTAGGAAACTTCACTTTCACATGCAGGGTGGATGGGACGGCCCCCATTGCATGAATCCACGGTCTGCCGAGTATCGCTGTGTACGGGGAGAAAGAAGTCACCACTATAAACGTCACTACCACCTCCTTGCCCTCCATATTCACGGGCATAGATATTTGCCCCTCGGGTATTACGATTTTCCCATCAAACTCGACCAAAGGCGTGCTGTACTGAGAGAGGTCCCCATTTTTCAACATGAGCCCCCAGTACAAGTCTGGATACATTACGTCGGCCCCACTCCCCTGGTCTATCATCACCCTTTTCACCAAGAACCCTCCTATTCGGGCTGTAACTACTAAAGCGTCGTCGTGCGGCTGGAACGTTCCCTCTAGATCATTGTCACTGAAAGCGATAGGCTCCTGGGTAAGTTTCATCTTCTTCCCTGCCGGTGGTGTGTCCGAGTTGCCCTCCATTGGGACCACATTTAGCACCCTTTTTTTTCTCGTCGAGGCGAGACTTCTCGGTGGAGCGTGGATGACCTCAATTATCTCGAGCGGGGGTGGAAGGGGGTTGCCCCTCTGCGTAGCTCCTTGCCCCGTCCCTCAGTCCCCCGCGTCTTGCACGACCTCCTTCAAATACCTAGCCTTGGCTAGTTGCCCGAGATGGTCTTTTAACACCAAGAACTGCTTTGTCGTATGTCCCTTGTCTTTATGATAGGTGCAGTACAAGTTCTGATTTCTCCTAGAGGGGTCACCCCCCATCCTGTTCGGCCACCTGAAATATGGCTCGTGTTTAATCTTGTCCACGATTTTGTGCACCGGCTCCTTGAACGTCATGTTTACCTCCCCTACTGGCGCCTCTGGTTCTTGAATTCTCAAATTCCCCTGGGTCCTCGGTTGAAAGACACTTGACCGAGGATGATTTATCATCGGCGCCTTGCCTTTGCTCTGTATCTGGTCATCTTCTAGCCGTTTATATTCTTCAATACGCCTTATCAACTGCCTCATATCCTCGGGAGGCTTCTTAGTCAGCGACTCCCTCAGCTCGGAATCCTTGGGCAATCCCATCCTAAAAGTGCTCGCAGAAATCTTCTCGTTCCCCCTGCTGATCTCGTTGTACAGCTCCCAGTACCGGCTAGCATAACTACGGAGGGTTTCCCCTACCCTCATTTTCATGGACAACAATGCGTCTACCGGTTGTGGCACCCGACTGTAAGTTACAAACTGGACGCTGAACTCCTGTATCAGCTCGGTGAAATTGTGGACGGAGCCCTTCCGCAGCCTGTTAAACATCTCAAAGCGGTGGGACCAAGGCTTGAGGGAAAAACCTTGCACATCAATGCGTCATTGTGGGTATGCAGAGACATTATTTGGATATAGTAACTGACGTGCTCTACTGGGTCCGTTTTCCCGTCGTAGGAGTTGAAAGGTGGGCGCGTGAATCTGTCTGGCATTGGGGCCCTCTTGATGTTAGTCGAGAATGGGGACCGGGCAGCTCTTCGTAGCGCGCAGCTCATCGCATCCATGGCCGCATTATGGGGTCGTTGCTCTTCTGGGGAATCCACACCTCGGTCTGCGTACTCCCGCGACCTTGAACGGTCTCGGTGATGGCGGGATTCCCGTGAATGAGCCCGTTCCCTTCGCCGATGAGAATCCCAGGAATGGGAATGTTCTCGGCGGTTGTGGGACCTAGATTGATTGGACCCCGTCTGATGACGATCTTCCCTGGTATTGGCTCTTCTTTCTCGGTTGTCTCCATCCTTCCTATGATGCCTGTTCTCTGCCTTTAACTCCAGGTCTCTCACTAGCCTGCGCAACCGTTCAAGCTTTTTGTCTCTCTCATCGAGTTGCCTATGCCCCAAGGCATTCGAAATTGTGTGCTGCGTTTGGTACGACCCCTCCTCGAGGCCGGACTGCTCCTCTCATTCGCGGTCCCTGTCTTCATGTCTCTTTTGCCTTCTTTCTCGCCAAGTGGATCCCCGAGAAGATCCCACTGAACCACTTTTAGCGTCGCTCCCAGAGCGTCTCCCAGACATCTACCTCCCCGGGATTGAGTCTCAGTAGGACTACGGCGTTGTAGGAGATTCCCACAGACGGCGCCAATTGTGCGTGCCAAAAATGAGGCTAATAGGCTAGGGCTCACTCGGACTCACAACTTATTTGTATGGTGGGTTTGGGTTTCCTACACTGGGTCGTCCTCGGCACGGAGACTCAATGAGATCACTTTTCTCTCCTCAACTTGCCTGAATCACCTTCTACTCCCTTTGCTTTCTTCCAATATCTCCTTCTTTTTCAGTAAATTTTCCAACCCCCTCTTCTCCCCAAACTTCTCATATTTATAGTTCTAAGTCAGTGGAGAGGTTATGATCATTTTCTAGTTAGTGCAGCCTGCGGTCCAGTATTATCGAACATAAGTGGGTGGTTAGGTGGGAGTGGGAAACGGTGAGGATGGCTTTGGAACTTGGTTCCCACTTCCGCAGATACGCTTGGCAGCGGTGCACCCAAAGGCACTGCCGGGCATCTACCGGACGACACGTTTGGATGCCGTCCACAACAGTGATCGGTAAGGACTTGCCGAGCACAAACAAGGAGGCAAACTTTGGGCCAGCGACTTGCGTAGATTCGGGCTGGGCCTGCACAGAGAGAGAGAGAATAGGAGTATGGGCCGCATCTTCGCATAAGAATTAATGGCCCAAGTGGGCTCGGGTATGGGTGCCGTACAGATATAGATTAGTTTTTTCTATTTCATATAAATATTATGAAAATTATTGATTTTGTTTGATGTTGAAATCCTTATCATACAATTGTCACATGAAAAACTTGAATATCATATTTTATTTTCATGTCTTTTTTTTCTTGAAAAGCTAAATAACAATTTTGGCCCTTAACGTTTTGGGTTATATTTATTTTTAGCATTTATGTTTCAAAAATTTTATTTTAACCATTTATATTTAGGGGATAATTACACTAAACTCACCTGTGGTTTGGACGAAAATCACTTTATTTACTTGTGGTTTGAAAAGTATCACTTAACCCACTTGTGGTATGTTCCGTTTGTTTTTTGTAACTCACCTCTGTTAAAATCAGGGGCAAATAGGTATTTTTGCTCAAATTTTATGTCTCTCTCCTCCCAAAACAAAAAATAGCACAAAAATGCAAGAGAAACAAGATCAAAAAGTGGTATTGGTCTCTCTCTCAATTCACATAAATCTTGAACATGAAGAACATACCCAGTTTTCTTAGCAACCAAACAGAAGCAGAAAATAAATTTTGTGCCAAAAAAAAAAAAACCAAAAATTCTTTTATTAACTTTAGCATAATAGAGGCAAGCTTCTAAATTTAGGTAACATAAATCATTAACCCCAGATTTTTTTTTTTCACATTCCCATGTTCTCTCAAATTTTCTCAGCAACCATATAACTATAAAAGAAATCAAACTCTTTAATCTTAGTCTTAAACACCCATTTGGCTCAACTTTCAGTAATTAAGTCTCTCATCTTTACAAGAACCTCAACAACATAAATCACAAAACCCAGAATTTCTTTCTCCTTCCCAATAAAAAACAAATCAAAAGTTTCAACCTTTACACAGCAATATAAAGCTCAAGCAGCACAAACTACAATACCCAATATTTTTTTCCCTTTTATTTTCTTGGAAACCAAACAAAGGGAGAAAATTGAATAATGGGTATGTGTCCTCAAAAAAAAGAAAAGGAAAAAGAAAAGAAAAGAAAAACTTACCAACATACAAGGACGATTTGGAGAAGAATTTAGAGAAGCTAGGTGTTTGATATGGCTGTGGTGAGATTGAGATTGTGAACCCATAACCAAATTCTCTAAAACCCAAAACCTCTATCTTTCTTTTCTCTCTATTGTGAACCCATAACCAAATCCACCAATAACCATTGGCCATCGTGATTTTTGCAAAAAAAAAAAAAAAAAAACAAAAGTAAAGCCAAATGCAAAAACCAATAAAACCCACAAATGGTGACACAAAACCACCAAATGGAGAGCCACAACCCATTAATGGCGAGAAAATTTATAACCACTTACCGAGAGCCAGAACCACCGTGACGAGATGAAACCACTTGGCCGGGACAGGCCAAAAAAGAGATATAAAAACATGTATTTTCTCCCCCTAGCTTCGATGTTGCGAAACTTGTGTTTTCCCCCCGCCAGACGCTCCAAACCACGAAGAACACATTGATCTCACCACAGGTCTCTCTCTCGAAAATTTTCTGAGTTTTGGGTGTTTTGATTCGCGTTATGTTGTGTTTTGGGGTTAAGAGGTGTTTTTGTAACGGTTGGGCTTGAGGTGGGTTACGGAGATTGACGGAAACATACCACAGGTAGGTTAAGTGATACTTTTTAAACCACGGGTAAGCAAAGTGATTTTCGCCCAAACCATAGGTGAGTTATGTGTAATTACCCCTATATTTAATTTCTTTTTCATATTAGCCATGTTGTCCAATTCTATTAGTAGTCTAACCATTCATAATATTTTTCTTCTTCCTAAAGCTATGAAATTCTTGTATTCCATAACATTTTAAAGTTAGTATATATTTCATGAAATAATTAAACATGAAAGAAACTTAATAATTAAATTACTAACGGAAATGAACAGCAGAACCAATATGTAAACGAAATCAAATATGATGAGCCTATGTAAAATTTTTGAAACATAAATAGATAAAATGGAAAAAAAAAAAAAGTCTCAAACTTTAATTGCCAAAGTATATTTTAATCTTTATTTATTTATTATTATTAAAATTCAAAAGGAAAGTATATTGTTATCTTAGTATATATAAGTACCTTTCTTTTTAGCTAAGAATATAAGAGTACCAATTAAATACCTAGGTGCTATAATACATAATAAGCAGTGTTAGAAAACATGACCCAGATCTATGAGATGCAAACAACAGAAAAGAAAGAGTAGAAAATATTATCTCATAGATTTACATGTTTCATTCAAAAACCAAGGCTACGTTCACAAGTTTGTTGTAATTTTATTACGATGGCTACAACAAGGGTTAGGGAGAATGGGCAGAATAACTATAGAAAGGATTTCTATATAGTTAGTTAGGCAATGCTTGAAACAATAAGGAAAAGTAGACATCTCGAGTTTTAGAAAATCGAGATCCATTTGGATAAATCTCGAGTTTTAGAAACTGGAGTTCCATGCAAATTTTTTTTTAGTTTTATCGCTCCTATAGTGGCGTTTTTAAGTCCTATAGTGACGTTGTAAAGACCTATAGCGGCGTTTTCCTGCAAAATTTTTTCATAAGTATTCAATACTAGGTTCAAGGAGCCCTATAGTGGCGTTTTTATGCCCTATACTGACGTTTTAAAGCCCTATAGCGGCGTTTTTCTGCTAAATTTTTTTATAACTTCATTTTTAAGGCCTATAGTGATGTTTTTAAGCCCTATAACGGCGTTTTCTGAACTCGAGTTTTTAAAACTCGATTTTCACTTGGATTTTTTTTACAAATCAAGCCTTAAAAACTTGATTTTTATATTGTAACTCGAGTTTTAAAAACTCGAGATGCTAGTTTTCAATATTCTTCGCCAGCGTGACAACTAACTAAATTTTTTAATATTTATTGTTATTTAGAAAAAAAATTCACAAGGGTTACATGAATTATTATGATATATATATATATATATATATATCTTCTCATTCTACATCTTCTAATATCACACTTGCGACCATTTCTCCCACTTAGATCCAATTTCACTCTAGTTGTTAAGAATTATGAAACTTGACACAAACCTATGGGATGCAAACAACAAAGAGCAGAGAATATCAACACGCATACATAAAAGCACATATTTACACAATTCACCCAAAATCAAGACTATATCCCTAGGATTATTGCCAATCTATTACGATGATTACAACAAGAGTTATATGGATCAATAGTGTGTACACACACACAATATATATATATATATATATATATATATCCAATTATTTAGGTTACATATTTGAAAATTACACAAAAGGAGTAAAAGGCAATCGAATTATATGATCTAACTATTGTACATCCCATAACATGTCGAATAACTAAAAGCAAGGATAGCTCCCACAAAAAAGAAGGAAAAAAAAAAAAAAAAAAGGAAAAAAAAGAAAAGAAAAGAAAAAAAGAAAAAGAAAGACTGAATGGTGTCAAAATAAACCACGCAATACTGTTAACTTCCATCCACACCAATTTACTTTCTTTTAGTCTCACACACACACACACATATATATATATATATATTCTAGGAGTATAGAATATTATAGGAGTATTATAAATATATATTTTCCTCTCGCATAATAAAGAGTCTCATTAATTAAATTTATAGTAAGACCCACAATTTTTTTTTTCTTTTTTTTGAGAAACAAACATACACACAAAGGAAAAGAAAAGAAGTTCTAATACAAAGGCACACCATAACTCCATGAGACCCACAATTGATAAAAGGGAAAATACACATTTATAATACCACTGCAATATTCTATAATTTTCCATATGTGGAATAGTCATCCTCTAATTCTTCTCTATCTTTTTAGTAATTTTATATTTGACTCATATTAAAAGTTTAAAATCCACTATCTTCCTTCAATCCTGAATAATATTATATGCAAAAGTTGGGCTTAACGTTATGCATGATGCAAAGTTGCAGACACAATTTTGCAAATATTTTATGCTCAACTAGGGGCCAAAATGGGCAAATGCCCTTTTTGTGCAAACAAAGTGGCGTTTTGCCCAATTTTCTAAACTAATTAGGGAAATGCCCCTCTTTTGAAACTCGATTTTCTAAAAATCGAGTTTAAAAAAAAAAAAAAAAATTTGGAGCCCTATAGTGGCGTTTTAAGGAGTCTATAGTGACGTTTTAAGGACCTATAGTGGCGTTTTGGAACTCGAGCTCCATGAACTCGAGTTATAGGTAAAATAAAATAATAAAAAAATTGCCTATAACTCGAGTTCATGGAGCTCGAGTTCCAAAACGCCACTATAGGTCCTTAAAACGTCACTATAGGCTCCTTAAAATGCCATTAGAGCTTAACTCGATTTTGAGAAAATCGAGTTTCAAAAGAGGGGAATTTCCCTAATTAGTTTGGGAAATGGGACAAAATGCTACTTTAATTTGTTTGCGCGAAAAAGGCATTTGCCAATTTTCTCCCTCAACTAGGCCGCCTAATGATTTCCATTTTTCATTGTCAATGGTTGGCCTGCAAGCATTCATTTTCATAGAGGCTGCGACCAAAAATGAAGTTTACTTTCCAATATTTTTCCCCATTAACTACAATGTCGCTTCACATAGTGGCGTAGGATAGGACCCAACCTTGAACCAAAACAAAAATTGAGGTTTGATTGTACGAAACCATCCCAAATTATGAGATATTTGTACCATCCATCCTAAATCATGAAGACTTGTAAACTCCACTATAATTGTCCAAATTTTAGGAGAAAATTGGCCTTTGCCCCTTTCGCGCAAAAAATCCAACATTGCCCTCTTTCCTAAACTAATTAGGGAAATGTTTTTGTTTTGAAACTCGATTTTCTCAAAATCGAGTTTCAACGCCACTATAGGCTCCTTAAAACGCCACTATAGGTATGGGGTGATCAAACTTAAAAAAAAAAAAAACCTTGCATGGAACTCGAGTTCCAAAATGCCACTATAGGGTCCTTAAAACGCCACTATAGGGCTCTAGAAATATATATATATTTTTTTAAATTTTTAGTTTGTTATAACTCGATTGTCCAAAAATCGAGTTTTAAATTGAAACTCGATTTTTAGAAAATCGAGTTTCAAAATAGGGGCATTTCCTTAATTAGTTGAAAAATTGGGCAAAATGCTGGATTTAAAAAAAAAAAAAGAAGGGTAAAAGCCCATTTTCTCCCCAAATTTTATAAAGGAAAATAGTTGTGGTACACACCTATTTTCAGTGCAATCTTTGTATGTGTGTAAAGGTGTGTAACTAGTAGCGTATAATAAAGTTTACTCTTTTATAAATTACATCTCATAACTTGATTTATCGATACAATTAATAGTCACATGTAAATTATGTAATCATAAAAATTTAGCACATTAATTGGTTGCAAGGGCAAAAAACAACAAATTCAACCCTTGATGGTCATGTGACTTGTAAGATGATTGTTAATTTTGATAGTCAATCACATTATGTGATGCAATTGGCAAAATTTATTATAATTGGAGTGATAATTGTAATTTTTCATAGTTTAAAGTATAAAGTGCAAGTTTCTATCCATGGAATAATCCCAATAGTGTTGTTAGGATGGTGGGATCTATCAAAGTTGATCTCCTTCCCATCCTTTGGCGATATGTGATCGCTATCGATACAAAACACCCATTTTATTTTACGCCATGCATGTTTGTGAAAAACATGAAAGATAGAAGAAAATAGAACGCGATGGGGAAAAAACATAAAAGAGGACGGCAAAGGTGAAGTGAGAAGTTCACATCAGCTTCAACTAACTATTGGTTGGATGGATCTTGGTCCTTCATTTACACTTCATCTTTATTTTATGAGAAGTGATACCTTCACAACAATTTTTAGGTGGTAAGTTGTCACATGCTCTAATTTAAACTACCACTAAAATTACTTATTTACCTACCAATAACATCTTGCCACTTAAGATTTGTTGTGAAAATATGGTAGATATAGCATTTCTCCTATTTTATTTTCTTTAAAAAGGTCAATGTGAACTGCTTTATTGGTCATATATATGATGGACCATTCAATTCAAACGCAAGGGCAGGAGATTTTCTGTCCTTAAAAAAAAAAAAAAATCAATTTAGGATAAAAATTTTAAGAATTTTTAAGATAACTCAGCAAAGAACAAAATGGAATTATGTAAGGGTTAAGAGGACCGCTACTATTGGTCATCCCATGGACCATTCAATTCGGATGATCCTAATTTTCTAAGGGTAATTGATTTCCTTTCATTTGATAAGCAAACCAATTCATTTGACCCCAAAAACATAATTGACCCTCTTAAAAATTCAATTGATGCAAGTAGGAGGATTGTGTAAAAAAATTCGCCTGACCCACTCACACACCCAACTTGCTCCGACTCACGGCAAACCACACAGGCTTCTTATGTGAGTTAGTGTGGATTGGATGGTTCTAAGGGCATGTTTGGTGGACTGTAATAGACACTGTAATGTAATAGTTATTTTTATAGTTTAGCTATTCTTTAGTTTGGATATGTTTTTATTACAAAGAATAGTCATTCTTTATGAATAGCTATTTTTCAAAATGGGGAATAACTATTCATCTTTAAAAGGGTTGTATTAGCTATTCCTTAGTAAGTATAATAATTTCAAAACTTAATATATTTCCAAATAAACAAACTTTTCATATACATCTAACAATTATAAAAATAAAAAATCATAAAAAATAACATATATCTCTCTAAAATTTAAAAAATAACAATTTTTAAGGAGATATAATTGTATGAGTAAGATATTTCCTAAAATAAATATTAAGTTTTATTCTAATGTTATAACTCACAACCAAACTTATGAATATGTTTAGTTATTACATTACAACACATTTTATTCGTAGTAATAAAAATTATAATTCATGTCGTAATCCCCATTCAGTGTGCCAAACATACCCCAATTGTCAAATTAGTGGGTTGTTTTGACTTGCGGGTTGAGATTTTTTAACCTTGTCAAGAATTGACCCGCATGCCTACAATTATAAGTAAGCATATTAAAGACACACACACAAAGACTAGAGGATGCAAAAGGGAAATGGGTAGAAGAGTTGCTGAGCATTCTATGGACACATCAAACTAATCCCAGGCAATCCTTTTGTAATGATTTTGGGGGTAGAGGCTATTATACATTTAGTAGTCGGATTATGAGTCTGAACGTAATGACTGACTTCTTTTGTGAGACCATGGCCTAATCAAGGAGAGAACGGAGCTGGCCATAATTACACTTGACAACCATCAAAACTCAGAAGCAAATAAGGAGAGGGTAGTGCTAAAGGAATCATTACCGCAGGGCATAGGGGGGGAGGTCATAAGCGTCTATACCATAAAATAGATTTTTGACGGAATGAAAAAGACATATATGGTAGAATCGTAACCATAGAATACAACCCTAATCGAAATGCATACATTTGTCTCATATACTATGAGGATGGTGAGGAAAGATATATTTTACATCCCAGAGGGGCTATAATTGGAGATACCATTGTTTCTGGTACAGAAGTTCCTATAAAAATGGGAAATGCCCTAGCTTTGAGTGCGGTTTGAACTATTGATTTATGTAATTGGAAGTAACCAATTAGGTTTACAACGAAACCTAAAACAACAAGAACGTTCAAACAAGACATTTTAACCTAGGTGACTTTGTCCTAAGGAAAATAATTTTCCAATACAAAGAAGCTGATAGACATGAAATTATGCCTAAATTAGGACTGAAGTGTATGACTGAGAGACTGGACAGAAGCCTTGGTGTAAAAACTTCTAGAACACTCTCTCTAAATAAAACTCAGATTTTATTGATTAGAAAAAATGAATACAAGCAACTGGGTTATAATAAGTAGCATCTAATCATATATATATACTGTCTAAGCAAGCAATGAAAACAGAAAAACTAACTTCCCTATTTTGGAGGGAAAAGCAGTTACAAGAAAAATCCTATCTAAGTATTACACGTGACGTGGAGCTCAATCACTAACTGCCTTCTAACTTCCTAAACCACGTGGCATCAGCTCTTCAAAGGAAAGGAAGAACTGTTCACAGTATGGCACTGCTTCAATCAATTCTAACAACCCCTTGCTAGCCCAAATTGACTCTGCCACTACTGCTTGATCATTGCTCCTCTCCTCTGTAACTTGAACTTTGCTATGATGCTTTGGATTTTCCTTTTCAATTTCAACACTTGGAAAATTTGCATCCTTAGGAAGTTTTTCCACTAGTAATGATGTTAGTCATTACTTTATTTTGAGCCCTCTGGAATTTTCATAGTTTTTCCAAAGAAACCAAGGTGACCAAGGATGTATTTTTAACAATTTGAATATGGAAACTTACCCAAGACTAATTTCCGTCGATATAATTGAGAATTAAATCCCGAAGCAAAATTACAGTCAACTGAGGTTAGAGCACATAGGTTTTTGTAAAGAACTTAAAAATGGTAACTTGATCAATTTAGTGCTGAACCCTACAGTTGACCAAGCCTAACCAAGTTTTGATTGAGTTTTAACAAAATTTCAACGGTTTGGTTGAATTAAATTCATCACCATCACGAAGAGCACGAAAAAACCTTTCAACCGACAACTCATAAACTAAGGCTTTGTTTAGTTACAAATGAGGGTAGAGAAGAGAAAACAAATGAATAATAAAAAGGAAATGAGAAAGAAAAGAAAAGAAATTAGATCTCACATGTATGTTTGGAAATAAAGAGATAAGGGGGAAAAGAAAAGAGAAGAATGAATTTTTCTTTCCTTTGTTTGGTTTGCAATAAGAAAGGAAATGAAAAGAAAATATGTGTTTTTTATTTTTATTTTTTTATGGCCATATAAATGTGAAAGATGCATAAAAATTATGGACAAGTGGACCCTAATTTTTTTTTAAAACCATTGTCTCCCTTCAAATCCGCCCAAATTTGGTGGATTGCAAATCCATGGGCCCAGGGAAACGGTTTCTACCATTTTGTTTTCTTCCATGCTAACCAAATAGGGGAAAAGACTACCTTTCTTATCATTTCTCTTCTCTTCTTCTTTCATTCAGCGTTTCCAAACACACTGTAAAATCGGACCACAAACAAAAAAGATATTGCAGAAACAATGCAGAAATGACCAAAACACTTGGCATAGTTTGCCACTTGGAATTTGGGTTAAAAAGATGATTTTGAAGTTATGTTCACGCTAAGTTAAAATTAGATACAAGTAAAAAACATATAAGATTAAAACAAACTGCTATTCCTATTACTCATACCATTTTCTTGTGTGGGTTTTGATGGATTAACTAATTTGGGTCCAATTTTGTCAGGCGTAATTGCATCATCAATATAAAAAAAAAAAGGGTTGCATCCCAACGTCTTGCTCTTCCTAGTTCACCGTTAGCTTTATCAATTAAATGCCCATTAGAATTAAGAATTCCTTCTTATTCACCTTCAGAAATTACTTTATTTATTTATTAGGTGATGGGTTACCAATAAAATTAAAGCCCAAATGATGTTGGTATGAAATAAGTTCGCAGATGATTATTGATCCATGTATCAAATAACTGTTAGAATTATTGCTAAATGATTAAATTTATTATTTTCTATCAGCTTAAACTTTTAGGACAATCGGTGATTTATCATGATATCGGAGTAGGAGATCACGAGTTCGCTCCTTGTCTCCAATCTATATCTCATTTAAAATATTAAAAATCCCACATGTTGGTATGGTTAAATTCACTATTTCCAAGCAACTTAAGTTTTTGGGATAATTTTTCTCTAGAACAAAAAGTTTTTGGGATAATTAATAATTTATCAATAACATCATTATTATTTTTGTTTATAAAAAAAAAGGTAAAAAACCACTCCAATATGAGTGAATGAGTCATATTTATTTTTGGAAAAAGAAAAAGAAAAGCAAAACAATTGAAAAGCTTTGTATTTTACCATGCATATGCTAGGAAATTGCCTCAAATGTTGTTCTTGGGTTTCCTTGCTTTGTAATAAAATGTTGTTCCTTTGAGTTGAAAGAAAGTTTATTCCTTATTAAAGAATTAATGTATTCATTGTCTGCCAACAAAGAATTTGATGGTGTTGGCCCAAGGGTTCCCTGCAGAGAGGAGAAAAATAATAGAATTGGGTATGAAATCAAGAGAGAAAAAATGGATTTTTGCTTGGGAGGTAGCTCAAGGAGAGAGACTACAAGGTTTGAATTTTCTTGACAATGTTTTTTGCACAACTCAGTAATTAATGAGAATATGTTTTGTTTGATGTTGCAAAGTGAAGAACGAAGAAGACATCACAATGAGTGTGAAAAAAAGAAAAAGAAACCGCGGTGAGCATAATGATGGTGCGAGAGAATCAAGAAAAAAAAATTCAAGAAATTTTTTTTTTCTTTATCTGTAAGACATACACAAAGAAGATAAATATTATAATTGATTTTTTAATGGAGGATTGATTCCAAGTTTATTGTGTGGATTTTTCCTTCAAGGAAAAAAAATGTTTTCCATGTAAATCTTTATATTTTTGTGTGTGATCAATATTTTAGCTTGGTGATTATAATTTTTGAAGATTGATTAAAATTTAATTGATTTTCCGAATTCACACTTGGGACCGAACAACATAATGGTCAGTCAATTGTCAGACAATTACAGTGAAATACGCTCAACACGCGCCAGGTTCAAGTGGACAACTTCATTATGTATCTTTCTAAACTATAAGTAGGTTCCAATATTCTAATTTCTTGTTACGGGGAACACTCTTTTTTGGTTCTTCTAGTCTTACTTTATGAAAAAATCTTTTGTAATATGATGACTTTAGCCTACAGACATTGACATTTCTATACGGGAAGACTTGCTCGCGGTCCATATATTCACATTTTCTGCGTGATTTACTTGGCTTGCAAGGAAATTCGAATCACAACTAACTAGCGGAAAACAATTTCCCCATGACATAATTGTACGCAGTGGCCAGTGGGCCATAATGTGCTGGCTGCCTCCACCATTTTGAATCAAGAAATTTCCTATAAAGCAATTCCTACCTATCTTCCTGCTAGCCAACTTTTAAGTTAGTATTATTCTTATGAATGACCTACTTCCTGTTTTTTACTAATTACCATTCGAATTTCTTTCCGTTACAACCACTTCTTTTGCCCCTAACTTGGCTTGAATTAGAAGTTCTGGAGTCAATTTTGATCCAACAATGAATTGGGGTTTGGATGAAAGAGGTTGAATTTTTGGCCAGGATAAAAGAGTCAATTTTGATCATTTATTTTTTTCGTTATAAAAATTTAAATGAATTTGTGGGCGTAAAAAACAAACACTTTGGTGGTAGTGTCTAAGCAGATGACTTACACAATTCATTTATAAGAATCTGTCAGCAGGTTGGGATAATGGGTAAGTTCAAAATCATGGTTAGTACAACTGAGAGATTAGCTAAGTTTAGGAGGGTGTAGGGGTGAGTTACTACCCTGAATAGGAAGTAGAATTCTTAAGGGGGGAAGGAAGGGTCATTATCCTCCTAGTGGCTTTTGTAGAGGGTGGGTAGACATGGCAAAACGGGTCAAAATTTTCTGACCCGACTCGTATGACCCGCGACTCGATTGACCCGACCCGAACCCGACACAACCCGCCTGTTTTGCCACGTCTACCAACGTTGAGTAGATTGAGATTGAGGTGTAATTCTTCTAAAATATTTACTTATTCCTTTTCACTTAATTTGTTATATACTCTATTATAGTTTGTCATTCTTTACTTGCCACATTCATTTTCTCTTCCTACTTTAAACAGATCGAAAATTATACCAAGATTAGCATCTAGAAAGCTGGAACAAGAGTTGCACCAAATTTGGATATCAAGTGTTTAGTGGTAATTGGTTAGTGGTAACAATATTACCAGTGAGAATCTAATCACAGTTAAGAAACTCAGAAACAATTGACAAATTGCATCTATTTCCCAAAAAAAAAAAAAAAAAAAACCTTGTTTGAAAAATACGCAACTCGACCCGTCCCACGACCTGACTCGACCCGCGACCCGATTGACCTGACTCGAACCCGACCCGACCCGCCCGTTTTGCCATGTCTAAGGGGTGGGGTTAGAATGTCAATGAATAAGCTTTTGATCAATTATTTGTTGCCTAGATCAGTGTACCCCTAACGTTTTTAGATTAGTTAGCAATGTGGCCGAACCCAATAAAAGACTCGGCCTTAGTCTAACTGAGCATGAAATTGATTATATATATAGTTTTCAAGATAGTAAGACTTCGGGATTTTATTTTGAGGCCCGGCACAGGGAGCTAAGGCTTATATCTTGTCTCCCGAATTGCGACAAGGAGACTATTAAAAAGGTCAAAAAGACTCTTAATGTCAAGGCTGAGTCAAGCAATCTCTCAAGTCTTTATGAGCTTATGACTGAAGCAAAATTAGACTATTGGGAAAATTCCTCTAACATGAAAGATAGAATGAAGAAGAGTGGCAAACATATATTGGTAATAAATCCAAGAAAATGGCTAAAAGGCCATTACCAATCATTATGCCCTTTGAGAAGCCAGGAGTCAAAATCCGTGGAAGGAAGGATTCCAAGAAAAACAAGAAGAAAAAGAAGAACACTCAAAAGAAAAGCATGAGTTTAGAGGAAGAAGAATATATTCAATCTGAGAGAATGCCAATAACTCTAGTTGAATATCTTCCTAAGGAATTTCTTCAAAATCATTCCAAGGATGAGATGAAAGAGGAAGTTGTGCAATGTTGCATGGTTTCAATTGATGACAATGAACGAGAGGTAGATGAAGTAACTTTGCGTTCAAGCCAACATTTGTCATTACCACAGAAGGAAAAACTAAATCAAAATGCAAAAGATGATTCTTCTAAAGGGAAAGAAGGCAATTCCTCATAACCCTTATCACCTAGACTATGCGCTTCATGTTTGCATGGATAATGTTTAGTGATAAGGACCTCTAGTTTGGGGAAAAATTTCATAATCGGCCTTTATATGTCAAGGACATGATTGGAGATACATAATTATCAAGAATCCTATTAGATTACGGATCAACTGTAAATCTTCTCCCTTATAAGACACTCAAAGTAACGGGGATGAGGTCCAAACAATTGTCCCCATCCAACTTGACCATTCAAGGCTTCAACCAAGTTGGACAAAGAGTCATGGGAACCATCTCATTAAAAGTGGAAATAGGTGAATTGTATTCTGAAGCTCTTTTCCACGTAATTGATGCCGATACTTCCTACAATGTTTTGTTGGGATGCCCTTGGGTACACACTCATGGCATAATTGATTCCACACTTCATTAATGCTTTAAATTTTGTGATGAAGATGGAAATGTGAAAAGGGTGTACACCGATCCTAACCCTTTCATGGGAGAAGAGGTGAATTATCTTGATGCCAAATTTTAAGCAACAACCATGCTTAAGAATCTATCCAAAAAACAAGGATACTGAGGAAGAAGGGTGAGAGACAACGTGTTTACCCTTGTGTAAATGAGAAATTCATAAAAAATTTATATACTTGAAAATTCATCCAAAAAAAAAAAAATGTCCGCCAAGTTGAAAACCTTTTTATAAGGCAGCCTAGGCAAAAGTTAGGGCACCAAAAAAAAAAAAAAAAAATCCGCCTTTGGAATTACGTAATGACTTGATCCCCTTTCGAGTATGTAGGCAGCTTGGTATTACTTACTAAGTTTAGCCAGATCTTTCAAACAAAAATGTTCATTTTGAACTACGTGATGACTTGATCCCCTTTTGGGTACGTAGGCAGTTTGGTATTATTTACTAAGTTCAGTCACATATCAAAAAAAAAAAAAAAAAAACTCCTTCCTAAACTACGTGATGACTTGATCCCCTTTCGGGCATGTAGGCAGCTTGGTATTATTTACTAAGTTCAGTCACATGTCCAAAAAAAAAAAAAAAAAACCATTTCCCACCAAATAAGAGATCAATCTTATGTGAGCAAGAAAATTTGCATAAGAGCAAAATGCAAATTAGAGCCCAAAAAAAAGAAAAAAAAAAAAAATCAATTCAAAAGATGCTAAAGCCAAATCAATCTACCACTTGGGACGATAAATTCAAAAGAAGGAGATTCCAAACCACACCAAATAAATAATCAAGATACGAGTGTCACGCAAGAATCACCACCGATCTCACATGACACACGAGGGGCACTGTTGAAATATGAAATTTTCAACAACAAAATTTCTTTAACCTTACAAGCTTTCAAAGAAATTGTAAGGCCTAATGGCACGAGATCTCTTTTTCCTTAGATATTTTTATTGTTATCATTTTTTCTTCCGTTAAGTCTTAATTTCCTTTTCTGTTAGTGACCTTAGAGTCAAACTAAGGTAGAAAGTTCAGCTTAAGACTCACCCGAGGCATAGGCAAGGTCTAGTACCATGGGGTTTGCTTTCTTTTTTTGTTAAGTCTTAATTTCCATTTTCTGTTAGTGACCCTGGAGTCAGACTAAGGCAGAAAGTTTAGCTTAAGACCTACTCGAGGCATAGACAGGGTCTAGTACCATGGGGTTCGCTTTCTTTTTTGTTAAGTCTTAATTTCCCTTTTCTGTTAGTAATCTTTGAGTTAGACTAAGGTAAGAAGTTCAGTTTAAGACCTACCCAAAGCATAGACAGGGTCTAGTACAACGAGGTTTGCTTTCTAAGCAGATGACTTACACAATTAGTTTATAAGAACTCAAGGATAAAAATTCCACAATAGGAGTTCTAAACAACTGATTACAAAACGATTAGGAACAAAATGGTTATTTATTGATATAGAAACTGCTTTCCCAAGGTACAAAAGGTTGGATTGAAAACTAAAAACTCTAAGTCCTATTCTACTTCTCTCTTTCTTATTTCTCTAAGTCCTCTCTTTCTATTTTTCTGAACCCCCTTTCCCGCTGCACACCCTACCCTTTTATAGGCACCTTTCCCTTTCTTATCTCCTCAACTAGCCAGCTTCCAGCTGGATTTAAGGGATGCTTGTCCTATCACCCATCTGCTCTACTATTCTTTCATCATGAAACATGACTTTTGGGGGTGTTTTTATTGTTCAGGCTTGTCTATAAGCATTTAATGTGGAAGAGTTTAGGTAGAGAACATCTCATTAATGCGGAGGCGACTAGCTATGTGGTCCTTATCTCTTTGTGGTGTTTCCCGAGGCGAGTTTGATGACGGTGGCATCTCGAGCCAGAGGGGAACTAGTTACCCGTGGTTTCCTGTGTATTCGCTATGGGAAGACCCTTGCTTATTACTTCTTTAGGGGACCTTAGCAATGGTAGCTATCTCGGGCCTCCACGGGACTTATTTTTGGGAGTTGTCTTTTATCTCATGGGTTTCTTTACTCATATCTATCTTTTTGGGCCAGACCCATCTATTAAAGTACGATCTGTTGGGCCTTTGGTTCTCAGCCTGAGCTCGAGTTCATCCCCCCCCCCCCCCCCCCCACCCCACAGAATTATTTTCATATTTGTAATTTTAATGTTGGTTTACATTATCAATGGTTTCATAACAGCAACTTTTTGTTGTTGTGCAACTTTGTGGTATTAAAAAGATTAAATTACACGTTTGATCTTCAAAGTTAAAAAATAATTTTTATTCTAGTCCCTTAAGTTTGAGGTTTATCATTTTGATCATCTAAATTTAATTTTGTTTACAAAGTGAGTATTTCATTTACGGACAGCTACGGGTCAGGTTACTTGCCAATTGCCACCATACTCAGTACATGCCCTTCGCTCGTGATGTACTTCATTGAGACATACCCACCCAAGAATCTCTTAGGGTACAACTTTTCTCAATATCTTTTTATTGGAGGTGAATTTTGACAAATTCACCATTAGATTACATCTTCTTCTTATATCCTCCATGCTTGAAAATTTTCTAAAAGAATTAAAGATCAATAGCTATGTCATTAATACATTGTTTTAATTGCAAGTTTTTGTAATTTAAAATTATGTATAAAATATAAACTTATAAATCATATAATAAAGATTGACACAAAATTTGACATGTATATTAAGAGCGTAAAGAATATGCAATTCAACAGTTAAATTTTCAAAATATATGGTAATATTTATTTTATTGAGTAAGATTGTAACCTTAAACTGCAACCAGTTTTGTAGCTAAACTCTCTCTCTCTCTCTCTCTCTCTCTCTCTCTCTCTCTCTATGTATATATATATATATAATTCTTACTGGGTTTGTGGCAATAACTACCTACCCTGATTCGAGTCTAAGGAAAAATTTGTTGCTTAATCCCTCTAGTAGGGTGGGTGAAACCCACTTCATTTCGGTTGGTTAGTTTAGACTGCAGGTCACTTAGGGATTGCCATCTCTAATTTTTCCATGTCCATGACGAGTTTTATTTTTAAGAGAGAGAGGAAATAAAAAAGAAAGGACATCGTTTTGTGGGCACTTAATGACTAGATAAGTGATGAAGGCGATCAAAATGATCATTTTTGAAAATGAAATCAAACTTGATGAACCAAAATGAAAAACGTCAAACTTAAGAAAAAAATGAAAAGAACACAATCTTAATGGTTTAGAGTGTAATTTACTCAATTAAAAGATTTTTTGTCTGTCTTTTTTTTTTCTCCCCCCCCACCCTCCCTTTTTTTTTTATGGAATACTGAGCTCTTTTAGATATACACCACTGTCAGTTTCTTTAAAACTTTCTCCCTTCCCCCCGTGTGTGTGTGTTAAATACTTAGTATTTAAAAAAAAAAAAGTATTAGATTTTGTTGATACTTTTAGTAATAGATTTCTATAGCTAAACCTATTTTATATCTATTGATAATTCCAGATTAAAAAGGAAATTAAGCATGTGAAAAATTTATTTACATGCTTCAAATTAATTTTGATGGCATTCTAGAAGTTTTATGGGTTGACCGCCAAGAGCCTTGTAGTTCTTTTGGCATTTTTTAGTGTTTCTAATGGGCGCACATAAATTTCATATCTCCCATCCACCAACTATCAAAAAACTATTAAATATATATATTTTTGGGTAAAATATTATTTTCATCCCTAAACTTTCACAAAAGTTCGTTTTTCGTCCTTAAACTTTTAAAAGTTTGTTTTTCGTCCCTAAACTTTGCAAAATGTTCTACTTTTCATCCTTTTGTCCTACGTGACTTAATAGAGTGATGATGTGGTATCTGACTTGGATTAAACTAATTTATTTTTAAAATTATAAACACGTGTCACCCAATGATTGGCACACATGGATTAAAATTTTCAGGTAGACAAAATTACCACCACACCCACACACAGCCCAATTTCAAAATCCCCAAATATGAAACGATGAAACTTAGGTCCCCCAATGCCATAGTCCCATTGGCTTGAATCGGCGACCCCAACCCGCGATGAAGAGTTCAAAGGCAGACTTCCTCTGTTGTTGAAGATAACGGGTACTGAAGCAACACAAAGAGTTTGAGTGTTCTTGCTATAGACAGAAGAGAAGACTTTCGAATAAGAAAATGAATTTGTCTTCGTGGGTTTACTCAACAATTCTTCACTAGAGTATCTTGTACTGGTAGTGGTGTAATAAACTTTTATCAGAAACAAGAGAGAGAAGCAGCAATGTTGACGAGAAAGCAAAAGACTTATTCTTACTTTGGATGATGAAATTGATGAACATAATGACATTGTTGGGCATAAATCTGTAACTAGAAAAACAGATTCCAATAGAAAATGTTTCTGGAAGGAGATTACTGAAAATCAAGATGATGATGATGATGATGAGGTAATAAGGAGATATATTGATGTTTTTGAGCAAGATAATATTACAACTATGGTGTTGGGGACCTGGGTTTCATCTTTTCCGATTTGGGGAGTTTGGAGATTGGGTTGTTTGGATCGGGCTGTTGGGTGTGAGGGTAATTTTGTCTCACTGAAAATTTTAATCCATTTGTGCCAATCATTGTGTGACATGTGTTTATAATTTAGAGAATAAATTAGTTTAGTTCAAGTCAGATACTATATCAGCAATCTGTTAAGCCACGTAAGACATAAATTAACAGATATAGGCAAAAGGACGAAAAGTAGAACATTTTGCAAAGTTTAGGAACGAGAAACAAACTTTTAAAAGTTTAAGGATGAAAACAAACTTTTGTGAAAGTTTAGGGACGAAAATGATATTTTACCCTATATTTTTAAATGTTATTTGTCAAAACTCAAATTTATTTAACAAAGGAGTGAAAGATTTCGGTGAAGGAGTCAGCCATTATCAAATAATATTGTATATCCATCTTTTTTCCCCCTCCTTTATAGTTGTGATCATTATTCTCAATTTTTATTATGATTATTAGATATAATTTAGTGTCTAAGCAGTAGCTTAAAGGAAGTATTTTATTATATTTAAAAATTAATTAATAATATTTATTTAAATTTATATATTAGACATTTGTTTAATTTAAAATATTTTTATTTTTTAAAAAACTTTTTGAGATGCAAAATCACTAATTAAGATGTTATATTTCTATTTTGCTAACATTTAATATTTAAAATTAATAATCCACTTAATCTTCTTTTGACATAATCGATCTTTAGTAATATTTTATTAATTAACTCTATCGATGCCATATTTTGTCCGGCTCTGATTCACACGTCAAAACAAAGACCAAAAATCCAAAAAAAAAAAAAAATGATAAAAGGTCCAAAGTTACAAATTTCAAAGCTAAAAAGGGTAAAAACAAATACATCATGATTAGATAGTGGATTAAAGGGTCACAACATTTAGAAACCCATTTTTTAGCAATTAAGGCCAAAACCTTAACGGTATGGTCAAAACGTTGACTTTTGATCCAACCGTCGAATTGTGTTGAATTTTGGACCGTCTCATAGGGCATATTTTTCCCTTAGAAACGATAGTTTATGGGCCAAAATTGGGGTTAAAACGGATGAGATATCACCAAAATATCAAAAACCCTAATAAAAATCTCACTTAAAAAAAAAAAATAAGAAGAGGAAAAACAGGTAGTTTTTGGGCCGACATCGCGCAACAAACTTTACATATTGGGCAAGAACTGGAGTGATCCAGCTGAGCCATCTTGAAGAACAAGGTCTTGACTACTTTTCATAAAAAGGACTTGATGATATCTTCCTTCGATTTGAAGATGCAAATTTTTAAGGAAAATCGTCACAGAATTTTTCAACACTGCGTCCCCTTTCTTCCGAGGGCGATATCTTGACGATCGTAACTCCAAATCTTGCAAGGCTAGAACCATTGGAAACTAGCATCCAGAAATTTTCAGGAATATAAAGTTTAAAGAAAATGGAGCTTGAAAAGGCCTCCAAACAGTTATATGAAGTTTGAACCAGAAAACGAGAAAAAGACAAAATAGCTCGATGATGTGGCAAAAATGAGAGGCTAGCTAAAGTGTAACATGTTACACTCAGCTAGCTGCCCCTTGCCTTGGGCGGCTAGCTAAGTGTAACATGTTACACTTTAGCTAGCCTCCCAATTTTAACACTTTCCTATAAATACCCCCTTTTTCTGTAAAAAGATATGAGAAAAAAAGGGAGAGAAAATAGGAAGAAAAATAGAAAAATAGAGTGGAGAAATTCTAGAAAAATCCCTAGAAAATTCTGAAAAAAATTTCTTTCCCTTCTCTTTAGGAAACCTGTAGGGTCAATTTTTGCAGCCCAAGCCCAAGAATGTATGGATTTTGAGCCCACTGAACCCAAAACAATAAATTTGTAGAGAGTGGGTGAAAGAGCTAGGCTAATAATGAAATAACAGTATTAAACAGCAATGCTAGTGGGAGAATTTGTATTAATATGTACTCGGATGGATATAAATGTCACGTCGAAGAGGTGTTTTTCATTGATGAACTTGGGTTACAATTGTTGGAGCTACAGTAATGTGATACACTCTTTTCTCTTTCTGATTTTTCGATCCCCTCTATCAGAGACACCCTTCTCTTATATAGTACTGCCTTCCTGCATCTTCACCGTCCACTTGTTCATCATCTAGACGCCCACTTGAGTGCATGTCCCATCATACCCCCCCTTTAGCCATGTGTGAGTGGCGGTAGCTGAGAATGCACTGTTCAGGGTCTTCTCCACATAAATGCGGCCAGGAAGGTAGGTGCAGTGCATTCAATGCGGTGGTTGAAGTCTGTCTCCTTGATATTTCTCTGTTCTTGTTATCTTTATGGGTGTCCGAGGCTCATTTCCCTCCTAACATTTGTCAGAAAGATCACTTGAACCTCCCATACACCTGTCGGATCCAACTCCTTCGGATCGAGGATATCGGACTCCTCGGACATATGAACATTTCCTCGGACAGTACACGTGTTCATCTCCAGGCATTCTCCCTTGACATGGGCCTCTGACTGAATGTCTTCATCTCCTCGGACGAACAGTGTTCCTCATATTGGGCCTTGGACCCAATATGTTGGGTTGGGCTTTTCTCCCCCTACATTAGCCCCTCGAAATTGTAGTTTTTCCCTCGCATCCGAGGAGAAAAAGTAGGATTTTGACTTGCCACGGAGCAAAAGCTTGGGATCGAGCAAGATTGACCTGGCACGTGTGTAGACGTAGGGACAGACGCCTCATTAATGCCGCTGCGGTTTCCTTATTCCCAAGGCGCTGCATTAACTGCACCAGGTGGCGCTTTGTCCTTCGTATCCAACGGTGAATGACTGATCCAACGGCCGTGGTTTTTCTTCAGAATTTGGGCGGGAGTGCCCCTGACCCTTCGCTTGACCCCGTATAAAACTTCAAAGGAAGTTATTTCTTCCTCACTTTTCACATCTTCAGACGCTCCATCAAGAACAAGCGTGCCACTCCGTCCAAATCTCTCCATCGCCGGTTTCAGACTTCCCCAGAATCGACGCGAACCCTTCTACAAGCCCGAAATCTTTTCTCCGATTTAGTCCTGGTGAGTCATCGTCCACCGAATCATTTAGTTCTCTCTTCGGCCAGCCGTTTCATTTAAGCACCATGGGAAAACTCCAGTACTTGGTAGATAGCCCTGAGCAACTGGAGGCATTTAGGGCCGCATATCGCATACCCCCTAACGTGGGTGTGAGGTATTGCCCCCCAGAAAAGATACTAACAGACCGAAAAACGGGAGAGGTAGTTATCCCCCCCTCATTGCCTTCAAAGAAGGGGGAATGACGCCCCATGGGTCCCATCACCACTAGCTACCTTCGGAACCATAGACTTACTCCCTGGCAATGCGCGCCTAATATGTTTAGGATCCTAGGAGCGATTGAGGACCTTGACTGTCACCTAGGATTGGGACTCACCTGGCTCGACGTAGTACATATGTACGAGTGCCATAGCCGGCAAGATGTGGGATATTACTTAAAATCCCGGTCGGACGTTGTCAGGCTCATTTCCTGCCTCCCCAAATCCAACAAAGGGATGAAAGACGACTATGTGATCGTCTCGGGCGCATGGCACGATGGCCATCATTGCCCAACCAAGCATGGAAAACCAGGTGGGACATGTTAGATTTAGGCACACTAACCATAGGCTTAGGGTCCTCGTCGTTTAATGGTTTCTGATTCCTCTTCGGTTTCTATTTCTGAGTTTCTAACCATTTTTTTTTTACTTGTAACAGATAAGAGACAAGTTTCTCCTCGGCTCAGCCTTACAAATATTGCCGCCCTCAATTACCTTTTAAGGTCAGAGATCTTCGTGAGCGAAGACGGGTAACTACGATCTGCTCCCCTTATTCTGGGATATACAGGGAAGCCAAAGGGTTTCCAACCAGTCGGCAACGCAATCGTCCAGGGAGACCATCGCCTAGCACGTATTGACGTTGGTCGGAAGGGCTTCTTGACGCCAGACGATCTTGAACCCGTACCCCGTCCAAATCCTCGGGGTGTACCTCCTCTCGTTCAGCCGCTCCAGCAAGTTCCCCTCGGGCAAGCAGTTGAGGGCGAAAGGGTTGACTCATCTGCCTCTTCGCTTGAGGAGCAAATAGACAAGTTCAACTTTGGGGAGGAGGCTTCAGGAGGAGAGCAAGTAGTAGAGGTATCGGACGATGAAGAAGAGACCGACCAGCAGTCAGGCATTCATCCTGTTTTGTTAGCTGCTCACTCTGAAGACCCTTCGGACGACGACATGGATCTGAGGGTCTTAATGAAGGGCAGGGGCAGAAAACCCGAGCAGAAAGGTACTGGGACCTCTCAACCAGTGAAGAATCTGCCTCCAGTGCCCTCCTAGGTTCCTGACCCTGGCATAAAGCCCGTTCCAGACCTGAGGAAGAAGAGGCCTGTCGACCCTGAAGAGAGGGAGGTGGCGGCGCCACCGAAAGCAAATAAGCAGCAAAGAGTGGCGAGAGAGCAACGCAATAGGAGGGCCTCTTCCACTGAGAGCCGAGAAGAAAACGTCTTAGCTGATGTCTGTCGAGTGGGAGGGCCGCGAATCTGGTCTCCAAAGCTGGAGCTGAATGGTGCCCCGATCCTCTGGGAAACCTCTCTCAGGAACTATGACGGAGGGAGGACAGGCTATGTTGCTGAGGCTCTGCAGCAGCCACTCCTTCTTCCCCACGACATGGACTCCTTCAGGCGCTTTAGCCAGCTCGAGCTGTTTCAATCCCTTAAGAGGGATATGGCCATGGTAAGCGAGTTTGGTCTGATCGGTTGAATGAATCATTGGCGTTCTCGCTTTTTCTTCCCTGACATTTGGAATTTCCATCATGCAGGTCACCCAGCAAATCTATGTGGCCGAAGAATGGAATAAAAAGAACCACCTTGAGGCCCAAGCAGCGCTCTGCTCTCGAGACGAGGCGGAAAAATCTCTGGGCCAGCTGAAGGAGGAATATGCTCATTTATCCGAGGATCTGAAAGAGATGACCTCCCAGAAGAAAAGCCTTGATGCTGGGATCAAGAATGCTGAAAAACAAGCCGAGGAGCAGCGTAAACAACTACAAATGGCAGAGATCAATCTGGCAATCGAGAAGGAGCTGGTGAAGGGTCTCAAAGCTGAGCTGCAAAAGGCCAAGGCAAGCGCCCAAGTGGCTGAGCAAAACGCCAGACTGGCCAAGGAGGCGGTTGAGGCCGAAAGGAAGGCGGCGTACCAGCTGGGGGTAGAGATGACCACATCCCAGCTTCTAGAGCAATTCGCCTCGGTCAGTCGAGATTACTGCGGCATAAGTTGGAGCAAGGCCCTGGATGCAGCTGGAGTCCCTGCCGACTCGGAGCTGAGGCTGCCTGGGAGCGTATACTATGATCCTGATATCCGAGAGCTCCCAGGAACTGATCCCCCTGCCCCCCAGCTTCCTGAGGCTTCTGAGCCAAATCCGGTCAGCCAAGCTCCTCCGTCCACCCTCGGTGCAAGCAAAGAAGCTGGTCAGCCAGGTGACAAGGATAAACCATCTGAACCAGCCAAAGGAAAAGGCCAAGGGTCAGGTGAAGAGGAAATTCCTGCTGAGCCCAAGGACCAAGCCCCTGAAGCAACTGCTCGGACAGGCCAGGCTGCTGACCCCGTGCTCCCTCCAGCAAAAGAATAGATGTATAGGGCTTTTGCTTTTGCACCTGTACTTTCTTTTGTTTTATCCAAAGAATTGTAAACTTCTTTTATTTATGGAATGGCTTCTCATTTGTCTATGATGTTTTTAATACATGTCTTACTAATTATTACTGTTGCATACAACTGTTCACTTGCACTTATAATTAAATAATGCAAATAAACCTGATTGATGCATCATACTTATGGTGTGAGTAATTAAGATTGATATTGAAAAGAACAATCCGAATAAAAGTTACTAACAGGTAATGATTGGCAGCGAGTAGTTTGTGTGAGTGAGACAGTCATAAGTATAACTAAGGAACACAGTCATAAGTGAGAATTAATTTAAATGTGATCAGGAATTTCAGCACTAAGCCCCAGTGAGAATAGCTGTGCGGGGGTATTGACTAACCTGTATCATTTGATTCAAGGGCCACGGGAGACAAACGTATTCGAGTGTTAACTAACCCTAATCATCTGGTCTGAGGACTACAGGCATGATTGGATTTAAGTTTAAACACTTGGAGAATTGCACCGGAGTGTTAACTAACCCTAATCATCTGGTCCGAGGACTACAGGCATGATTGGATTTAAGTTTAAACACTAGAGAACTGTACCAGAGTGTTAACTAACCCTAATCATCTGGTCCGAGGACTATAGGCATGATTGGATTTAAGTTTAAACACTATAGAACTGTAACTGAGTGCTAACTAACCCTAATCATCTGGTCCGAGGACTACAGGCATGATTGGGTTTAAGTTTAAACACTATAGAACTGTAACTGAGTGCTAACTAACCCTAATCATCTGGTCCGAGGACTACAGGCATGATTGGATTTAAGTTTAAACACTATAGAACTGTAACTGAGTGCTAACTAACCCTAATCATCTGGTCCGAGGACTACAGGCATGATTGGATTTAAGTTTAAACACTATAGAGCTAACTGAGTGCTAACTAACCCTAATCATCTGGTCCGAGGACTACAGGCATGATTGGATTTAAGTTTAAACACTTAAGCTAGTGGCGAATGAGTGTTAACTAACCCTAATCATCTGGTCCGAGGACTACAGGCATGACTGGATTTAAGTTTAAACACTTGAGAGAACTTTACGCAGTGAATTGACACGTCGGTTGAAGAAAAGACTTGATTAATAAAAGTACCTCTTGAGGTTATTTACATTCCATGGACGCGGTATTACATGACCATCTAGGTCTTCCAAGAAATATGCCCCAATGCCTGCTCCTGAAGTGATGCGATACGACCCTTCCCAATTGGGTCCTAGTTTTCCCCAAGCTGGATTCTTTGCGGTGCCCACAACTTTCCTCAGCACTAGATCACCAGGCTCTAGAGGCCTTAGCTTTACGTTAGCATCATAGCCTTGCCTGAGTTTCTATTGGTAATGTGCTAGCCGAACCATTGCGTTCTCCCTCCTTTCCTCAATCAGGTCTAAACTCTTCTGCAGTTGCCCATCGTTGTCGGCCAGACTGAACGAGTTAGTTTTCAACGTTGGGAACTCGGTCTCCAAAGGAATGACAGCTTCAGCCCCATAGGTCATTGAGAAGGGGGTCTCTCCAGTAGACCTACGAGGCGTAGTCCTGTAAGCCCAAAGTACGTGTGGCAGTTCTTCTACCCATTTGCCCTTTGCGTCATCCAGCCTCTTCTTTAAGCCATTCAGTATGACCTTGTTGACAGCTTCTGCTTGTCCATTACCCTGGGGATAGGCTGGAGTGGAGTATCTGTTCATAATTCCCAGCTCACTGCAGTAATTCCTGAATGCCTTGCTATCGAACTGCAAGCCGTTGTCCGAGATGAGAGTGTGAGGAACTCCAAACCGAGTGACAATATTCTTCCACACGAACTTTTGCACATCAACGTCTCTGATATTGGCTAGTGGCTCGGCTTCGACCCACTTGGTGAAATAGTCTGTGCCGACCAAGAGGTATCTCTTGTTTCCTGCAGTTTTAGGGAAGGGTCCCACAATATCCAAGCCCCATTGGGCGAAGGGCCATGGGCTAGATAGCGGATTAAGATTTCCCCCTGGCTGGTGAATGTTTAGAGCGAAGCGCTGACATTGATCACACTTTTTGACGTATTCGTGTGCCTCCTTTTGCATGTTAGGCCACCAATAGCCTTGGGTGAGGGCTCGGTGAGCCAAGGACCTACCTCCAGTGTGGCTCCCACAGATTCCTTCGTGCAGCTCTTCTAGCAATGTCTCAGTTGCCTCGGGATGCATGCATAGCAAGTATGGTCCCGAGTAGGAGCGTCTGTATAGTTTCTGGTCCTCGGATAACCAGAACTTAGTCGCCTTCCTCCGAACTTTATCAGCTTCTCCCTTCTCTTCAGGCAATATATCTTCTTTGAGAAATTTGATTAAAGGATCCATCCAGCACGGCCCGACCCTGACCTGGTGAACCTGGACTACCTCTGATTTCGCCTCTGTAGGCCTGTGCAAGTCCTCGACGAGGATGATCCTCGGCAGGTCTTGCGCCGAAGAGGTGGCAAGTGTGGCCAAGGAGTCAGCATGTGAGTTGCCACTTCTGGGGATGTGCAGCAAACTGAAAGAGTCGAACTCTGATTGCAGATGTTTAACACGACTCAAATACCCCTGCATTCTTTCGTCCTTTGCCTCAAACTCGCCTTGTACTTGACCTACTACTAATCTTGAGTCCGAGAACAACTCCACGGACTTCCTACCCATTCTACGGACCATAGTCATTCCCATCAATAAGGCCTCATACTCCGCCTCATTGTTCATTGCCGAGAAGTCTAGCCTTAACGATTTCTCGATAATGATTTTCTCGGGGGATATCAATACCAGCCCAACTCCAGAGTGTCTTTGGTTTGCCGCGCCATCAACGTACACTTCCCAATGGGAGGGATTCTATTGGGAAATCATGCCAACTGATTTTTCATCCATGCCTGACGTGGGCTTTACCTCTTCTAACTGGGGCTCCGTGAACTCAGCCACCAAATCTGCGAGGACCTGTCCCTTGACCAATGTGCGGGGCATATATCTTATATCGAAAGCCCCTAAGATTGTACCCCACTTGGTGATCCGACCAGTGTAATCAGCACTTCGGAGTATAGCTTTGAGTGGGAGTTGTGTGAGAACGATGACCGTGTGGGCTTGGAAGTAGTGAGGTAGCTTCCGTGTGCCAAGCACTACTGCTAGGATAGCCTTCTCCAGAGGCAAGTAACGAATCTCAGCCTCATGCAGTGACTTGCTTACGTAATAAACGGGCCTTTGCACACCAGAGTCTGATCGTATCAACACCAGGCTCACCGCATAGGGAGCTACAGCGATGTAGGCGAACAGTACCTCATCAGGCTCAGGACTGGACATGATAGGTGGCCAAGCCAGATAATCCTTGAGTTGCTGGAATGCCAAAGCACATTCCTCAGTCCATTCGAATCTCTTCCACTTGTTGAGTAGAGAGAAAAAGGGCTGACACCTGTCTGCTGATCTAGAGATGAACCGATTGAGGGCAGCAGTCATTCCGGTTAGTTTTTGAACCTCCTTGGGATTCCGAGGAGCTCGGAGATTGTTAATGGCCTTTATCTGGTCGGGGTTGACCTCAATTCCTCTGTGGGTGACCATGTATCCCAAGAACTTGTCGGACCCTACCCCAAATGAGCACTTAGAAGCATTTAGTCGTAGCTTGTACCTTCGTAGAATCTCAAAGGTACTTTCAAGGTCCTTCACATGCTCAGCTATAACTTTGCTCTTCACCACCATGTCATCTATGTAAACCTCGATATTTTTGCCCAGCTGTGGCTCGAACATCCTCGTCATCATCCTCTGGTAGGTAGCTCCCGCGTTCTTCAGGCCAAACGGCATCACTTTATAGTGGTAGTTGCCAATAGGGGTGACAAAAGCAGTTTTCTTCTGGTCCTCCAGGGTTAATGGTATCTGGTGGTAGCCTTGGAAGGCGTCTAGGAAAGCTCATCCGAGGGTGGCCGACAGTGGCATCGACCAGCTGATCAATTTTCGGCATAGGGAACGATCTTCGGGGCATGCCCTATTCAGATCCGTGAAGTCTACGCATACTCGCCACTTCCCACTCTTCTTCTTTACCACCACGGTATTTGCCAGCCATTCGGGATAAAAAACTTCTTTGATAGCCCTAGCTTCTTTGAGTTTCGCTACTTCGTCTCTCACTGCATCAGCATGTTCCTTGGATGGGCGCCGAATAGGCTGTTTCTTGGGGGTGACTAGTGGATTCACCTTCAAGTGGTGGCATATAAACTCCGGGTCTACCCCTGGGGCTTCGTAAGCATTCCAAGCAAACACATTGAGATTTCGCTTGAGGAACTCTATTAGCTCTTCCTTCTCCTGAAGAGGCAGCTGAGATCTGACTTGAAAGAACCTATCAGGATCATCTCCAATGACCACTTTCGTTAGATCCTCACATCGAGTGCCTTCATCTGGTTCTTCAAAGGGCAATCCCCGAGACTGTAGTTGCTATAAATCCCTCCCAGCTACGTCCGAGGACTCGGCTGGGGTCTTATACTGAATGGTAGCTACCAAGCACTGTCGAGCAACAGACTGGTCTCCTCGGATCTCATGTATCTGCCATTCTGATGGATAGTTGACCTTCTGGTGCAAAGTAGAGGGAACAGCCCCAAGTGCGTGAATCCAAGGTCTGCCCACGAGTGCCGTGTAGGGCGAATATGCGTCCACAACTATAAAGTCCAACTCCACCACCTCGGAGCCGGACTGCACCGGTAAGCGTATCCGGCCTTTCGGGATGACAGGCCTTCCTTCAAAGCTCAAGAGGGGGGAATCGTATGGCGTCAGGTCTTGGGGCTTTAGGCCTAGCCCCTTGTAGAGGTCTAGGTACATTATCTCCATAGCACTGCCCTGGTCCACCATCACCCTCCTTACGTCGTACCCTCCTATTCTAAGGGTGATGACTAATGCATCATCATGGGGTTGGATGGTGCCAATCATGTCTTCGTCCGAGAATCCCATAACCAGCGGGCACCAAACTTAGCTCTCTTCGGTCCACGGCTTGACTCCCCTGCGGATGGTCGGCCTACCGACATAACTTTCAATGGCCAGGATCCTGTCCTCCCCGGCGCGGCGAAGACGACGTTTATAGTCCCTAGCGGCGGCTTTGAGGGGTCATCTCTGCGTGGCCCCGAGCCCGTCTGCCCTCGGCCGTTGGAGGGATGCAGGAGGTGTTTCAGTTTACCATCGCAAACTAGTTGGTCCAGGTGATCCCACAGGCTCCTACAATCCTCCGTGGTGTGCCCATGGTCTTGATGGTACTGGCAGTAAAGATTATGGTTGCATTTCTCGGGGTTTCCTATCATCTTGTTTGGCCACCTGAAGAATGATTCGTTCTTGATTTTTTCCAGGACCTGGTGTACTGGCTCTTTGAACACGGTGTTGACCGATTGAGGATTCATCGATCCTGATTACCCGGCAAAATCCCTCCGCGGTTTATTGTAATTGTATCGGTCCGACCGCGAATCCCTCCTCTCCTGAGGGATAACCTTATCCTTTCCCTTGCCCTGCTGCTGATCTTTTTCAACCCTCTTATACTTCTCTATGCGGTCCATTAGTTGACGCACGTTTGTGACCGGTTTGCCAGATAGAGATGCCCTCAAACCGTGATCAGTAGGGAGGCCGAGCTTGAATGTGCTGAGGGCCATTGCATCATTGTTGCCCTCCACCTCATTGAACATCTCCCAGTATCTGTCTGAATATGCCTTCAAGGACTCGCCTTCCTGCATGGACAAGGATAGCAGTGAAGAGAAAGGTCTGGCCACTCTTCGGCATGTGACAAAACGGGAGCCGAACGCCCGGGTGAGCTCTTTGAAGGAGTTGATGGAGCCTGCCTTCAAGCCGTCAAACCACCTCATGGCAACAGGCCCAAGACTGGAAGGGAAAACCTTGCACATCAGAGCTTCGTTTCTGGAGTAGACCGCCATCCTTTGGTTAAAATGACTCACATGCTCCACGGGGTCAGTTTTACCATTGTAGATGGTGAACGTTGGCTGGTTAAAGCGCCGAGGGAGTCTGGCCTCCTCTATCCTGCGCGTGAAGGGTGATTTAGATATCTGATTCAGAGCCCTGTTCATGGCATCGTTCTCCATATCCTCACGTGATGGGCTCCTACGTTGCCTCTTGCGATGGGACTCCTCCTCATAGGTGTAGGACTCGCTGGCTGGTGTCTTAGATTTGTGCTGATAAGAGACATCCTGCTCGTCATCAAGATCATCCTCAGAGTATGAGGAAGCCCGTTTCCTCTTTGCATGGCGTAACTCCCTCTTTAGTTTTTCCACTTCCAGTTGTAAGTCACGGTTCTTCTCTGCATGGGACATGTGACTTCCGCCCTGTGATTGGCTCTGGCTAAGGCGCACAGTATGTACACTGCCCTCACGATTTTGTCTCCTCTCTAAGTTGACAAAATGGTCTACGTGCTGGGATGCCCTGGATTCTGCTTGTTGTTCACCTTGTCCTGCCATCATCAACTGTTGTTTTCACTCTTGCACAAGCTCTTCCCACAGACGGCGCCAATTGTAGGGTCAATTTTTGCAGCCCAAGCCCAAGAAGGTATGGATTTTGAGCCCACTGAACCCAAAACAATAAATTTGTAGAGAGTGGGTGAAAGAGCTAGGCTAATAATGAAATAACAGTATTAAACAGCAATGCTAGTGGGAGAATTTGTATTAATATGTACTCGGATGGATATAAATGCCACGTCCGAAGAGGTGTTTTTCATTGATGAACTTGGGTTACAATTGTTGGAGCTACAGTAATGTGATACACTCTTTTCTCTTTCTGATTTTTCGATCCCCCTCTATCAGAGACACCCTTCTCTTATATAGTACTGCCTTCCTGCATCTTCACCGTCCACTTGTTCATCATCTAGACGCCCACTTGAGTGCATGTCCCATCATACCCCCCCTTTAGCCATGTGTGAGTGGCGGTAGCTGAGAATGCACTGTTCAGGGGTCTTCTCCACATAAATGCGGCCAGGAAGGTAGGTGCAGTGCATTCAATGCGGTGGTTGAAGTCTGTCTCCTTGATATTTCTCTGTTCTTGTTATCTTTATGGGTGTCCGAGGCTCATTTCCCTCCTAACATTTGTCAGAAAGATCACTTGAACCTCCCATACACCTGTCGGATCCAACTCCTTCGGATCCGAGGATATCGGACTCCTCGGACGTATGAACATCTCCTCGGACAGTACACGTGTTCATCTCCAGGCATTCTCCCTTGACATGGGCCTCTGACTGAATGTCTTCATCTCCTCGGACGAACAGTGTTCATATTGGGCCTTGGACCCAATACGTTGGGTTGGGCTTTTCTCCCCCCATAAAAGCCATCACAAAAAAGAAGCCTCTTCCATTTTTACTTGTAATCTTTTGTGGGTAAGCTTGTTGGGATGGGATAGTTTTTCCATAACTATAACCATCCCATTTTCTTTTTTCCCTCATGTAAAAATCATCCATTTAGATATATGAAGCTCGTTTATTTATCTTGTCTCTTTATTTTATCTGCTTTAAGTTCCTATGTTGTTGTGTAAATATCTCTCTTTATTTTTATGTCTATATTATTATTGTTTGCTTGTGATATTGTGTTTGTTTCCCTAGATGGGTATTGGACCATCTCCTAGACTCTATATGGGAAGTACCCTTAGGGTGAAGAAATATCATTCCATCTATGCATCTAGGGATTTTATTTATCTTTGCTTTACATTTATGTCATCCATTTTATTTTCAAGTAATCCCCTCCCCTTTACATTTATGTCATCCATTTTATTTTCAAGTAACCACTTCCCCCTTTGCATTTATGTCATCCATTTTATTTTCAAGCAATCCCCTTCCCCCTTAAAATTTATGTCATCCCCTTAATTTCCTCCCTTTTATTTTATTGCACCTATATATATATATGTGTGTGTGTGTGTGTGTGTGTGTAGACACACACACACACACACACACACACTATATCTAGACACTAAATAAACAAAATGATTTTTTATCCCCTCTCTCTTAAATAGTTTTTAAACCTCAAATAAAACACAACAATATGGGTATGTCTCATACGAATAGTTGATGTCTTAGAACTCTCATTTCTTTATGATGAAGAATCTATAAGACTTGAAAAAAATTAAAATCTATTTAAGAGAGACATAATTTTTTTTCCAATGAACCTTTATAATATTTCTGCACTTTCTTTTAATGTCATTTAAATTTCTACACTTTAAATTTCAGCTCTTTACTCTTCATGATATTTAAATTTCAGATCTTTACTTTTTATGTTATTTAAATTTAAGCTCTTTAATTTCATGTCATTTAAATTTCAGCACTTTACTTTCTTTCTTTATTTTTCTGCACTTTATCCTTGCTCCTTTACTTTTTTAATCTCCAAAGTTGCCATAAAATAAAGTTGCTTGGGTAAAAAAAAAATCATTTACATACTTTTCTAAGGAAATGCTTTTCAAAATAAAATTTCTTCTTCCCCCTTTTTCTAAGAAAAATGTTCTTTTCTAAAAACAAAATCTAAAAAAAGGAGTTTTCTTTTAAAACTTTCTTTCAAAAAATGCCCTTTTTTCCAAACAAAAATGACATTTTTTCCTAAAAAACTTTCAAAACAAAATGTTTTCTTTTTGTTCGAAAATCCAAAAATGGTGAGTAAAAAAAAAAAAAATTTCTACAAAATAATACTTTTACCACATTAGAAAGATGTTTTTACCACGTTGAAAAATGCTTTAAAAAAAATGCTTTGTCATCTTCTTTTCTAAAATCTGAAAAAATTACTTTCAAATGAATAAAATACTTTCAAAAATAATGTTTTACCACGTTAGAAAATGCTTTCAAAAAAAGGCTTGATTTTCCTTTCCAAATCCAAAAAATCGTTTTCAAATAAAAATGTTTTCCAAAGATGTTTTTATCACATTGGAGTTTCTTCCAATTAAAAAAATAAAAAAAAAACTTTTGAACAAGTAAAGCCCCTTAAAAAAAAAAAAAAAAAAAAAACACTTGTCTTTGCATAAAAATTGTGGCACCTTTTTTTTTTTTAAGAGATTAAAAAAAAAAAAAAACTTGTTTTGCCATTGCAACTTTGCTTATTCAAAAGAAAATTTTCTAAAAAAATGTGTCCCTTTTTTAATCTTCCTTTCAAAAGATAATAAAAAAAGTTAACGTTGTAAATCTTGTTCATACATTTTGATTTCAAACTTTTCCTCAGATTGGTTTTGTTAAAGATTTGTGTCCATGGTTCATTTTCTTGAACCATTGAACACCAATCAAGTTTTACATTGCCCCTCCTATTTCTTTGGTACTAACGTATTTTATTGGTCATCTTTTTGCATGATAATAAATGAGAAAATTGTGGATGACAACAAGGTGCTGCTCTTCTAACTCTCTTCTTCTTCTTCTTCTTCTTTTTTTTTTTTTTTTTTGTGTGTTGTAGTTTGTTTATATAGTAGTTTAGTATTCACATGCTATCTATCTATTAAATAATTTACTCACATGTTTGTATGCTCCCTCACATTCTACCTATGTAAATACCTCACATGCCTTACTTGTAAATATTCTTTGAAATTAATGTTCACATGCTAGCTATATGGTAAGTATTTACTCACATGCACATATATGTATATATTGTTTGCAAAACCTTTTTTCAAAAATCAAAATGCCAAGTATTCTATTTCTTCACAAAAAAGATCACGTTTGAAATAAAATTAAAATAAGGTATTATCTTCAGATAGGCATTGTGGGGTGTCTACCACCTTCCTCACACGTAACCAAACTTCCGAGTCCAAGATCTTTGGTTTGAGACTTTTTGGTTTGCCTCAATTAATGAATCCTTAAAGTTTGGTTTAGTTAATTAGGTAGCCTAAAATGAATTAGACCTCTAGGTGACCAATCACACCTAATACAAAGTTGGTGGTGACTCCAAATAAAAATAAGAAAAAGGGACTCATATACACACCCTGTTGACGCTTGGCCCAAAACAGAGAACCGTTGAGGCCTTCGTTCTACCACCCGCCGTGGTGACGCTCCCATGCGCGCGGGGCCCGTTGGAGGCCCCTCTCGATGATTGTGTGGTTGTTCGTGTGGAGTTTCGAGTGCTCTCTTTCTCGGTGGAGGAAGGTTGGTCTACCTGTGGAGGTGTGGCGGGAATCTCGGCCAAATTTTAGGTGATTACCAAAGGTAAGTGAAGTTGCCACCAATCATTGGGTTTTTCTAAGGTGTGATTGGTCACCTGTTTCTAGCTGATTTTATTATCAATCATAGGCTAAGAAAAAGAGCATTTTTCCTAAACTAATGTGGATGGAAAAAAAATCTTGATTCTTGAGTTTGGAGGTTTGGTTACGTGTGGGGAAGGTGTTAGGCACCCCACAACACTTGTTCAAGGACAGTCCTTTGTTTTGATAAAACCTTAATTTTTGGAGATTGGCAGTAAAAACATGATTTTGGCATTGGCTTTCGGGGCTTTGCATGCATGGGGCCTTTGAGGTTTGGCTTTTGAATGGGTGTGGTCCCAATCTATGTTTTCCTAAGGCATTCGGGCAAAGTACCAGATTTCCATGGTGAAAATTCGGCGACATGTCACCTTACTTTCATGGCAGAAATTAGGCATTGCTTTGCCTTAGGTGACATGGACTGTGACAATCACACCGGAGGAGGGGAGCAGGTATATATATACATACATCATGCACAATGCAAGCACACAGAGCGTGAAAGTAAATGCCTACATCCCTAGAGCATGGCCCAAAATATAGGTGCAAGAAAGTAAACAGGGGTCGCCATACTCTAGAGATAAGGACGAATGGTAAATGACATGATATAGCTAATATAAACCATCTAAGAGAGAAGGGAAGGACGAAGGAAGGGGTTTTAAAAGAGTACATAACCAAATGGGAGAGGCTAGACCCCTAAACCTACTGACATAATTGCTTGGCTTATATCGACATGCTCGCATCCTTGCCCTTTTTGCTTGCGCCAAGGAGACCGTGCCCTAGCTCTATGCGTCCTCGCTCCATATGTGTACATGCAAAGGCAAAGACAAGAAACCAGCAGACAAACAACGGAAAGAAAGAGATGCGTAGATAATGCGCAAAGGGTACAAAGCAAACAAGCAAGATAGATATGGCAAGCATAGCATATGGCAGGAGACATGGCAAGCCCCAAGATAAACAAACAAGCGAGAAAGCAAGAAAGCAAACAAGCAAATGAGCAAACAAGAAAGAAGACAAACAAGCAAAAAGGCAAACAAAAGGTGGTGTCGACGGGGGACAAATGTAGGTTTGGATTCGATGTCCATAGTTTCATTGTGTTGAAGTATGGACGACACACTAACAAGCAAGACTCATGCATGGATATGTAAGCCAGCATGTAAAGATGCATAGAAAGCCAATGGGTGGTACAAACAAACATGGTAAGCATAGCATCGCGTGGAGCAGAAAAGGGGGAAGGTATGCACATAGCAACCGGCATCATGGCGATGCATCCCAAATGGTTACATCCAAACAAGGCCTCATGGGCGTCGGATGTAACCACACAACTACAAACCTGCTAAGGGTGTCAAGCGTGGCAAGGCCTAGAACTAGAGAGGCTAGCAAAAGCATAAAGCATGGAAGCAAGCAAGCATAGACATGCAAATAGGATGATCCAAACCCTTTGATGTGGGCCTTGGTGTATGGACAATGACAAAGACCATAGGGTCTAGATCAGGTCCTAACCATTAGGCCAAAACACAAGAAAATATGGCAAAAGGAACAAAAGGGCTACAATAGCACATGGCATGACAAACAAGGTCTAGGCCTAAGCGCACAAACAAGGCGTGAAGCATGCAAGCACCTAGATGATGGCATAAAGCATGTAGAGAACACAGATCCAAGCACATAGGCATGTGAAAACATAGATCTAGACATATAGCGTGGAAATAAACACATAAACCCATAGATCCCAGCAAGGCATAACCAACAACATCATACAAGCATGTGAGCATGTAACCTTAACATCAACCTAGAACAAAAAGAGGAACAAAGCATAGGAAAACATGTCATAAAGCATAAAACATGTAGATCTAAACATATAAGCATGTAAGGATGTAGATCTAAACATGAAACATGACATAAGGCATAAAAAGCACGGAGATTTAGGCTAGAAGCACAAATAAAGCAAGAAACATGCTAAAGAAAGCAATGAATCATGTTATTTGAGCAAAAATAACAAGATAAATGCTAGAAAAAGATTTCGAAGGTTAGGGGTGTGGATAGTAGCTAAAAAGCTACATCCACACCCCTAAACCCCAAATCCAAGGTGTAGAACCAAGGAAAATAAGATTGGGTATAAGAACAATACCTTGTATTTTTGGTGAAGAGAAGAATAAAGAGGCTTTGATGTTTTTTTTTGTGTACTTTTTATGTGTTTTCTGTGTTTGGAAGAGAGGAGAAAAGCTCAAAAAGCATCTAGACAGAGAGCAGGCAGCCAGGAAGTTTTTTTTTTTTTTTTGGTTTGGAGGTGCCTGGGGCCTTTTATAGCCCCAACACGGATCTTCAAGGGCCGCCACCTTCAAAAGGTGTTGGATTGGGTTGATCTTGACACCTCTGGAAAGATCTTGACTTCCTATTTCTGAAAAGGTATGGAACTTGAAAATCCGACGGCTGGATCAAAAGTTATGGTTCTCGGAAGTTAGCAGTGCATTGATCGGTGCGTTAACCCGGTTTTCATGATATCTTGGTTGTTCTAACTCCGATTTTGACCCATGAATAATTGTTGGACTGAGAATTTGATAATCTTTGCAATGGCATTGGTTTCAATCTGTTGTGACGACTGTATCAAAATTAGGGTTTTCGGGGGCCATTAGGGGTCAACTTTGAGTCAAACTAGGTCAAACTTGGTCAAAATTGCCAAAAATATCCGAGAAGCTCTAGTTTGATGTAAAACTATGAAAAGTGTTTTTTTGTGAGGGTTTTGACCTCTTTTGACCTTCGGTCAATCTTAGATTGGGCAGGTGCATTTTGGTCATTTTAGCTGAAAAGGCACTTTGTGTGCTCCGATGTCCAAACAGGTTGTGCTACGTCATTCTGAATGTCCTCACAGCCCCATGGAGAGAAAATAACATTTTTGGATTTTTTGGGGCCTGACATGCAAATCGAGGGTGGACAAAATACGGTATCAACACACCCCACTCTAGAGACACAAGCACACAAGAGTCACATCGCCAAGGACCCAATGTGCAATCAAACCCAAAAATTCAATTTTTTTTGGGGGTGTCCACAAACTCTTTTTGCATAAACAACTATAATAAGTCTTGTCAATAATTTATGCAAGTCATCTATGCATTTGAAAAAGAATTGAGTCATTTTATATAACCAAGTACTATTATACTACATGTTATGTTTTGAACATTATTATAATTATTTTCACTTTTGTTTTTCTATGTATTATCTCATCATTTTTTTAATTCTCTTTCCATTTGAGAGATTTTTAACTAATTTTTAAAAATATTTTCCGCATTGCTAGTAACAAATCTATCAAAAGATCTTATTTAAAATTCAACCTCTCTCTCTCTCTCTCTCTCTCTCTTTTGTATCTAAAATAATAAGTATTTTTTAGTAGACATTTATAACTTATAATTTTAAAAATATAAATACTATCTACAATTTAAAATTATAACAATAATTTAAATTTCTAAGTGTATAAAAATATAATTAAAGATATCAAAGGCATTATTGCAATTTCATTTAACAATAAAATCACCCAATAACCTTAACATACCCATGCAAAGATTGATTCAACACATAACTCAATGATTTAACCCTAACCAAACCAAGACTAATGGCATATAAGAATAAAATATCATAATTCATGAGTAAGATTCAACAAAAATTAATGAAAACTTTTTTTTTTTGGGTTTAATTCGTAGGAAAAAATATTTTAATTTACTTTTGGTAAATTGATCCATTCCGAAGGAAATCTGAAATTTAATCTCCAATTTTGATTTTGATGTTAAGAGATATTTTTTGGGTTTGGTTGTGTGGGAGATTGTGTGATTATATAGGCAATTTACCATGCAGGAGATCAACTTACAAAAATTGAAGTTTCAAGTTATTATGAGAAAATAATTGTCAATGATGATTGAACATAGTTGTGGTTTTTATCTTTCACAACTTTGAGTTTCAATTGGATTAAATTTCTATTGGTCCATAATTTGGCCCTTGTTGAGGTGGAGGAGAGAGTGCATAACTAACATTTTTACTTTTTTATTTCCTTAGTGAAACTAATGGAGATGATTGTTTTCTAGTGGGTGCCCTTAGCAATGATGTAAGTGACCTAAGCCTAGAGCTAACCATGTTTTTATCTTATAGCAAAAAGGCAAAAACTTGACAACCATATTAAAGAAATATTCTACTACTACTACTACTTTTTATTTATTTATTTATTTAATTTTTTATGCAAGGGCTCGAACTCCTGAGTTGAAGGTCACTAAGGAGACCGAGTACCACTTGGGCCAACAGGCTACTACTACTACTAGTAGTAGAAGATAGAAACATAATAATTTTGGATTGAATCTTTTTTATATTCTCTAAATTTAGATGAATGAAATTTTATGTAAATGTAGTTGAAATGAAATTAGAGTATAATTGGAATGACACTTGGTATGAAATTGGTGAGCATTGAAAATCTAAATACAGTTTGCATCAAATTATATCTGAATTAGAATGACATTTGGTTTTGATACTTCGATAGGTCAATTAAAAGGACATTTGGCACAATATTAGATTACAAGTATAATCTAATTTGGATTTTTAATTGTAATTCCTCTGTAATATTATATATGATTAATTGATATTGATATAGTAGTGTTATTGTTCGTAGCATCACACTCCAATCATCAATCAAATTAGGCTACAGAAAATTGGAAATCATTTATGGAGGAGAAGGTCCATATAGAAGAATTCCTAAGGTTGATGAGCAGATGAGGGAATTGCAATGGGAAGGCACGCAAAGCGTTTGTTGAGATTAGCGTAGAGAATCTAGTTGTGCAAATATTTTCTAAGTGACTTGTTGTAACTATTTTTTCTAGTGAATTTTCTATAGAATTAAAATTTTTGAGTGATTTTTTTTCATTTAAGAGGTCTTTCATTAATTTTTCACTTTGTTATATCATGCGTGCCTTTTTACTACTTTCATTATTAGAGCATCCCCACCAATTGGTGTATAATAGAAAATATTTGAAATTTACACATTTAAGCTCTAAAACTGCGTTCATCAGTCATTCTATATTATTGTAGATTTTCATTTTTGCTACCATTACCACGTAAATACAGACGGTTATTATAATTTTACATTTTATTTTTTTACTATTTTTTCTCTCACTTCTCCCATCACCCATCAAATTCTCTCTCTTTCCTCTCACTCTCTTCCGTCTCTATCTCAACTTTAATCCTAGCAAAATTTTGCAAATTCATAAACAAATTCATCAAATCCATACAAATCATAAAATTCATCAAATAGAGATCTCAAAATCATCGAACCCATATACAGATCCTCAAATATAGATCTCAAACTCAAAAACTCATATAAAGTATCTATATGAATCATCAAACCCAAGAAGAAGCAGCAGCAGGCGAAGTAGCAGCTGCGGCAATAGAAGAAGAAGAAGAAGAAGTAGCAGGCGGCAAAGCAGAAACAACGGCAACACAAGAAGAAGAAGAAGAAGAAGAAGAAGAAGCAGTAGCAATGGCGAAGCAGCAGTAGCATGGCGAAGTAGCAGAGGCAACGATGGTGATTGTGGAGATGCGGGAGTTATTTTTGAGAGAGAAATGAGAGGCAGAGAAGTGAGAGGTGAGGGTTTTGATATTTGAGAGGAGAGAGGAGAGAGGAGAGAGAAAGAGAGTAAATAAAAATAATAATAAACAAAGAATAAAGTTGGTTATTTAAATAATAGAAAGTGTATAATAAATAGTCTGATTTTGATATTTTTAAAAAGTGACCACGTCAAATAGAAAAAAAAAAAAATTCTTAGTCTAAAATATATAAACGTATAATTTTAGACAAATTAATGTGAATTCACCTATTGTCTTTAAATTTGGTGATTATAATAATCCCCTGAAATACTTATTTTGGCTTTCCCCCCCTTATATTATTATATTAGGAAGAGATTATCGTTTTCACTAGCTCATCAACAAAATGTGAAACATATATATTGAGAGGCCAGTGTAAATAAATATGAAATCTGGAAAAAGCAGATGGCCTAACACAATCAATAGTAGTAGATGACAGACAACACCCACTTGTTAGAAAAGAAAGGATAAGCCTATAGCGAAAGATGATAAACATGTACATAACATAAGCATCAAGTCATCAAGTCCCCACCACATGGTACATCACATGATTCACATGAAGTGAGACAAAGTTAACAGCACGTGTATTGTCGGTGTTATTACTTATTAGGTGTCTCAAAACTGGAATATTAGCTGCGAGCTAATTTCAAACTTGTCGGTGTGGTAACTTTCCTTGTATTCTTTGTTATGTCTTCCTCTCGTCTCGAGGGCATTATTTTTTTAATCTAGTTTAATACTTGTGTTTGTTCATCGGGTTTCTTCTGTTCATTTTCTTTCTTAATTATGTTGAATTTATTAGGTTGAGTTTAACTTACACCTCCTATAACTTTAAACTATGTTACACAACTCGATAGTTTTTTTATTAGATGTAAATTTTAATAGATCCATCATTGGATTAGATTTCTTCTTCTTCTTATATTCTACATGCTTGCAAATTTTCAAAATGATATGAGATTAATGATTATGTCATCTATTAAATGTTTACATTTTAAGTTTTTATATTTAAAATTATGCATAAAAAATGAGTTTCTAGATTGAATTTGATGATGTTTGAAAATCAGTAGGCCGTACGCTCTGAACTTCAATGGCAAATTGATGACCTGAAAGAGAAAGAAAGACTATTGAAGGTGATTGTGGTGAATCGGGCAATGACCCTCTGACAGTTAAGTCAGTTTCTCTCTAGGACTCCAGTATGAGAAGTGGATGAATAGTTGGTGATACTTGGTCCCATTGATAGAGAGTTTGAAGGGGGTCTACTTGTTAGGTGCCACTAACATTATGGGAGATGTGTGGACTTAGTGAGGAGAGTGGAGCGAATTTCAAGGAATTTACCCACGTCTCGGAATAGTGTATCATGGTGCAACCGTTCTTGGTTTGCAGAGAACACTTTAGAATTTACTAAGTGTTCATTGGTTATCTACAGTCTTTTGTCTCGTTGACGATCTATCTTTCTTGGACGACCTTTCTCCTTAGTGTTATCGTTTTCCCCCCTTCCTTCCAAACCATTATTTTGGACGAAATTTCTTCTTGTGGATGACCCACATGGACGATAAAAACTTTTTGATTACCAATCATATATATATGGTAGGGATTAAGGGCCCAGATAAGGATATTGGGCCGTGGGCCATGCCCGAGGACGTCAAATAACCCTAGGACATATAAGTACTAGCAAAGGCAAATAGATTATTGGGCCGAGGAAGAGATCTAGTCATAATGAGATGGTGACGTTGTCCAAGGAGAAATCCCTCCTCGGCCTATAGAGTGAAGGCCTAAGGTTCGACCACCCATCAAGTACTGGGCAGTAGGCAACCGTGCTTGGGAGGATAAGCTTTAGAAAGAGATGAGTCAACAGAGAATTGAGAAATATCTGGGAAGAAAGCTGCTACCATCGCATTGAATGCACTACATCTAACCCCCTGGTCGCATTAATGTGGAAGTGATACCTGAATAGTAACTTTCAGTTTTACAGCTACCCCCAAAGACTTTAGGAAGGCGCTGATGGGACATGTATCAAGGAGATTAGCAATTAGATCTACACATGGAGGGCTGAGATGAAAGAGGGGAAGGGAACATAAAAGGGAAGAACTCCATTACAGGGGGATCAGGAGAAAAACCATAAGAAAAATCACTGTGTAACCAAGAACTTGAGTTTTTGTATAAGTCTAAGAGAAATATATGAGAACATACCTTTCTCAGACCTGACCGAGGAGTACTTTTCTTTTTCAAACTGTTTGTCTTGTTCATTCTAATACTAACTAGCCTATTGTGATCAATATTCAAACTCATTAAACGTTTAGTATCAAGCCTACCCTCTAACAAATTCATTGTTTTGGGCTCATTGGGTCATTGTCCAAACCCCTTGGGTTGTGGATCAAAACATGCCCTTATAATTGGCACCGTTTGTGGGAAATTGAACATTCTTGAGCTTGTTCAATCATAGTGGGTTTAGGGCCAAACTGTGAAGAATCAGTAGGATCCCAACGTCAAGATCATTTTCTTAATCTTGAACAAAGGAAAGACTGTAAAGTTAGTGTGCACACAACTCATAACAGTAGGAGTCATTCTAGAAGTGGAAGCCATGTGTCTTATGGAGAAGATACCAGAAACTTGCAACTAGAGATAGATCATTTACATAGGAAGTTGTGCCGTAAGGAAATTAGAGGGACTCCTTCGAGCTCAGGGTCTTAGTCTGATGATGATGCTAGTTATAGACCCAGATCAAGGACCCCTCCCAGTGAGTCTTTCTCTTATAATGAAGAGCGTCATCATAGGTGAAGGAGTAGAAACCTGGCCTATAGGGGCTTAGGGAATGATGCCTTGAGCAAAGCTTTGTATCAAATCTCAAGGTCATCGTTTACACGGAGGATTGGGAGGGGAAAGCTTCCTCGGCGATTCACATAGCCAACATTTACCATGTATAATGGTAGGACAGATCCGGTGGAGCATGTCAGCCATTTTAACCAAAGAATGACTGTTCACTTGAAGAATGAGGCCTTGATGTGCAAGGTATTCCCATCTAGTTTGGGTCCAGTTGCAATGAGATGGTTTGATGGGTTGGAGGAAGGACCAATTAGCTTTTTTCAAGAGCTTACTAGGGCCTTTAGGGCCCGATTTGTCACTTGCAGTAGGGTTCCTCGTCCCCTGGACTCCTTACTGTCTATGGCTATGCGAGAGGGGAAAACTCTAAAGACTAACTTGGATAGATACTGGGAGATGTTTAACGAGATAGATGGAGATTTTGAGGATGTAGCAATAAGGACGTTTAAGGTCGGTCTGCCCACTGAGCACGATTTGAGGAAATCCTTGACTATGAAGCCTGCCCGAAGTATGTGTCAACTAATGGACCAGATTGATGAGTATAAACGGTTTGAAGAGGATTAGCAATAAGGGAAGGGGAAGGCGAAGGTAATTCCCCATGATTGAAGATATTTTAGGTTAGAGAAGTATAACTGCAATTGATCCAAGAGAGATTTTGCTGGACATACTGGGCATGCTATTGCCCAGGTAGTTAACACAGTGTTCAGGGAGCTTATACACCAAATCCTGGAGAAGATAAAAAATGAGCCTTAGGAGACCCCATGAAGCATAATCAAAGTCTTCATTACCAGTACCATCAAGATTGAGGACACACTACAGAAGATTGTAGGACTTTACACGACTACTTGGAGTAGTTAGTCAAGGTTGGGAAGTTGAAGCAGTTCTTGTATCAGCCCATTGGGCAAGGGAGTCAGGTCGGGTCGGCACATTAAAAGGACGCTTCCTCAAGACCACCCTCGGGAATGATCAACGTTATTCTTGCCACCCCAAGTCGGATTGGCTCATATTTGTCAAGGGTTATGTCCATAGCAAAACCACACGCTAAGGATTCAATCCTAGAGTCTAAGCGAGGAAGAATGGAAGTCCGACCAGCTTTGAGCTTTTCTGATGAGGATAAAATTGGAACTTATCAACCACATGATGATGCCTTAGTGATTACCCTCCGGATAGGGGGGTATGATGTGAAAAGAGTTTTAGTGGATCAGGGCAGTAGGGCAGAGATCATGTACCCTGACCCGTACAAGGGGCTTAAGTTGAAGCCTAAGGATTTGATCAGCTATGATTCCCCTCTGGTGGGGTTTAATGGGAAGATAGTTGTCCCAAAGGGCCAAATCAAATTACTTGTTCAAGCAGGGTCAGAAGTCATTGAAGTAGATGTAGTGGACGTGTATTCCCTCTATACTGCTATCATGGCAAGACCTTGGCTTCATCCCATGGGGGCTATTTCTTCAACTTTGCACGTGAAAGTGAAGTATCCCTCAGGGGACTAGGTTGAGGAGCAAATTGGAAGTCAGGCTATGGGCAAGCAATGCCTAGTTGCGGTTATTAGACATTAGTTTGAGGGTGAATCCTCAGCCACCACAGAAAGAACTTTATAGCAACCAAAGGAAACAGAAACGTCCTCGAACGCGGTAGCTGAAGGGGCGAGATGCAAAGAGTTGGAGAAGATTACTATTGATAATGATGACGACAAGTATTTTCAAGTAGGAGTTCAGTTGCCTCCTCGGGAGAAGGAAGAGCTGATCACTTTCCTTAGAAAGAACATTGATGTGTTTGCTTGGAGTGCTCACGAAGCTCCCAGGGTGGATCCAAATTTCATTTGTTATCATCTGAATGTTAATCCGTCTGTTACCCCTAAGAAACAACCACCTCGGCGTTCTTCTAAAGAATATTTCGAGGCTGTTAAGAAGAAGTGGTAAAGCTTAAGCATGCTGGGGCAATAAAAGAGGTATTTTACTCAGAATGGTTGGCCAACACGGTGGTGGTGAAAAAGAAGAATGAGAAGTGGTGAGTGTGTGTAGATTTCACAGATTTAAACAAAGCTTGCCCTAAGGATCCCTACCCGATACCTCGGATAGACCAGTTAGTGGACGCCACGATTTGTCATCCTCGGATGAGCTTTTTGGATGCCTTTCAGGGGTACCATCAGATACCATTAGCTCTGGTCGACCAAGAAAAGACTACTTTTGTAACACCCACTGAGAATTATCATTATAAGGTGATGCCTTTTGGATTAAAGAATGCATGGTCTACTTACCAGAGGATGATGACTAGAATGTTTGAACCCCAGCTTGGCAAGAATATTGAGGTCTACATTGATGACATGGTGGTGAAAACCAAGGCAGAGGCCAAACATGTAATGTTAGGATTAGTGCCCCTAAATCCTATTGTATGATGCTATGTATAACATTATGTATGACTTAATGTTGTAATTAATAAAATTGTTTTATTATTATCTAAAATAATGGTAACATGAATATTTGGACATTATCATTTCGTCCATGAGATGCATAGTATGTGATTTATGTGATTTAGTCATGTAAACTCAGAATTTTAGTTCGTAGTCGGAGAAGAAATTGAGCATTTTATCTGCGAAGACTATAACATATCAACTAAGATGATTTGTCTTGATCATAGAAGTGGAGACTTCTAGTTGGTATGTTGATATGTTTTAAGAGTTAAGACATATTGAACTGGACCGCTGTGAGATTTATTATTCTCCTAACGACTGTCAAATGAATAATAAATCTCATGACTTCTATTTACATGAACTCTTAATCTTAAGAGAATAATAGACCTAATCATGAAGTGTAGGTTGCTTTGATATATCAGGAGTGAGATTTAAAGTCACGATCAAAACCTCAGTATGTTGGGCAGCCACATTTAGTGTTGATGGAACATATATTCTTAAGATGAAATTCATAATCTCTTAATGGAGATATAAAATATTCCCTTGAGATAAGTTTATTGGGTTTGGTTATTCAGAGTGTTAGGCCTAACCACTTTAGTAAGGAGTTACTAAAGTATATATTTATGAAATTGGATTTCATAAATATATGATGAATAACTTAGAGGATTAAACTGGGTACTCAAGGATTAAGATGTAGTAATCTTCAAAGTGGCAGTCTACATTCATGACTTTGTATTACTACGAATATTTTATGAAGGGGTTGAATGTATAATAAAGTCTTGGGATATAATTTATTAATAAGGCCTAGAGTGCAATTATATTTATATAGTGGTATTTAATGTAATTAATGGTAACTTTGGACTTGTCAAGAGTTGATAGAAAAGCCCAAGGCCCATTGGAGCTAGTGTTTTATTTGTTCCATTTTGGTCCCACTCCAAGCCACATACTAAAGCCCAATTGGAATGGCCTAAAAGGCTAGCCAAATTAGATAATCAGTTATAAGGAGAGAAACATACAGAATTTTGTAAGAGAATGAAATGGTTTGTATGTGAGTGTAGGACACTCTCTTATTCTCCCTTGAGTACACACATATAAACTGATTGAGAGACCACACTTCTTTGGCACAAGTGAAATTGGAGTGAAGATTAAAAGTGTTCCTGAGTACTTCTAATCTTTGGTTTTGAATTTCACCACACCAAGGTACACTTTATTGTTCTTATATTTTGAAATTTACGTAGTATATGTTATCAATTGCGAATAAAGTAGATCCGTTAATTTTCCGCTGCGTATGTTTTGTATGCAATACAAACATGTATTTTTCCAACATGTAAGTGACCTCAGAAGTATTTTTGAGGTGTTGAGAGAGCATAAATTGTGCCTTAATGCTTCTAAATGTTCCTTTGGCGTCAGTTCAGGCAAATTTTTGGGTTATATAGTCACCCACCGTGGGATTGAAGTTAACCCTAATAAGATTAAAGCAATCAATGATTTACAATCTCCTTGGAATCCTAAAGAGGTCCAAAAGTTAACAGGAATGACCGCAGCCTTGAATAGATTTATCTCTTGATCCGCAGACAGATGTAGGCCATTTTTCCAACTCTTGCACAAGTGGAAAGGGTTTGAGTGGAATGAAGAATGTGCCCTACCTTTTCAGCAATTGAAGGATTACTTTTCTCGGCCACCCATTATGTCTAGACCCAAGGAGGAAGAAGTCCTTTTTGCCAACATTGCCGTGGCTTCTCATGCAGTTAGTCTGGTATTGGTGAGGGTAAAGAAAGCCATTTTCACAGTGGTGCATGCTACACAAAAACTCCCTCACTAATTTCAAGCCCATATAGTTGTGGTTTTAACTCAACTCCCTCTGCAGTTGTTGCTATGAAAAACTGATTATATGGGGAGAATTGGCAAGTGGGGGACGATCTTGGGGGCATTTGATATAAAGTACATGCCTCGTACCTCCACTAAAGGGCAAGTTCTTGCAGATTTAGTGGCAGAGTTTATCGAGTCTCCAATAGAAGTAGAGGTCGAGGAACACAGCTCAGGAGGAAAGCAAGTTCAGGCAATTTCTCTACAGGGGCCTTCACCCTGGAAGTTATATGTTGATGGTGCAAAAAACAAAAGGGGATCTAGGGTGGGCTGGTAATAGTGTCCTCGGACAAGATCACCATTGAAAAATCTTTAAGGTTAGGCTTCTTGGCCACGAACAATGAAGCTGAGTATGAGGCTTTACTAATAGGGGTTGCTATGGTTTAGAAGATGGGAGGAAAGGTTGTTGAAGTGTTCTCGGACTCAAGGTTGATTGTAGGACAAGTAAAGGGAGAGTTGGAAGCTAGAGATTTAAGAATGCGGGGGTAGGGATGGCAATTTTTGCCTGACCCGCGGGTACCTGGCCTAGCCCGACCCTAATGGGTTGGATTTTACCCGGCCCGATAAAGAATAGGGCCGAGTATGGGTTTAAGAAAAAAACCCTGAGCGGGTCTGGGTCGGGTCCAGGTTTTTAGAAAAACCCGGCCCGAACTCGGACCCGACCCAACCCACTTAGATAAAAAATTACCAAAAAAACCATATATATATATATATATATATAAACTAATAAAACCCTACCTCTCATTTCACTCAAGCACTCAGCTGCCCCATCCCTACCCTCTCATTTCCCTCACTCTCCTCACTTTCACTCACCCTCAAGCTCTTTCACTGCCGGCCATCCCTCGATCTCACCGCCAGCCTCAAGCAGTCAAGCTCTCACTGCCGACCTTCAAGCGCTGTCACCGTTGGTCTCAAGTTGTCTCCGCCGACCCTGAAGTTCATCACAGGTTCGTTTCTCATGACCATTGCTTCTCTCTTTCTCTGATTTTTATTTTTTAATAATTTATAAAATGTCATTTTTATTAAAAAAACTTGCGATTGAACGCGATTCATTTCAATCTTTTCCAGTTAAAAACTAAGGGACTTGGTCACCAATCATATTTTTTTATTCCAATTTTTTTTTTTTTTTTTTTTTTTTTTTGTCTTTCTAATAACTTTGGGTTTGTTTTAGGGCTAGTTCATTGTAGTTGATTGTTGTGGTTGGTTTGTAGTTTTTTTTTTTTTTTTTTAAATTTATTATTATTATTTTTTTATGAGAGTCGGTTTGTATTTGATTTGTTTTTTGTGTTTGTTATTGATGCAGTGCCTCAAAAAAAAGAAAAAGAAAAAAAAAGAAGACATTGCTTGACTGGCCAAAAAAAGAAGAAGACATTGCTGGACAAGGAGGCATTTTTGGACTGTTTTTTGATTGGGCTGCAGATTGGGCCCAAATCTGACCTCGCTAGACGGGGCCTATGGGGTCCGCGGAGCCGGCGGGGCGGGTCTGGGCCCAAAAAAAAAACCCATTTAATAAACGGGCCAGGTTCGGGCCACGGGTCCAGGCCCGCGGGTTGGGCTCGGGTATGAAAAAACCTGGCTCGAACCTGACCCGTTGCCATTCCTATGCAGGGGTATTTGAATCAAGCTCGGCGTTTGCAGTCAAGTTTTGAGTTTTTCACCATACAACAAATCCCAAGAAGCAGGAATACACATGCTGACTCCTTGGCAACTCTGGCAACCTCTTTTGGACATGACCTACCTCGGGGTATACATGTTGAGGATTTGCATAAGCCTGTTGAGGAGAAGGAGAAAGTCCAAGTTCACCAGATCATGGTCAGACCTAGTTGGATGGATCCTTTGGTTCTATTTCTCAAGGAGGGTGTTTTGCCTCATGAGAAGGGAGAAGCATAAAAGGTTCGGAGGAAAGCTCCTCATTTTTGGTTGTCCGAGGAGTAAAAGTTGTACAAACACTCATTCTCTAGACCATACTTGCTTTATGTTCATCCTGAGACAAGGGAGCCACTTTTAGAAGAGTTGCATAAGGGGATATTTGGAAGTCATATAAGGGGCATGTCATTATCACATAGAGCTCTTACTCAAGGGTATTATTGGTCGAGTATGTAGAAAGAGGCACAAGAGTATGTAAAAAAGTGTGATCAATGTTAGAGATTTGTTTCGAACATTCATCAGCCTGGAGGTGTACTCAATCCTCTGTCTAGTCCATGGCCATTTGCTCAGTGGGGCCTGGATATTGTAGGACCATTTCATAAGGTTGTGGGAAACCAAAGATGGCTTCTGGTCGGAATTGATTACTTCATGAAGTGGGTGGAGGCTGAGCCCTTATCTAATATTAGGGATATAGATGCAAAAAAGTTTGTTTGGAAAAACATTTTTACTCGATTTGGGATTCCTCACACCCTTATCTCAGATAATGGGCTCTAGTTTGACAATAAAGCCTTCAGGAGATACTGCTGTGAATTGGGCATTAGGAGTAGATATTCCACTTCAGCTTATCCACAAGGAAATGGGCAGGCTGAAGCAGTCAACAAAGTCATAGTGAATGGGAATAAGAAGAGGTTAGACGAAGCAAAGGATAGATGGGTGGAAGAGCTACTACACGTTCTTTGGACATATCGGACTACTACTCGTCGATCAACTAGGGAAACACCATTTTCAATGACTTATGGGTCCGAGGCCATGATCACTTTAGAAGTTAGGTTTCCAACATTGAGGACAAGCTTGTTCACCCAAGACAACAATGATAAGTTACTAGAGAGAAGTCTAGATTTGGTTGATGAACGAAGAGAAGCTGCCATGGTTCAACTGGCATATTATCAGTAGAAGCTTAAACAAGGCTATGATACAGGTGTGAGGGTGAGACCATTAGCACTAGGTGACTTGGTATTGAGAAAGGTTGTGGGTACTGCAAAGAACCCATCATGGGAAAAGCTGGGGCCCAACTAGGAGGAGCCATACCGCATCACTTTGATGGCTAGAATAGGGGCCTACTTTTTGGAAGACTTAGATGAAAATGTTATACCACGTCTGTGGAATGTAAATAATCTATGAAGGTATTATTATTAATGAAAGGTAGTCCTGCCATTTTCTGTTTCTACTATTATATGTTGTGTTTCTTGTTCATTTATGTATTAAATAGAACCTCGGTCATGTCTGGTTCCTCGGACCACATACCTTGGGTAAATTAATGCTTCCATATTTACTTAAGTGTTAAACAGAATCTCGGTCGTGTCTGGTTCCTCGAACCACATACCTTGGGTAAATTAATGCTTCCATATTTACTTAAGTGTTAAACAGGACCTTGATCATGCCTAATTCCTTGAACCTCATACCTCAGGTAAATTAACACTTCCTGTTCATTTATGTATTAAACAGAATCTCGGTCATGCCTAGTTCCTCGGACCACATACCTTGGGTAAATTAATACTTTCAATTATTTATCTACATGTTAAACAAAATCTTGGTTATGTCTGGGTTCCTCGGACCTCATACCTCGGGTAAATTAACACCTCCTATTCCTTTAAGTGTTAAGTGAAGCCTTGGTCATGTTTGGTCCCTCGGACTACATACCTTGGATAAATTGATGCTTCACATTTATTCGAAGTTGTGAATGGAGCCTTAATCACACATAGCTTTTTTGAGCTGAATATCTCAGGTACACAAATCCTATTTCTAAGTTAAATTATAGATTATCAGTTGCTTGGAGATTAATTTGTTAGATTTCCAATTGCATGGGAATTGAGTTGTTGGATTATCAGTTGCACAAATGTTTGTCAAGGTTAGAGGTAATGTTATGCTTTACTTAGAAGAAGTTGTAACTTGAGCTTATAGTTGGACAATTAAACTATGTTCAACAATAAAATAGCATTGTAATTAACAGAAAAACGTTTATAAGGTAAAGGAACTTCGCACTTTTCATTAAATAGAGCCTTGAAAAAGGCAAAGGGAATAGATACTAAAAAAAAAAAAAAAAAATACATAAAAGAAATAAAAAACAAATATGTAATGATAAGAAAAATCCTAAGTGGTCTAAGGCTGAGAAGGGTTGGCCTTCACTACGGTCTGGCCAGAAGGTTCAGGCATGGTGGCTTGAGCTGCACCTTTATCCTTGGGACCCTCCTTGGTGGTGAAGGGGAGTGTGGCAAGTACAAGTACCTGGCCCTGGGTTGTCCCCTTTTCCTTGGAGGAATCCTTGGGTGCAGGTGGGAGCTTGGCTGGCTTGAAAGCTTTTTCCTTAACTGGCTCCTTCTCCTTGTCTGCAGTACTTGCTCGGTCAACCTCTTTGGAAGGGTCAGTAGAGGCTGGGAGAGTACTGGTAGGAGCAGCCTTACTGGGCTCAGGCGCTTTAGGAGCAGTGTCAGTTCAAGAGCTGGAAGGGCCTGCTACACGGAGGGCTGGGGGGGTAGAAGATATTTTCTGCCCTCCTAAGTGCTGAAGAAGCGTCCACCCCTGCCTGGTTTAGCGCCTCAGTCCACACTTGGAGGCAGTATCCTCGGCAGACACCAGTAACTTGGGCCTTAAGGTTTTCTTTAGTTTCTCTCACCCTAGTGTTATAGCCTTCTTGCTCGGCCTGAGCTGCAGCCTCCTCTGCTTTCTATTGTTTCTTCTTTAGAGCCTTTATCTGCTCCTGGACTATGGTAAGCTGATCCTCAGTTCTATGCAACTGTTGACGTTGACCTCCTACTTACCTCTCTACACCAGCCAAAGCTGCCTCTGCACTATTTTTATCCCTATTTGCCTCAGTCAGTTTGACATTGAGGTCTTTGATCCTCTGTTCGGCCACAGTGAATGCCTTGACGGCAGTTATGTGCTGTCCCTCCTCGTCCTTCATTTGTTTGTGGGCATCATCTACCCACTCCTCGGCGATATTTGTTGTTTGAATCGCCTTCAAAAAAAAAAAGAGATGTTAAAATAAATTCTCTAAGAGCAAAGATAGCATGTACACTTAGTAAAGGTAAAAAATTAAAAAAAAAAAAAAACATTTACCATGGCCAAATCCCTTTTCAGGGTGAGAAATACCTCATGCTTCTTCAATGTCCTCAAGTCGGCCATCTCTTAAGGCAAGAGTAGGGGTTCCTTCAGGGCATCGGCCACGTAAATTGCCTTCCCCTTTTGGAAGTCTCTAATAAAGGAGTCTAAGGAGAGGGGCGCTCCATCCAACTCTAGAGGAGGGTTCCAAATTTGAACCCTGGGGCGACGATCTGGCACCCTCTCCGTGACTGCCCCCTCATCTGAGAAGTTTCTTTGGGCCCCTTTGGAGATTTTGGCCCCTTTTTGAGGCTCAAGGTCCTTTTAGAGAGCTACTTCGCCCTCCTCTAACACTTCCTTGCCTTTTTTTATTTTATTTTATTTTTTTTATCTCACTTCCTCTTCTTGTCTGCTGGTTCAGAAGGGGAAGTACGGGCAGGAATGGGAGTAGGAGGTCAGGGCTGAACAGCCACCTCGGGGACAGATCCCCTGGCGTATGACTCTAGGAGCTCAAAAAGGCTGGTCTTCTGCTTGCGTTGAAGTACCATGGTTGAACGTATGACTGAAGATACGCTTGGCAGGTTCTGATTGACGCTTACTTGGGCGAAAGGCAACTAGAAGAAGGAAGCAAGGAGGGATCTTGCTGGCGAAGGCTAGTCAAAGACTCTGAAGTCCTTGTCTGTATCCTCGTTGGAGTCTACAACCTCTACTACTCTGGTGGCTTCTTCCTTTGGACCTAGGTTTGAAGAAGTTGTCTCTTCCTCGGGAACTCGTTGAATAGGTAGCTCTACTGGTTGAGTGCTTGCGGGGGGAGGACCGATAAGGAAGCCGAGCACTGCAACATTAATTTGGTGCAGCCGAGGATCCTTCGCCTTTATAACATACTTAGGAGCCTGGAAGCTGGTGGATATGGGTTTGCAGCCAAGGATGATGTGAGCTGCTCGTAGTTGCCCGTTAGTATGAACAAAGATCTCGGACTGAAGTATCCTCGTCAGGTCAGGCTTGTTGACAAGATTAAGGTTGGGGGCCATAAAATGCTTATCTGCAATAATTCCAATGATAAAATATCATTAGAATATGATTTAGTTAGATAGGGAACATTTAGTTTACAAATTACAAGAAAAGGAGCAAGAGATTGTAAGTGCAAAGTGTGTATTATTGAAATAGGGAACCTAAACCTAAATACCCCACCTGGTTTCTCATCTCGTGTTGGGCAATGAAGTCCATCATGCCATTCACTCGAGACAATTAGAAAATCTTGATCCATGGCCTTGTTAGTCTCGGGAAGACACGAGATGAGTTTGACCTCCAGGACCCTAATCTTAAGGTAATAACCTGTGCTTTTAAGGAGTTGGTAGTTGTACACCCAGTTAACATTGTGATGGGTGAGGTTTACACCCATCTTCTCGTTAAGAGCGTCTACGCTACCTAGTATCCTAAATATGTTTAGGGCACATTAGGTTGGGTAGAGTTTGTGGGATCCTCATCCATCCCTCTATAAAGGCAATCATAGGGATTACTGCCTCTCCTTCTGATCTCATGGTATGCCATTCTCCTTGAAGGCAATGCTGGATCGAATAGCTTGAGGACATATAAGTACTAGCAAAGGCAAATAGATTATTGGGCCAAGGAAGAGATCTGGTTATAATGAGTAGGTGACGTTGTTCGAGGAGCAATCCTTACTCGGCCAACAGAGTGGAGGCCTAAAGTCTGACTACCCATCAAGTACTGGGCAGTAGGTAACCGTGCTTGGGATGATAAGCTTTAGAAAGAGATGAATCAACAGAGAATTGAGAAATATTTAGGAAGAAAGCTGCTACCACTGCATTGAATGCTCTGCATCTAACCCTCTGGCTGCATTAATGTGGAAGTGATACATGAACAGTAACTTTCAGCCTTACAGCTAACCCCAAAGATTTCAGGAAGGCACTGATAAGACAAGTATCAAGGAGATTAGTAATCAGATCTACATGTGAAAGGCTGAGATAAAAGATGGGAAGGGAATATAAAAAGGGAGGAAATCCATTACAGGGGGATCAGGAGAAAAAACATAAGAAAAATCATTGTGTAACCAAGAACTTGAGTTTTTGTATAATTCTAAGAGAAATATATAAGAACATACCTTCCTCGAATCTGTTCGAGAAGTACTTTTCTTTTTCAAACTGTTTGTCTTGTTCATTCTAATACTAACTAGCCTATTGTGATCAATATTCTAACTCATTGAATGTTCAGTATCAGACCCACTTTCTAACAAATTCATTGTTTTGGGCTGATTGGGTCATTGTCCAAACCCCTTGGGCTGTGGATCAAAATGTGCCCTTACACACACACACACACATATATATATATATATATTAATAGCCAAAACTTAGAGATAATCCAGTTAGATTTTAATTAGATTCTCAATTTTACGCAACCTACATGTCCTATTTAATATTTAATTTTGTGTCAAGTGAATTATTGAGTGTAAAAATCGAAGAGTCCAAATCCAATTAGATTCCAAAATTGGATTTCAATCGGAGTCCAATTTTCCCCTATGTATCCATTTATTTTTTAATTTTTGTGGCTAGTGAATTATTGGGTGAAAATATTGAAGTGAATTATTGAGTGTAAAAATCGAAGAGTCCAAATCCAATTAGATTCTAAATTGGATTTCAATCGGAGTCTAATTTTCCCCTATGTGTCCATTTATTTTTTAATTTTTGTGGCAAGTGAATTATTGGGTGAAAATATCGAAGAGTCTAAATCCAATTAAATTCTAAATCATATATACATATAATGAGAAACCATTACATATTTTAGAAATGTATGGTTTAAAAAAAGTGTAAGCTAATACTATGTATAATTTGAATCTCTTCTAAAAAAAAATGTATAATTGTGATTGTTTTTAATTATACACGTGCATATGCACGAGGCTACACAATAATAATAAATAACACCCGATTCGCACCAATCTTAGTATGTGTTTTAAGAACAGAAAGAATATGTGATCCAACAGTGAGATTTTTAAAATATTAATATAATAAAAAGTTATTAGGTGATGTAACATTACTTAATGGTACACTAAGTGTAGCTTAAACCAAACCCTAGTTTATTTATAATTTTATTTAAAAAAAAAATTTCAAAAAAAAAAAGTAAAAAAAAAGTGTATTAGTGTCACATAATAATATAGTAAATAACTGTCTTTTTTTTTTTTTTTTTTTTTTTTTTTTTGAGAATTTAGTAAATAACTTTCTTAATTATTATTTTTTGTAATGTTTTAAAAGTGGTCCGACACTAATCTTTACTACCTATATGATAAAATTTATAGTGATGGTGACACTTCTTCTCTTTGTTTCCTTTTCTCTTTTCCTTTTTATTTTTTGATGAATATATTCCTTCATCTTGTGTTTACTTTTGTAGATGAAGTACTGTCTGAATTATAGTGCAAAAGGAGACAATATAATCGATCAAAACTTTGTTGCCTACGAAAATTAAAAAGAAGAAGATAAAGAAGGTTTGAAATCACTAGGGAATAAGAAAATCAATTTCTCGTTCACCAATTTATTAACATAACGAATATTTTTTTTTGAGAAGATTAACTGGCTATCTTTAATATACATAAAAATGTTTTCAATTGGCATCTTATTGGTTCTCAAAAAAAATCGCATCTTATTGCAACTTGTACTGAATTCTTTTTTTTTTTTTTTTTTTTTTTTTTTGAGAAAAGAATTCTTCTCTATAATTAAGGGACTCCATACATTTTGTGATAGTCAAATATTCTCTAAACACCCACATAAAATAAAAATAAGAAAAGAAAAAAGTCCAATGGGTTCCTGCTTTTTGATAATTAAGTTTATCAACGACAATTAGAATATTATCATACTAAAATCACACTCATCATCTGATATATATATATATAAATAAGCGCCCGAACAAAATCAGGACAGATTTGATCCATTTAGGTGGGCTATATAAGTGGATTTGATAATACAAAGAACAAAAATTTTAAAAAATAAATAAAAAAGCCGAAGATCTTTAATCATTAGAACCGAGTAAAGGAATCAAATCTACCGATTTATAATTTTTCAAGTAGTGAATTTATACTTTCTCAAAAAAAAAAAAAAAAGTAGTGAATTTATTATGCAAACTATTTTACACACATTTCAAAAGCAACTGAAATTGTGACTTAAAGCTACGAATTTTAAATTGGAAATCACGACTTTAACTCTTTAAGCCATAATTTCGGTTACTTTTTATGGGGTGTGTAAAATTGTATAAAATAATTGATCTGTAACAAGTTTAACCATAATATATATATATATATATAACCGAAGACTTTGACTTTTTGTTGATCTCTCCAGAGTTTGCCACATCATTATCATTTTTTAAAACAATTTTCCACATCATTATTCATTTAAAATTCTTTTCACCAATATTTTTTTATTATATATATATATATATATATATATATATATATATATATATAACCGAAGCTTTTGGAGCTCCCACACTTTTCCACGTCAGCATTATTTTTAAAAAAGAAATTCTGAATTTTTTTTTTTAAAACCCTATAATACATAAAACCCAATAATACAAAAAACTAAATTCTGATTTTCTATTTCTCCTGTTCCCCTTCTCCTTCCCCATTCCACTTCTCTGTCATAAAAAACCTATGTTTCTCTTCAAAACAAAAAACCCGATAATGACTTTCTTCTCCATTGTTTCACAAACATGAGAACAACGACTACACAATGCACTCGGCAGAGAGGCTCCACAACACCATTGAGATCTATGGCGGATTGACCCAAGAGACAACTCTCCACTTCCACCCATTTGTACGGATGGGTTTGCTCAAAGCGTCTCTCTCTCTCTCTTTGGAACATTGGTAATTCAGGTTTTTCTCTCTCACTCTTTGGGTTTTCAATTTTGGTAGATATATAGATTCAAATTGCTTCTTAAATTCTTCCACTCCTACTTAGGGTTTTGGTTTTAGGTTTTTGAATTTCTTGATTAGTTTATTTTTATGATTAATCGATGGGCAGTCCTAACCATTTAATCTGTTTACATAGGTTGTTGAAATTAAACATCTATTAGCATCCGCCTCTGTTTTCTTTCAAACCCACTTAGGGTTTTAATTGTAATGTATTTGATTAGATAGTTGCAGATAGTTAGTGTAGCTGCCTTGGTGTTTGTACAGAGTTGCTTAAAAAATAATGGAGTAACCTAAGAGTTTCAAAGATTAGAAAACCTCATGAGCACATTCTTTCAGTGTACGCTGCTGTACACATCATGCCTTCAAATATGCAAGCTTAGTTTCAACCTAAAAACGAGAATATCAGAAGGGGGAATTGTTTTTGGAACCTGAAAATTTTGAAACAGACAGAAAATAAATCTATTACTATTATTATTTAGATGAATCTAGAAAAGTACCCCGGACAGCATCAGTGAAACAAGATGCAGGAAGTGGCAGGAAATGAGGACATCAAAGCAAAGTTGTTGCTACCCAAACACTGGGAAGCCTTCTTTAGATTTTGGCATTCATGGGCTTTGGCCTAATTACAATAGCAAATTTATATGAAACAAAATACAGGGTGCACTAATCTACAGTAAAAGAGTAGGAATTTGTTCAGGGTGAGGATATGCCCATGGGCATTGTTAAATAATAAATAATAATCTCCATTAAGTGAAAATATGTCTGCATAGACACAAAGCATCCAGAAACAGGTGAAGTAGTGCTTGCCACATAGGATTAGATTAGATAGTTGCAGATAGTTTTTGTAGCTGTCTTGGTGTTTGTACAGAGTTACTTTAGTTGTTTTTCTACAAATCAAATAGCTGTCCAAGAGAAGGTATAAGTAGGATTCCGTAGAAGTTTTTTGTTATTTCTGTAATTCCATACAATAACAAGCCATTAATGAATTTGGGTTCTAGAGTAACCTAAGAGTTTCAGCTAGGGGCTAAAACTTATTGACTATTGGTCCATTCAAAAAAATAATGGTGTTTTTCTGCAATTTTGTTTTAAGATTATTTGGCTTACTCTTTAATATGATTGAGATTTCGGCATTACATTCCTAGGTTAGAGTTATCAGTTTAAAGTGAACATATTCAATATGGAAAATCACTTGATGTTAACATCTTTAAGCTAGCAACAACATAGTACAATGTTGTTTGCTTCTACTTCTAACAGAGAGTAACTCGCTCAAAAATTATTATTAGTCATTCTAGAAATGGAGTTATTAGTTAAAGAATTTAAGTTAGCACTGAACTTTGAATGAGTTGAAACATAATGCAAGAATGAGCTTTTGGTATGAAATTTGGTGCGACAACATCTCTTATACTGAATCTAACCATGTAATTATGTATTTTACTGCCAAAAAGAGTACAAAACTTGAACCTTCTTTTGGATTGGTGTTTGTACTTCAATTTTGTTAACAATTTTACTGAATATTTTGTAAAAAAAATATTTTCTTTTTGGTTGGGAATGCTTAGGGGTTTCAAGTTAGAGTGAGTTCAATGATGTGCAAATGCAGGAGCCGATGTGGGAAAGACAACATGAACATATGCTAGGTACATGAAACTTTTCCTTCTAATTTCAATTGGGTATTTTTTTGTGCTCCCTATTTTATTTTTCTTTTTGATAAACTTATTCTTAGGTTTAGAAAATGTCTTCCAGGAGTCAATTCCGTGAAATTAATAGTAGGTTATTCTATTAGAGTTCAAATTACCACTAATAGGTCTAATTGTTTTTAATATACTTTTAGGCTTTTAATTCTGACCTTCACAGTGTGTTCCACTCATGATTTGCATGTTCTAAATTGCAGAGAATGATGAGCTACTATTGCATTATGGCTGCATCAATCAAGTGTTGCTACTGTAGTTAGTGTTGAAATACTCATTGACATACTATAATAAGTAATTAGTATATAAATATATATAAAGGGCATTTGTAAATTTAGTTATTGTTTAAATACTTATATATATATATATATATATATATATTTATAAGTATATATATTTGCAGTTTCTTAGGTTTTCTTAGATGATTCACCAGTCACATTATGTTTTAAATGCCTTATCAGCTTCTGCCATGGTTAATTAGGTGTTTGTTTGGTCTTTCTTTTTTGCCGAATGGATGTTTGGTCAATGAATTATATTTCTGTCTCATGTATCATATAGTTTGTGGTACATGTCATGGGATAAAGTTAGAGAGATGTATAAGAAATACAACAATGTAACTGGTAGAACTTAGAAATACACATTAACAGTAACAAAGGAGCCCCAACATAGGAAACAAAACACATTTAATCCTATGCAACACAAAACTAAATGAAATTATATTGAGTTCAAGCCTGAGACAGAGTTGGCAGTGTATGAAAATTGGGAAAGAAAAAGAGAAGATTGTGTGTGATATTAGAATAATCTTCTAACTCATATTTAATAGCTTTCCCGTGCGTAGCACGGGTTAGCGACTAGTAGTTTTAAAAGCCAAGCATTCTAGGTTTCTTAAATGCAAACCTGCTAATACCTTCCCTCTCTCAAACATTTTTTTTTTGTTGCTCCTCTCTCTTCTTTATCTTCGCTCATCTCAGCGAAACCCTACAATTCAGCTCATACAAATCTGATTCTCACTGCTTGGATAAGTAGCTTTTACTTTTGTGCTCAATGAGAAAGAGCTAAATTTTAACCTTTGGAGACAGAAAAATATTGAAGAGGCAAGTGAAAGGAAACTTATTTGGTGTTTAGTTAATTAATTAATAATTAATTGATTTTTAAGTATTGTCCCTCCTCAAATCTAAACGTTAGAAGTTAGAATAATGATCTCCTCAAACCCTAAACGTAAGACTCTTCCCTTCTTTTCCTTGCTCTATGATAGTCCCTGCATTCCAACCAACACTCCCAAACCAATGCTTCTTTATTAATTAATAATTAATTGACTTTTTAGTATTTTCCCTCCTTAAACCTAAATGTTAGAGGTTAGAATAATCATCTCTTTAAACCCTAAACATAAGACTCTTCCCTTCACTTCCTTGCTCTATGACAGTCCCTGCATTCCAACCAACACTTCCAAATCAATACTTCTTGATTGCCCATTAGGCTTGATGGGAGACCTAGGACAAGTATCATGGTGCTAAAGGTGGTGGTTTTACAAATCTAAATCTACAACTAACAAACCCTAATCTTGGTATGTCCCTTTTTTCCTCTAAGTTTTTCTAATACTTCTGTTTTTGCTTGATGGTTTTTCTATTGTATTATTATTGTAGGGATGAAGGGCTCAAATTTAGGTATTGGGCCGTGGGCCGCACCCGAGGACGTCAAATAGCTCGAGGACAAATAAGTACTAGCGAAGGCATACAGATTATTGGGCCGTGGAAGAGGCCTGGTCACAATGAGCGGGAGACGTTTCCCAAGGAGAAATACCTCCTCAACTAAACAGAGTGAAGGCCTAAAGTCCGACCATTCATCAAGAACAGGGCAGCAGGCAATTGTGCTTGGAAGGATAAACATCAGAAAGGGGTGAGACAAAAGAGAGTTGGAAATATCTGAGAAGAAAGCTACTACCACCGCATTGAATGCTCTGCATCTAACTCCCTGGTCGCATTAATGTGGAAGTGATACCTAAACAGTAACTTTCAGCCTTACAACTGCCCCCAAAGACTTCAGGAAGGTGCTGATGAGATAAGTATCAAGAAGATTAGTAATTTGATCTACACGTGGAGGGCTGAGATGAAAGAAGGGGAGGAAATATAAAAGGGAAGAATCCCATTACAAAGGGGGATCATCAGAAAAACGAGAGAAAGATCACTGTGTACCTAAGAACTGTAATTTTTGTATAAGTCTAACAGAGATATATAAGAACAGACCTTCCTCGGACTTGACTGAGGAGAACTTTTCTTGTTCAAAATTGTTTGTTTCATTCTTTCCAATAATAACTAACCTATTTTGATCATTATCTACCTAACTCATCGAAAGTTTAATTTCAAGCCCACTCTCTAACAAATTCATTGTTTTGGGCTCATTGGGCCATTGTCCATCCATTTTGGGATGTGGAGCAAATTGTGTCCTTAAAATTATTATTATTATTTATTATTTATTTATTTATTTATTTTTGTACTCAATACAATTTTACAATCTCATATCAGATGACTTCCCAAGTCCTAGACTAACATTGAAATCCCACAACAGATAAAACACTTAGATAATGTTGATGTTTGTCTTCTCTATGTGAGGTTACAATCTGGTCGTGATATAGGAACAAGGTAATCATAAACCTATTGAAGTTAGGGCAAATAGGTAGTATATCTCCAATCTTCTTTTACAAAATAGGATAATAATAGAACATAAGATACATTGAAGAACTAAGAACAAATAGTATAAATTGATTGAACACATCTCCATACAAAGAGAACACTTGAGGGCTTTCATTAATTTATTTTATCACTTAGGGCTTTCGTTAATTTATTTTATTTTTTAATTCATTTAATTAGACTGCAATAGTAGAATCTAGAGATACTCATGTTGGGATTAGGTTTCAAAAAACATAAGTTTTGGTAGTCCCACAATGTTACATATCATTTTTTTATTAATTAATTTATTAAATCGATTACTACTTTTCAAATTGAAAAGTTTTAAATCAATTATTACTCAACGACATAGAGAGTTTCAAACCGACTACTACTTAGTAATATGGAAAGTTTTAAACCAACTATTACTCAACAACATGGAGAATTTTAAACCAAACTAAAGGAGTTTGACTATTAGTTGACCTTCTAATAATTTGTCTCGTAAGTTTTGGTTGTCCCACAATTTTACTCATCATTTTTTTTTATTAATTTATTAATTATGTCAAAATGAGAGTTTTAAACTGACCACTACTCAGCAAATTGAAGAGTTTTAAATCAACTACTACTCAACAACATGCACAGTTTTAAACCAAACTAACCTACTACTACTATATATATATATACACACTAAAACCTTCTATGCGGTTTACTCTCTCTACCATTTCTATCCTTTTGTTTTTACAAACCCTACTTCTTATGAAGACTCTAGAGTTTTTACAGATGGCGGAAATGCTGAAAAGAAGCTAAGAGGTAATGGATGTCACTAAAATATCTTGATTTTTTAATTCTCATCTACATCTTTGTTTTGTTGGATGAATACTTTGTGTTATAGAATGTTATTTTTATATTACTTTATTTGCATTTTTTTCCCCTAAAATCCTCAGTGAAAATTAGAAATTTCTTTTTGTCAATATTGTTGTTGTATTTTGTTGTTCCATATTTTATAAAAGTTTAAATATGGTAGTGTAGGGTCAATTTTTGCAACCCAAGCCCAAGAAGGTATGGATTTTGAGCCCACTGAACCCAAGACAATAAATTTGTAGAGAGTGGGTGAAAGAGCTAAGCTAGGAATGAATAAACAGTATTAGACAACAACGTTTGTGAATGAATTTGTATTAAAACGTGCTCGGACAGATGTAAACGCAACGTCCGAAGAGGTATTTCTATTTCATAAGCTTGGGTTACAATTCTTGGAGCTACAGTAATTGAGTCCACTCTTTTCTACTTCTAATTTTCGATCCCCCTCTATCAGAGGCATCCCTATCTTATATAGTACTCCCTTCCTACATCTTCACCGTCCACTTGTTCATCATCAAGACGCCCACTTGAGTGCATGTCCCATCATACTCCCCCTTTAGCCTTGTGTGAGTGGCGGTAGCTGAGAATGCACTGTTCAGGGGTCTTCTCCACATAAATGCGGCCAGGAAGGTAGGTGCAGTGCATTTAATGCGGTGGTTGAAGCCTATCTCTTAGATATTTCTCTGTTCCTGTTATCCTCATGCGTGTCCGAGGTTCATTTCCCTCCTTACATTTGTCAGAAGGATCACTTGAGCTTCCCATACACCTGTCGGGCCAAGATTCTTCGGATCCGAGGATATTGGACTCCTCGGACAAATGAACATCTCCTCGGATCTTGCACGTGCTCCTCTCCAGACATGCTCCTTTTACATGGGCCTCAGATTGTGTTTTCATCTCTTCGGACAAACAGTGGTCTTCAAATAGGGCCTTGGGCCCAATACGTTGGGTTGGGCTTTTCTCCCCCCACATTAGCCCCTCAAAATTGTAGTTTTTCCCTCGCATTCGAAGAGAAAAAGTAGGATTTTGACTTGCCACGGAGCAAAAGCTTGAGAACGGGCAGATTTGAACTGGCACGTGCGTAGACATAGGAACAGACGCTTCATTAATGCCGTTGCAGTTTCCATATTCCCAAGGCGCTGCATTAATTGCACCAGGTGGCGCTTTGTCCTTCGTATCCAACGGTGGATGATCCTTCTGCCCCACAGCTTCCTGGGGCTTCTGAGCCAAAACTGGTCAGCCAAGCTCCTTCGTCCACCCTTGATGCACCCAAAGAGGCTGGTCAGCCAGGTGACAGGGATAAACCAGCTGAACCAGTCAAAGACAAAGGCCAAGGGTCGGGTAAAGAGAAAACTCCTGCTGAGCCCAAAGACCAAGCCTCTGAAGCATCTGCTCGGATAGGGTAGGCTGCTGATCCTGTGCTCCCTCCAGCAAAAGAGTAGATACATAGGGCTTTTGTTTTGCACTTGTATTTACTTTTGTTTTCGTCTAAGGAATTGTAAACTCTTTTCTTTTTATTAATGAAATGGCTTCCCATTTGTCTCGGGTGTCTTCAATACATGTTTTATTACTTACTATTGCGGCATATAACTGTACATTGCACTTATAACAAAATAATGCAAATGAACTTGATTGATACATTATACTGATGGTGTGAGTAATTGAAATTGATATTGAAAACAAACAGTCCAAGTAAAAGTCATTAATAAGTAATGATTGCAGCGAGTAGTTGTGTAAGTTTCACACGTCTTTCCAAATATGTAAAGTGTTACTACCCCTCGGCTTCAAATTAAGTATAACTAAGGAAGACAGTCATAAGTGAGAACTAATTTAAACGCAATCAGGAATTTTAGCACTAAGCCCTAGTGACAATAGCTGTGTGGGGGTATTGACTAACCTGTGTCATTTGATTCAAGGGCCATTGGGGACGAACGTATTTGAGTGTTAACTAACCCTAATAATCTGGTCCGAGGACTACAGACACGATTGGATTTAAGTTTAAACACTTAGAGAACTGCTACGGAGTGTTAACTAACCCTAATCATCTGGTCCGAGGACTACAGGCATGATTGGATTTAAGTTTAAACACTTAGAGAGCTGCAACTGAGTGTTAACTAACCCTAATCATCTGGTCCGAGGACTACAGGCATGGTTGGATTTAAGTTTAAACACTATAGAACTGCTACGGAGTGTTAACTAACCCTAATCATCTGGTCCGAGGACTACATGCATGATTGGATTTAAGTTTAAACACTATAGAACTGCAACTGAGTGTTAACTAACCCTAATCATCTGGTCCGAGGACTACAGGCATGATTGGATTTAAGTTTAAACACTATAGAACTGTAACTGAGTGTTAACTAACCCTAATCATCTGGTCCGAGGACTACAGGCATGATTGGATTTAAGTTTAAACACTATAGAACTGCAACTGAGTGTTAACTAACCCTAATCATCTGGTCCGAGGACTACAGGCATGATTGGATTTAAGTTAGAACTGTAACTGAGTGTTAACTAACCCTAATCATCTGGCCCGAGGACTACAGGCATGATTGGATTTAAGTTTAAACACTATAAAACTGGTACGGAGTGTTAACTAACCCTAATCATCTGGTCCGAGGACTACAGGCATGATTGGATTTAAGTTTAAACACTATAGAACTGTAACTGAGTGTTAACTAACCCTGATCATCTGGTCCGAGGACTACAGGCATGATTGGATTTAAGTTTAAACACTATAGAACTGTAACTGAGTGTTAACTAACCCTAATCATCTAGCCCGAGGACTACAGGCATGATTGGATTTAAGTTTAAACACTATAGAACTGGTACGGAGTGTTAACTAACCCTAATCATCTGGTCCGAGGACTACAGGCATGATTGGATTTAAGTTTAAACACTATAGAACTGTAACTGAGTGTTAACTAACCCTGATCATCTGGTCCGAGGACTACAGGCATGATTGGATTTAAGTTTAAACACTATAGAACTGTAACTGAGTGTTAACTAACCCTAATCATCTGGTCCGAGGACTACAGGCATGATTGGATTTAAGTTTAAACACTAGAACTGGTACGGAGTGTTAACTAACCCTAATCATCTGGTCCGAGGACTACAAGCATGATTGGATTTAAGTTTAAACACTTAGAGAGCTGCAACTGAGTGTTAACTAACCCTAATCATCTGGTCCGAGGACTACAGGCATGATTGGATTTAAGTTTAAACACTATAGAACTGCTACGGAGTGTTAACTAACCCTAATCATCTGGTCCGAGGACTACAGGCATGATTGGATTTAAGTTTAAACACTATAGAACTGCAACTGAGTGTTAACTAACCCTAATCATCTGGTCCGAGGACTATAGACATGATTGGATTTAAGTTTTAACACTATAGAACTGTAACTGAGTGTTAACTAACCCTAATCATCTGGTCCGAGGACTACAAGCATGATTGGATTTAAGTTTAAACACTATAGAACTGTAACTGAGTGTTAACTAACCCTGATCATCTGGTCCGAGGACTACAGGCATGATTGGATTTAAGTTTAAACACTATAGAAGTGGTACGGAGTGTTAACTAACCCTAATCATCTGATCCGATGACTACAGGCATGATTGGATTTAAGTTTAAACACTATAGAACTGCAACTGAGTGTTAACTAACCCTGATCATCTGGTCCGAGGACTACAGGCATGATTGGATTTAAGTTTAAACACTATAGAACTGTAACTGAGTGTTAACTAACCCTAATCATCTGGTCCGAGGACTACAGGCATGATTGGATTTAAGATTAAACACTAGAACTGGTACGGAGTGTTAACTAACCCTAATCATCTGGTCCGAGGACTACAGGCATGATTGGATTTAAGTTTGAACACTATAGAACTGTAACTGAGTGTTAACTAACCCTAATCATCTGGTTCGAGGACTACAGGCATGATTGGATTTAAGTTTAAACACTAGAACTGGTACGGAGTGTTAACTAACCCTAATCATCTGGTCCGAGGACTACAGACATGATTGGATTTAAGTTTAAACACTTAGAGAGCTGCAACTGAGTGTTAACTAACCCTAATCATCTGGTTCGAGGACTACAGGCATGATTGGATTTAAGTTTAAACACTATAGAACTGCTACGGAGTGTTAACTAAGCCTAATCATCTGGTCCGAGGACTACAGGCATGATTGGATTTAAGTTTAAACACTATAGAACTGCAACTGAGTGTTAACTAACCCTAATCATCTGGTCCGAGGACTATAGACATGATTGGATTTAAGTTTAAACACTATAGAACTGTAACTGAGTGTTAACTAACCCTAATCATCTGGTCCGAGGACTACAAGCATGATTGGATTTAAGTTTAAACACTATAGAACTGTAACTGAGTGTTAACTAACCCTAATCATCTGGTCCGAGGACTACAGGCATGATTGGATTTAAGTTTAAACACTATAGAAGTGGTACGGAGTGTTAACTAACCCTAATCATCTGGTCCGATGACTACAGGCATGATTGGATTTAAGTTTAAACACTATAGAATTGCAACTGAGTGTTAACTAACCCTGAACATCTGGTCCGAGGACTACAGGCATGATTGGATTTAAGTTTAAACACTATAGAACTGTAACTGAGTGTTAACTAACCCTAATCATCTGGTCCGAGCACTACAGGCATGATTGGATTTAAGTTTAAACACTAGAACTGGTACGGAGTGTTAACTAACCCTAATTATCTGGTCCGAGGACTACAGGCATGATTGGATTTAAGTTTAAACACTATAGAACTGTAACTGAGTGTTAACTAACCCTAATCATCTGGTCCGAGGACTACAGGCATGATTGGATTTAAGTTTAAACACTTGAGCTAGTGGCGAATGAGTGTTAACTAACCCTAATCATCTGGTCCGGGGACTACAGGCATGACTGGATTTAAGTTTAAACACTTGAGAGAAGACTTTACGCAGTGAATTGGCACATCGGTTGAAGAAAAGACTCGATTAATAAAAGTACCTCTTGAGGTTATTTACATTCCATGGACGTGGTATTACATGACCATCCAGGTCTTCCAAGAAATATGCCCCCATGCCTGCTCCTGAAGTGGTGCGATATGGTCCTTCCCAATTGGGTCCTAGTTTTCCCCAAGCTGGATTCTTTGCGGTGCCCACAACTTTCCTCAGCACTAGATCACTAGGCTCTAGAGGCCTTAGCTTTATGTTAGCATCATAGCCTTGCCTGAGTTTTTGTTGGTAATGTGCCAGCCGAACCATTGCATTCTCCCTCTTTTCCTCAATCAAGTCTAAACTCTTCTGTAGTTGCTCATCGTTGTCGGCCGGACTGAACGAGCTAGTTTTTAACGTTGGGAACCCGGTCTCCAAGGGAATGACAGCTTCAGCCCCATAGGTCATTGAGAAGGGGGTCTCTCCAGTAGACCTACGAGGCGTAGTCCTGTAAGCTCAAAGTACGTGTGGCAGTTCTTCTAACCATTTGCCCATTGCATCATCCAGCCTCTTCTTTAAGCCATTCAGTATGACCTTGTTGACAGCTTCTGCTTGTCCATTACCCTGGGGATAGGCAGGAGTGGAGTATCTGTTCATAATTCCCAGCTCACTGCAATAATTCTTGAATGCCTTGCTATCGAACTGTAAGCCGTTGTCCGAGATGAGAGTGTGAGGAACTCCAAACCGAGTGACAAAATTCTTCCACACGAACTTTTGCACATCAACGTCTTTGATATTGGCTAGTGGCTCGGCTTCAACCCACTTGGTGAAATAGTGTGTGCCGACCAGAAGGTACTTCTTGTTTCCTGCAGCTTTAGGGAAGGGTCCCATAATATCCAAGCCCCATTGGGCGAAGGGCCATGGGCTAGATAGCGGATTAAGATTTCCCCCTGGCTGGTGAATGTTTGGAGCAAAGCGCTGGCATTGATCACACCTTTTGACATACTCGTGGGCCTCCTTTTGCATGTTAGGCCACCAATAGCCTTGGATGAGGGCTCGGTGAGCCAAGGACCTACCTCCAGTGTGGCTCCCATAGATTCCTTCGTGCAGCTCTTCTAGTAATGGCTCAGTCGCTTCAGGATGCATGCATAACAAGTATGGTCCCGAGTAGGAGCGTTTGTATAATTTCTGGTCCTCGGATAACCAGAATTTGGTCGCCTTCCTCCGAACTTTATCAGCTTCTCCCTTCTCTTCAGGCAATATATCTTCTTTGAGGAATTTGATTAAAGGATCCATCCAGCAGGGCCCAGCCCTGACTTGGTGAACCTGGACTGCCTCTGCTTTCGCCTCTGTAGGCCTGTGCAAGTCTTCGACGAGGATGATCCTCGGCAGGTCTTGCGCCGAAGAGGTTGCAAGCGTGGCCAAGGAGTCAGCATGTGAGTTACCACTTCTGGGGATGTGCAGCAAACTGAAGGAGTCGAACTCTGATTGCAGATGTTTAACACGGCCCAAGTACCCCTGCATTCTCTCGTCCTTCGCCTCAAACTCGCCTTGTACTTGACCTACGACCAATCTTGAGTCCAAGAACAATTCCACAGACTTCCCACCCATTCTACGGACCATAGCCATTCCCATCAGTAGGGCCTCATACTCCGCCTCGTTATTCGTTGCCGAGAAGTCTAGCCTTAACGATTTCTCGATAATGATCTTCTCGGGGGATGTCAATACCAGCCCAACTCCAGAACCTCTTTGGTTGGCCGCGCCATCAACGTACACTTCCCAATGGGAGGCATTCTGTTGGGAGATCATGCCAACTGATTTTTCATCCATGCTTGACGTGGTTTTTACTTCTCCTAACTGAGGCTCCGTGAATTCAGCCACCAAATCCGCGAGGACCTGTCCCTTGACTGATGTGCGGGGCATATATCTTATATCGAAAGCCCCTAAGATTGTACCCCACTTGGCAATCCGACCAGTGTAATCAGCACTTCGGAGTATAGCATTGAGTGGGAGTTGAGTGAGAACAATGACCGTGTGGGCCTGGAAGTAGTAAGGTAGCTTCCGTGTGCCAAGCACTACTGCTAGGATAGCCTTCTCCAGAGTCAAGTAACGAATCTCAGCCTCATGCAGCGACTTGCTTACGTAATAAATGGGCCTTTGTACACCAGAGTCTGATCGTATCAACACCAGGCTCACCGCATAGGGAGCTACAGCGATGTAGGCGAACAGTACCTCATCTGGCTCAGGATTGGACATGATTGGTGGCCGAGCTAGATAATCCTTGAGTTGCTGGAATGCCAAAGCACATTCTTCAGTCCATTCGAATCCCTTCCACTTGTTGAGTAGAGAGAAAAAAGGCCGACACCTGTCTGCTAATCTAGAGATGAACCGATTGAGGGCAGCAGTCATTCCGGTTAGTTTCTAAACCTCCTTGGGATTCCAAGGAGCTCATAGATCGTTGATGGCCTTTATCTGGTCGGGGTTAACCTCAATTCCTCTGTGGGTGACCATGTATCCCAAAAACTTGCCGGACCCCACCCCAAATGAGCACTTAGAAGCATTTAGTCGTAGCTTGTACTTTCGTAGAATTTCAAAGGTACTTTCAAGGTCCTTCACATGCTCGGCTACAAACTTGCTCTTCACCACCATGTCATCTATGTAGACCTCGATATTTTTGCCCAGCTGTGGCTCGAACATCCTCGTCATCATCCTCTAGTAGGTAGCACCCGCGTTCTTCAAGCCAAATGGCATCACTTTATAGTGGTAGTTACCAATAGGGGTGACAAAAGCAGTTTTCTTCTGGCCCTCCGGGGTTAATGGTATCTGATGGTAGCCTTGGAAGGCGTCTAAGAAGCTCATCCGAGGGTGGCCGACAGTGGCATCCACCAGCTGATCAATTTTTGGCATAGGGAACGGATCTTTGGGGCAAGCCCTATTCAAATCGGTGAAGTCTACGCACACTCGCTGAATGCTCGAAAATGTGTTGAAAACACAAGAGCTATTTAGACCCCCAATTAAAATTACGGCTCGATAGTTTTTACACAACTTTTATACAAAATGCGGAATAGTGTAAAAGCGAGCGAATGAACAAATAAACTACTCTAATCCATAAACTAAACAACACAGCAGTATAATGGAATATAAAAGAGTAGGGAAGAGAGATGCAAACACAGAAAACACCAAGACGTGTTTTCGAAGAGGAAACCGAAGAACTCGGCGAAAAACCTCTCCGCTGCCCTCCAAGCGTAAATCGATCCACTAGACAATCAGTTGGGATACATGAGTAAGCAAGAGACCCTCCAAGCCTAATCTACCCGATGTACCTAAGCCCTCCAAGCTTCTACTCCAACAAGGCTTCTCGGAACCGTGTCTTGTCTAGCACCTCGGATCCCGCAACAAGCTCCATGTTGCATCTGCCATCATTGGCTTCTTCCAATGCTTCCCAGCAGCACCAAAACGTCACACAGCACTCTCAAAAGGTGTGGTAAGTGTTTGGGCTATCAACCTCTCAATGGTATGGAAATGGAGAGGGAAGGGTTGAGGAGATACCACAAGCAAGTGTATAGAGAAAGGTGGGGATGACAATCTCTAATTGCAAATGTGTTTGGCTAGGGTTTTCTCTCTAAAGCATTCCTCAACATTTGTGGGTAATGGGGGTTTATATAGGATAGGTGCAAAATGTGTGAGTCAGTCAGTACAGGCTGGCAGAACAGCATGTCTCGCGGGTGTCTCGCGGGAAGGCCTTACCTGCGAGATACTCGCGAGAGACAGCTGTCTCCATCTGTCCTGACTCTTCGCATTCCAGCATGTGCAAGGCACATGCTTCACTTCGCGGGAAGCTTAGTCGCGACATACCCGCGAGATTCCATCAGCTTCCAATTTGCTTGAGTCTTCACACACCCCTTACATCAATTCCCACAACAAATACAGGGTATAAACAATTGATAGTAATTACAATCAAATTTGGCACGGAATAAAAGCCAACAAAACACATAGTTGTAAATCACAACTTTACAATCTCCCCCTTTGGCTATTCCGTGACAAAACCCTAAAACAGACTCTAGACTTAAACGTGAGTTTGGGAACACAAGCAAAACTCACTCACACTTAATTCTAGATTCTGATAAGCTCTTGAAACATATGAACATGTAACTCCTGAAACACAACAACAAAATATTATCATTGTATGCAGAAAACTTGAAAAACATATGGAGCATTAAAAGCATGATCAAGCAAGATGAAATAGAAAACACTAGATCATGGCAAGATGAAACAAGTAATCACTATACAGAAGTAATTACTATGCTCATTCACACAAGGAATGAACATCCGGATATGCAAGATGATAAGCTCATATGAAGAGTACCATTTGCAAATCCAACACTCAACCAATGCAAAATACTTGAAGTATTTGCATCTAGGAACAATCCTACATGGGCACAAGAGTGATGTAGTGAAGTAAATGTATGACATTAAACTTCAATAGCACAAGCATAAAGGCTGCATAAGCAAAGTATTGCAAATACAAGGCACAAACCATAAAAGCCTACAAAACATGCAATGAAACAAAACAACCCTTAAAGCTTACAAAAGCAACATGGGTACATGCAAAGTATGCTACAAAGCATAGAGAATATCACAACAAATATCTGAAATAATACTTAAATAAAGCATAGTATCAAAGCTTTAAACCAAAAGTAGTAAAACAGTTATAAACACTAAAAATACTGAATAAAAACCGTCTTTAACACCAATAACTAATGCTACTATGTTTCTATGCTATGCTCCCCCTATCGCTGTGCAAGCTCTTCTCTAGCTCCCCCTCAGAAATTTCTCCCCCTTTTTGACCGGAATGGCCAAAGGACTAGAACGGTTCGGACTCCGAATCAGAGGCATAAGTGGAGGACAACTCCTGAACTTGCGATGCTAATGCGGTGATCTGTCCCTGAAGGTATGCAAACTGATCTGCTGTGTGCTGCACATGGGAGTCAAGCACTGTCGACATCTGGTCCATCTTAGCAAGCAGCTGATCAAGTTTGCTTAAGCCTGATGGTGGAGCAGAAGATGATGGCTGTGCAGAGGGCTCTGGAGCCGAGGTGAACCTGTCAATCTCTTCCTCTGTATCTTCAGCTTCCTCCTGCTGAACCCGTCGTGGTGGTGGTATGGTATGCACACCAGTCTTGGAGCCTCTAATGTGTGCAGTGCTCCTAGTCAGTGTGTGACCACCAATGGGATAATCCCTCGGAACAGCTGTGAGACCACTGGGTAGCTTGAGCTTTGACTTGGCAATCAATCCCATGATCAAAGAGGGGAATGGCATCACAGTTCGGGAATTCTGCTTTGTGATGCTTTTCTTCAAGACATGCATGATATGACCACAAATGTCAATCTCCTTATGTGTATAGAGATCATACAGGAATCTTGTTCTCGGAGCAGATAGAGTGGTGAGATTGGTGACTGGATACAGATTGTGAATCATCACATAGCTTAATGTCCTCATTTCTGGAGAGAACATGAGAGTGTCCATGGATGATTTCTTTGATACACCACCAAGGACTTTGATCATATCATCAATCTTACCCAATCTGTCCTCATAAGCAACTCTGATTTGCTGAAATGGAGGACGAGTCTCCAAAAAGTCTTGGATGCTCTCTCTAGTAATCTGAAACTCCTTGTGTCTCACCCAGCCATCAATACGATCTCCATCGACAATGGCATTAGAGAAGAACTCCTTGATAATCTCTGAATATACCACTCCAGTCGGGTTGAGCAGCTTGGTCCACGTTCTATCCTTGAACACTTCAGGGATGCAAGTGCCCTCAAGAGTCTCTAACTGGACTACCCGTTCCATGATGATCGTCTTGTCCTTGTAACAGTCATTGTACTTCATATCAGCCTCAATAGACCGGAAATGTTCAGAATCAGTTCGGGCTCTCTTTGAAGTCGATTTCTTTCTAGCTGCATGCTTTGTGGGAGACATCGGCACAATTTCACAAAGCAAAGAAGGAACAACAATGCACAAACACAAACCAGAAGACAAACTTCATTAGATTCAAGTTAGTGCTAAATCAGACATAGACTAACTGAAAAACAGAGTAGGATAAACACTAAACATCATGCTAAAAGACTCCAACTTATAAGGCATAACTACAATGCAACAAATTAAGAAATATTGCAAGAGTGTGTGTCTGTGTGCATGTGCTGATGAGTGTGTGCGGCATGAGATGCATGAGGGTGCCTAAGTGTGCTTAGTTGTGTGCCAAAAATGTGCAACATGAACAAAGTGATTGAAACACAAAATCAATGACCAAACCAAGTAAAATAAGGTCAAATAAGTGAGAGTCCATGGATTGAAATCACTTGATTTCAAAATAGCACAAAAATGTCACTCGGACATTTTGACAAACACTTAGTGTGCACAAATGCAAAAACTACATGAATAATGCATGAACATGTGAAAATCTACCCTCAATACAAGATAAAATGCCACAAGGGGCCAACATAAGAGCAGAAACAACTAATGGAACACAGCCCAATCAAAATAAATGAGAAAACTTCACCCAATTTTGAAAACCAACCCAAGGATTCGAAAATCCCCAATTATCAAAACCCTAACAAAAATTCTGCAAAATCTAAGTAAAACTTGAAAAGAAGTGGTTAAGAAACATACCTTGAAGAAGAAAATGCAGAAAAAATGCTTGGATTGAAGGGAAATGAATGAAATAGTGATTTTGGGTTGAAAAACTTTGAGAGAGGTTGAGCGAGGGAAGTTTGATAGTTTTGAAAAACTGTCACATCAGCTATATAAAAACTGAAAACACGCGTTTTTCGCGGGTTAGAGAGTGGCGACAGAGTCGCGAGACAGTCGCGAGAAAGGCCACTGAAGCACAAAATTTTTCGCGAGAAGCATTAGGTCGCGAAACAGTCGCGATACAGTCGCGGTAACTTCTGTCTGAAATTGGAAAAATCCAATTTTAGCCAAACAGCATTTTGCAAGTAGCTTTTGGTCGCGAGACAGTCGTGATACAGTCGCGAAAGTTTCTGTGTGACTTGTTAAAAGAAAAATTTCCCTTAACCCATTTTCGCGGGAAGCTCTAAGTCGCGAGCTTCTCGCGAAACTACCCCTGGACTAGTTTTTGAAGACACACAAAAACATGCTTTTTAATGAAAAACAAATGACAAGAAAGTATAAAATCACTTTCAAAAACAAATAAAACACTCAAAAATCTTTTTGGGTTTGATCAACAAAGATTGAGCATGTGAAAACACATTTAATCAAGTACAATCACACAAATGAATAAGGCATTCATTGAACATAGACTTGTGTGTTGTGTGTGGATATAAAAAATGAGATAGTCCTTAGTCCAATGTGAAGCTTCAATGATCAATTCAATCAAGGCATACACAACTAGCACTAGATTATGTGACCTATCTCAATTATAGAAACATGCATATATGACCTCCCACACGTACTTGACAATAATTCATTGAAGCTTTTCATTTGGCTCCATATTTAACATATCATTTGCAACTTTTGAGCAAAGAGAATCTCATTTAGAGAAAGATGCCTGAAATTTTTGATATTTCAATTGATGAGTTAGCCTTTGGCTTGTTGGGCATCATACATTTTATTTTGGTCGCTTTCCCTTTTTCCTAGTCGAATACTAGTTTGTGCGACAGGCTTTTGCAGCTCTATATCTCTTTTCATTTGGAGATTTACAATTAGAGAGCTCTTTTAAGCAAAAAAAAAAATAAAAGTGGGAAGATATATAGGCATGAGTCTATGCATGTCTCAAGATCAACAAAACCATTCACTAATCATTCATGACAAGGTTGAAGATCTATTTACAACAGTCACATAGATTTTAGGATTTCTTCCACAATGATATGAGTGCATGAGAGACAAGCTAAGCTCGTTAAATGCACAAAGCCATAAGTACAAAGGTACAAGGCAAAACATGCTTTGAGACAAAACTCAACAAAGTGATCAAACTTTTTGGATTTTCTATTTTTTATGCGTTTTTTGAATTTTTGAACACACCCAAAACAGAACAGGAAAATAAAGATTAACAAAGACAATCGGTACAAATCAACCAAACAAAATAACAATATTAAAAATAGAGCAATGCATGAAAAAGATGCAACAGCAAATGTCCCTAAACATTGAAAGAATTTATGCGTGGACATGTTATAATGCTTATGCATGAGTACCCCTTTTCACCCACACGTCACGTGCGTTTGGGGTGATATCCTTAACGGATTGGGTACGAGAATTTGGACTATCAAACCTTCTGGTGAAACTCTCCAAGCAGGTGGTGAAGGCACCAATCATTTTCATCACGTCCATCATGCCAGGATCACGATTCTGACTTCTCGGTTGTTCACCACCCCAAGACCTCATGTCATTTCTCCTTCCTCGTGACCGAGGTGCGCTTGAATTGTTGTCTGATCTCAGCTTTTAACAGTTGGGTCTGGTATGTCCTTGCATTCCGCAGTAATGACACACATAGTCCGTTCTAGGACTCCGTTGTGATCTTGGGAGAGATCTTCCTCTGGTTTCATGTCTACCCATGGAGTGATTTCAGGGCTTATTAACCATCCGTTGCTCACTCACATTCTTCTTCTCAGCCTTAACATTCTCAGGGATGGTTTCTTCTACAATAGGCACTACGGCCTTCACAAACTTCACTTCTTTGGTAGCTTTGGCTGATGAACTGCTTCCTCCGGTGTATCCCAACCCGGACTTGTCTGAAGAAGGTTTTTGAGATGAGATAACATCATCTAACTTCTGGGAGGAGACTCTCTCTATCTTGGCATGAGCTTGCACTACCTCTTGCTCAAGAAACCTCACCTTCGTATAGGCTTCAGACAACTCGCCATTTAATGTCTCAATTTCGCATTTAGCCTCTTTATATCTGACCATGAGGCTTCTGTAATCTTCCTCAGCCTTCTTCATTTTCCTCACAGCTGCCTTGGCTATTCTGGTATACTCTCCAGACTTCTCAAGAAGTAAAGAGTAATTTTCTTGAAGATTAGCTGTATTCTCTTCTTCTTCTTCAGCATCTGATTCTTCCACATTCCCAATAGACTCTGAATCGGAATGCTCACCAAGCTCCTTCACAAGAGCACCCAAATCATCCGATGACTCCACATGAGCAATGGTCATGAATGCGGAGTAATTTCCCTCTCCGTCACAGCTCTCTTCCGAGTCAGAATCAGAGGAGTCTGAATCACTGAGTGTCGTGGCATAAGCTTTGCCTTTTCCCTTCAGAAAATTTGGACACTCCTTCTTTAGATGTCCATGGCCATTGCACTCATAGCATATAATTTCTGAAGAAGGTTGAAACTCCCTCCCTTCTTTTCTTGTAAACTCTTTCCTATCACCTCTTGAAGATGAAAATTTTCCTTTGTTGAATGGTTTCCCACTGTTCTTCATCTTCAGAAATTTTCGGAAGTTTTTCGCAAGAAATGCTACTTCCTTCTCCACCCCATCTTCTTCGGAGGAATCACCCATCCTTTCGGTGATGGTTTTAAGAGCAAGTGATTTACTCATCTTATGGGAAGGCAGTCCCATCTGATATGTTTGGAGAGACCCAACTAATTCTTGAATTTTAATCTCATCCAAATCCTTGCTTTCCTCTATGGCTGTAACTTTTGCTCTAAAACTTTCAGGCAAGGACCTCAATACTTTTCTCACCACCTTAGCATCTTCAATCTTCTCTCCAAGATTGAGTTTAGCAATTACAATTTCATTGAGCCTCCCATAGAATGAATCAAACGGTTCATCATCACCCATCTTAAGCTCTTCAAATTTGGTGGTAAGCATCTGAAGCTTTGTGTCCTTAACTTTCTTTGTACCCTCATAAGTGGTCTCCAAAATCTCCCAAGCTTCTTTGGCTACTGTCATGTGAGAGATCCTGTGGAATTCATCAGGAGACACAGCACAAAATATAGCATTTAAAGCTTTACTATTAGCATTGGCTGCTGCAAGAGCCGCCTTATCCCAATTAGCCTTAGGAGCTTCCGGCTTAGTCCAGCCGAGCTCTACCGCATCCCAAACGGTAGCTTCTATAGAGCATAGAAATGCTCTCATTCTGACTTTCCAGAATGCGTAATTGTTCCCATCAAAAAATGGTGGAACATTGAGCGATTGAGACCGGTCCATCTCAAATAGGGTCAAGGATCACACAAAGGTATTTAAACCAAGCAAGTGTACCCGCTCTGATACCAATTGAATGCTCGAAAATGTGTTGAAAACACAAGAGCTGTTTAGACCCCCAATTAAAATTACGGCTCGATAGTTTTTACACAACTTTTATACAAAGTGCGGAATAGTGTAAAAGCGAGCGAATGAACAAATAAACTACTCTAATCCATAAACTAAACAACACAGCAGTATAATGGAATATAAAAGAGTAGGGAAGAGAGATGCAAACACAGAAAACACCAAGACGTGTTTTCGAAGAGGAAACCGAAGAACTCGGCGAAAAACCTCTCCGCCGCCCTCCAAGCGTAAATCGATCCACTAGACAATCAGTTGGGATACATGAGTAAGCAAGAGACCCTCCAAGCCTAATCTACCCGTTGTACCTAAGCCCTCCAAGCTCCTACTCCAACAAGGCTTCTCGGAACCGTGTCTTGTCTAGCACCCCGGATCCCGCAACAAGCTCCATGTTGCATCTGCCATCATTGGCTTCTTCCAATGCTTCCCAGCAGCACCAAAACGTCACACAGCACTCTCAAAAGGTGTGGTAAGTGTTTGGGCTATCAACCTCTCAATGGTATGGAAATGGAGAGGGAAGGGTTGAGGAGATACCACAAGCAAGTGTATAAAGAAAGGTGGGGATGACAATCTCTAATTGCAAATGTGTTTGGCTAGGGTTTTCTCTCTAAAGCATTCCTCAACATTTGTGGGTAATGGGGGTTTATATAGGATAGGTGCAAAATGTGTGAGTCAGTCAGTACAGGCTGGCAGAACAGCATGTCTCGCTGGTGTCTCGCGGGAAGGCCTTACCCGCGAGATACTCGCGAGAGACAGCTGTCTCCATCTGTCCTGACTCTTCGCATTCTAGCATGTGCAAGGCACATGCTTCACTTCGCGGGAAGCTTAGTCGCGACATACCCGCGAGATTCCATCAGCTTCCAATTTGCTTGAGTCTTCACACACTCTCTATCACACACCCCTTACATCAATTCCAACAACAAATACAGGGTATAAACAATTGATAGTAAATCACAACTTTACACTCGCCATTTCCCACTCTTCTTCTTTACCACCACGGTATTTGCCAGCCATTTAGGATAAAAAACTTCTTTGATAGCCCCAGCTTGTTTGAGTTTCGCTACCTCCTCTCTCACTGCGTCAGCATGTTCCTTGGACGGGCGCCGAATAGGCTGTTTCTTGGGAGTGACCAGTGGATTCACCTTCAAGTGGTGGCATATAAACTCCGGGTCTACCCCTGGGGCTTCGTAAGCACTCCAGGCAAACACATCGAGATTTCGCTTGAGGAACTCTATTAGCTCTTCCCTCTCTTGAAGAGGCAGCTGAGATCCGACTTGGAAGAACCTATCAGGATCATCTCCAATAACCACTTTCGTTAGATCCTCACATCGAGTGCCTTCATCTGGATCTTCGTCAGGCAATCCTTGAGACTGTAGTTGCTATAAATCCCTTTTGGCTATGTCCAAGGACTCGGCTGGGGTCTTATGTTGAATGGCAGCTACCAGGCACTGTCGAGCAACAGACTGGTCTCCTCGGATCTCATGTATCCGCCCTTCTGATGGATATTTGACCTTTTAGTGCAAAGTAGAGGGAACAGCCCCAAGTGCGTGAATCCAAGGTCTGCCTATGAGTGCCGTGTAGGGCGAATATGCGTCCATAACTATAAAGTCCAACTCCACCACCTCGGAGCCGGACTGCACAGGTAAGCGTATCCGGCCTTTCGGGATGACTGGCCTTCCTTCAAAGCTTAAGAGAGGGGAATTGTATGGTGTCAGGTCTTGGGGTTTTAGGCCTAGCCCCTTGTAGAGGTCTGGGTACATTATCTCCACAGCACTACCCTGGTCCACCATCACCCTCTTTACATCGTACCCTCCTATTCTGAGGGTGATGACTAGTGCATCATCATGGGGTTGGATGGTGCCAGTCATGTCTTCGTCCAAGAACTCCATAACCAGCGGGGCACCAGACTTAGCTCTCTTCGGTCCTCGGCTTGACTCCCCTGCGGATGGTCGACCTACCGACATAACTCTCAATGGCCAGGATCCTGTTCTCCCCGGCGCGGCGAAGACAACGTTTATAGTCCCTAGCGGCGGCTTTGAGGGGTCATCTCTACGTGGCCCTGAGCCCGCCTGCCCTCGGCCGTTGGAGGGGTGCAAGAGGTGTTTCAGTTTACCATCGCGAACCAGTTGGTCCAAGTGATCCCACAGGCTCCTACAATCTTCTGTGGTATGCCCATGGTCTTGATGGTACTGGCAGTAGAGATTATGGTTGCGTCTCTCGGGGTTTCCTACCATTTTGTTCGGCCACCTAAAGAATGATTCATTCTTGATTTTTTCCAGGACCTGGTGCACTGGCTCTTTGAACACGGTGTTGACCGCTTAAGGATTCGTCGATCCTGATTGCCCGGCAAAATCCCTCCGCGGTTTATTGTAATTGTAACGGTCCGACCTCGAATCCCTCATCTCCTGGGGGATAACCTTGTCCTTTCCCTTGCCCTGCTGCTGATCTTCTTCAACCCTCTTATACTTCTCTATGCGGTCCATTAGTTGACGCACGTTTGTGACCAGTTTGCCAGATAAAGATGTCCTCAAACCGTAGTCAGTGGGGAGGCCGAGCTTGAACGTGCTGAGGGCCACTGCATCATTGTTGCTCTCTATATCATTGAACATCTCCCAGTATCTGTCTGAATATGCCTTCAAGGACTCGCCTTCCTGCATGGACAAGGATAGCAGTGAAGAGAAGGGTCTGGCCACTCTTCGGCATGTGACAAAACGGGAGCCGAATGCCTGAGTGAGCTCTTTGAAGGAGTTGATGGAGCCTGCCTTCAAACCGTTAAACCACCTCATGGCAACAGGCCCAAGACTGGAAGGGAAAACCTTGCACATCAGAGCTTCGTCTCTGGAGTAGACAGCCATCCTCTGGTTAAAATGACTCACATGCTCCACGGGGTCAGTTTTACCATTGTAGATGGTGAACGTTGGCTGGTTAAAGCGCCGAGGAAGTCTGGCCTCCTCAATCCTGCACGTGAAGGGTGACCTAGATATCTGATTCAGAGCCCTGTTCATGGCATCGTTCTCCATGTCCTCACGTGATGGGCTTCTACGTTGCCTCTTACGATGGGACTCCTCTTCATAGTTTTAGGACTCGCTGGCTGGTGTCCTAGATTTATGCTGATAAGAGACATCCTGCTCGTCATCAAGATCCTCCTCAAAATATGAGGAAGCCCGTTTCCTCTTTGCATGGTGCAACTCCCTTTTTAGTTTTTCTACTTCCAGTTGTAAGTCACGGTTCTTCTCTGCATGGGACATGTGACTTCCGCCCTGTGACTGGCTCTGGCTAAGGCGCACAGTGTGTACACTGCCCTCGCGATTTTGTCTCCTCTCTAAGTTGACAAAAGGGTCCACGTGTTGGGATGCCCTGGATTCTGCTTGTTGTTCACCTTGTCCTGCCATCATCAACTGTTGTTTTCACTCTTACACAAGCTCTTCCCACAGACGGCGCCAATTGTAGGGTCAATTTTTGCAGCCCAAGCCCAAGAAGGTATGGATTTTGAGCCCACTGAACCCAAGACAATAAATTTGTAGAGAGTGGGTGAAAGAGTTAGGCCAGGAATGAATAAACAGTATTAGACAACAACGTTTGTGGATGAATTTGTATTAAAACGTGCTCGGACAGATGTAAACGCAACGTCCGAAGAGGTATTTCTATTTCATAAGCTTGGGTTACAATTCTTGGAGCTACAGTAATGGAGTCCACTCTTTTCTACTTCTGATTTTCAATCCCCCTCTATCAGAGGCATCCCTATCTTATATAGTACTCCCTTCCTACATCTTCACCGTCCACTTGTTCATCATTAAGACGCCCACTTGAGTGCATGTCCCATCATACTCCCCCTTTAGCCTTGTGTGAGTGGCGGTAGCTGAGAATGCACTGTTCAGGGGTCTTCTCCACATAAATGCGGCCAGGAAGGTAGGTGCAGTGCATTTAATGCGGTGATTGAAGCCTGTCTCTTAGATATTTCTCTGTTCCTGTTATCCTCATGCGTGTCCGAGGTTCATTTCCCTCCTTACATTTGTCAGAAGGATCACTTGAGCTTCCCATACACCTGTCGGGCCAAGATTCTTCGGATCCGAGGATATTGGACTCCTCGGACAAGTGAACATCTCCTCGGATCTTGCACGTGCTCCTCTCCAGACATGCTCCTTTTACATGGGCCTCAGATTGTGTTTTCATCTCTTCGGACGAACAGTGGTCTTCAAATAGGGCCTTGGGCCCAATACGTTGGGTTGGGCTTTTCTCCCCCCACAGGTAGAAATATAAATAGTGTGCCTTTGTTTAATCTTTAAATACACACACACACACACACACACACAATTTAGTTATTGTTTTTTTTCAAAATATGTGTATCTTTATTTCATATAATAAATATTGATTTTTATTCATTTTTAACTAATATATGTATAAACTATACTTTCATAAGATTTTATCCTGTGTATTGCATGGGTTAGCGATTAGTTTTTTAAATAAAATTAAAACAGTGCAGCAAAAAGTGTATGAAAACAATGATGCTTTATATTATTTTATTAGGTAAAGTTAAAGGACACCTTAAGAATAACTGGGTTCACTTGAGAATAACTTATTTAGTTTTTGTTGAAAGTGTGTTAAAGTATACTTGTATCATGAAAAAAGTGACAAAAATGAAGGGGAAAAAAAAAAAAGTGAGAAAAAGTGGGAAAAGAATAATGTATTAAAAAGCTATACATAAAAAATAAAAAAACAAAAAGTGAGAAACTGAAACTGATGCCAAACACACATTTTTTTTAAAAACATTTTAAAATAAATTTATAAGAAAAGAAAGAAGTAACTAATTTTTTTACGAATTTTGATATTTCTCTTAAAATTTGTGTCAAAATTTTATAAAATGATTTATTAAAAAAAAAAAAAAAAAGTTACGGCTATCTAATTTTATTATTTTTGTTGGCTATCGAAGAAGTTGTAATTTCTGGTACGCATTTGGACCCTTTGGGATGGATGTGGTGTAGAGTGTAGACCTAGATCCATTGGACGATAATCATTTCGGCTGAGGGACAGTTGGCCAACTTAGCCTCAACTCTAAGCTGAAAAGAGGTGGCGTCGACTTAATTCCATCCCCATTAAGAAAGAGATTGATTGATATTGCCATTGCCATTGCCATTTGCATTGGGGTTGGTTTTCGTTACAATCAGCTATAAAATAATACGACCTCCTCTGAATATGGTTTGATTTTGCCCTGTAACCTGCCTTCGACAGTGGCATGGCATCTGCTTTAACTAAGAATTTGGCTGTTTAATGAAGTTTGTTCTGTGTCTTTTTGTTTTGGTTTATTTGTATTCCCCTTTGCGTTTGTTCTTGTTTCGTGCCTTTTAATGTCAGTCTTTCTTTTAGATTTTTTTTTCGGCAAAAAACCTAATTTACACCCAGCAACTTGCTCATCTGTCATTTTAATTTATTAAGTTTTAAAATTTTTATTGCAGCCCATTAATTTTGATTACCCAATCACTTTAGGAAAAAAAAGAAAAGAAAGTTAACCAATCCCTTTAGACATTCGATCCATTGCCATTAGGACAATTCCATTAAAACCGGCCATGACTTTTAGCCAAATATTACACCCAAACAAATACTAAAGAGGTAATCTTTATACTATCTTTTATAAAGTTCCACCTTTTGCTCTACCTAAAAAGAATGGTAAAGAAAATATTACGCAAACAATAGTTTTAAGAGGGTAAAACTTTAGTATAGTTCATTAGGTGCAATATATTAGGTTATTTAATTAAAATAAAAATATTGTTACATTAACCAATAAAATAAATAACTTTATCTTTTTTTATTACAATTAAATTAAATTCAAATATGTGTTTGTATTGACCAATAATGTATAAACAGTGCAATAAATTGCTTAGTTAAATTTAGTTAAAAAACTTAATGTATTACAAGGTAAAGAATTTTATCTACACATTTTTTTTTTTTTTGAGAGAGAGTTTCAACCAGTGGCTACCGTTCCTGATGATAGCTCTTTATCATCAGACCAAGATACCAATCAGTTTTTGGTGTAGGCGATGATAGAACCCCAGATCTTTTATACAACCATTAGAGACTTTACCAGTTGAGTTTTACACCATTTAAAATACTAAAGAGTCATCAAAATTTGGTAAGACATAAATAATACACTGTAGGGATCGGGTTTAGGCACTTTCTACGGGTTGAGAGAGTGAACCCAAGCCCAGCTTGCCCTGCAATGAATTTATAGAGAGTGGGTTCAAGAACTAGGCCCTAATGAGGAATGCAACTGCCATGCATGGTTGCATGTGGGTTTAACAACCTAAACGTGAATTGGGATGCACAATAATGCTCCTCGGACTTGCCTTCCAGAGCTTGGAGTCCTTATTTCTTTGAAGATTGATTACGAGGTTTGAGAGAATATAAGTTGCTACAGTACTTCTTAGTTCAGATTTTTCGTCCCCATTTCAGGAGGGGTTCCTTACATTATATACCCCTCTCCCAGTCGATCCTAGCCCTACATTTGCTGAGCAACCAGGCGACTACTTGAGTGTCTGTCCCATCAGCCGCCTTCCCATTCTTCCTGTGGGTTGCGACAACCAAGACAGCACTGTTCTGGAGTACTCTCCTCATTAATGCGGCCAGGACGTTAGTTGAGGGCATTTAATGTGGAGGTGACAGTTCATCCTGGATTTGCTCCTCCACCATGCTTCCGTTGCTGACGCGTTGTACTTGCTCTTTTCTCTTTGGATGCTCAGGAAGACTCCCCTTGGTGGTGGGCTGCTTGTTCACTTTATGGTCTCGGACGTCCGAGGACATAATCGTCCTCGGCGTTGTTTCTTGGGCACCTGGGCTTCTTACTTTCATCCTTGGACCTTAGAAACCTCCTCGGCTTGGGCCTTTGGGCCTGGTTCGAAGTGGGCCGGGGCTGCCTGACTCTTTCTGGCCCCACAATAGCCCCTCAAAATCTTGCTGTCCGCATCCTCGGGCGGAGGGGAGGATTTTGACATCCTCGGGCATACTTTGTGTCCAATCGAGTCTTGTCCCCCGTCAGTGTTGGAGCCCTTTCATCTGCCCAAGGCGCATTACTGACGCTTCGGTGTGCGTAACGTGTCCTTCATTAAATTCAGACGGCTCTGTGCTCCCCACGTTCAACGGGAAGATGCCAATCTAATGGTGGGGATTCGCCTAGCATTTATGGGCGGGAAAACCCGTACGGTCCCTCGATTTGGGGTATAAATACCCACTGGAACTGCTTTTCCCCTTTTTTACTCGCAATCAAGAGCTCTTGCGCATACATCCTGAGTCCAGCCAAACTTTCGCCCACATTTCCAGCACAAAAAGCCTGTTCGAGGAGCTTTTCCTCATTTCTGTAAGTTGCTCTATCCCTCTCTGAGCTTTCTTCCTCTCTACTCCTCCTTCTCTTTCATTTGCTCTTCCTTAGCTCTTTTAGGCGTTACTTGGGATGGGTAGGTTTAAGAAGTACGTCTATACTGAGGAGGCGATGGAGAAATTCATCGCCGACTATAAGATACCTAGCACCGTGGGCTTGAGGTATTGTGAGGAAGGGGAGTGGCTCCTTCGGAGTCAGGAGGGCGAGGTAGTGATTCCCATCATTGCCTTCCTCAAAGGTGGCATGAGAATCCCCATGGGGCCGGTGATGAGGGGCTACCTGACGTACTTCCGGCTAGCCCCCACCCAGTGCGCCACCAACGTCTTCAGAATTCTGGGTTGTGTGGACGCCTTGAACGAGAAGATGGGGCTAAGGTTGACCCATCACGACGTAAACTGGTGTTACAACCTCTAGTGCCTGAAGGGCAAGTCGTACTACATGAAGACAAGGGATGACAGGGTCCGGCTCATCCAGTGCCTCCTTGAGTCCAGCAAGGGGCTGAACAAGGACTTTCTCATTGTGTCCGGAGAGTGGCACGAAGGCCTTCACTGCCCAACGACGGAGGGGACACCAGGTGGGGCAGTGGGAGTAGGAGGGGGTTCAAAGATTTATTTTATTCTTTATTTCATTCATATATATATATATATATATATATTTTTTTTTTTTTGCACCATTTGGCTACTAACATGAATGTGTCTTCTTTCTGCAGATCCGCACGCCTACACGCGTCACTTTAGCCTAGTTAACAGGGAGGACTTGCAGAAAGCGCTAAGGGCGGAGATTTTTGTGAACAAAGCTGACAATCAAGTTAGAGCTGCTCACAGGATCTTAGGATACACCCCGGTTCAAAAATCGTTTGCGGCGCCGAAGTACGTGATCATAGCAAAAGATCCTCGGCTGCGGAAAATCACTGTGACCGAGGACGGGTTCCAGTTCCCCGAGGAGCCCTCCACTTCAGAAGGCATTACCTTAGCAGGCCCCTCTTCCTCCCACAGATCCGCGGAGGCCCCAGAAGAAGATCTAGAGAGGGAAGAGGAAGTTGCTAATTTTGGCCCTGTCGAGGATGAGTTTGACGTGTTTGAACAAGTCCACCAGTCCGAGGATCCTCCTGGGGACTTGGGTGACCCTCGCCTGACCGAAGCGGATTTCCTAACGTCAGAATCCTCTCCCCGGCTTGAGATGGGTTACAAGAAGAAATCCCAATCCAGCCTGTTCGACCTAATCGAAGGCCAACCGGGGAAGTCTAAGCCAAAGCTTCCTCCTCCTCCTCCTAAGACTCATCCTGCCCAGACCAGGTCGGCCTCTACCTAATCTAGGCTTCCTCCTCCTCCACCTCAGACGAGTCCGTCACCCAGGCATGAGCCCGCTAATCCTAAGCAGAAAAAGGATAAGGGCAAAAGGCCTATTGAGGACAAGTCCGGGTCCACGCAGGAGGGGAACGACACTCGGCGGCCCTCGAAGCAGCTGAAGATAGGCTCCCGAGGCCAGGATAAACAGGTCGATGCCCAGCTTGAGGTTCAGGCCTGGCTTCCCGTCCCAATGATCCACGGGGGACCTCTGAGGGATAACTCTTCCCTCAGGGATTTTAGAGAGGGCGAAGGTGCATATGTGGCCGACGCGCTGGAGAGGTGCCTGCTACTTCCTACGGACATGGCGGAGCTGGGGACTATGAGGAGTAGGGAGGTCTTCCTCAGCCTCAAGCGATATTTGGGAATGGTAAGACCTTCAACACTTATGATTTTTCTGGCTTCGGTTTTTTTTTTTTTTTTTTTTTTTTTTTTTTTTTTTTTAGCTCAGCTTATTATGTATCCGTTTTGTTTGACAGGCCGTCCAGGCCACCTATAGGCTGGAGGAGGCGGCCCACGACCAAGGAAAGGCCATGGATGCAGAGCGCGAGAAGCGCTTGGAGGCCACTTGGACCCTCAAGGCCTCCGAGGACGACCTCGCCGCGGCCAGGGAGGAGCTGAAGGCAATGACTAGGGCTCGGGACAACGCAGTGTCAGGCCTCGCTGTTTTCCAAAAGCAGGCCGAGGATCAGACGAGGCATCTGGGTGAGGCAGAGGAGCAGCTAAAGATCGCAAAGGAGCTGATTGCTGATCTGACGAAGAAGATGGCTGCTGCCGAGGAGGCCAAGAAAGTGGCTGAATGGGCCAAAGATGAAGCTGTGAGGGCCAAGGCTGAGGCAAACTATGGTAGGGAGGAAGCCTGGGCCTCTAAGGAGGAAGCTGAGGAGGCAGCTTATGCTGCGGGGGTGGCCGAGACGGAAGCTGCCTACAAAACCCAAGTCCCTGAGGTTTGTAGGCGTTATTGTTCCCAGGTTTGGGGTGAGGCCCTCAAACAAGCTGGGGTCGAGGCCTCGTCCGACCTGTGGAAGGCGGAGAGCGTGTATTACCCCCTACCATCCGCGAGGCTGCTCCTGACAACTCCGAGGTTGAGGAGGTGGTTGAAGAAGCTGGTATTACTCTGGGTGAGGGAGCCTCGGTCGTGGGACCTGCTGGTGAGTCTGTTCAAGGGGGAGATCCTCCCGGGGTGGTTGGATCGGGGGGAGGCCCCAACAAGGAAGCGCCCCAAGAGGTTGCGAAGCCCTCCTCCGATGCCCAAGTCTCTTCCTTCGAGGAGGTAGCCATTCCTGCCGTGCCTCTGCAGGCCATCCCACTCAGTCAAAGCCCAGAGGATCCTGGGGCTGCCATGGACCGGCCATCCACTAGGGGGGGGCAATTAAGTGGAAGGAGTAGGCTCCTTGGCGCCTCTGCTTCACCTCATTTTGGACATTGCAAGGACATGTCTGCCTTGCCCTTGCTTTTGTTTTGCTATTTATTTTGTTCTTGTCTTTCCCTTTTTTTTTTTTTTTTTGCTTTGAACATTGTAGTGTGACTCTTGCCATGTAACTTCTTTGGACTTAATATAATGCGAGTCTTATTTCTCTTCTAATTTATTCTGGCCATTTATCCATTTGCGCGTTATCCACTTTTTTTTTTTTTACTTGTATAATTTTAACTTCAATTGTATCTCGGCCAATCGCGGCAGTAATTATTATGACGTGAGGGCGTGTATGCTTGGGCGGACCTTTTATGTCCTAAGGACTAGGTAGAATCTTTTTGAAGCAGACATTTAGAATCTTCTTGAAGTGGTTAGTTTCCCCATAGGCTTGAGTCAGAGGACCATGCAATGCCTTGGCTCTGTCCAACACTTAGGCTTTTGAAGTAGTTAGTTTCCCCATAGGCCTTGAGTCCGAGGACCATGCAAGGCCTTGGTTCTGTCTAACACTTAGGCTAGGCTTTTGAAGTAGTTAGTTTCCCCATAAGCTTGAGTCCGAGGACCATGCAGGGCCTTGGTTCTGTCTAACACTTAGGCTTTTGAAGTAGTTAGTTTCCCCATAGGCTTGAGTCCGAGGACCATGCAAGACCTTGGTTCTGTCTAACACTTAGAATCTTCTTGAAGTAGTTAGTTTCCCCATAGGCTTGAGTCCGAGGACCATGCAATGCCTTGGTTCTGTCTAACACTTAGAATCTTCTTGAAGTAGTTAGTTTCCCCATAGGCTTGAGTCCGAGGACCATGCAATGCCTTGGTTCTGTCTAACACTTAGGCTTTTGAAATAGTTAATTTCCCCATAGGCTTGAGTCCGAGGACCATGCAAGGCCTTGGTTCTGTCTAACACTTAGTCTTTTGAAGTAGTTAGTTTCCCCACAGGCTTGAGTCCGAAGACCATGCAATGCCTTGGTTATGTCTAACACTTAGTCTTTTGAAGTAGTTAGTTTCCCCACAGGCTTGAGTCCGAGGACCATGCAAGGCCTTGGTTTTGTCTAACACTTAGGCTTTTGAAGTAGTTAGTTTCCCCATAGGCTTGAGTCCGAGGACCATGCAAGGCCTTGGTTTTGTCTAACACTTAGAATCTTCTTGAAGTAGTTAGTTTCCCCACAAGCTTGAGTCCGAGGACCATGCAATGCCTTGGTTCTGTCTAACACTTAGTCTTTTGAAGTAGTTAGTTTCCCCACAGGCTTGAGTCCGAGGACCATGCAATGCCTTGGTTCTGGCTAACACTTAGTCTTTTGAAGTAGTTAGTTTCCCCACAGGCTTGAGTCCGAGGACCATGCAAGGCCTTGGTTCTGTCTAACACTTAGAATCTTCTTGAAGTAGTTAGTTTCCCCATAGGCTTGAGTCCGAGGACCATGCATGCCTTGGTTCTGTCTAACACTTAGAATCTTCTTAAAGTAGTTAGTTTCCCCATAGGCTTGAGTCCGAGGACCATGCAATGCCTTGGTTCTGTCTAACACTTAGGCTTTTGAAATAGTTAGTTTCCCCATAGGCTTGAGTCCGAGGACCATGCAATGCCTTGGTTCTGTCTAACACTTAGGCTTTTGAAATAGTTAGTTTCCCCACAGGCTTGAGTCCGAGGACCATGCAATGCCTTGGTTCTGTCTAACACTTAGTCTTTTGAAGTAGTTAGTTTCCCCAGAGGCTTGAGTCTGAGGACCATGCAATGCCTTGGTTCTGTCTAACACTTAGTCTTTTGAAGCAATTAGTTTCCCCACAGGCTTGAGTCCGAGGACCATGCAATGCCTTGGTTCTGTCTAACACTTAGGCTGGCCATCAAAACGCGAGATACACAATCGTGATAGGCTAAGAATCTGAATCCAAAAAGACTTCTTCATTAATAATAATACCTTTTCAGGTTATTTACATTCCATGGACGAGGTACAGGTTTTTCGTCTAAATCTTCTAAATAATATGCACCTATCCCTGCTACTGAGGTAATTCGGTAGGGCCTCTCCTAGTTGGGTCCCAGCTTTCCCCAAGAAGGGTTCTTGACAGCTCCTACGACTTTTCTCAGCACCAGGTCCCCCGGTGCTAGTGGTCTGAGCTTTATGTTGGCATCATATCCCTGCTTGAGCTTTTGTTGGTAATAGGCCAGCTGGATCATTGCTCGTTCTCTTCGTTCGTCAGCCAGATCCAGGCTCCTTCCCAGCAGTTCATCATTGCTGTCTGGAGTGAAAGAGCTCGTCCTCAGCGTTGGGAAATTTGTCTCTAGGGGGATCACCGCCTCGGCACCATAAGTCATGGCAAAAGGTGTTTCCCCCGTTGACCGCCAGGGCGTAGTCCGGTACGTCCAGAGAACGTGGGGCAGCTCCTCTACCCATCTCCCCTTGGCGTCGTCCAGTCTTTTCTTAAGCCCACTGACGATGACCTTGTTGACGGCCTCGGCCTGTCCATTTCCCTGAGGGTAAGCGGGCGTTGAGTATCTGTTTGTGATCCCAAGTTCACAACAGTACCTCCTGAAGGCCTTGCTATTGAACTGGAGCCCGTTGTCCGAGATAAGGGTGTGTGGGACCCCGAATCGTGTGACGATGTTCCTCCAAAGGAATTTCTTTGCGTCCACGTCCCTGATGTTGGCCAGTGGCTCGGCCTCGACCCATTTGGTGAAGTAGTTCGTGGCCACCAACAGATACTTCTTATTCCCTGGCGCTTTGGGGAAAGGTCCTACAATGTCCAAGCCCCATTGGGCGAATGGCCAGGGACTGGACAAGGGATTGAGGACCCCTTCTGGCTGGTGAATATTTGGGGAGAACCTTTGGCATTGGTCACACTTCTTGACATACTCCAGGGTCTCCTGCTGCATTCCCGGCCACTAGTATCCTTGTGTGACGGCTCGGTGAGACAGGGATCTCCCTCCTGTGTGGCTCCCATAGATTCCCTCATGCAGCTCTTCGAGTAGTAATTCTGCTGCTTCGAGGTGGACGCACAGTAGGAATGGCCCAGAGTAGGAGCGCCTGTATAGTTTGTGATCCTCGGACAACCCAGAACCGAGGAGCCTTCCTTCGTATTTTTTCTGCCTCTGACCTCTCCTCAGGCAGGATATCATCTTTGAGGAATCTTACTATGGGGCCCATCCAACTAGGACCCATCTCAACCTGATGGACGGGGATCGCTCCCTTTGCCACTTCACTCGCCCTTTCCAGATGCTCCACAAGTATGATCCGAGGTAGACCCCCTACCGAGGAAGTTGCGAGCGTGGCTAACGAATCGGCATGGCTGTTCCCACTCTTAGGAATATTAGACAAGCTGAAGGGGCCGAACTCCGACTGCAAGCGCTTGACCTGGCTCAGGTATTCTTGCATTCTCGAGTCTTTGGCCTCAATCTCTCCCTTCACCTGCCCTACCACCAATCTCGAGTCTGAGAACATTTCCACCGACTTTCCTCCCATCTTCTGTACCATGACCATCCCTTGCAGTAATGCTTCATACTCGGCCTCGTTGTTTGTGGCCGAGAATCCGAGCCTCAGGGACTTCTCTATGACATGATCTTCTGGGGATACTAAGACTAGCCCCACTTCGGACCCCCTCTGGTTTGCCGCGTCATCAACATATACCTTCCAACATGGTGACCCTGGGATGGAGATTGCCCCAACTGATTTCTCATCAAAGCTCCTCTCCTCGACTGCCACTTCTACAGCTGGTTCAGCGAACTCGGCCGTCAAATCTGCCAGAACCTGGCCCTTTATAGAGGTCCGAGGCATGTATTTGACGTCGAAGACCCCCAGAATTGTGTTCCACTTCGCGATTCTTCCTGTGGAATCAGCAGTCCGGGGTACAGATTTCAAGGGCAGTCGGCTTGGAAGTAATGGGGGAGCTTTCTCGTGGCGTGGACCACAGCCAGTATGGCTTTCTCCAAGGGTAGGTACTTGACCTCCGCTTCATGCAGCGACTTGCTGACGTAATAGATTGGCTTTTGAACGCCATTGTCATCCCGTATAAGTACTAGGCTCACTGCGTAGGGCGCTACAACAAGGTATGCGTATAGGACCTCGTCGGCCTCGGGGTTGGACATGATAGGCGGTCGGGATAGATACTCCTTGAGTTGCTGAAAAGCTACGACACAATCCTCGGACCACTAAAATCATTTCTACTTGTTGATCAAGAGATAGAAGGGCCTGCACCTATCAGCCGACCTGGAAATGAATCGGTTCAGTGCCGCGATCATCCCAGTAAGCTTTTGGACCTCTTTGGGGTTTTGCGGAGGCTTCAGATTATGAATAGCCTTGATTTGGTCAGGGTCGACTTCGATTCCCCTATGGGTGATCATGTATCCCAAGAACTTGCCAGAGCCTACGCCAAACGAGCATTTTGAGGCATTTAGGCGCAGCTTGTGCTTTCTCAGGATGTCAAATGTGCGGCCGAGGTCCCCCAAGTGTTCGGACACCAGTTTGCTCTTCACCACCATATCATCAACATAGACTTCAATGCTCTTGCCCAGCATTGGCTCAAACATTCTCGTCATCATCCTTTGATAGGTGGACCCTGCGTTCTTCAGACCGAACGACATTACTTTGTAGTGGTAGTTCCCGATGGGCGTCACAAAGGCTGTCTTCTCCTGATCTTTCAGGGCCAGTGGTATCTGATGATAGCCTTTAAAGGCGTCTAGGAAGCTCATCCGAGGATGGCCCGTGGTCGCATCAACCAGCTGGTCGATCCGAGGCATGGGGAACGGCCTTCGGGATGCTTTGTTCAGGTCCGTGAAGTCTACACAAACCCTCCATTTTCCGCTCTTCTTCTTGACCACCACAGTGTTGGCTAGCCACTCGGGGTAAAAAACCTTTTTGATAGCCCCAGCACGCTTAAGTTTATTCACCTCTTCCCTGATGGCATCAGCGTGCTCCCTCGATGGGCGTCGGGGCGGCTGTTTCTTGGGCACTATGGATGGATTGACGTTGAGATGGTGATTGATGAAGGATGGGTCAATCCCTGGGGCGTCACAGGCATCCCATGCAAACACGTCGATATTGCCTCTAAGGAGCTCAACCAGCTCCTTCTGCTCCGTGGGAGGCAGCCGAGCCCCGACTCGAAAGAACTTCTCTTGGTCATCATCAATTACCACTTTCTCCAAGTCCTCACATTTCGTTTCCTCGGCAGCTACATCAGGGTGCACTACCGGGGTCTTTGATTGCTATAAGCCCTCCTCAGTAGTGGCCGAGGGCTGTGCATCGAGCCGATATGATATGGCAGCCACTGTGCACTGCCTCGCTGTGGGCTGGCAACTGCGGATCTCTAGAACCTGGTCCCCTGAGGGGAATTTCACCTTCTGGTGCAAAGAGGAGGCAACGCCCCCCAAGGTGTGGAGCCAGGGCCTCCCTACGATGGCTGTGTAGGGGGAGTACGTGTCCACCACCACAAAGTTCACCTCCACCACTTCTGGGCCAGTCTGTATGGGCAGCCTGATCATGCCCTTTGGGATGACGAGCTTCCCATCGAAGCTCATTAGGGGGGAGCTATAAGGCGTCAAGTCCTCCGGTTTTAGCCCCAGCCCCTTGTAGAGGTCTGGGTACATGACCTCGGCCGCACTGCCACCATCCACCATCACTCTCCTTACGTCGTAGCCCCCAATTCTGAGGGTGACCACCAGAGCGTCATCGTGGGGTTGGGTGGTCCCCCACCTTGTCTTCCTCTGAGAAACTCAGGGCTGGGGGAAAACTCCTCCTGGACCTCTTCGGCTCCGTCTGGGGCTCCTCGGCAGGCAGTTGGGCTACAGACAACACTCGCGAAGGGCGCGTGCCTGTTCTTCCCAGTGCCGCCAGGATTACGTTAATCGTGCCAGCGGGCTGCCTCATGGCGGTATCCTTTCGTGGCTCCTGGGAGGTTTGGCCCTGATGATTATTGGGATGGTGCAGGAGGTGCTTCAGCTTTCCCTCCCGGACTAGCTGGTCCAGGTAGTTCTAGAGGTTCCTGCAGTCCTCCGTGGTATGTCCGTGGTCCTGGTGGTATTAACAGTAGCGATTCTGATTGCGCCTCTCAGATTCCCCAACCATCTTATTCGGCCACCTGAAGTATGGTTCGTTCTTTATCTTTTCCAGCACCCTATGTACGGGTTCTCGGAACACGGCGCTGACAGTCTGGGCATTGGTCGCTCCAGATTGTCCCGCAAAATCCCTCCTCGGACGGGCGTTGTTATATCGGTCCGACCTGAAATCCCTCCTCTCCTGAGGGATAACCTTCTCCTTCCCTTTGTCCTGCAGTAGATCTTCCTCCACCCGCTTGTATTTATCAATCCGATCCATCAACCGCTGCACGCTGGTGGCGGGCTTACCAGTTAAGGACTTCCTCAGGCCGTGCCCCATTGGTAGTCCGTTCTTGAATGTATTGATGGCGACATTGTCGTACTTGCCGTCCAGCTCATTGTAAACCTCTCAATACTTGTCCGAGTAAGCCTTGAGAGTCTCCCCATCACGCATGGATAGGGACAGTAACGCGCTCATGGGCCGAGGAGGTTTGCTATTTGTAACAAAACGGGAACCAAAGGCCTGGGTCAGCTGTCTGTACGAGTCTATGGAATTCGTCCTTAGGCCATTGAACCACCTCATTGCCACAGGTCCCAAGCTGGATGGGAAGACTTTGCACATCAGCGCCTCGTTCTTAGAGTGGACAGCCATCCTCTGGTTTAACTGGCTCACATACTTCACGGGGTTCGTTTTGCCGTTGTAAACAGTGAAGGTTGGCTGCTGGAACCGCCGGGGGAGCATTGCCTCCTCTATACGACGCGTGAAGGGCGACTTGGAGAGCCGATCCAGTGCCTTTCTCATGGCGTCGCTCCCTAAGCCCCTAGGAGTTGGGCTGTCACGCTTACGCCTCTGGTAGCACTCCTCCTCGTGAGTGAAAGTCTCGCTCGGGGGTGTTCTTGACCTTTGCCTGTAGTCGTCATCACTTTCGTCGTCAGAGGGCAGGTCAGGGCTGGGTTCGGACCGTCTTCGCCGTGCACGGCACAACTTTCTCTTCAAATCATCTATCTCGCGCTGCATGGCCACCTTATCATCCTGTCTCTGGGATGCGTGGCTATGGGCCTCTTCCGATCGCGTGGCATGGCAATTGTCGCGCCTCTGGGGCATGTGCCCGTCCCGGCGGGTTTGGCTTCCGCTCGTTGTTGAGGTATGCACGCTTCTCTCTCGAAATCATCCGCTCTCCTCGTTTTGACCGCGCCCGGGGTCGCCATAATTACCTTGGTGCTGGGATTTAGCTGGTTCAGGTCGATGGGGATTTCCTTGGTGAGGGCCTGATCCTACCATGCTTGGCTGTTGTCCTTACTAACGCACGAGTTCTCCCCACAGACGGCGCCAATTGTAGGGACCGGGTTTAGGCACTTTCTACGGGTTGAGAGGGTGAACCCAAGCCCAGCTTGCCCTGCAATGAATTTATAAAGAGTGGGTTCAAGAACTAGGCCCTAATGAGGAATGCAACTGCCATGCATGGTTGCATGTGGGTTTAACAACCTAAACGTGAATTGGGATGCACAATAATGCTCCTCGGACTTGCCTTCTAGAGCTTGGAGTCCTTATTTCTTTGAAGATTGATTACGAGGTTTGAGAGAATACAAGTTGCTACAGTACTTCTTAGTTCATATTTTCCATCCCCATTTCAGGAGGGGTTCCTTACATTATATACCCCTCTCCCAGTCGATCCTAGCCCTACATTTGTTGAGCAACCAGGCCACTACTTGAGTGTCTGTCCCATCAGCCGCCTTCCCATTCTTCTTGTGGGTTGCGGCAACCAAGACAGCACTGTTCTGGAGTCCTCTCCTCATTAATGCGGCCAGGACGTTAGTTGAGGGCATTTAATGTGGAGGTGACAGTTCATCCTGGATTTGCTCCTCCACCATGCTTCCATTGCTGACGCGTTGTACTTGCTCTTTTCTTTTTGGATGCTCAGGAAGACTCCCCTTGGTGGTGGGCTGCTTGTTCACTTTATGGTCTCGGACGTCCGAGGACATAATCGTCCTCGGCGTTGTTTCTTGGGCACCTGGGCTTCCTACTTTCATCCTCGGACCTTAGAAACCTCCTCGGCTTGGGCCTTTGGGCCTAGTTCGAAGTGGCCCGGGGCTGCCTGACTCTTTCTGGCCCCACATACACAGTTCACCAATATTTATTTATGGCTGCTAGGAGCAAGTCCTCGCTGCCTCATAAAAATGAGGTTAAAATCGTGAATTGATATAAGAATTTATTAAAAAAAAAAAAAAAAAACTACCCATGTTTATAAAACTACCACATATTCTATAAAACTTCCCACAACCCCATGTATACAACTAAAACTACCCCGATGTTCTTATAAAAAAAACTACCCCAAATTCTTATAAAAAGAAAACTTACAAAAAGAATCTCATTGCACATGTAAAGCACATGCGAGGAATCTAGTATATATTAAAAAATATGGCTAGGGAGTTGGTGCTCGCAACATATTAGGCCAGTTTCGTTAAAGAATTAATGTACGCAACATATTGGCCTAAAAGAAAGGGAAAACTACTAGTCTGGGGCAAAATAATTATCACCCAATGAAATTTATTACTAGTGGTCGCAACAAAATACACCCTATTTCCGAAAGAGAAATGATATGTCTACAACATTTTTACAACAAATCCTAAGTGGCAGGTTGTTACTAGTTGTTATTGTTGGGGCAAAAAGGTAATCTTAGTGTTAGTTTCAAATTTGAACCAATAACAACTAACCACCTGTGATTTGTTGTAAAAATGTTGTAAAATTATTGTAGACGTGGCATCTCTCTTTCTGAAAAGGAGTTTGGAGGAGAGCGGTAGCAACATCTACCTGTAGCCTTAGATAGGCATTTATGAAAAAGATAGGTAATGATTCTCTCGCCTTCATTGTTTCACATCCCTTTTTCAAGTTTTAAATGTAAACTATAACCATTATATTTTTCTCCTTTTAAAATATGTGAATTAACGTTTACAATTGTTTCAACAAAAAAAGAAAAAAAAATATGTCTAAAATTATGGATATTGTGTGAGAGTGTGTAAAATGAGTATTAGAAAATATGTTATGAAAAAACATACACCTAATTGATCCCTAAAAGTAATGTACTATTTTACTAGGGCACGAGAGTAATTAGATTCAAAATAAATGTTACTTGGTATAGTTTACATTGTCATTTGGATAAAGTTTAGTTACAAAATTGGTTGTAGCTTTAGGTTACAACTTTATTCAATATCTTTTTATTAGAGGTGAATTTTGACAAATCTACAGTTGGATGAAATCTTCTTCTTATATTCTCCATACTTACAAAATTTTTAGAAAATTAAAAATCAATATTATGTGAACCTCAATCGACACGCTTTGAGACCCAACAAATAATATTGGAATAATTGCCCAAGAAAGCTAAAATTCAGATTTTGATAGAACCCTGACCCAACGTTTATAAGTGAAACACAAACCAAAGGTATAGTAACAGACCTTGACCTAATGATTATAATGGAATCACGAACCGAAGGTATAAAGTTTGAACGCCACAAGAAATAATTCCTGATAAGTTCACAGTTCTTGAAGAACCAAAAGAATAGCAAAGCCTCACATTTTCTGATTTTTATTCAATGATCCCCTTATTACAATGAGTGCATGCTATTTATAAGGCATGACTGAAAATAGAAAAATATATAAAAAAAACATACTAAATAGTAAAACCCTAAATAAAAGTTGATTTGGTCTGAAATTAGCAAATCAAAAATAGGAAAATAGCTAAAAAACGTTCTAAATAATAAAAGCCTAAAATTAAGGTAGATCTGGTCCGAAATTAGAAGCTTCAGAATAGGAAAAATGTCTATTAACTGATATGGAGTTGGAAAGTCAATCAGCCATTAATCCACGTTATAAATCACGCCCAATTAAGCCAGATTAGCCCTCAATAGGTTGGATTAAATTTATTACGCCTTCATCTTCCTTTGGGCCAAGCTTGAAATGTCCTGTGTTAGAATCAGCCCATTAAGTGCTTCTTTGATCTTCTTGGATCTTGCTTTAGTAATAGGCCTAACTGGAACATGCAATGGATCCTTGAATGCTTGTTGATTCTCATCACAATAGCTATGTCATCAATAAATTTTTTAAAATTGCAAGTGCTTGTATTTTAAAATTATGCATAAAATATAAGCTTATCGATCATATAGTAAATAATATCCGATTGATACAAAATTTGACATGTGTATTAAGAGTGTAAAGAACATGCAATTCAACAGTTATATTTTCAAAATATGTAGTAAGGTAGGCTACAACCAATTTTGTAGTCTTAGGCTACAACCAATTTTGTAGCTGAATTTTGTCTTTGTCATTATAACTGTTTACTAGTTTGGGTGGCAAATGAAAGACATGTGTTGCCTCTTGAGTAAGAAAATTAAGATAGAATTTTATTTGAAGAAGTATGAAACCATACACGTAAAAAATGTATGTCATACAATGTTAATGTCATTCGTATAATAATTTTGATTACACATGAAATTATTTCCATAATACTTTTGTTATTTTGTTATAACCCTTTACTAGTTTGGGTGGCACATGAAAGGCACATGCTGCCTCTTGAGTAAAAAAATTAAGATAGAATTTTATTTGAAGAAGTATGAAACCGTATATATAAAAAATGTATGTCATACAATGTTAATGTCATTTGTATAATAATTTTGATTACACATGAAATTATTTCCACAATAATTTTATTATATTTTATTTTAACATATAAAGAACTGACACCTCAACAGTTGTGAAAGAGTAATGCAAGGAATACATGCATTTCCATGCCCAAATCTACACTTTGCTTATGTGCTAAGTCTTGATTGGATTTCAACACTTTCACATCAGTCTACCACATGTACTTAAAGATGTTGAAATTCAATTAAGACTTGATACATAAGCATGGTGTGGATTTGGGTATAAGAATGAGTGTGTTCCTAGCATTATTCATTGTGAAAATATTGTGACAATAATATATATGTGGCAAACGAGTCAATCAAGTTCGGGTAAAAAACGAGTCATTTTAAGCTGGTAGATATGTGCTGGGTCAATCGGGTTGCAGGTCGAGTCAGTCAACCCATATTTTTCACATGAAAGTTATAAAAATAAAATAAAATGTATTTACCATTTGGAAAGCCACGCAGCAAATTACTTGATGTAAAATGCATTACTTTAAATTCACCACTCATATCAAGAATGAGTTCAACTAAACAAATCAATACTTGTTCAATAATTTAAAAATTATACAAATCCCAATATTACTAACCAAAACAAAACAACATAAAAGGATAAGTAAAACAAATACACAAGTTTCATTTTTACACAATAGGTCCATTTGGATACAGTTTATTTTGCTGAAAACTGAAAACACTGTAGTAAAATAATTTTTAAATGGGTGAACAGTGTCGTGTGACCAATTTTTAATATTTTTTTCTGAATAAAGTGGTTGTGGGTCTAGTGAACAGTGCATGACTAGTGCGTGAACAGTAACTTTGTCCCCTGAAACGCGTGTAGCAGAAGAAAAAAGAAGAAGAAGAGAAAAACGCAAACGCAAAACGCAAAAACGCCGGATCCAAACACATACAATATGAACACCCCAAAACATAAAACAAAATTACAAATGCCTTATTGGATAACTAATTTGAAAAATAATAAAAACATATAAGTAATTTACAATTTTGAAAACTAATTTTATAATCCATTATTAATTGTTGTTGGCATTCTATTTCAATTTGAAAATATACATTAAAGTTTGATTATTTACTTATTTATACATAGTCTTTTTTATGAATGTCGTGTCATTATTAAGCAATACACAATCCAGAAAATATCATAATTTATTTTGAAAAGATATTTATTTTGAACATGAATTGTTAAAAAATATGCCTAAGCATTCATAATTTATGCTAATTTTATTAATACTTTGGTTTTACTCTTTTCACACTTATGAATGTTTCTCGTATATGTCTATAATTTTAAATATATGTTTTTAATTCTACTTTAACAGATTATTTTGGCATATACTTTGTTATTTGATATCTAAAATATTTTACTTATTACAGAATGCCTCAATTATTTATCATTCAATTCATTTTCATGCAGTTATGTAAATGTTTCAATTGTTTTCTTAAAGCTCATAGCAAACAATTAAATCAATATTTTCTTTATTTTATTATTTTTTTACCCAAAAAAAAAGTTTTAAAAGATGATTTGGTCATGGGTTAGGTCACATGTTGGGTCGGATTGACCCGCAAAAAATGGGTCGAGTCACGGGTCAACCTGTTTTTGCTTCGGGTAAAAAAATTTGGGTTAGAGTCGAACATTTTTCTGGTCGGGTCAGGAATTATACTTGTTTTGCCATGTCTACAATAATAAGATGTTACTACATTTTCACAATACCTTTATATTCAATTGTGATTGGATCCGGTATGATATTTTATTATTTTATTTTGACTTATAAGAAACAAACACTTCAAAAATTTCGAAAATATTGTAAAAATTTGTTTTGTTAATATTTTATAGTCTAGATTTAAAAAAAAAAACAATGTGCTATCTCATATGTATATATACAAATAATAATAAATAAAAAAGAGAAATGCTATATTCATAACATTTTCACAACACTTTCACAAAAAATCTTAAGTGGCAGGTTATTATGGCTATTATGGGTGGGCAAAAATGTATTTTAAGTGGTAAATTCAAATTAGAACCAGTAATAACTTATTACCTATGATTTTTTGTAAAAGTATTATGAAATATTGTGAATATAACATTTCTCAATAATAAATAAAAAAGCGAGTTCAAAGTTGCAAATCAAACTGACGTACAGATTAAAAATAAATAAATAGAAAGGCAGCTCAAAAGAGTGTAACAGTGAGTTTCTACCTCAATGAATTGACTAAACCAAAAAAATAATTGTAGATAGAGCTCCTGGCTCTTTTTATATATAGATATTCAAAATATTAAGTTGATCAAAGATTGGAAGTATTTTGTCCATGAAATGTTTAGGACAATGTTTGGCTACAAATTTTTTTGTAGCCTAGTGTTACAACTTCACCAAATATATATATATATATATATATATTTTATTAGATATGAATTTTGACAAATCTACCGTTGGATTACATTTTATTCCTATGCCCTTTATACTTGCAAAATTTCAAGAAGATTAAAGATTAATAGCTATGTTATCAATCAAATGTTTAAATTTCAAATTTTAATAGTATAAAATTATACATAAAAAATAATTTTATGGATTGAATAGTAAATAACATCTGATTGGTACGAAATTTGACATGTGTGTTAAGAATATAAAGATTATGTAATCCAATGGCTCAGTTTTATAAATATGTAGCCATATTAATTTTTTTTAGTGGGTGTAGTAGCCAAACTTTGTCTAAATGTTTATAATTTAATTTTTTTTATTTCATTTAAATTTATATATTAAATAAGAGTTGAAGATTGGATAGTAAATAGCACTGATTAAAATGAAATTCGAACTATGTTAAAGAACAAAGACAATGTGTAACTCTTTGTTAGGATCAATTTATACATGTATTTAGTTAGGATTAAGTTAGATTTGTTGTAATTCCATATTAATATTACACTATTTAATAAATTTGATTGGATTAATATTAAGAACTTTATAGTTGGAGTACATGTTCTTTTTATTCTTAATAGTTAATATGCACACCATATTTTGTATCAATTAAGTATTATTTACTATTTAATCTATAATTTTTTTTTTTGTATATAATTTTAAAAATTTACAAACTTGAATTTTAATCATTTTTTTAATGAGATAGTTATTAATCTTCAATTATCTTAATATTTTGCAAATAAATACATACATACATACATACACATACACACACACACACACACACACACACACACATATATATATATATATATATATATGTGGCAAGTAGAATCATTATGATAATATAATATTTCAAGAATTTGGCTTACCTCCAGTACTTTTTTAACTGGATATATCTTTTTATTTTAATGAGAAACTGCCACATCATTCTCTAACTAAATAAAATGTGAAGATTAAAACTCACTACTATTTGCCATTATATAATTAAGACAAAATGACATGTTCAGTTAAAAAAGTACTGGAGGTAAGCCAAACCCATATCTTAGAGAATGCTATATTTATGTTCTGCATTTCATAAATCCAATAAACTTCTAATATTTAATGAATAAAAAAAGAGAATGGATTTGTTACTCAACAAAATTTATAATGAAGCATAAAATGCGTTTCATAGTTGATCAGCATAATGTAATTACAAAATGCATTTCCAAGAACCGAATATTTCATTGTATTAATCAGGCCTGAGAGTGTTGGGTATCTCCAGGGACGGAACTATTCAAGGGCAGAGGGGGGCCATTGCACCCCACCCCCCCCCCCCAACCTTTGAAAAAAAAATATATTAGTATGTGTATTTGCAAAAAGAATTTTAATTCTACCTCTTAAATTTATATACTTGGCCCCCCTCCTTAAAAAATTTACAAATTGACCCAAGAAATCCAACAAATAGATAACAAGCAAAATGTATATATAAAAAATGCACATACCTAGATAATAAGAAAAATCTCTAGACAAATCATAAATCTGATCTAAGCAAAAACAATAATAACAAATCCTAGCAAAAAAAATCACAAAAACCCAATAACTTTTACCCAATTTCTCCCTCTCTCTTGAGAGCTCTATGCCCCTCTCAAATGACTCCACCCTCATAGCCATAAAGACAACTCCTATGCCACATATTAATTGCTTCATCCACACATTAGTTAGACTTTGAAAAAATTAAGACGTGCCAATTGGCTTGCAAAAAACTCTTGATTATAAAATCCTATTAATAAATTTTTTTCAAAAGAAAAAATACAAAAAATAATTAATAAATTAATGCTAATAATGCAATTTTGTCAACCTCTAGCATTGATATTCCAATTTTTTAAATTCTAAGAACAAAAAACTTTGGTCTCCCCCCTAAGTTTGAATCCTAGTTACGTCCCTGGGTATCTCATAGTCAGTTAATAATAATAATATAAATAGTTTTTTCTTTTGGTAAGTGAATAATACGATTGGTTTAACCTGTCTTTAGTTTTTCAAAATAAATCTAGACAATATGGTTTGGCTTTGGCAAACACCCTTTATGGATTCTGTTGGATTTAGTTCGCTAGATAATATATTCAATAAAGTTTTTATTTTTTATATATAAAATATTTAAAAAAAAAACACTCTTTTTTAGCTGAAAAAACACACATTGGAGGAACCGTAATTTTTTTTTTTTTTGAAGCCGAGGAACCGTAATTTTCAATTGTGTTTAATATTGTATTGTTTAAACTTTCAGGGCAAATCCATTTCTAGCAAATGAGGGAATAACCAAAAACCAAACTAAAGTTGTATTATGGATATTGTCCCTATTAAAAAAGGGTAAAATACTATTTTGGTCTTTAAATTTTACAAAAGTTTGTTTTTGGTCCATAAACTTTAAAAAGTTCTTTTTTTATTCTTAAACTTTCTAAAGAGTTTTTTCAATAATTTAAAGACAAAAATAGGGATGAAAAAGGAACTTTTTAAATAGTTTATGGATGAAAAACAAACTTTTGGTAAAGTTTAAGGACATGAATAAAACATTTTCAACAGTTTAAGGATGAAAAATGATATTTTCAATAGTTTAGGGACAAAAAAACAACTTCTTAAAGTTTCAGAATGAAAAAAAAAATTAATAAAATTTAAGGACCGAAATAGTATTTTACCAAAAAAAGAAGTTGTATTATGGATACGATTTGGTTCAGATTAGTTGGGATAGAATTTTCGGATGGGCCTGTATCTCAATAGACATAATCAAATAGCCCATTAGGCCAAGAATAATAGGAATAATTAAAAGCCCAATAATAGATTTCAAGGCCCTTTATTGATACGTCTTCAAACGTCAAAGATTGAAGACCCACTTCACTAAACTAATGGAGACTTTCAGACTTTTAGAGAGCCATGTTCATCACACAGGCATTAACGATTTCCCAATCTCTCTGGAAGTATCAACCAGGGATCCAAGTTAAAAGTTCTGAAGATCCAGTGACCAAGGTGAAGTTGCTGTAGTCTAGTTACATCAAAGTTGTTGGAGTAAATCTTCAAATGGGTACTTGAAGTTGTGAGTGAGAAGTTAATGTTCAACAAAGCCTATAATAGAAGAGGTTGTGCATTTAGAGCTGCGTGGAGTGAGGTAGCAATAAATTTAGGGTTAAGTCTATTTTATAAAATTTTATTCTACTCTAGTGGATTTTTTTTTTCTTCTTCTTCTTCTTCTTGGAGTTGATAGATTAAAGTGTTCCAATGGTTTTTACTTTAGAATGATTGTTCCATTGGGCTTCTCGAGTCACCATATTGCGTGTCATTGTGGTTGTTTTATAGTGTGACATGGTGTATGTGTCTAACAATTAAGAACTAGCACATAATTGAATTAATAATTAATTGGTTTAAAATTGGTAGTTTGGAATAGTTAGGGCTAAATCGTTAATAATTGATATTAGAGTACACTTATTTTTAGATTTAGAATCTAAAGTGTGACCCTTGGTCTCCATTGTCATAGATTGTGACACTCCTTGTAGTTCCTTCCTACTAGGGTTCGAACTATGCCTGTCAGAAAGTTAGGATGAAGGGCTTTGTTAAAGTACTTGGATGGGAAGTTTGATTGACGGTTGAGATTGGATGGACCAAGCCTACTACGACACCTGCTAAGTAGTCTACTGATTAAATAAATGTTTCTAATCTAAATGGTAAAAGTATTGAATGCAATTTTCAATGCTATTCCCCTCGAAGACTTTAGGATAATCTCCAATGTGGAGATTGCTAAGACAACATGGACCATCCTATAAACCACCCATAAGGGAACCAAAGTTGTGAAAGTGTCCAAGCTTAAGATGTTAACCTCTTGGTTTCAAGAAATCAAGATGTCCAGTGATAAGAGCTTTGATGAATTTTACGCTAAAATAAATGATATTGTCAACTCAACCTTCAATCTAAGAGACCCATCAAACAACCCAATATAATTAGGAAAATCTTGAGGTCTTTACTTTTTACTTGAGCAGTTTCATCCTATAGAGAATAGTAAGGAGGTGGAATTCATTGTGGTAGAAAAATTGGTAGGATCCTAACAATTTACAAACCTACGAGCTAGCTTACCCTTCTTAAGTCTAGCAAAAACAAGTCTATGACCCTTGTAGACGCTCGGATTTCGACGCCAACCCGATCTAATCACATGTGAATGTAATGCATGAGCATATGGGTGGATGCAAGGTGATTACATGGGATGAGAAGGAAAATGTTAGAGATATGTTAGACCAATGTAATAGGTCCAAGCCCAATCCTTCAAGTTTAGGTTTTAGTCTACCACATATACCCATGTTATGTTCATTGTAACATAGGATTTGAACTACATTCCCATATATTAAAGATGTAGCCCTTTAGGGTTTCCTCTGTGGACGTAGGCTAAACTACGTAATCCTTGTGTTCTTGTGTTCCTATTTTATGCTTTCATCTTTCGCATCTATTCAAATATATTCAACATGGTGTATCATAGCTAATATTTAACATGGTGTCAAAGCCAAACTCCGTTCATGGCATCTAGCAAAATCTGTCTCTAATTTTTCTATCAAGCTTGATCTCTTCTGCCTTCCACAAATCTACCACGGCCTCCCTTGAGCCACGTCTCACTGTTGCCAAGTCGCCATTGCTGTCAACATCTTCCTGCACCTGCTGTGGTCTCGAAATTCTTAAGGAAGCCGTGTATATCATTCTAAGGTTTTTACTTTTCAAGCCTATTTTTACTGAAATTGATCATATAAGCGAGTTCTACGGCATACCCCAAGAAAAACCCATAAATTTGGCTCCTTTCTACTTGTCACATGCTTACACACGCCTCTAGAAGTTCTGGACATGCCATCACATATTTCACACACCTTCAATTTGCTTCACGTGTCGTAATTATTTCTCATGTGCATCTCCAGATCAATGACATCATTATGATGTCATTTATGCCACATCATCCTCGCCACGCCAGTAGCCACGCAAGCCCTCGTTGACTTTGACTCTTTGACCGTTGACTTTGACTTTTGACTAAGGTGAAAATTTTTAGTAAAGCCTATCTTGCTTAGTGTATTGTGTAGATTCCGATTTTGGGCTCCTTTTCTTCACTTGAAGCTTTGAAATCAGTGAATTGGCCTATTTCTCAACCTTTTTGGATCCCTCCTACGCACAAAAACTCACAAATCATGCATCATAAAGACATCGTCTTCACTGATCTTTTTCAGGCCTTCAATGTAGCCATTCTTCGGCCATAGTAGCCTTTCTTGGTCATTGATGCAACCCTTCCTCGGTATTTTTCAGCAGACATCGTCTTCCTATGTGTGCATGTTTCCATAGTATCTAATCCTTTGGGTCTTTTTTTTTTTTTTTTTTTTTTTTTTTTTGAAGACGTCCTTTGTGGCTTCTTCAAGGCAGAAGCATTTTCAAGGCATCGTTCCAAACTTATCCAACCTCAGGACTTCACCAAACTTCGACCTTGAGTTTGAGAGGGGGTGTTAGAGGTATGTTAGCCCAATGTAATAGGCCTAAGCCCAATCCTTCTAGTCTAGGGTTTAGCAAACTATATATACCCATGTTGTGTTCATTGTAACATAGGATTTGAACTACATTCTCATATATTAAAGATGTAGCCCTTTAAAGTTTCCTCTGTGGACGTTAGGCTGAACCATGTAATCCTCGTGATCTTGTGTTCCTATTTTATGCTTTCATCTTCCGCATCTGTTCAAATATATTCAACATAGTGTATCATAGCTAATATTTAACATGGTATTAGAGCCAAACTCCGTTCATGGCATCTAGCAAAATCTATCTCTAATTTATCTCTCAATCTTGCTCTCATCTACCTTCCATAGATCTGTCATGGACTCCCTCGAGCCATGTCTCATTGTTGCCAAGTCGCTGTTGTCGTCAACATCTTTCTGCAGCTACCGTCGTCTCGAAATTCTCAAGTAAGCCGTGTATATCATTCTCAGGTCTGCACTTCTCAAGCCTTCTTTTATTGAAATTGATCACACAAGCAACTTCTATGGCATACCCCGAGGAAAACCCATAAATTTGGCTTTTTTCTACCTGTCACATTCCTACACGTGACTCCAAAAGTTCTAGACGCGCCATCACAGATTTCACGTGCTTCCACATGCCTTCAATTTGCTTCACGTGCCAAAATTATTTCTCATGCGCTACACGTGCGTCTCCGAATCAGTGACATCATTATGATGTCATTTATGCCACGTCATCCTCACCACGCAAGCCCTAGCCCACATCAGTGACACATCATCCATTTAGACATCTTCACATGTTTTACTCGGATGGTCCAATCAGTGTCACGTCAGCATCTCCTTGCCATGTCAGCTGTAGTTGACTCCAGCATTGACTTTGACTATTTGACCGTTGACTTTGACTTTTGACTAAGGTGAAAATTTTCAGTAGGGCCTATCTTGCTCAGTTTTTTGGCGTAGATTCTGATTTTGGGATCTGTTTTGTCGTTTGAAGCTTTGAAATCACTGAATTGGTCAATTTCTCATCCTTTTTGGATCCTTCCTACGCACAAGAACTTGCAAATCATGCTTCATCAAGACGTCATCTTCATCGATCTTTTTCAGGCCTTCAATGTAGCGGGTCATTGATGCAACCCTTCTTCAGTATTTTACAGCAGACATTGTCTTTCTATGTGTGCATGTTTCCATTGTGTTTGATCCTCCTAGCCTTTTTATTTTATAATTTTTTTAAAGGCGTATTTTATGGCTTCTTCAAGGCATTTTTTGTGGTCTTTGCCATGGCTTTCGCAAGGAATTTTTAAAGGGATTTTTCAAGCTTATCCAACCTCAGGACTTCATCAAGCTTCCACCTTGAGTTTGAGAGAGGGGGGGGGGGGGGGTTAGAGATATGTTAACTCAATGTAATAGGCCCAAACCCAATCCTTCTAGTCTAGGGTTTAGCTTACTATATATACCCATGTTATGTTCATTGTGACACAAGATTTGAACTACATTCTAATATTTTAAATAATTAGCCTTTTAGGGTTTCCTCAGTGGACGTTATACGGAATCTCGTAATCCTTGTGTTCTTGTATTCCTATTTTATGCTTTCATCTTCTGCACTTGTTTAAGTATATTTAACATGGTGTATCATAGCTAATATTTAACATGGTATCAAAGCCAAACCTCATTCATGGCATCTAGCAAAATCTGTCTCTAATATCTCAATCACGCTTGCTCTTGTCTGCCTCCCATATCTGCCATTGCCTCCTTTGAGCCATGTCTCACTACTGCCAAGTCACAGTTGTCGTCAACATCTTCTTGTAGCTACTGTGGTCTCGAAATTCTTAAGCAAGCCGTGCATATCATTCTCAGGACTACACTTTGTAAGCCTTCTTTTACTGAAACTGATCACACAAGCGAGTTCTGTGGCATACCCTGAGAAAAGCCCATAAATTCAGCTTCTTTCCTACTATTCGCACTCGTACACGCTCCTCTAGAAGTTTTGGACACACCACCGTAAATTTTATGCGCTTCCATGTGCCTTCAATTTTCTTCACGTGCCGCAATTATTTCCCACGCGTCTTTGAATCAATGACATCATTATGACGTCATTTATGCCTCGTCATCCTTGCTAGGCAAGTAGCCATACAAGCCCTAGCCCACATCTGCGACACATCATCCATTCTTCTCCATGTGTCATACTTGGTTGGTCCAGTCAGTGTCACGTAGGCACCTCTTTGCCATGTCAGCCCTAGTTGATGCCAGCATTTACTTTGATTCTTAAACCATCGACTTTGACCTTTGAGTAAGGAGAAAATTTTCAGTAGGGCTTATCTTGCTCAGTTTTTTGCGTAGATTCCAATTTTGGATTCCGTTTCGCCCTTTAAAGCTCTGAAATCATTTAATTGGTCCATTTCTCATCCTTTTTGGATCCCTCCTACACACAAAAACTCACAAATCATGCTTCATCAAGACATCATCTTCACCGATCCTTTTCAGGCTTTCAATGTAGCCATTCCTCGGCCATAGTAGCCTTTCTTAATCATTGGTGCAACCCTTCTTTAGTGTTTTTTAGTAGACGTCGTTTTCCTATGTGTGCATGTTTCCATAGTGTCTAATCCTTCTAGTCTCTCTTTTTACTTTTTTTAAGGCGTCCTTTGCGGCTTCTTCTCGGCATTTTTGGTGGTCTTCTCCATGGTTTCTTCAAGGCATTTTTGAAGTCATCTTTTCAAGCTTATCCAACCTCAGGTCTTCATCAAGCTTCCACCGTGAGTTTCAGAGGTGGTGTCAGAGATATGTTAACTCGATGTAATAGGCCCAAGCCCAATCCTTCTAGTCTAGGGTTTAGCCTGCTATGTATACCCATGTTACATTCATTCTAACATAGGATTTGAACTACATTCACATATATTAACGATGTAGCCCTTTACGGTTTCCTTTGTGGCCGTTATGCTGAACTACGTAATTCTTGTGTTCCTATTTTATGATTTCATCTTCCGCATCTATTCAAGTATATTCAATATGGTGTATCATAGATAATATTTAACAAGGCATTAGAGCCAAACTTCGTTCATGGCATCAAGCAAAACCTGTCTCTAATTTCTCTGTGAAGCTTGCTCTCGTCTGCCTTCCACAGATCTGCCAGGGCCTCCCTCGAGCCACGTCTTACTGCTGCCATGTCACTGTTGCCATCAACATCTTCTTGCAGCTGTCATGGTCTCAAAATTATTAAGCACGCCGTGTATATCATTCTCATGTTCGTACTTTCAAGCCTTCTTTAACTGAAACTAATCACACAAGCGAGTTCTATGGCCTATCTCGAGAAAAACCCATAAATTTGGCTTCTTTTCTACTTGTCGCGCGCCTACACATGCCTCCATAAGTTCAAGATGCACCACCACAGATTTCACGCGCTTTCACACACCTTCAATTTGCTTCACCTGCCGGAATTATTTCTCACGCACTACATGCACGTCTCGGAATCAGTGACATCATTATGACGTCATTTACGCCACGTCTACGTCGCCACGCAAGCCTTAGCCCACATCAGCGACACATCATCTGTTCAGACTTCCCCATGTGTCATACTTGGTTGGTCTAGTCAGTGTCACGTCAGTGCCTCTTTGCCACGTCAGCCCTAGTTGACTCTAGAATTGACTTTGACTATTTAACCGTTGACTTTGACTTTTGACTAAGGTGAAAATTTTCAATAGGGCTTATCTTGCTCAGTTTTTTGCGTAGATTCCGATTTTGGGTTCCATTTCTTTAGTTGAAGCTCTAAAATCACTGAATTGGTCCATTTCTCATCCTTTTTGGATCCCTCCTGCGCACAAAAGCTCGTAAATCATGCTTCATCAAGACATCATCTTCACCAATCTTTTTCACGCTTTCAATATAGCCATTCTTCGGCCATAGTAGCCTTTCTTTGTCATTGATGCAACCCTTCTTTGGTATTTTTTGGCAGACATCGTCTTCCTATGTGCTCATGTTTCCATAGTGTTTGACCATTCTAGTCTCTCTCTCTTTGTCTCTCTTTTAATTTTTTTTTAAAGGCGTCCTTTGGGGCCTCTTGAAGGAATTTTTTTTTGGTCTTGTCCATGGTTTCTTCAAGGCATTTTTCAAGCTTATCAAACCTCAGGACTTCATCAAGCTTCCACCTTGAATTTGAGAAGAGGAGTTAGAGATATGTTAACCTAATGTAATAGGTCCAAGCTCAATCCTTCTAGTCTAGGGTTTAGCCCACTATATATACCCATGTTATGTTCATTGTAACATAGGATTTAAACTATATTCTCATATATTAAAGATGTAGCTCTTTAGGGTTTCCTTTGTGGACGTTATACTAAACCTCGTAATTCTTGTGTTCTTGTGTTCCTATTTACATTTTAATCTTCTGCATCTATTTAAGTATATTCAACATGGTGTATCATAGATAATATTTAACATGGTATCAAAGCCGAACTCCGTTCATGGAATCTAGCAAAATTTGTTTCTAATGTCTCAGTCAAGCTTGCTCTCGTCTAGCTTCCACAGATCTACCACGGCATCCTTTGAGCCACGTCGTCGTTGCCGTCAACATCTTCCTGCAGCTACCGTGGTCTTGAACTTCTCAAGCAAGCCATGTATATCATTCTGAGGTCTGTACTTTTGAAGCCTACTTTTACTGAAACTGATCACACATGTGAGTTCTATGGCATACCCTAAGAAACACCAATAAATTCGGCTTCTTTTCTATTTGTCGGGTGCCTACAAGTGCCTAAAGAAGTTTTGGATGCGCTACTGTAGATTTCATGCTCTTCCATGCACCTTCAATTTGCTTAATGTGGCCAAATTAATCAGCAACATCGTTATGACATCATGTATGCCACATCATCCTCGCCACGCAAGCTACCACACAAGCCTTAGCGCACATCAGTGACACATCATTCATTTAGACTTCTCTATGTGTCATACTCGGTTGGTCCAGTTAGTGTCACATCAGTGCCTTTTTGCAACATCTGCTTAGTTGACTAAGGTGAAAATTTTCAGTAGGACCTATCTTGCTTAGTTTTTTTTTCGTAGATTCCGATTTTGGGCTCCGTTTCTTCATTTGAAGCTCCGAAATCACTGAATTGGTCCATTTCTCATCCTTTTTGGACCCCTCCTACGCACAAAAACTTGCAAATCATGCTTCATCAAGACATCATCTTCACCAATCCTTTTTAGGCCTTCAATGTAGCCATTCTTCGGCCATAGTAGCCTTTCTTGGTCATTGATGCATCCCTTCTTTGATATTTTTCAGCAGACATCGTCTTCCTATGTGTGCATGTTTCCATAGGGTTTGATCCTTCTAGTCATTTTTTTTTTAATTTGTTTTATTTTAAGTTTTTAAGGCGTCCTTTGTGGCTTCTTCAAGGCATTTTTTGTGGTATTCTTCATGGTCTCCTCAAGGCATTTTTCAAGGCATCTATTCAAGCTTATCCAACCTCAGGACTTCATTAAGCTTCCACCTTGAGTTTGAGAGGAGGTGTTAGAGATATGTTAACCCAATGTAATAGGCCAAAGCCCAATCCTTCTAGTCTGAGTTTAGCCTACAATAAATACCCATGTTATGTTCATTGTAACATAGGAATTGAACTACATTCTCATACATTAAAGACTTAGCCCTTTTGGGTTTCCTTTGTGGACGTTATGTTGAACAACGTAATCCTTATGTTCTTGTGCTCCTATATTATGCTTTTATCTTCCGCATCTGTTCAAGTATATTTAACATGGTGTATCATAGCTAATATTTAACACGGTATCAGAGCCAAACTTCGTTCATGGCATCTAGCAAAACCTGTCTCTAATTTCTCTGTGAAGCTTGCTCTCGTCTGCCTTCCACAGATCTGCCAGGGCCTCCCTTGAGCCACGTCTTACTGCTGCCAAGTCACTGTTGCCATCAACATCTTCTTGCAGCTGTCGTGGTCTCAAAATTCTTAAGCAAGCCGTGTATATCATTCTCATGTTCGTACTTTCAAGCCTATTGATGATGCTGTGTGGGATGCAGTTGAAGTTGGTTGGACTAAGTCGGAGGCTGCCAAATCCACTTGGGATAAGGCAGCTCTTGCGGCGGCTAATGCTAACAGTAAAGCCTTGAATGCTATTTTCTGTGGTGTCTCTCTAGAAGAATTTCACAGGATTTCACATATCACTATTGCTAAAGAAGCATGGGAGATTCTGGAGACTACTTATGAAGGAACAAAGAAAGTGAAAGACACCAAACTACAGATGTTGACCACTCACTTTGAGGAGCTCAAGATGAGCGAGAATGAGTCCTTTGACTCTTTTTATAGTAAGCTGAACGAGGTGATCGTCAGCAAATTCAATTTGGGGGAAAAGATGAAGGATTCTAAAATAGTAAGGAAGATCCTTCGGTCACTACCGGAAAGCTTCCATGCCAAAGTAACAGCCATTGAAGAGAGTAAGGATCTTGACGACATTAAAGTTCAAGAGTTGGTTGGTTCATTGCAGACATATGAATTGTCACTGCCCACGCAAAAGAAGAGCAAATCTCTTGCTCTTAAGACAAGTGATGAGAGGGTAGTATCTCATGACTCTTCGGATGAAGATGCTGTAGATAAAGATGTGGTGTACCTTGTGAAAAACTTCCGAAAATTCTTAAAACTCAAGAACAGTGGGAAATCTGGTGACAAAGGGAAATTTCAGAATTCAGGGAAGGAGAAAAGGGAATTCAGAAGGAAAGATGGTAGAGAATCCCAACCTTCTCAAGGTATCACGTGCTTCGAGTGCAATGGACATGGACATTTCAAGAAAGAATGTCCCAATTATTTGAAATCAAAGGGCAAGGTCTATGCCACTACTCTAAGTGACTCGAATTCATCAAATTTTGATTCAGAGGATAGCTGTGATGGAGAAGGAAATTACTCCGCATTTATGACTATTGATCATGTTGAGTCCTCGGAAGACCTGAATAAACTTGTACAAGAACTTGGGGAGCACAGTGATGAAGAATCCATAGGGATTGTGGAAGAATCAGATGCTGAAGAGGATTAGAATACAGTTGGTCTTCAAGAGAATTACACCTTACTTCTTGAGAAATCGGGAGAGTATGCAAGGGTGGCGAAGGCGGCTGTGAAGAAGATGAAGAAAGCCGAGGAGGACTATAGAAGTCTCTTAGTCAGATATAAGGAATCAAAGTGTGAGATTGAAATGCTAAATGGAGAGCTATCATAAGCTTACACAAAAGTGAGATTTCTTGAGCAAGAGGTAGTGCAAGCACATGCCAAGATAGAAAGGGTCTTCTCCAAGAAGCTAGAAGATGTTATTTCATCTCAAAAACCCTTCTCAGATAAATCCAGGTTGGGATATACCGGAGGGAGCAGCTCATCAGCCAATGTCACCAAAGAAGTGAAGTTTGTGAAGGCCAAAGATACGGTTGTAGAAGAGCCTATTCCTGAGAAAGTTAAGGCTAAAAAGAAGAAGAATGTGGCTGATCAACGGGTGTTAAATAAGTCCCGTAATCAATCAGAAGCCAGATTTGAAGCTAGGGGAAGATCACTTCCAAGATCACAACGGGGTCCTAGAACGAATCATTTTTGTCACTATTGTGGATTGCAAGGACATACTAGACCCAACTGTCATAAGCTGAGAGAGTTAAACAATGCAAGCGCTCCTCGATCACGAGGAAGAAGAAACGACAAGAGGTCTTGGGGTGGTGAGCAACCAAGAAGTCAAAACCGTGATCCTGGAATGATGGACGTGACGAAGATGATCGGTGCCTTCACCACTTACTTGGAAAGCTTCACAAGAAGGTTTGAAAGTCCTAACTCTCGTACCCAATCCGTCAAGGATATCACCCTAAACGCACGTGACGTGTGGGTGACGAAGGGTACTCATGCATAAGCATTATAACATGTTCATGCATTAATTCTTCCTATGCTTTGTGATTATGTTTGGTAATATGCTTTTTACTCATGAGTGTTAAATATTTGTTTGATTGTGTGTTTTCGCTTTAATACGGTTTTACATTGTCTTTTTGTTTGGTTTTTATCAACCTTTTACTGCTTTTGTGTCAAAAATCCAAAAAACACATAAAAAGTAGAAAATCCAAAAAGTTTGATCGACTTTGTTGAGTTTTGTCTCAAAACATGTTTTTCCTTGTACCTTTATACTAATGACCTTGTGCATCTACGAGCTTAGCTTGTTTCTTATGCACTCATATCATTGTGGAAGAAATTCTAAAATCTATGTGACTGTTGTAAATAGATCTTCAACCTTGTCATGAATGATTAGTGAATGGTTTTGTTGATCTTGAGACATGCATAGACTTATGCCTATATATCTTCCCACTCTTTATTTTGTTGTTTTTGCTTAAAGAGCTCACCAAATGTAAATCTCCAAATGAAAAGAGATATAGAACTACAAAAGCCTGTCGCACATACTAGTATTTGACTAGGAAAAAGGGAAAGCGACCAAAATAATTTGTATGATGCCCCAAAAAGGCAAAGGCTAACTCATCAAATTGAAATATCAAAAATTTCAGGCATCAATCTCACAATGAGATGTATTGTTTCAAAATGATCAAATGATATGATGTGTATGGAGCCAAATGAAAAGCTTCAAAGAAATGTAATCAAGTTTATGTCGGAGGTCATATATGCATTCTTCTATAATTGAGATGGGTCACATTATCTAGTGCTAGTTGTGTGTGCCTTGATTGAATTGATCATTGAAGCTTCACATTGGACTAAGGACTATCTCATTTTTGATATTCACCCACAACACACAAGTCTATGTTCAATGAATGTCATATTCATTTGTGTGATTGTACTTGTTTAAATGTGTTTTCACATGCTTAATCTTTGTTGATCAAACACAAAAAGATTTTTGAGTGTTTTTAGTTTTTTTGGAAAGTTGTTTTGTTTTTACAAAAAATATCAAAATTTCAAAAATAGTGTTGTCATGTCTTGGCGACTCAGTCGCGAGTTGGCCCAGCCGCATGCCCCAGTCGCGAATTTTACTCAGAAGGTTTTCGAGACTCATTAGCGACTCACTGGCAGGTAAATGCTCTAGTCGCGAAAAATACTTAGACTATTTCTCAAAATTTGAGTTTTGATGATTTTCGCGGCTCAATGTGGCATCTTGTTCGTGGGTGGAAGGTCCAATCGCGAGAGGTACATAGAGATTTTCGCGACTCATCTCGCGACTCTCTTGCGAGTAGACCTTCCAGTCGCAAAAAACACTTAGAAATTTTTTCACGAATCTTGGTTTCAAAGTGTTTCGTGGCTTACCCTGGCGACTTGATCCAGTCGCAAAAAACGCGTGTTTTGCGTTTTAAAGACTGTTTTTAAAATTTTTTCAGTTTTTTCCTCAAATTTTAGTGACTGTTCATTGTCTTCCCCATTTCACTCATTCAAACACACCGCGTCTCTCTTCGAAAATCCTCCATTTTTGCACCATTTCTTCTCAAATCTTCAAGAAAAAGGTATGGGTTTTCTCTTTCTCACTTCATATTTCATGATTTGAGCATTATTTTCTTGATTTATGAGTTGTCACTGGGTCTTCATGGTTTTGTTTTATTATTGTTGAGAGTTCTTGGTTAAATGTTGGTGTTTTTGTGTGTCAGATGCTCCTCTCATAGTTGTTTTTATGGAGTTTTTCATCTATGTTGTGTTTCTTGAATGTGTTGTTCTGTTCATATCATTTCATGGTAAAGGGTCACAATGACAGTTATCTGTGACAGTGCAATGTTCATTGTTCATTTTCTACTGTGTTGTTGCTAAACAATCATCATTTTTGGTCACCATTCTATTTCTCAGATATTCATTGCATCAATGTTACTTATTTTCTTTGTACTGTCTTGGTTTATGGTCTGTGTTTGAGTCATATCAGTCTTTAATCTTTACTGCTTATTCAATTATTCAACTAACTTGACTCTAATCAAATTGGGTTCCATGTTTTGGGTTTTTGCTCTTGGTTCTCTGCTGTGTGTCTTATTTTCTGCAGATGTCACGCCGTTCCGCTAAATGAAAAGACATTGTAATTAATGTTTCATCCCCTGTTGCTAAGCGGACTCGTCGCTCGACTCATTCATCTCGAGATTCAGATATTGAGAAATTCAAGACTCCAATTGACTCACAGACTTATGACAACATTTTCAGAAAGACTCCCACTGTGGTGGAAAGGATTGTCAAATTTGATACATTGGAAACAACATTTATTCCTAGTTTGTTTGAAGCAAAAGATTGGGCTGATCTATTCGGGAACTTCGTGGACCCGGTTGACGAATTGGTTAAGGAATTCTACTCTAATGCAAGATACACAGGAGTAGAGTTGAAGTGTTGGGTAAGAGGAAAAGAATTTTCCATCAATGCGGATTACATTGCGAAGATTCTTCGTATCACCAGACCTGCAAATGTGGATCTCTCTCCATATGATGATAGAGAGCCTAAGCTACATGACATTAGTCAAGTTCTTGGACCTGAGCATGAGATTTCAAGCAAAGGTTCTTCTATAAGCACTGCACAGTTTTTGCCTGAACTGACGGCTCTGAAATTAATCATGTTTTCCAACCTCTATCCATTGTCTAACACCGTCTTCATTAATCTTGGAAGAGCACAATTTCTGTGCGATCCAATTAATGGAGTTCCAATCGAAATCTGTGCTCATGTATTTCAGACCATTGGGAAAGTAGCAGCTTGATCAGCAGCCCGAACTTGCCTTCCTTTTTGCAGTCTCATCATGAAGATTTTGCTTCGTGAAGGTGTTCATTCACCGACAGATGGAAAGATTATACCGCGTTCTAGACCAATATCTATGATGACTCTTCAAGCAAGCAAGAGTCATTCTTCTAGAACACCTAAGAGTGAGCCATCCACCTATGAAACTCCAACTGTTCATGCTCCAGTTACACCTGTACAATCAACTGGCACTCCATCTGTTCCCCCTGGATTTCAAACAGCCAAGCAAAGTCACTTGATTGAAAATGTGCTTCATAGGATTTCTGATTTGGAACGGCTTCTTCACTCCATCAACAACCAAACTCAAATGCGTCTCACAACTATTGAGACACAACTGGATGCTATGCAGTAAAAGCTGGAAGAAAGCCTTTAGCTATTCGTGCCAAAAAGGGGGAGAGCAGCACATAGTAAGGGGGAGAGCAGCACAATAATGAGAAGGAGTGTGCATACTGAAAGGGGGAGTTGTGTTGATATAGTTGATATACACTCACAGATTTTGCTTGCTAGTTTTTATATACTCCTGTGTGGATATGTTTATAATACTTTTTGGGAAAACTTGTGGTTATATGGTACACATATATATCTATATATTGCTTTTCAGTCTTTATGTTTTGTTTTTTTGTATATGTTAAGGTTTGTACCTGTTGCTTTTGTAAGTTTTTAAGGTTTATGTACCCATACTTTGTAGCGTTAGTACTTGATGTTAAATGTCATGCATTTTCTTTACTTTAAGTACATCACTCTTGTGCCCTTGTAGGATCTTGTTCCTAGATGCATATATGTTTTATGCATTGGTCGAGTGTTGGACATGCAAATAATACTTTGCAAATAAGCTTATTAGCTTGCATGTCTGGATGTTCATTCCTTGAGTGAATGAGCATTGTGATCACTAGTATATAGTGATTGCCTGTTTGGTCAAGCCATGGTTTATTGTTTTATCCCATTTTGCTTGATCACATTGTACTTGTTTCATATGCATTACAAGTTTTCTGCATACAATAAACTTATTGTGTTGTTGTGTTTCAGGAGATATTTGGTCTTATGGTTCAAGAGCTTCACAAATTCTAGAGTTGATGTGAGTTAGTTTTCCAACTGTTCCCAACTCACGCGTTAAGTTTAGAGTTTGTTGTAGGGTTTTGTCACGGAATAGCCAAAGGGGGAGATTGTAAGGTTGAATTTAATCAACCATCTTGTTGGCTTTATTCCGTGCCAATTTGATTATATTTCAGCACTTAGAAACCCTGTATTTAGGTGGGATTCATGTAAGGGTAGTGAGTGAGAAAGTGTGAAGAAATGCTCAAGTTTGTGCAAGGATGCAGGGATTTGCGGCTGGGACTCGCGGGTGACTCGCGACTAGCAAGCTGCCAATTGCAGCACACGTGTGAAGCGTGCGAGAAGATGAACAGTCATGCCAGCTGGTGCACTACAGGACAAAAGGTCCAGCCTGGCCATTCTGTTATCTCGCGGCTTGAACTCGCGACTCAGTCAAGTCGCGAGGCCAAGCCGCCAACCAGCACTGTTTGGGAAAAATTGACTCTTCGCAATCCTTTCTCACCCAAGTATAAATACCCCTTAAACCCACGAAATGTAGAGAGTTTCTAGAGAGAATTTTGAGAGAGAAACCCCAGAGAAAAACAAGATTGATTCATCCACAATCTTCTCATAGAGACTCTTCAAATTCCTCTACTCTCACCCTCTCCATTGTTACATCCTTGAGAGGTTCTTGACCAAATCCTTTTCTCACCATACCCACATCTGTGAGAATGTCTTTTGGGGCTTAGGGAAGCAGTTTGGAAGGAACCAATAGTTATTGGTTGATGCTATGGGCTATAGCAGAATCCGGTAAGCTAGAGAAGAAAAAGGTTTGGCGCAACCTCGTTGGAGCAAGAAGCTTGGAGGGCTTAGGTACCTAGGTAGATTGGGCTTGGAGGGTCTATTGCTGTTCATGTATCCCAACTTCATTTTCTAGTGGATTATTGACAGCTTGGAGGGCGGCGGAGAGGTTTTTATGCCGAGGGCTTCGGTTTCCTCTTCGATAACACATCTTTGTGTTGTCCTTGTGTTTGCATCTCTCTTCCCTTAATCTTTGCCATTTAATTTCTGCTGTGAATGTGATTTTATTTGGTTTAGATTGTTTATCAATTCTGGTATAAGCTTATATTCATTTTCCGCACATACATTGTTTGATATTAAGCTTGAATTGGAAATTTGTAATTGGGGGTCTAAACGTTCATAGTGTTTTCAATGCTATTTGAACTTTCAATATATATGATTATGAACAATTTGACTATGAATTGATTCTGATACCCAGCCAATGGGGGTTATTCATTGGTACTCTGATACCCAAACCAATGGGGGTTATTCATTGATACTCTGATACCCAGCCAATGGGGGTTATTCGTTGGTATTCTGATACCCAAACCAATGGGGGTTATTCATTGGTACTCCGATACCCAGCCAATGGGGATTATTCATTGGTATTCTGATGCCCAATCACGGGGATATAGCGTGACCATAGTCATATGATTGTTAAGAATATAAATTACGTTTGAGTATTTGAACCATTTTGATTCTTTAAAACTACATATGTGATTTTGGAAATATTTGAGTATTTAACTATTTTTAGTCACTTAAAATGCTTATGTATTTTTGGAACCTATTGTAAGTTATAGCTTTTGATATATGGAAAACTGACTAATTTCTAAACCATCTATGATATATATTTGTAAGGTTAAAGTATGTGATCTAGTTGCAACTTATTATTTTAAGACTATGAAACTTCTTAGTTCTTCTTAAAAACCCATAGTATATTATAACTTTTGAAAACTCATATTACATCTTATTACTTTACAGATCTATTGCTTGATAGAACTTATTATGATTTTGGCTACTTATTGAGTTGTCAGCTCACCCCTTTTTCCCCTCTAGTTTTAGATTGTGAAGAATACCAAGTTTTGGGAGTTTTGACGTTGTGTTGTGAGCAGGAAAAGAAGCTTAGTGATTTTGGGATTAGTTGGTCTTCTAATAGTTTTATATTTATTAGCCAATTGGAATTATGTACATGAGGTTTGAATTTTGTTCCTATTAAATTATTGGAGATCTATTCATAAGAAATTGTTGAGGTATTTTGGATTTATTTGATTTTAATTTTTAAGGATAAATTTCAGTTGCTAAGAAAGCCTTGCACACTTGTAGGGTGCTTACTTTATAAGCGTAAGGCGGTTGTCTCGTGTCTATCTTTGTAGTTGGGTTCGGGGCGTGACAATTCTGAAGAAAAAAATTGAAATTTTCTCTCTCTAAGAGCGAGAGGTTATTCCAAATGTTTGTCAAATCTTCCATCTTGGAAGTGATAACCAAGAAGGGAGATGAGAGAATAAGAAAGAAAAAGAGAAAAACCCGTTTCCCTAAACCCCCAAAAACAAAAACCAACAAGCTCAAAAAGCAAACCTGTTGCTTCAAGAGGACAAACTCTCCTTCTAAGAAGGGACAAAAACTTCTATTGCTTAAAAGAAGATAGGAGACCCAACTTTCTTATTGACAGTGAGACTTCTTGAGTATTTTCCCTTAATAACCAATAGATCTAAACTTTGTATCAATAATTGAATAATGTTATTAATGCCCATTGTCGACGCCCGGGCCTTAAACGGTTAGAAAACTACCGGGCCTTCGTTCGACCACCCGCCATGGCGACGCTCCCGTGCACACTAGGCCCGTTGGAGGCCCCTCTCGATAATTGTGTGGTTTAACTCTAGGAGTCTCGCACAGAGCTTCGGGTGCTTTCACTCTCGGGGGAGGAAGGTAGGTCTACCTTTGGAGGTGTGGCAGGAATCTTGGCTAAATTTTAGGTGAATACCGAAGGTAAGTGAAGCCGCCACCAATCATTGGATTTTTCCTAATCTAATGTGGATGGTAAAAAATCTTGATTCTTGAGTCTGGAAGTTTGGTTACGTGTGGAGAAAGTGTTAGGCACCCCACAATGCATGTCCAAGAACAGTCCTTTGTTTTGATAAAACCTTAATTTTTGGAGATTGGCAGTAAAAAACATGATATTGGCATTGGCTTTTGGGGCTTTGCATGCATGGAGGCTTTGAGGTTTTGCTTTTGAATGGATGTGGTCCTAATCTATGCTTCCCTATGGCATTCGGGCAAAGTACCAGATTTCCATGACGAAAATCCGGCGACATGTCACCTTACTTTCGTTGCGAAAATTAGGCATCGCTTTGCCTTATGTGACATGGACTACGACAATCACACCGGAAGGGGTGAGTAGGTATATATATACATATATCATGCACAATGCAAGTACACAGAGCAGGAAAGTAAATGCCTGCATCCCTAGAGCATGGCCCAAAATATAGGTGTAGGAAAGTTAAAGAGGGGTTGTCATACTCTAGAGATGAGGACGAATGGTACATGGCATGATATACCTAATACAACCCATCTAAGAGAGAAAGGAGGGAGGAAGGAAGGGGGTTTAAAAGAGTACATAACCAAATGGGAGAGGCTAGACCCTTAAATCTGCTGAACATAGCCGTTTGGCTTATATCCACATGCTCGCATCCTTGTTCTTTTTGCTTGCTTTTGGGAGACCGTGCCCTAGCTCTATGCGTCCTGACTCCATGTGTGTACATGCATAGGCAAAGACAAGAAACCAGCAGATAAGCAATGGAAGGAAAAGATGAAAAGAGCATGTGAAAGAGGAATAAAGTAGATAAGCAAGATAGACATGGCAAGCAAAGAAAAAAGAAAGCAAGCAAACAAAAGGTGGTGTCTGCAAGGGATAAATGTAGGTTTGGAGCGAATGTCCATAACTTCATTGTGTTGAAGAATGGATAGCACACTAGCAAGCAAGACTCATGCATGGACATGTGAGCAAGCATGTAAAGATGCATAGAATGCCGACGGGTGGTGCGAACAAACATGGTAAGCATAGCATCACATGGAGCAGAAAGGGAAGGGTATGTATGAAGCAACCCGGCATCCGGAGATGCTTCCCAAATGGTCACATCCAAACAAGGCCTCATGGGTGTCAGATGTAACCAAACAAGATCAAGCTCGCGGAGGGTGTCAAGCATGGCAAAGCCTAGAACAAGAAAGGCTAGCACAAGCATAAAGCATAGAAGCAAGCAAGCATAGACATGCAAATAGGATGATCCAAACCCTTTGATGTGGGCCTTGGTGTATGGACGATGACAAAGACCATAGGGTCTAGATCAGGTCCAAATCAATAGGCCAAAACACAAGAAAATGCGATAAAATGAATAAAAGGTCTACAATAGCACATGGCATGACAAACAAAGCCTAGGCCTAAACATATAAACATGGCAAGACGCACACAAGCATATTGATCTAACTTGGGAAATAGCATAGAACATATAGAGAAGAAGACCTAAGCACGCAACCATGTGAAAACATAGATCTAGACATATAGGCATAGAAACATGCTTGTAAACATGTAGATCTAAGCTAGGCATGGCCAAAAATGTGACATCAAACATGTAAGCTTGTAGATCTAAACAACAATACAAGGAAAAGATAGATCTAAGCATGAAAACACGACATATGGCATGAAAACATGTAGATCTAAACATACAAGCATGTAAGGATGTAGATCTAAGCATGTGAAAAAAGAATCCAAACACATAAACATGTGACGACAAGGATCTAAGCATATAGACATGTAGACATAGGCATAAACACATGGGTCTAGACATGTGAGCATGGCATAAAGCATAAAAGGAAGCATAGAGACCCATAAATCTAGGCACAAACATGGAGATAGGTATATAGACTAACATAGAACATGTAAATCAAGCCATAAACATGGAAAGCACGGAAACTTGTAAATCCAGACACAAGTACCACATGGAAGAGGTAGATCCAAGCATAAAACATGGCATAAGGCATAAAAAGCAAGGAGATTTAAGCTAGAAGCACAAATAAAGCAAGAAACATGCTAAAGAAAGCAATAAATCGTGTTATTCAAGCAAAAAAAAGCTTGATGAAGCTTTATAGGAAAAGGGGTATGGATTGTAGCCAAAAAGCTACATCCATACCCTTATACCTCAAATCCAAGGTATAGAACCAAGGAGAGGAAGATGGAGGGTGTGAACACTACCTTGTATTTTTGGAGAAGAGAGAAGAATCAAGAAGCTTCGATGTGTTTTTGTGTTTTTTAGGAGAGAAATATAGTGAGAAAAGAGAGGAAAAAATGCCGAGAAAGATTCCCAAACAGCTCCCAAAATGTCTCCCCTTCAATCTGAGCAACCAAGAGCCTTTTACAGGCCCTGGCACACTTTTCGGGGCCCCGCGCACCTAGGCCCTTTTTGGTGTGCCGAGTTGGGCTCGGCTGACGTTAGCAATTTCATCCTCATGCACTTTTCCAGTTTTGACTTTGGATGTGCATTTGGAGATCTTCCCGGACTCGGATTGAGCGATCTTTGTGTCCTTGAAAAGCTCTAGATGTATATTTTTCATAAAACTAAAGAACTTAAAATTCCAACGGTTGGATCAAAAGTTATGACCTCGGGAAGCGTGCTGATGCACGTTTCACAGTTTTCTCAATATCTAAACCGTTTTAACTCCGATTTCAACCCATGAATAGTCGTTGAAATGAGGATTTGATTATCTTCACAATGGAATTTTTTTTAACTTGTTTTGGTAGCCGAATCAAAATTAGGGTTTCTAGGGCCCACCAAGAGTCAACTCCGGGTCAAAGTTGGTCAAGTTGCTAAAAATCTCTGAGGAGCTCGAGTTTGATATAAAACCATGAAAAATGTTGTTTTGTGAGGATTTTGACATTGTTTGACATCCGGTCAACCCAGGGTTGACCAAGGACATTTTGGTCATTTTGGCTGAAAAAGGCACTTTGGATGCTCCAACGTCCAAACGGGTTGCGCCACATCATTCTGGATGTTCTTACGGCCCCATGGAGAGAAAATGATATTTTTGGATTTTTCGGGGTTCGGTATGCAAAGCGAGGATGAACAAAATACAGTATCAACACCTATTACCAGACTTACTAGCAAATGATATATCTCAACAAAATTCTTCACATATTCGAGCTAGGCTCGGTCTGGTCTTCATCGAGTGAATGGAATTTTTGTAGCAGAACAAGATTCATGGACTTCAAAGAACACATGTCCTGGATACTCATACACTACAACAATCCTGAGCTCTTTTCGATGATAGCCTGGTCAGTTTGGAACTAACGAAACTAGGTACGTTTGCATCTTCCTTATTGCAATACCAATCAACTCATACAAGTTGCCAAGGTGAGATTAACCGAGTTCATGGTTGTCCAACCACTAAAGAGCATTTTTGCACCAAAACCCAGAGTTCATTGGTATCCACATGCTACTTATTTGTTAAAGATCAACTTCGATGGAGCTATTTTCAAGACTGAAAATAAGAGTGGCATTGGCATTACAATTCGAGATCATCACGGGTCACTAATAGTTGCTCTTTCTCAACAACTGCCTTGCACCTACCAAGTCTTGGAGATAGAAGCTTTAGCAGCTGCTAGAGCTATTCTATTTGGTATTGAAGTTGGAGCATGTGTTGTAATGCTCGAAGGCGATTTTGAGATGGTCATGACAGCTTTGAAGGAAGGAGAAAATTCTCTAGCTTTGATAGCACCCTTCATCAAGGATGCTCTATTATCATCCAGCCCCTGTGATAAATTACTTTACTCTCACACTAGGAGAGACGGTAACAAATTTGCCGGACAAAATTGGCACATGCCCTTTTCAAGCAAAATAAGTAGCATTTTGCCCAATTTTCCAAACTAATTAGGGAAATGCCCCTCTTTTGAAACTTGATTTTCTCAAAATCGAGTTTTAAAAAAAAAAAATTATGCAGCCCTATAGTGGCATTTTAAGGAGCCTATAGTGACATTCTAAGGACCTATAGTGGCGTTTTGGAACTCGAGTTCATGGAGCTTGAATTCCAAAATGCCACTATAGGTCCTTAAAACGTGACTATAGGCTCCTTAAAAACGCCACTATAAAGCTTAACTCGAAATCGAATTTCAAAATAGGAGCATTTCCCTAATTAGTTTGAGAAATAAGGTAAAATGTTGCTTATTTTGCCCGAAAAGGGCATTTGCCAATTTTGTCCCAAATTTGCCCATAGTCTAGCCAAGCATTCCATTAATGTTTCTAACTATGCAGTGTGGATGGAGGATATTCCATCACCTCTTTACTCTGTTTTTTAGGCTGATTTAGCCATATTGTCTTTGTCTAATAAAATAGTTGCAAGTCTTCTTTCTCAAAGAAAAAAAAAAAAAAAAAAACAAATCTTCACATATTCGCCCTTACATCACAAGTTACGCTGAAAACCAACTGATTATCATCAACATAAACTAAAGCATAGGACAAGAGTGTAGAGACTAATATACGATTATATTATATATTTATTAAGGGAGCATATAGGCTGGTAAAAAGCAATGAGGCGTTGGAGAGTTTTCTAGATCACATGGTGTTATGGAGGCAAAATTTTCATATGTGCCAATCTCTTGCTAGGAATGTTTGAGACCCACACGTAAGTCTCACATGCTAGGGGCGTAAGAGATACTTTCTCATTATGGAGGGGGTTGTAGTTGAAATTTATCTTGGGGCTGCCGGTTCCCAATAAATTGAGGGTGTTTATTTGGAGTCAATACCCAGCCAGACAACATTTTGCCCGCATTTTCCAATCTAATCCGAAGGGGAGTCAATACCCAGCCATAGATGAGTGCCCAGTGCCCACGATATAAAAATAATAAAATGGCAGAAGAAACCGTCACCCATATTGTTCTAGAATGTGACCTTGCGATGGATGTTTGGGCTGAAATCTAACTTCACTTCTAGAAAGTACGGGAACTACTGCTGAAGGATATGAAGACACTGTTCCAGACAGTTTTTTTTTTTTTTTTAAGGAACCTGTTCCAGAGAGTTTATAAGACAACTCTCAGCCCAATCATATTCGTCTAATCGTCGTTAAACTGTGGACAATTTGGACGGGAAGAAACCTGTTTTGGATTGAAAACAAGGTTGAAAGCCTAGGAAACATTTTGCAATCAATTTGAACCATGTTGAAGAGCTCGAAGGACTACTAGATGAGAGAGAAACTAATATACCGGACCTAGAGGCCTGAATTTACAGCAGTGGCCTCCACAGTGACCGCGGAGCCCTCTTTCAGTCCTCTAACATGTCGGGAATGGGTGTGATTCGAATCGGAACAGTGAAGGACTTCTAATGGCAGCTATGACTCTTCAGATTGATGATCTACTTCTACAGGTGGATGAAATTGAAGCGAGGGTAGCGTATACAGCAGCCAAGCTGCGCACTTGAAATTGGCATTATGAACACATTATTTTAAAAGCTAGCTCGTCATGCTAAGGATGTAACCATGAAGTTGTATGGATTGAGGATGAACCGGCCGGAGTATAATTATGCGTAGTTCATCGCAGTTGTTCTTGATTTTCATTAATGAAATTACGATCTTCTGGTATTAAAAAAAAAAAAAGAAAAAAAAAGAGAAAAGAGTAACCCTTCATCAACCAGCAAATAGTACAAAATTCGGCTTTGTATCCATGATGTTTTCAAGCAAGGTAAAAGATGAAATATTCGCAATTTAGAGGCACTTGCAAGAATTACTGTTCCATTCCTTAGGAGTTAATTACGACCTCCCCACAAAAAAGAAAAAAAGAGAAGACTAATAATACATGTAATAGAACCTCCCCATATATATATATATATATATGTGTGTGTGTGTGTGTGTGAAGCAAGCAATAGAGCAGTAGCATTTATTAAATATTGCCTTTGAATGTTAGACCCAAGTTAAGATCCAAACCGGGAGTCCCTTCCTCAACAATCTGTCTTTTTCCGTCATCTTTAACGCCGTTATCATCCACGAAATCCTCCAACACAAACGAGGGGTTCCACGACCCCTTCTTCATTGCCGTCAACGCACGGCTGGATTTGTCATTAGTACCCTTCTCGAAATACTTGACCGCCACGTGTATCCTCCGCAGTATCGCGAAGAACTCATCCACCTCCGTGTCCGTCACCGTCTTCTTCCCTCCGTTACAATCCTCCGCCTTCTTCTTCACTCTCTTCCCCTCCAACTCGCCGTTATCTTCCCGTTTCCTCTTCTCCGCTTCCATATATTGAAGAGTAAATTCCTTTTTGGGCAAGCAGTAGTAAAAATATATTAATTGATTTTGGTCTGCTCTTACTTCTATACGTAACTGGTATCTTGAGCCTTTGAGGGCCTATTGCCTTTTGGTATTAAAAGTCTGGTTCTAATATACGCATTTTTGTCAAGAGAGTTCGATGGTATGATGATGATGATGATGATGTTGGGTTAATGATGTCATTTGATTTAAGTGTCGTTGCGTCATGAAAGGCGACAAGGTGACATGTGGAACATGGAGCGGTTGAAAAAACATCATCGATCAAAGCTGATTTGATTTGAATTCGGTGATGCAGAAAAGCATAAACAAATGTGAAAGGTATATATGTACCTTTTGGATTGGATAAAAAAACTTGGAACTAGACGTGTCCTTTAAAGTTTGAGTTGCCTATTGTTAAATAAACTATTATGTATAATTAAATAATACTCCCTCCTTAAAAAAAAAAAAAAAAAGGTGAGAGGTTTGGTGCGTACTTATAGGGAGCAATTTTGCATAATGGTTATGTGGCAAAAAAAACATAAAGTAGTATGTGTCTAAAAGTCAAGTGCACCTAATAAAATTGGGCTTTAAATACTTATCATTTTTTTTTCCTGCTACATAATACAAGTAAGTATGTAGTAAAACTTTTCGAGTCTTTTGGCTAAATATTATAAAAAACGGAGTTTATTGATATTATACACTTGTAGGGTGCTTACTTTATAAGCGTAAGGCGGTTGTCTCGTGTCTATCTTTGTAGTTGGGTTCGGGGCGTGTCAATTCTAAAGAAAAAAATTGAAATTTTCTCTCTCTAAGAGCGAGAGGTTATTCCAAATGTTTCTCAAAAACCAAAAACAAAAACCAACAAGCTCAAGAAGCAAACCTGTTGCTTCAAGAGGACAAACTCTCCTTCTAAGAAGGGACAAAAACTTCTACTGCTTAAGAGAAGATAGGAGACCCAACTTTCTTATTGACAGTGAGACTTCTTGAGTATTTTCCCTTAATAACCAATAGATCTAAACTTTGTATCAATAATTGAATACTGTTATTAATGCCCATTGTCGACGCCCGGGCCTTAAACGGTTAGAAAACTGTCGGGCCTTCGTTCGACCACCCGCCATGGCGACGCTCCCGTGCCCGCTAGGCCCGTTGGAGGCCCCTCTCGATAATTGTGTGGTTTAACTCTAGGAGTCTCGCACAGAGCTTCGAGTGCTTTCTCTCTCGAGGGAGGAAGGTAGGTCTACCTTTGGAGGTGTGGCAGGAATCTTGGCTAAATTTTAGGTGAATACCAAAGGTAAGTGAAGCCACCACCAATCATTGGATTTTTCCTAATCTAATGTGGATGGTAAAAAATCTTGATTCTTGAGTCTGGAAGTTTGGTTACGTGTGGAGAAGGTGTTAGGCACCCAACAATGCATGTCCAAGGACAGTCCTTTGTTTTGATAAAACCTTAATTTTTGGAGATTGGCAGTAAAAAACATGATATTGGCATTGGCTTTTGGGGCTTTGCATGCATGGAGGCTTTGAGGTTTTGCTTTTGAATGGGTGTGGTCCTAATCTATGCTTCCTTAAGGCATTCGGGCAAAGTACCAGATTTCCATGGCGAAAATCCGGCAACATGTCACCTTACTTTTGTTGCGAAAATTAGGCATCGCTTTGCCTTATGTGACATGCACAATGACAATCACACCAAAGGGGTGAGTAGGTATATATATACATATATCATGCACAATGCAAGTACACAGAGCAGGAATGTAAATGCCTACATCCCTAGAGCATGGCCCAAAATATAGGTGTAGGAAAGTTAAAGAGGGGTTGTCATACTCTAGAGATGAGGACAAATGGTACATGGCATGATATACCTAATACAACCCATCTAAGGGAGAAAGGAGGGAGGAAGGAAGGGGGTTTAAAAGAGTACATAACCAAATGGGAGAGGCTAGACCCTTAAATCTCCTGAACATAGCCGCTTGGCTTATATCCACATGCTCGCATCCTTGTTCTTTTTGCTTGCTTCTGGGAGACCGTGCCCTAGCTCTATGCGTCCTGACTCCATGTGTGTACATGCAAAGGCAAAGACAAGAAACCAGCAGACAAGCAATGGAAGGAAAAGATGAAAAGAGCATGTGAAAGAGGCATAAAGCAGATAAGCATGATAGACATGGCAAGCAAAGAAAAAAGAAAGCAAGCAAACAAGCAAGAAAGCAAACAAAAGGTGGTGTCCGTAACTGATAAATGTAGGTTTGGAGCGAATGTCCATAACTTCATTGTGTTGAAGAATGGACAGCACACTAGCAAGCAAGACTCATGCATGGACATGTGAGCAAGCATGTAAAGATGCATAGAATGCCGACGGGTGGTGCGAACAAACATGGTAAGCATAGCATCATAAGGAGCAGAAAGGGGAGGGTATGTATGAAGCAACCCGGCATCCGGAGATGCTTCCCAAATGGTCACATCCAAACAAGGCCTCATGGGTGTCAGATGTAACCCAACAGGATCAAGCTCGTGGAGGGTGTCAAGCATGGCAAAGCCTAGAACAAGAAAGGCTAGCACAAGCATAAAGCATAGAAGCAAGCAAGCATAGACATGCAAATAGGATGATCCAAACCCTTTGATGTGAGCCTTGGTGTATGGACGATGACAAAGACCATAGGGTCTAGATCAGGTCCAAACCAATAGGCCAAAACACAAGAAAATGCGATAAAATGAATAAAAGGTCTACAATAGCACATGGCATGACAAACAAACCTAGGCCTAAACATATAAACATGGCAAGATGCACACAAGCATATTGATCTAACTTGGGAAATAGCATAGAACATATAGAGAAGAAGACCTAAGCACGCAACCATGTGAAAACATAGATCTACACATATAGGCATAGAAACATGCTTGTAAACATGTAGATCTAAGCTAGGCATGGCCAAAAATGTGATATCAAACATGTAAGCTTGTAGATCTAAACAACAATACAAGGAAAAGATAGATCTAAGCATGAAAACACGACATATGGCATGAAAACATGTAGATCTAAACATACAAGCATGTAAGGATGTAGATCTAAGCATGTGAAAAAAGAATCCAAACACATAAACATGTGAAGACAAGGATCTAAGCATATAGACATGTAGACATAGGCATAAACACATGGGTCTAGATAAGTGAGCATAGCATAAAGCATAAAAGGAAGCATAGAGACCCATAAATCTAGGCACAAACATGGAGATAGGTATATAGACTAACATAGAACATGTAAATCAAGCCATAAACATGGAAAGCATGGAAACTTGTAAATCCAGACACAAGCACCACATGGAAGAGGTAGATCCAAGCATAAAACATGGCATAAGGCATAAAAAGCAAGGAGATTTAAGCTAGAAGCACAAATAAAGCAAGAAACATGCTAAAGAAAGCAATAAATCGTGTTATTCAAGCAAAAAGAAAGGATAAAAAGCTTGATGAAGCTTTATAGGAAAAGGGGTATGGATTGTAGCGAAAAAGCTACATCCATACCCTTATACCTCAAATCCAAGGTATAGAACCAAGGAGAGGAAGATGGAGGGTGTGAACACTACCTTGTATTTTTGGAGAAGAGAGAAGAATCAAGAAGCTTCGATGTGTTTTTGTGTTTTTTAGGAGAGAAATATAGTGAGAAAAGAGAGGAAAAAATGCCGAGAAAGATGCCCAAACAGCTCCCAAAATGTCTCCCCTTCAATCTGAGCGGCCAAGAGCCTTTTATAGGCCCTGGCACACTTTTCGGGGCCCCGCGCACCTAGGTCCTTTTTGGTGTTCCGGGTTGGGCTCGGCTGACGTCAGCAATTTTGTCCTCATGCACTTTTCCAGTTTTGACTTTGGATGTGCATTTGGAGATCTTCCCGGACTCGGATTGAGCGATCTTTGTGCCCTTGAAAAGCTCTGGATGTATATTTTTCATAAAACTAAAGAACTTAAAATTCCAACGGTTGGATCAAAAGTTATGACCTCGGGAAGCGTGTTGATGCACGTTTCACAGTATTCTCAATATCTCAACCGTTTTAACTCCGATTTCAACCCATGAATAGTCGTTGGAATGAGGATTTGATTATCTTCACAATGGAATTTGTTTTAACTTGTTTTGGTAGCCGAATCAAAATTAGGGTTTCTAGGGCCCACCAAGAGTCAACTCCGGGTCAAAGTTGGTCAAGTTGCTAAAAATCTCTGAGGAGCTCGAGTTCGATATAAAACCATGAAAAATGTTGTTTTGTGAGGATTTTGACCTTATTTGACATCCGGTCAACCCGGGGTTGACCAAGGACATTTTGGTCATTTTGGCTAAAAAAGGCACTTTGGATGTTCCAGCGTCCAAACGGGTTGCACCACATCATTTTGGATGTTCTTACGGCCCCATGGAGAGAAAATGATATTTTTGGATTTTTCGGGGTTCGGTATGCAAAATGAGGGTGAACAAAATACGGTATCAACACCTATTACCAAACTTACTAGCAAATGATATATCTCAACAAAATTCTTCACATATTCGAGCTGGGCTCAGTCTGGTCTTCATCGAGTGAATGGAATTTTTGTAGCAGAACAAGATTCATGGACTTCAAAGAACACATGTCCTGGATACTCATAAACTACAACAATCCTGAGCTCTTTGCGATGATAGCCTGGTCAGTTTGGAACTAACGAAACTAGGTACGTTTGCATCTTCCTTATTGCAATACCAATCAACTCATACAAGTTGCCAAGGTGAGATTAACCGAGTTCATGGTTGTCCAACCACCAAAGAGCATTTTTGCACCAAAACCCAGAGTTCATTGGTATCCACATGCTACTTATTTGTTAAAGATCATCTTCGATGGAGCTATTTTCAAGACTGAAAATAAGAGTGGCATTGGCATTACAATTCGAGATCATCACGGGTCACTAATAGTTGCTCTTTCTCAACAACTGCCTTGCACCTACCAAGTCTTGGAGATAGAAGCTTTAGTAGCTGCTAGAGCTGTTCTATTTGGTATTGAAGTTGGAGCATGTGTTGTAATGCTCGAAGGCGATTTTGAGATGGTCATGACAGCTTTGAAGGAAGGAGAAAATTCTCTAGCTTTGATAGCACCCTTCATCAAGGATGCTCTATTATCATCCAGCCCCTGTGATAAATTACTTTACTCTCACACTAGGAGAGACGGTAACAAATTTGCCAGACAAAATTGGCACATGCCCTTTTCAAGCAAAATAAGTAGCATTTTGCCCCATTTTCCAAACTAATTAGGGAAATGCCCCTATTTTGAAACTTGATTTTCTCAAAATCGAGTTAAAAAAAAAAAAAAAAAATTCTGCAGCCCTATAGTGGCATTTTAAGGAGCCTATAGTGACATTCTAAGGACCTATAGTGGCGTTTTGGAACTCGAGCTCCATGAACTTGAGTTATAGGTAATTTCTTTTTTACCTATAACTCGAGTTCATGGAGCTTGAATTCCAAAATGCCACTATAGGTCCTTAAAACGTGACCATAAGCTCCTTAAAAACGCCACTATAAAGCTTAACTCGAAATCGAGTTTCAAAAGGGGAGCATTTCCCTAATTAGTTTGGGAAATGGGGTAAAATGTTGCTTATTTTGCCCGAAAAGGGCATTTGCCAATTTTGTCCCAAATTTGCCCATAGTCTAGCCAAGCATTCCATTAATGTTTCTAACTATGCAGTGTGGATGGAGGATGTTCCATCACCTCTTTACTCTGTTTTTTAGGCTGATTTAGCCATATTGTCTTTGTCTAATAAAATAGTTGCAAGTCTTCTTTCTCAAAGAAAAAAAAAAACAAAACAAATCTTCACATATTCACCCTTACATCACAAGTTACGCTGAAAACCAACTGATTATCATCAACATAAACTAAAGCACAGGACATGAGTGTAGAGACTAATATACGATTATATTATATATTTATTAAGGGAGCATATAGGCTGGTAAAAAGCAATGAGGCGTTGGAGAGGTTTCTAGATCACATGGTGTTATGGAGGCAAAATTTTCATATGTGCCAATCTCTTGCTAGGAATGTTTGAGACCCACACGTAAGTCTCACATGCTAGGGGCGTAAGAGATACTTTCTCATTATGGAGGGGGTTGTAGTTGAAATTTATCTTGGGGCTGCCGGTTCCCAATAAATTGAGGGTGTTTATTTGGAGTCAATACCCAGCCAGACACAACATTTTGCCCGCATTTTCCAATCTAATCCGAAGGGGAGTCAATACCCAGCCATAGATGAGTGCCCAGTGCCCACGATATAAAAATAATAAAATGGCAGAAGAAACCGTCACCCATATTGTTCTAGAATGTGACCTTGCGATGGATGTTTGGGCTGAAATCTAACTTCACTTCTAGAAAGTACGGGAACTACTGCTGAAGGATATGAAGACACTGTTCCAGACAGTTTTTTTTTTTTTTTTTGAAGGAACCTGTTCCAGAGAGTTTATAAGACAACTCTCAGCCCAATGATATTCGTCTAATCGTCGTTAAACTGTGGACAATTTGGACGGGAAGAAACCTGTTTTGGATTGAAAACAAGGTTGAAACTGATATACCGGACCTAGAGGCCTGAATTTACAGCAGTGGCCTCCACAGTGACCGCGGAGCCCTCTTTCAGTCCTCTAACATGTCGGGAATGGGTGTGATTCGAATCGGAACAGTGAAGGACTTCTAATGGCAGCTATGACTCTTCAGATTGATGATCTACTTCTACAGGTGGATGAAATTGAAGCGAGGGTAGCGTATACAGCAGCCAAACTGCGCACTTGAAATTGGCATTATGAACACATTATTTTAAAAGCTAGCTCGTCATGCTAAGGATGTAACCATGAAGTTGTATGGATTGAGGATGAACCGGCCGGAGTATAATTATGAGTAGTTCATCGCAGATGTTCTTGATTTTCATTAATGAAATTACGATCTTCTGGTATTAAAAAAAAAAAAGAAAAAAAAGAAAAGAAAAGAGTAACCCTTCATCAACCAGCAAATAGTACAAAATTCGGCTTTGTATCCATGATGTTTTCAAGCAAGGTAAAAGATGAAATATTCGCAATTTAGAGGCACTTGCAAGAATTACTGTTCCATTCCTTAGGAGTTAATTACGACCTCCCCACAAAAAAGAAAAAAAAGAGAAGACTAATAATACATGTAATAGAACCTCCCCACATATATATATATATATATATATATGTGTGAAGCAAGCAATAGAGCAGTAGCATTTATTAAATATTGCCTTTGAATGTTAGACCCAAGTTAAGATCCAAACCGGGAGTCCCTTCCTCAACAATCTGTCTTTTTCCGTCATCTTTAACGCCGTTATCATCCACGAAATCCTCCAACACAAACAAGGGGTTCCACGACCCCTTCTTCATTGCCGTCAACTCACGGCTGGATTTGTCATTAGTACCCTTCTCGAAATACTTGACCGCCACGTGTATCCTCCGCAGTATCGCGAAGAACTCATCCACCTCCGTGTCCGTCACCGTCTTCTTCCCTCCGTTACAATCCTCCGCCTTCGTTTTCACTCTCTTCCCCTCCAACTCGCCGTTATCTTCCCGTTTCCTCTTCTCCGCTTCCATATATTGAAGAGTAAATTCCTTTTTGGGCAAGCAGTAGTAAAAATATATTAATTGATTTTGGTCTGCTCTTACTTCTATACGTAACTGGTATCTTGAGCCTTTGAGGGCCTACTGCCTTTTGGTATTAAAAGTCTGGTTCTAATATACGCATTTTTGTCAAAGAGAACAATGGTATGATGATGATGATGATGATGTTGGGTTAATGATGTCATTTGATTTAAGTGTCGTTGCGTCATGAAAGGCGACAAGATGACATGTGGAACATGGAGCGGTTGAAAAAACATCATCGATCAAAGCTGATTTGATTTGAATTCGGTGATGCAGAAAAGCATAAACAAATGTGAAAGGTATATATGTACCTTTTGGATGGGATAAAAAAACTTGGAACTAGTAGACGTGTCCTTTAAAGTTTGAGTTGCCTATTGTTATATAAACTATTATGTATAATTAAATAATACTCCCCCCTTAAAAAAAAAAAAAAAAAAGGCTGAAAGGTTTGGTGCGTACTTGTACGGAGCAATTTTGCATAATGGTTATGTGACAAAAAAAACATAAAGTAGTATGTGTCTAAAAGTCAAGTGCACCTAATAAAATTGGGCTTTAAATACTTATCATTTTTTTTTCCTGCTACATAATACAAGTAAGTATGTAGTAAAACTTTTCGAGTCTTTTGGCTAAATATTATAAAAAACGGAGTTTATTGATATTATAGGTGCTGTTCAAAGTTATTTGGCAAAATAAGGAAAGAAACTGAATTTTGGCAACGGTGTTGCCAAAATTGTAAGAAAAAGTATGAAAGAAAAAAAAGATGAGTGATGTGATGGGGAGGGAGAAAAAATTGAATTTCGGTAATGAGATTACCGAAATTCTTGTCCTGCCCAAGCTCTACTCGTGAAGTGCCCCAGTGCATGCTCATGAAGGGGGAGTGCCCGAATGGTTTACCAATTGTGGCATCCAAGTTGCCAAAATTGTAAGGAAGGGAGGAGAGAGAAAATATGAATTGTGGCAACCAAGTTGCCGAAAATGGGAAAAAAAAAAAAAAAGAATTGTGGTTGCCGAAATCTTGGGGAGGAATTATTAATAAAAAATAAAAAAAATAAAAAAAAATAAAAAAAAGCGGCTATTGATTTGTGGCAATGGCATTACCGAAATAGATGGGGAAAATTTTTTTGATTTGTGGCAATGGCATTGCTGAAATAAAGGGGGAGGGGGGGAATTGTGGCAATGTCATTGCCGAAATAGAAGGGGAAAAAAAATTGTTACAATTGATTTGCCGAAAATGGGAGGAGAGAGAGAGAGTGTTTGAATAAAAAAAAAATTATTTTGAATTCTTATTCTAAAAAGTACATCTTCTGTAGTTTTTTTTTTTTACTTGGTTTGTGTGTATGTCATGTTCTTTCCTTTTGTGTTGTAAAAGTACCCTATGAAACAAATAATGATAGATTCAAGTACATTGATTCTTATTCTACAAATAAAGTACATAGATTCTTATTTAGATTCCCGTCCATGCATGAAAGAAAATTATGGAAGAAAAAAATGATTGATGTGCACACTGTAAACCAAAAAAAATATTTGTTGATTTGTGGCAATGACATTGCCGAAATAGGAGGGGGAAAAAAATTTTGTGGCAATGGCATTGCCCTTTTCCTCTGATTCTTATTCTCCGTACTTGACATATATTCTTTGATCATTCCCAATAGAACCTAATCTACTGAAACATTGCATCACCTCACAAAGTTACAATTTTTTCTTCCTCTGATTCTTATTCTCCGTACTTAGATTCATTGATCATTCCCAATAAAACTTAATCTACTGAAGCATTGTATCACCTCACAAAGTCACATTTTTTTGTCTACATCATGGATTCTTTTTTGTCTTTTCATTTCTTCTCTTCGTTATAAAAGACAAGCACCATCACTAAAGCACTGCATCTCCTTACAAAATTTTATTTTTCCTATTACTTCACTTACCTCCAATTGTCCAGTTACTCTTCTGCTTTGCATAAGGATTGTAAGTTTTGGGTTAATGTGAATTTTTTTGCTTTGCTTATTAACTTACGGCTCTAGAAATTAACAGATTTGTTATTATTGTATAAATATATGCTTTGTAAATATTAGAAGCTAATACACTGTAAAATATTATGTACTGTTGTAGTTAATATTGTTTGTATGCCTATGATTATGATTATTGTTGTTGTTGTTGTTATTATTCAAATTTTAGATTATTGAATTTTTTATGGTTAGGACTACAAGCATTTTTAGTTATATTTGAAATTTACCAAAATAAATTGTAATAGGCACCATATATGAATTTGATTATTTTGTAACTGATAACATATAATCAGACAACTTAGGTGCTTCTCAAAAAAAAAAAAAAAAAAAAAAAAAAAAAAAGATTATGCTTTTATGCTAGAAATACTACTTTATTTTCACTCATTGCAGAATATTGCATTGCATATCAAGTCTCAAGTATCTTGTTGATATCATTATAAATATAATATCTTGAACTTTAAGGGTCAAACTAATTCACATAAACTTTTCAGTATTGTTGTTATTTTGTGTTTATTTATTATTATTTGATTGTGTTTTTTTTTTTTTTTTTTGGTGTTGCGAGTGTCACTCTATAATTCTCACTCTTTCAGTTGGTATCACAATTGTGGTAAGCATCTCGACTCTCTAATTAAATTTATGTATGTGTTTTGTTAATTTTGAAATTATTTAATATTATTTATTGTTATTATTAGTATATGGCCACAAAAATTGTAATAAATTGTATTATTGTGATTTTATAATCAACTTTACTTTGATATTATCAATTATTACATCTATTACTTGGGAAAAATATATTGCATAATATGTTTGTTAGTTTATAATAAAGATATGTATGTGTATTATTATTATTATTTTTTATTTAGTACAATAAATCGTACATTTGTGTTTCTTTTTCTTTAAATTTTAGTTGGTATAAAAATTTATTAAGTTTCTTGAATCTTTACTTTTAGGGTGGTTATAGGTTGGGAAATGAAAATTATTTATATGCTTTATAAATATTATATGCTAATATATTGTAAATATTATATATGGTTATATTATAGTTAACCATATTAGCAGCCTAACAGATCGAATATTGCATTGACACTATTATCATCTTCTACCAAAACTTGCTGGTAAATCACAGGATGTGGATGACATTGAAAATGAAATCTATATCAAATAGTAAGTTTTGAATATTCTCTGTTTATATGAAGCGTGGATGCTACTTTATCACATAGATCTTCAAATGTAACACCCCGGCTTAATGGAAGCATAGAAAGAGGTGGCCCTTCGTAATAATCTCATTTTCGCCATGTTTAATTATTCCACTAGAATGGATGAGAAAAATGAACAACTTTTCTGCCATCTACACTAAAACATAACAATAGTTTTAATATATTAACACTACACAACCATTAAAATGCAATACAATAAGGTAATCCATTAAAAATATTTAAAGTATAATAAGCTAGAGTTGAGAGAATTCTATTAAAGAGGATTGGTTCAATGATAATTTATTACCATCCATCATAGTAGTTAAAATTATTTTTTGTTTCCCTTTTCTTAAGTAATTTAGCATAACATTAACATTTAGAAGGATTTGTAGCTGTTCATTTTGCTTCTTCTAAAACAAGACAGATTATATAATGTTCTCATGCATCCATACAATAATAGATAAATATTTCTAATATTGTACAATTTTCTCTACTATTATTATACCTAAAACTTAGATTATATAATGTTTATGAGCATATATATACTAACCATTTTTTTTTGGTTTTCTTATAGCATACGTGTATATTATAGGCTAACAAACTAAGTATTTCTTTAAGGAAATATATGTCAATTTTGAAATATATTTTTGCTATATGAAATTTTAGGCAATAATTCATAGACAAATAATTTAAAACATATCATACAAATCAGTTTATGTTGCAAAACGCATAATACAAAAACAAGATTTGCATGAACAAATAATTTAACAAAAACAAAATTTTCATGCTTAGCTATGCCCCTAAAACATATTAACATGAATATTATAAAAAAAGTAACTACTTAAGAGATGTAACTCACCTTGTAAGAGATAAAGAACGGATAGATATTTGCAAGTATTGTTCCTTATAGTTGTTTGTAGAATGTATGACACGCATAAATTGAAAATGGTTGGTAGAATTCTGAGGGGAATAAGAGTGGAAAAGAAGGTTGTTGAAATTTTTAGAGGAAAAAGAGTAGAAAATAAGAACCGCGGAAACTTCAGTAACATTAGTGCTGTTTAAATAGGATGCAAGTTTCATATAAGTTAAATTCTTAGATTTTAAACTGTATAACTAGATACGCCAATTGATCAAATACAACACAGTACAGACCAAGATGGGACACTCTGATACAAACAAATTACTTGACTATAAACATATATTCACTGCAAAGAATCTCAGCAAAAATCTCAGTTTCTTTGTTTTCTTTTTTGTTTGTACATCAATCATTTTTTTTCTTCCATAACTTTCTTTCCTGCGTGGACATGAATTTGAATAAGAACCTATGTACTTTTTTTTTTAGAATAAGAATCAATGTACTCAATGTACTTGAATCTATCATTATTTGTTTCATAGGATATTTTTAAAATACGAAATGAAAGAACATGACATACACACAAACCAAACTGCTTTGGTAAAATAAAACTACTGAAGAATAAGAATATGTGTACTTTTTAGAATAAGAATTCAAAATATTCTTTTTTATTCAGAAAACTCTCTCTCTCTCTCTCTCTCTCATCCAATTTTCAGCAAATCAATTGCAACAATTTTTTTTCCCTTCTATTTTGGCAATGCCATTGCCACAAATTTTTTTTTTCCCCTTCTATTTCGGCAATGCCATTACCACAAATCAATTGCCACACAACAAGGTGGGAGACTCTAATACAAACAAATTACTTACCTATAAATATATATTCACTGCAAAGAATCTCTACAAAATTCTCAGTTTTTTTTTTTTTTTTTTTACAGTGTGTACATCAATTTTTTTTTTCTTCCATAACTTTCTTTCATGCATGGACAGGAATCTGAATAAGAATCTATGTACTTTTTTTAGAATTAGAATCAATGTACTCAGTGTACTTGAATCTATCATTATTCGTTTCATAGGGTACTTTTATAATACGAAATGAAAGAACATGACATACACACAAACCAAACTGCTTCGGTAAAAAAAAAACTACTGAAGAATCAGAATATGTGTACTATTTTTTTTTTTATTCAGACATCTCTCTCTCCTCCAATTTTTAGCAAATCAATTGAAACAATTTTTTTTTCCCTTCTATTTTGACAATGCCATTGCCACAAATCCATTCCCACAAATTTTTTTTCCTTCTATTTCGGCAATGTCATTGCCATAAATCAATTGCCACAATTCCCCCCCCCCCCCTCTATTTCAGCAATGAGATTGCCACACAATTTTTTTTCCTCATATTTCAGTAATGCCATTCCACAAATCAGTTGCCACAAATTTTTTTTTTCCTTCTATTTCGTCAGTACCATTGCCACAAATCAACCACAATTTTTTTTTTTTTTTTTTTTGTTAAAAATTCCTCCCCAAGATTTTGGCAACTTGGTTGCCACGATTTTTTTTTCCTCTCATTTTCGGCAACTTGGTTGCCACAATTCATATTTTCTCTCTTCTCCATTCCCTACAATTTCGGCAACTTGGTTGCCACAATTGGTTTCCCTTTCGGGCACTCCCCCTAGCATGCATTTTGGGCACTTCACGGGTAGGAGCTTGCACTTCATGGGCAAGACTTGAATTTCGGTAATCTCATTACTGAAATTTAATTTTTTCTCTCTCTCCATCACATCACTCATCTTTCTTCTCTCTCATACTTTTTCTTACAATTTCGGCAACAGTGTTACCGAAATTCAGTCTCTTTCCTCATTTTGTTAAATAATTTTGAAGAGTACCTATAACACCAATAAACTCCACTTTTTACAATATTGAACCAAAACTCAAAACTTTTCCCTCGACAAGTTTATGATTCTGTAAACATTTTAACTATTACAATAGTGTTTTGTTTTTTTTCTTTTTTGTTTACGGTGATGAGCTGAGAGAGTCAAGTGCCTCTACTACTAGGACTTTTAGAATAGGCTTTCTAGCTGGAAAGGGAGCAACTTGTTACTCGTGACTTGTGACTTGTGACTTGTGACTTGTCAGCACATAAAATAACACAAATAGAGCGACCAAGTCCGTGAAAAGCCCACTAGTATATTATTTAATAAACTAGGTGATGACGACTTTTTTGCTCTCCTCTAGGGTAGGAGTTCTCTCTCTCGTTGGTATACGAGTCTCTTTCTCCCTCAGGTTCCACTGAGGGTTTGATTTTTATTTTGCTTTTCTCAGCGTTGTTCCTAAGACTTTCACAAGCTATGGCAGATGATGTGATACACAGCTTAGAGGGTATGAAATTGACCATAGAAGAGGAGGAAGTTATATCTATCTCTGATGAGAGCAGGCAGGAAGAGATTGAGAGTTGTACTCAAAGTTTGATTGGTATGTTTCTCACCTGTAAGCCATTTAATAAGCGGGCGGCTCACAGCACACTAAAGAGAGCATGGGGTTTGGAGAGTAAAGTCCAGATTGTGGAGGTAGGGGCAAACCTTTTTCAATTCAAGTTTCAGACTGATTTTGATTTGGAGAGGGTGTTGAGAACTAGGCCATGGACATTTGATAATCAGGTCTTATTGTTAGTCTGATGGCAAGCTGGGATGACTGCACGCAATGTCAAGTTTGATTCAGCGTCTTTTTGGGTGCAAATCTGAGGGGCTCTGTTTAATATGGTCTCTCCAAAAGTGGCAGAGGAAATAGGTAGCCGTTTGGGTGCTGTTGAGGAAGTGGAGAAAAGGCCAAAAAAGGATATCCCTGGCTACTTCATGAGAGTCAAGGTAGCACTATCCTTAGCCAAGCCACTTCGGAGAGGGGCCTTTGTTGCGGGCACAAGTGGGCAGAAGATATGGGTAACATTTAAGTATGAAAGACTTGCTCTGTTTTGCCATCACTGTGGGTTGTTGGGTCACGACCTCAAACATTGTGCTCAATATTTTGTTGTTGCAAAGGGTAAGGGCAATGAAGATGGAGCTTGTCAGTATGGCGAATGGATGAAAGCTTCAGGTAGCAGTGTTCGTTCTCCAAGCCGTAGAGGTCAAAACCGAGATATGGAGGATACTGGGAATGATGAAAGGTGTACCAACCAGCAACAGGTGAATGATGGGGTAGGGGTGGCGTATGGCGGTGGAAGGGGCGAGTCAGATGATAGGGCTGGAGTTGACAAGGGCATTAATGATAATAACGACAAAGGCATTAATGACAATAACGTAAACAAAGAGTTGGCTACAGAAATCGTGCTGGCAAATCCCACAAATTATGAAGAGCAAAGTACGGAAAGAGAAGCTATGGAAAAAAGCAAGTTGGCTGAAACGGTTGGGCCAAGGAAGGATGGGCCGAGAGAATTGGATGGGCCTACAAATGGGAATGGAAGTAATAAGCCTCAGGGGCTTGACAAGCAACGTACGTGGACCAGACTTGTCCGTATGGACTATGGGCCTGTGGAGAATTTAAAGGAAGGTGCAAAATCAGTTCTGGGCAAACGAATACAACAGACACAACAGCAGGTATGTTTTGATAGTATGTTTGAGCAAGAGGGGAAGAGGGTTAAAACTGGAGATGTTTCAATTTCCACTGAAGCGGCGGGGGTGTCGGAACACCCTTGCCGAGCACAATGAGGCTATTAAGCTGGAACTGCCAAGGGCTTGGGAACTCTTGGACAGTTCGAAGCCTTCACGATATCGTGAGGGATCAAGCTCCCATGGTCTGTTTCCTAATGGAAACCAGACTTGATAAAGAAGGTTTTAAGCACCATTGTAGAGATTTAGCTTATCCGAATAAATTTATTGTTAAAAAACCCAACTCTGGTGGAGGCTTAGCATTGGTTTGGAAAGAAGAGGTTCGGTTGGAGGTGATAAATTATACAGACAATCATGTTTTGGCAAAAGTAGTTGAGGATAATGGATTTCAATGGTATGTCTCGGGTTTTTATGGCTGGCCGGAAGCAAATCAAAAACACAAGTCTTGGGCTCTATTAAGACTCCAAGCTCGATACAGATGGTGGTGAAGGGCGCTAAGCTTAGGCTGCAGAATTTCATGGCTTGGCAGGCTCTGTATATTCACAGGAACAGCAACACAGCTGCACATGCGCTGGCTAGACACGCGCGTAATGTAATGGACTATATTGTGTGGGTGGAGGACACTCCCCCAATGATTCTAAAGAATATTCGTATGGATGTAATTTCTATGGGTTTATCCCACTATCAATGAAAGACTTTCAATCTTGACTATCAAAAAAAAAAAAAAAAAAAAGACATCTTTCTTCTCTTGTAAATGGCCTGTGGTGCTGTGTTGGTGACTTCAACGCTTTTCTTCACCCCTCAGAAAAGCTCAGTTGCCATCCACCATCGGCAAAAATGATGGAAGAATTTAGGAATGCCTTGGAGGATTGTCATTTGATTGATTTGGGTTTCCAAGGATATAAATTTACTTGGAACAACAAGAGGCCAGGTGCAGCAAATACTAGAGAAAGGCTCGATCGTGTGGTAGCGAATAAGGAGTGGTTTGATTATTTTTCAGCTAGTACCGTGTATCATATATTCTCTCATGCTTCCGACCATATGCCAATAATTTTACAGACTGGGATGGATAACAAGTTCCTTGGCAGAATTGCTCGGGGGTTTAAGTTTGAAGAACGATGGCTTCTTGAGGAGGATTGTGGGGCTGTGGTTGATGATGCATGGGGCAGTTCAGAGGGGGGAAGTGCTCCAATGGTCAGAATTAGCAATAAAATTAAACACTGTGGGGCAGAATTATATGCATGGGGTTCAACTAGGACAAGACCTGAGGTGGCCGAAATTAAGAGGTTGAAGAAAGTGCTTGAAAGATTACATGAAGGCGACCAAAATGAAGCAACCAGAGCTGAGTTTGTGACAGCCAGTAAACAACTTGATGATCTTTTGCTTAAGCAAGAACTATATTGGGCTCAACGCTCCCGTTTGTCTTGGTTAAAGTCCGGGGATAAAAATACAAAATTCTTCCATTCTAAGGCCTCACAACGGCGTCGCAGAAATTTTATACATGGCATTAAAAATTCGGATGGGGAGTGGGTTGATAAGATGGAGGATGTTGCTGATGTGGCAGTCCAGTATTTTGAGAACTTATTTTCCTCGGGGACGAGTGACCGGATGGAGGAATGTCTAGATGCAGTCAATCACAGGATTTCTTCGGATATGCTTGAGATTTTGTCTAGTGAGTTTTGTGCTGAGGAGGTGAAGACGGCGCTTTTTCAGATGGGACCGACCAAAGCGCCTGGACCGGACGGTATGAATGCTCTCTTTTTTCAGAAATTTTGGCATATTGTCGGTAATGATGTGACAAATGCTGTACTGGATTTTTTGAATTCTGGTATTTTGTTGCCTGAATTAAATTACACCCATATTGTCCTCATCCCTAAAGTGAAGTCTCCGGAAAAAATGTCTGATTTTAGACCTATTAGCCTATGTAATGTCATGTATAAAATAATTTCTAAAGTGCTTGCTAATAGGTTGAAGTTGATTCTTCCCCAATTAATTTCCCCCTTCTCAAAGTGCTTTTGTGCCTGGCCGGTTAATAACTGATAATGTTATTGTAGCCTATGAAACTTTGCATACCATGCACAGGCGGAAAAAGGGTAAAAAAGGAGCTCTGGCTCTTAAGCTGGACATAAGTAAGGCGTATGATAGAGTTGAGTGGTCGTTCTTAAAGGGAATGATGTCCAAATTGGGGCTTCCGCAAAGGTGGGTGGACCGGATTATGAGTTGTGTCACCACTACCTCTTTCTCTATCCGTATCAATGGAAAGGCATATGGGAATTTCAGACCTACTAGGGGGCTTCGACAAGGGGATCCGCTATCCCCCTACTTATTCTTGTTTTGTGCTGAGGCCTTTACATCTCTACTGGCCAGGGAGGAGGGTTTAGGTCGACTCCATGGGGTGTCCATTAGTCGGTATGCCCCTTCTATCTCTCATTTGCTTTTTGCTGATGACTCTCTTTTATTTTGTCAAACTAAACAAGAAGAAGTGCAGGTGATTTCTGATGTGCTAGAGTTGTATGCTGGGGCCTCTGGTCAATGTATTAACCTAGAAAAATCCTCTGTTTTCTTTAGTAGCAATACAACGAGGGTGCAAAGGGACTGGATAAAAAATGTTTTGGGTGTGCAGGAGGTGGAGAAATTTGAATCCTATCTTGGATTGCCCACTTTGGTTGGCCGGTCAAAATATCAAGCTTTCTCTTTTCTTAAAGAGAGGGTTTGGAAGAAGATTCAGGGTTGGAAGGGGAAGTTGCTCTCTAAAGCAGGGAAAGAAGTCCTTATTAAAGCTGTGGCCCAATCAATTCCTACATACACGATGGGTGTTTTTCAACTTCCAGTGAAACTTTGTAATGAATTAAATATGCTATGTGCAAGGTTTTGGTGGGGTCAATGTGGGGATGATAAGAAGATTCATTGGAAGAGTTGGGAGTCCCTTGTTGGGCCAAAGATGGTGGGAGGTCTGGGTTTCAGAGATATTCGTAGCTTCAATCTCGCTATGTTGGCAAAGCAAGGGTGGAGAATGCTGACCAACCACAATTCTCTTCTCTATCGTTGCTTAAAAGCCAAGTACTTTCCCCGGTGCACCTTCCTGGAGGCAGGTGATACTCCAAATAGCTCATATGTGTGGAAGAGTCTACTTGCGGCTCAGCCTATTCTGAGGAAGGGGTGTTGCTGGCGTGTTGGTTCGGGGTCCTCCATTCGGGTGTTATCAGACAAGTGGCTGCCTCGTCACCCTTCTAATAAAATTCTGGTCCCTCCGCTTGAAGTTGAGGAAGATTGGCATGTTTCGGAGCTTATTGATTGGGCTACTTTTCAATGGGACCGAACTTTCATAGATATGGCTTTTAGCAGGCACGATGCGGAGGCTATTTATCGAATTCCTCTTAGTAGACGATGTGTCCCAGATGTGATGTTCTGGCTGCATAATAAAAATGGGATGTACTCGGTGAGGTCTGGCTATCATACAGCAAGGATTCTGTTGAATGAATCAAGTCTGGTGGGTGAGGGGTCTAATCCGGCTTCTTGCAGTGAAGTTTGGGCGAGAATTTGGAAGTTCAACATACCAAATAAAATAAAAGTTTTTGCATGGAGAGCGTGCCACAACATCCTTCCAACGCTTGATAGGCTTCGGCGGCGACGAATAATTGAGAACGACCTGTGCCCCATTTGCAAGCAAGCCCCGGAAACAATTTTACATGCTTTGTGGGAGTGTAGTGCTGCCCAAGATGTTTGGGCTGGTTGTTCTCACCGTGCTCTGCAGAAAGGGCTGACGGACCAAGACTCGGTGTTACAATTGCTCGAAGGTCTTCTGCACAAGCTGCCCGTGGATGCTCTTGAATTTGTTCTGGTGCAATGCTGGCTTATTTGGCTTCGTCGCAACCGGGTTGTGCATGGAGGTTCTCTGCAGGAACCTGATACTTTGAACGTGCGTACTCACAGTTTCCTTGTGGAGTTTAAGGTGGCGCAGTCTCAGCTGGGGCGTCCTGTCTCTGCTGGCCCTTCACTGCCATGGCAACCACCGGAAGGTACAATGTATAAGATGAACTATGATGCAGCGGTCTTCTCTGATGTTTCTGCTTCTGGTATTGGTGTGATGATTAGGGACGCTGGTGGGCTTGTTATGGCTGCTCTGTCATCAAGGGGTCTCGCAGTCATGGATAGCGAGGAAGCCGAGGTCTTGGCTTGTCGGCGAGCTCTGGAGTTTGCAATTGATGCTGGGTTCTCTGCCTTAATCGTGGAAGGTGATAATTCAAACGTTACAAGGTCTATTGTCTCTGCTCAGTCCGATTGGTCTCGCTTGGGGAACCTCTATGATGATATCCGCTGCTTGGCTGGGAGGCTGCGACACGTGGAGTTTCGGGCCATCAGTCGCACTGCCAATGGGGCTGCCCATTCTTTAGCTCGATTTGCTAAACATCTTTGTGAGGAAATTATTTGGTTAGAGGATACTCCTCCACCGGCTCTTGAAGCCTTGTATTTGGACTCTATTTCCTGTTCTGTTTGAATGAAGTTGGTTTGGCTTTCAAAAAAAATAATCCATGAGTCGATATAAATTATTTTATATATAAATGATTTTATTAATGTATGTATATGTTGGTAAACTATTTTTTTGTTTAAATTAGGCAGAAATACTATTTTCGTCCCTACATTTTTATTTGATTTTCACTTTGGTCCCTACTTTTTATTTTTATCGCTTTTAGTTCTTATTTTGAAAAACACATTTCGTTTTGGTCTTTACCGTCATCCCTCTAACGGAAATATCCTACTTGGCTAACAGAATGCACTATTGGCACTCAAATGTCTACGTGACCATTAAAATAATAATAAAAAATTTTAGTTAACATTAAAAAAATCAATGTCAGCATTTAAATAAATAAATAAATAAACACAACAGAAAAAAAAATTAATAAAAAATTCTCAATTTCTAATTTAAAAAAAATAATTAAATTATTTTTTTATATTCTTTTCATTAATTTTTTTGGAAGAACTTCTTTGTATTCTTCCCCAAAACATGACTCATATTCTTAGCAAATTAATCCTTTTTTTCTTGCCTTTTCTTGGTCTTTCTTTTCTTTTCTTTTCTTATATTTTCTTGGCAACCGAACCCAAAATTTTCACAGTAACAAACATTTTCACTTTTCGGTTTTTGGGGTGCCATGCATTATCTTTGCCACCTAAGGATTGGTCCCTTACCAGGTGGGTCGTCTAAGTTCTTTTTCTTGTCTGGCACAGCAGTCTCATCAAACCGGGGAGGCCCCTCAACTTCCATTAACTTCTGACTTTCAATTACCATCTCATCCTCAAATTTCTTAAACAACTCATAAGCTTCTTCGGCTTTAATCTCAGCTTCCACCTTTTTCTTTATTTCATCTGAAGAAAAAATTGCAATTATAGACATATCCAGTAAATGCCAATTTACATTAAAATAAATAATTATCATGTCATTGATATTCACAGATCGGTAAGTCTCTCTCTTTCATCTCTCTATCTCTCATCTCAGTGGTGTAGATCTGGGTTTGTGGGTTGTGGGTTTGTGAGTTTTGTTAATCTGGGTTTGTGGTGAATCGGTGCACTAATCTGTAGCAGATTTGTGGGTTTGTGGGTTTTGATTCCAAAGGGTGGGTTCAAGAGAATGGTGAGATTTGGGGATGGTGGAGATTAGTGGGTTTCCAACTTGGATCAGATTTTGTGTTTTAATGGATTGGTGGGTTTACAACTTGGAGATTGGTGTTGATTTTGTGAACAAAGAGGATGCAGATCTTTTTTTTTTTTTTGGTAAACGGATGCAGATCTTTTGATTTTAGTGGGAGTATGCTGGGTTCAAATTTCTAGATATGCATCCCTATTTTTGGTTTGATTGTTGGTGTATGTTGATTTCTGAATTTTGGTTGGTGGATGTTGATAATTGTTTGATTTAAAGTTTTGAATTTTGATTTATTTGGTTATAAAGAAATTACTGGAAAGGCAAAGAAAAGGAAAGAAAAAAGAATTAATTTACTAAAATTATGAAGAACATGAACAGTAAGAACAAAAGAACATAAATTGATGTAATTTCTTCAAAAAAAAAATGAAAAGAAAAAGAAAAGAAAATTTTATTTTAATTATTATTTAAATAATAAAATAATAACCAATATTTTATTTTATTTTAAAATATTTAAAGAAAAGAAAAAAGAATAACATGGTTTATTTAATATTAAAATGTTGATGTGGCATTATTTAAATGCCAAATTAAAATTTATTATTATTATTTTAATGGCCACGTAGGCGTTTGAGTGCCAACAGTGCATTCTGTTAGCCAAGTAGGATATTTCCGTTAGAGGGATGACGGTAGGAACTAAAACGAAATGTGTTTTTTCAAAATAGGGACTAAAAACGGTAAAAATAAAAAGTATGGACCAAAGTAGAAATCGGATGAAAATGTAGGGACGAAAATAGTATTTCCGCCAAAAAATTATTGAAAAATAAAAAATCTATATATTAATTATGTGTTTAAACAAGAACACTTAAGTATAACTTGTCCATTTAAATAAATTGAAAATTGTTGTATTTGAATTTGAAGTATTGCTCCATTTGAGTTGGAAAAACTTAAGTACACTATTTATATGAAAAACTAATTAAATTTAAATATGTGATTATAATGATTAATGTTATTAGTATGTTAAAAAGAAAAATTATTTTTAATAATTTGATAGTTACAATCAAAGATTAAATATTTGAATATTGAAAGTCTTCATTAGAAATGTTAAAAGATGTCAATTAACACAATACAATGGGCAATTATACCGTACCTCTATTTGTTTTGTGGGGTACGGTACACACTAATAGGCAACCTGCTGTACCAGGTTACCAAAACATTACATTTGATGGTTTCATCTTTACATTGTGCAATTTCAACATCACATGTGATAGTTCTTTTGTCACATTCGGTGGTTCCCTTATTTTTTTTTTTTCTCTCATTTGATTATTTCATTTTCACATTGTGCAGTTCTGACATCACATGTGACAATTCTTTTGTCACATTCAGTAGTTCCTTTTTTTTTTTTCTCACATTTGACGGTTCCATCCTCACATTGTGTAATTCCAACATCACATGCGACAGTTCTTTTGTCACATTCGGTGGTTTACTTATTTTTTCTCACATTTGACGGTTCCATCCTCACATTGTGCAATTCAAACATCACAAGTGACAGTTCTTTTGTCACATTCCGTGGTTCCCTTATCTTTTTCTCACATTTGACGGTTCCATTCTCACATTGTGCAGTTCCAACATCACATTTGATAGTACTTTTGTCACATTTGGTAGTTTTTTTTCTCACATTTGACAGTTCCATCCTCACATTTTGCAGTTCCAACATCACATGTGACTGTTCTTTTGTAACATTTGGTGGTTCCTTTTTTTTTTTTTCCTCACATTTAACGGCTCCATTATCACATTTGGCAATACCAACATCACATTTTACTGTACTTTTGTCACATTTAGTGGTTCCTTTACTTTTTCTCACATTTGATGGTTCTACTATCACATTAGGCAGTACCAACATCGCATCTGACTATACTTTTGTCACATTCAGTGGTACCTTTTTTTTTTTTTCTCATATTTGACAGTTTCATTATTACATTGGACGGTACTAACATCACTTCTGACTGTATTTTTGTTACGTTCGGTAGTATCCTATTTTTTTTCTCACAGATAGTTCCATCGTCACATTGGACAGTACCAATATCACATCTGACCGTACTTTTACACTTAAGCCCACCACTAAAGTCACTTTTTTACTTACTAATTACGCTCATCACAGTAGCAATTTTTATAAAAAAAAAAATAAAAAGAAATTGTAGTTATAGCATTTTCCTCATTTTAAAAGCTATTTAAAAAATTTTAGATCTAAAATCTAAAACAAAATAAACATCCCAAAAGATTAGCCTAACCACAATAATTACTAATAGTAAAGTTAAAAACAGTTAAGCTCAATTAACTAATTTTGCCAAAAACAAACAATCTGACCATTTTAAAAATTTTAAACCAAATATTTTTGTGCTCTATAGTTTATCATTTTGACCATAATGAAAAGTGTCAGTCTCATTTGAGTCAGCAGAGCCTCCACCAGCTAAGTCTGAGAGAGCCCTAATAGCAATGAGAGAGCCCTAATCCACACTAACTCCTTAGTGTAAGCAAGACCTATTGACATATGTATTAGTATCTGTTGGGAAATTTAAACCCCGGTTGATAAAATTAACAAGTTTTAAACTCAAGTTGTTAACTAGATTTATTATGAATAAACCTTATTAAAACAAACTAACATCAATATCATGTCGATATCATGCACAACGGAAAATTAAATAAGACAAGATATGATGATCTAGGAAAACCAATGAATCAAACTAGTTTCACAGTAAAAAACCTGGGGGGAAACATTCCCGAAAAGCAATCTACTATAGTAAAAAGAAGTTTCAGATCTAGTACAAAACTTTTATCCCTAGACTTTACAATCCCCGTAGATGAACTTACAGCAGAAACATTCTACTGCTTTAGAACCTCTGAACTCTTCAATATATGAACGCCACCATTTTGCATGGATCCTAGTAGATGACTAACCAATGATGCACGGCTCCCAGTACGTGACAAACTCGCCAACTTGAAGAAGACTGTTGGTTGCACAGTTCTTCACTTCATCAACAATGAAGATCAAGAAGCACTTGGTTACAAAATCCTAAGGCGTAAAGATGCAGTAGCTTCTTTCAGAGAGAACAAGGAACTCGGTCACTTTTTCATGTGTTCTCCTTGTATTCTCATATGTGACAGTCTTTAAAATAAGCCTTACATATGTCTAGGATTGTGAGAAAAGAAACCTTACACATACATGTCAACATGGGACAAAAATTAGATTTGAAAATTCTGATTTCGTAATTCTTGATAGATACATCTATCAAGTATTGTCGAGACCTCGATAGATAGTATCTGTCAAGAAGCTGTCGAGACCTCGATAGATAGTATCTATTGAGCAGCTGTCGGGAATCTGTCCAGCTTTAATGAACAACTCTTCTTCACTTGTTTCTTAGACAGATTTGCATGGCTTCAATACTAGACTTGAACTCTTGTTCTTTGAAGTATTAAACACATCCTAGATTTACCCAATTACAAGTAAAGTGCGTTTTGTCAAAGTATTAGTCAATTCTATATGACATATGTTCTTAACATGATACACATATGTCCTAACAATCTGTCCCTTTGGCAATCCGTGACAAAAGCACAACAAACAAATAAAATATGAGAAAAGTCATAAATCACTCAACTCATACTCACTTGTTGAATACAATAAAATCTACCCTAACACAAACTCTTGAAAAACATTGCAAGAAGAGAGTTCATGGAATGGAAGACTTTGACAACCTGTATTTTTGAAAAACTTTAAACAAAACTTCTCACGGCATCTTAGTGTGAAACAGAAATTAAAGATTACATACATAAAGAAACATGTGTATAAAGAGAGAGAAGAAACAACACATGTAGAGGTAGGTGAAGAAGACATACATCATCATCATCATCATCGTATATATATATATATATATATATATATATATATTAAAGATAAGCACAATGTATGTAAAAAATGGTCACAAGACCGATGTATAAGAAGAAGAAGCTAAAAGAAGCTCCCTCTAACAAGATGAAACACAACTCCCCCTTACAAAGGCATGTATTTCTCCCTTTAACATGTAGAATCTTAAAAAGAAATCACATGATTGACAAAGGGTACAAGAAGCTAGAAAGCTTCACCTGAGAAACATAAAGATGATCAAGGGGGCACAAGGAATCCATATAAATGCATGAATGTAATAAAACAAGATGCTATGGATGACAAGATAAAAGAAAGATGCAAAACATGTGAAAAACAATGCATGCAAGAGGATCTCGACAGGTTGAGAAGCTGTCAAGTAGCTATCGAGCAGAAGCCAACCTCGATGGCTCGAGAATCTGTCGAGAATTTATCGGCTAGACAGAAAGTTTCTCGATTTATTGAGAATCTGTCGAGAAGCTATCGAGACAAAGTCCAGAAATCTCGATGGATCGAGATTGCGATAACTTCTGTTGAGATAAGAAGAAAAAAGGGGCTTGATAGATTGAAAGCTGTAGAGAGGTATCAAGAAGCTGTCGAGATGCTCATAAACAGTTTTTGAAATAAGAAAAAAACACAGATATGAATGCAATCAAACATGTTACTCAACCAAAGATCCAAACAACATTTTAAGCTCTCAAAAACATCTCTAAAAAAAAAAAGTGTCAAGCATTTAGATCCAAAACGCACACACACACTAAACAAGTCTAACCAATTTTATATTGCAAAAACAAGTCAAGACAGTTTAGTGAACATACATTAACACATGTATTTCTTGTGATTGCCAAATCACATTGTACCTGCACATGTATCAAAGGTAGCAAAGAATATTGCGTGTTGTGTGTGAAAAACATAGATTGCATAAGTGTCTACATGTTATGACTATTTGAGATATGAGAAAATCACTTTAACTCACACACAATCATAACTGCTTGATGGGGACTATCACCTTCAAAGTATATCCTATAACTCCCACATCTCCTAGAAGACACGCTTGCAATCATATATAAAGCATTTTGATTCTTTTTGCTTTTATTTTTCTTTGCATATTTTCTTTTGTAAAGCATATCATGTATGAGTATATAAGAGAGAAAAGAAATACCCAATGATGTTAAGCTTTTGACATTGTATTTTTGCTATGCCAAAGCATATAGATGTCATATCATGATTGGCGGGCAACAGTGGTGAGATGATTATTTATGTCTTTCTCTTAGGATTTTCTAGTCCTTCCCGTCAAAAAGAGTGATACGAGTGTTAAGTACAAGAGATTACTTAATCTTACTCATCATAAACACGAGCCACAAAACTCACTTGCTTAGTTGTGCATAGAGATGCTCATCTAAGTTACCAAAGATACAAAATTTAGAAAACTTTGTTTCAATGGCCATCCAAGGTACACAAGTACCAATGTACACAAAACACACACTGTTTTTGTATTTTTCTAATTTTGTATTTTTGTCTTTCTATTTTGAAAAACAAACAAAATAAAACTAAACAACCAAACAAAAATAGACAAACAACATGAAAGCATGAAAGAAAGATGCAAATGCATGAAAGCATGATTCCAAAAACAGATAAGAAATCAAGCAAAGAGAATCCTACTAGAGATAGAAAGAATTAAACCAGTAGACAACAGAATAAGACAATTAAGTCTTAGACTCCTTCTCACCCACATAGCACGAGTCTTTGGCCGTGAAGATGAAAAGACATATGTCCTAGTATGTCTACTAAAGGACATAGAAGAATTAAAATTCTCCTGAAATTGAATTAAAAAGCTCAAAACTTTTAATAACTCTTCAAACAAAGGTAAAGGTCATTGAGATGAAACCTGTGACTGTTTGGACACTTGCTTTTGAAGATACTACTTAAAGCAATTAGGACGAATGTGTCTAGAAACACCACAATGGTGACAAATATGAGGTCTAACAAAGGATTTAGAATTAGGCAAATCAGTTATGAATTTCATACCTTTATCACTTCTCAGATTGGGCCACAAAGACAGTCCTTGATCCAGAAGCCATGGAAGAGGAGAGGCCGAAATAAACAACATATCCTAAGCCAGTCTTATTAGAACTAGGCTTTTGAGCACTCATTACCTCATCAAGGTTTACACTAGACATCCTTTTTATTTGAGTTCTAGCTTGACTAATCTCAACCTCAAGATTCTTGACCTTCTCTTCTAACGAGGTGTTCTTCACAACAAAAGTCTCAACTAATCTCATATAATTTGACTAACAGATCAGCTTTTTCAGTTTTTATCTCATTAAGCTCTTTTCTACAAAGATAAGAAGTCTTCTCAGATTTTATAAATTCAGTGCATAGCTTATCATAGGCTTCCTGAAGGGTCAACTTCTTGGGTACTTCATTATCAAAAGAATCCTCACTGTCATTACCACTCTCCGCAATCACCTTGTCAGTTGTGACAGCAAAAGCCATAATGTGACCACATTCATCCACATACTCATCAGAAGAGTCATTCTCAGTATCACTCCAAGTAGCATACAACCCCTTATCTTTTGACTTCTTGGTTTTTTCCTTCATAAGGTAGTTTGGGCATTCTATCTTCATATGACCAAAACCTTTGCAGTTATGGCACTAGATAAGGGATTTCTCATTCTTGCTCTTCCTAGAGGATTTGGATTTCCTAAGGGGTTTGTCCTTATCATTTTTCTTAAATTGAAGAAGCTTGATAATCTCATTAGCTATGAAGGTTAGATCTTCATCCTCATCATCTTCATCTTCATCTTCAAAGTCATCAATCTCTTTCTTTATACCCTTAAGAGCCAAGTTTCTACTCTTTCCATCTTTTCCCATTAAACCTAATCCTATCTCATAGGTTTGAAGGTTCCCTACAAGCTCAGTTAAAGAAATTTGATCAATGTCCTTTACTTCTTCAATAGCAGTGATTTTGGCATAGAATCTTTCAGGTAAGGACCTAAGGATTTTCCTAACAATTTTGGATTCTGCTATAGATTCTCCAAGGTTGAAGGCAAAATTCACAATATCCTTGAGTTTAGCATAGAACTCATCAAAGATCTCATCCTCCTTCATCCTTATTTCTTCAAAACTACTAGTAAGTCTTTAAAACTTTACAGTCTTTACTGCCTTGGTACCTTCATAGGTGGTCTCAAGAATGGTCAATGCTTCTTTGGCAACTTCTGTGGATGATATTTTCTTGAATTCCTCATTGGTCACCCCACAAAACAAAGCATTCAAGACCCTACTGTTGAAATTTACCGCTATGATTGTTGCTTCATCCAATTCACCGACGCTTCCTTTGGCTTAATCCAGCCAACTTCAACAGTTTGCCATACTTTTTCACATAGAGCCTATAAAAAAACTTTCATATGAACTTTTCAGTAAGCATAATTAGTGCCATTAAATAAAGGAGGAATCAAAAGAGATTGTCCATGATCCATGACAACGAGGGTCAAGGATCACACTCAGGAAATTAATCAAATCAGAGTGTACCTGCTCTGATACCACTTGTTGAGAAATTTAGACCCTGGTTGATAGAATTAACAAGTTTTAAACCCAAGTTGTTAATTAGATTTATTTTGAATAAACCTTGTTAAAACAAACTAACATCAATATCATGAACAACAAAAAATTAAATAAGATAAGATATGATGACTCAGGAAAACCAATGAAACAAACTAGTTTCACAGTAAAAAACATAGGGGGAAACCTTCCCGAAAAGCAATCCACTATAGTAAAGAGAAGTTTTAGATCTAGTATAAAACCTTTGTCCCTAGACTCTACAATCTTTGTAGATGAACTTACATCAGAAGCCTTCTACCGCTTTAGAATCTTTAAACTCTTTAATATATGAATGCCACCCTTTTGTGCGGATTCCAGTACGTGACTAACTAATGATGCACGACTCCTAGTACATGACTAACTCACCAACTTGAAGAAGATTGTTGGCTGCAAAATTCTTCACTTCATCAACAATGAAAATCAATAAACACTTGGTTACAAAACCCTAAGACGCAAAGATGCAGTAGCTTTTTTCAGAGAGAATAAGGCACTCGGTCACTTTTTCATGTGTTCTCCTTATATTCTCATATGTGATGGCCTTTAAAATAAGCCTTATATATGTCTAGGGTTGTGAGAAAAGAAACCCTATACATATATGTCAACACGAGCCAAAAATCAAATTTAAAATTTTTGATTTCATAATTCTCGATAGATACTTCTGTCAAGCAGCTGTCGAGACCTCGATAGATAGTATCTATCAAGAAGCTGCCGAGGCCTTGATAGATAGTATCTATTGAGCAGCTGTCGGGAATCTGTCTAGCTTTAATGAACAACCCTTCTTCACTTGTTTCTTGGACAGATTTGCATGACTTCAATACTAGACTTGAACTCTTGTTCTTTGAAGTATTAAACACATCCTAGATCTACCCAATTACAAGTAAATTACGTTTTGTCAAAGGTTTAGCCAATTCTATATGACATATGTTCTTAACATGATCCACATATATCCTAACAGTATCATAAATAATATGATGCGGTGGATGACTACTTGAGAAGAAGCAATCCAAACATAATCTATCTCTTGTATTTCTTGATGAAATTGTTTTTATAAACTCTAAAAATTCTTATATATGAAAATGTCATAGCCTTGAGAAATGGTGGTCTTGGCCAAACTTTGATTATTTTAAAATTTTTTATCAAAATAATTGTCCTTCATAGTTTATCATTTCGACAATAATGATAAGTGTCAGCTAGACAAGGCAAAACGGGTCAGAATTTTCTGACCCGACCCAACCCGAAAAATACTTGACTCGAACCCGAATTTTTTGACCCGAAGGAAAAACAGGTTGACCCATGACCCGACCCATGTTTTTTGCGGGTCAACCTGACCTGACCTGCGACTCTACCCGAACCTAAACCATTTTTTAAAACTTTTTTTTTTTGGGTAAAAAAATAAAATAAAATAAAGACAATATTGGTTTAATTGTTTGTTGTGAGTTTTAAGGAAACAATTGAGACATTTATATAATTGCATGCAAATTAATTGAAAGATAAATGGTTGATCTTTCTATAATGAGTAAAGATTTTTAGATATGAAATAGTAAAGTAGATGCTAAGATAATTTGGTTACAGTACAGTTAAAAACATAGATTTAAAATTGTAGACATGTGTGAGAAACATTCACAAGTGTGAAAATAGTGAAGCCAAAGTATCAAATTAACATAAATTATGAATGCTTAGACCTATTTTTTAACAATTTATGTTCAAAATAAACGGCTTTTCAAAATAAATTATGATATTTCCTAGAGTGTGTATTGCTTAACAATGATATGATATTCATAAAAGAGACAATGTATAAATAAGTAAATAATCAAACTTTAATGTATATCTCAAATTGAAATAAAGTGCCAACCACAATTGACAATAGATTATAAAATTAATTTTCAAGATTGTAAATTTCTTATATGTTTTTATTCTTTGTCAAATGAATTATCCAATAAGTCATTTGTAATTTTGTTTTTTTTTTTGGGATGTTGATATTGTGTAGAAATAAAACTTGTGTATTTGTTTTACTTATCTTTGTGTTATTTTGTTTTAGATAGCAAAGTTAGGATTTGCCGATTGACCCGACCTAGCCCACCCGTTTTGCCATGTCTAGTATCAGCCCTTCGGGTCACAAGAGATAGCAAGGTTGAAATGCTGCTACTCTAAATGGTGTCACATAAAGCACCACAACAAATTTAATTTTCCAATTCTTCACAAATCTAATTGTCAACTACATTGCATGTGTGCATACAACACATATGTTTGTGATCATGAATGATAAAAATTCATTCTCCCTTTCAAGAAAAAGAAAATTCACGAAATTGCGGCATTTTCCAGAAAATTCAATCATCAATTTATACAAATCACTGTCATTTGAGTGATTGAAAATAATCATGTAGTGGAATTTTTCTAACATTTTCTATAATTTTGGAACGTTGTTCATTTGCTTTTGAAAGCACTAGATTTGATGTCAACTTGTATCGCAAACATTCCGACCAGTTCTCCTACAAAAAATAGACATTGTTGATAAAGAAGCAATTTAAGCATATTATGTGAAAATTGTAAAATGTGCTTCCAATAAATATATTACTTGAAATATGAAAACAATTAAAACTTAAAAATTTTAAAGATTCACACTGTGGGATATAGAAATTTAATAAGGTAATAATGCCACGTGTCATACCCAAGGCCGAGGAGGCCAATACAGTTTCGAGGAGTCCATACACTCGGACGGTGAAACCGGATAGGCGAGCCATGGCCATGTTAATGGCACATTACCAGAGGGGGCCACACTGTAGAGGAAGAGTTTCAGAGAGAGGGTTGACCCTGACATGATTGGGGGGATGGTAGCTGCAACCACATTTAATGCACCCCACCAAACCCCTAGGCTATATTTATGTGGAGAATATTCCTGAATAGTGCTGTCTTGGTTGCTGCAACTCACAGAGGACTTGAGAAGGCGTTTGATGGGACAAGTACTCGAGTAGTGACCTGTATAATTAACAAATGAAGGGCCAAGATCAGCCAAAAGAGGCTATATAATGTGAGAGATCCTCCAGGAAGAAGGGGAAGGTGCATATGAGAATCTGAAAAACATTGTAACGCAAAGAATTGAAATTGTAATCAAGTCTAAGAATAATATACTCAAGAGCTACTCTCCTTGGACTTCGCCGAGGAAGGATTTATTTGCATAAAACCTATTTTTTAGTGTTTTATTTCAATCTTTAATCCATTTTGGGCGTTATCCAACTCACCGAAACCTAGTTTTCAGCCCACTTTCTAAAAATTCTTTGTATTGGACTCTTTGGACCTTAATCCTGTTACCTTGTGGGCGTAGGATCCAAAACCTGCATTTACACACACAATAGTTATCCATATGTACAAATACTAATTTAGTACGTACCCATTATTTTGTATAGGATTCGAGGTGGGTAATTTTAATGAAAATATGGTAATACCATCAGTAAAGTTGTTTTTCTCCAAATAACTCAATAACCCAATAAATGAAAGATTGATCTAATGTTTAAATTGACATTGAACATAAGATGTACCACATACAGGTCCAACTCAAAGATTCACGCCTTTTGACTGCAAGTTTTTTTCCAACTCATTTGTTAATTTATTTTTTTGACAAGTAATTTTATTTAAAAGTTCAACTAATTTATTATGTAGTTTCTTTTATAGGTAAGTTCTGCACACGCCTCTAAAGAGCACCAAGTCAAGCACATCCGTGCTACACCATATTTCCAAAGGTCAAAGGTTTAGCATATTGTAACTAAAAGGCTACTATAATGGTTTATAAAAAAAAATTGTGATCCACAGTGGCGTTTCACCAAAAAAGTTAACGGTAAGTTCTTGCTCTCCAAATTAGTGACTTTAACCATTGTCCTTCCCAAAGATCAAATATTTACAATATTTTAATAGTTGCAAGTCAGAACTATAACAGCCTAAATCTAAGAGTTAGCCATAGAGTACCAGGGCTATTAAGAGCATTCCTATCAAGGTGGGTAAAATTTTTAGCATATACCACCTCAAATCTCAAAATTTTAGCTTTTAACAACTCATTTTACAATTCACCATACATCAAAGATTCTATATTTTTTAACATTTCATTTAAATAATATAAACTACTCATTAAAATAATAATAAAACAACTACACCAAAATTATAGCAACCAGCCAACTCCCTCCTCCTCCACCACTCCACCACCCCTACCACTGCTTCACTTGCCAAACCACCGTTGTAGCAACCAGATCCACCGCAACCACAAACAACAGCAGAGAAAAAAAAAAAAAAAAACCTCCACATCCACATCCACCGTTGGACCAAAAAAAAACCCACAAACCAACAGCAATTGCATCAGATCACCACCAACCACAGCAAGAAAAAAAGGAAAAAAACCCACAAACCACGGCCAAATCGGACAGCAACCCACAGCAAAAAAAAAACCCACAAACCAAATCAACCAAATCGGACCACGACTCCTTCAATCCACGCTCCGACCCGTGCTCCATGGTTGACCACCAAGCTTCGTCGCACGATTGGAGCCCAATTGGACCCAAGAAGAACCACGCAGAACAACAAAAAAAAAAAAAAACCTCCATCGCCGCCACCGGACCACAGCCATTGGATCCACGATCCATGACCACAATCACCGGACCACAGCCATCGGCCTCCCACAATCGCTGGAGCACAATCATTAGCAAAGCCCACTCATTGGTGAAGCACAGAGAGAGAAGAGAGAAGAAAGAAGTGAGAGAGGAAAGAGAGGGAAGATACTTCGGCCTGGGTTTCGTTGGAGAGAGAGCGTTTGAAAATCCAACCTGGCTTGGCTTGATACTCCGGCCTGGGTTTCGTCGGAGAGGGAGGCGTCGAGCAGAGGGAGAGAGAGAGCAAAGAAATGGTGAAGGGAGAGAGAGAGCAGAGAAATAGGAAATGAGAGGGAGAGAGATAGCAGAGAAGGAAATAGTGGGCCCTCACCTGAATTAAAAAAACAATAAAATTTTTACAATTGATGAACAGTGCGGTCTCAAATTTGAGACCGCACTGTTCATCAATGCCAAAATATTTGACATTTAAAACTTTTGATGGAGGTGTGTTTTTAAGGTTTGGGGTGTCAAATGCCAAATATTTGGCATTTGACACCCTTAATGAGAATGCTCTAAGTTCAAAGCAATTTTTAACACTTTGCATAATCAAAGTACCATTGAGAACTTCAAGAAATGAAGAAAGGCATCAACTTTTGGAGGTACAATCATATTAATCATGTCAATCAGGTTTAAGACAAAAATTTCATGTATCAAGCATTTTCATGTTAATAAATAATAAAAAAAGAAAAAGAAAAGTAACAACAACAATTGAAGACACAATTTGATCTATCTTATTTATACCTTTAAACTTGTGAACCAGATCAATACCGTCAACAACCCGAATTCGTAAATCTGCAGATGTGATGGGAACTTCTGATGAACTACCTGGAGCAAACTGTTTAGATAAATTGATCAGCAACTAAAAAGTATCAACCAAACTTATCTCTCAACGTAAGCATACAAACCATCTTTACAAGTGAAAATCAGCTGAACAAGGAGAGTATAAAATGGAAAGAAATCGGCAAGCTAATTGTAGTTGAATTTATAATAATCTCATAAAAAGTACAAGATGGTAGAGCCACCTGATTACCTGGAAACCAAAGATTTTCTTGTGATGAGATTTCTTCTTCTTGTTCTGCAAATTGATTTGGCTTTTTTGTTGCAACTTATTCTCTGAAAGTATGAATAGATAAAGAAGTTATTAACAGTTAGGGCCAAAATGGCAAAATAACCCTTTTGCCGAAACTTTCCAGCAAAATACATCATATTTGAAACTAATAATTGAATTTCTAGAAAAAACCAGCATGCAACTCGAGTTCCGTGATTTTTTTTTTTTTTTAGTTTGATTGCCTATAACTCGATTTTCGCCAAATCAAGTTTTTCATTGAAACTTGATTTTTAGAAAATCGAGTTTAAAACAGGGACATATCCCTAAATAGTTTCAAAGATTGAGCATTTTGCTGGAAAGTTTCGGCGAAATGGGTATATCTCCATTTTGGCCTAATAGTTAGTGCACACACAGAGAGCTTTCTAAACTAGTACCAGATGTATTGTATAAATGGAAACCCCCCTTGAGTGAACCAACTTGTGCACCCTTCTAAAACCAACAAATTTCTTGAGCCAATTGAAGAATTGTATTTTATATAACTTGAACTTTTGTCTTTGATATCAACAGTATTCATGATACCAATTTAGTGTAGAAGTCACTTGACTGTATTGGCAAACAGAGCAACTATTACTGCCATTTAATGAGAGGCAAATCTCATGGACATAAACCTTAAGAGTTCTTTGCATTTTGCATAACTGTCCTCATATTCTGAAGTCCTAGATGAAAATTATAGTGCAAACATTGTTGTACCCATCAATATCATATTTATTGCAAAAATGCAAACTTTTTAAGCTCTCTTCTTTTATGATTACTACATTTTTTTTCGTTTTCTTTTGTTTGCTGAAGTACTATGTCTGTTAGGATAGCTTGTTTCTCATGGAAGAAAGATGTTGTAAGTCTCTAGAATTATTACTACTTTCATACCAAGGTTCCATAAGTTTTTATTTTGACTGTTTATTATCATTTTCAAAGATTTACATATGGAAACTATGATGATGATGATGATGATAATAGTCATCATAATAGACATGGTTTTCTTTTTTTCCATAAGTTCCAATAAAGGCTATTTCTCTAAAAAACACTAAGAACACAAGCAAATCATTAACATAGAATACTAGACATGGTTTTCTTTCTTTTCTGGAAGAATTAAGACATTATCCTCAGGCACAAATGCAAAGCTCAGTCAAGCATGGCTGTCGATGCCCGGCCTCGATTGAAACGGGGTGGAAAAACCGCCGCCGTTGTCACGGGCCCTTGTTCGAACACCCGCCATGGCGATAGCTCCTACGCATGTGGGACCCTGTTGGAAGGCCCCTCTCAAAATGTGTATATATGGTGTTGTTCACGCGGAGCTTCGGGTGCTCTCTCTCTCTTGGTGGAGGAAGGTAGGTCTACCTTTAGTGTTATGGTAGGAATCTAGGCCAAATTTTAGGTCATTACTAAAGGTAAATGGAGTTGCCACCAATCATTGGGTTTTTTCTAAGGTGTGATTGGTCACCTATTTCTAGTTAATTTTATTACCAATCCTAGGTTAAGAAAAATGGCATTTTTACAAATCTAATGTGGATGGAAAAAAATCTTGATTCTTAGATCTGGAAGTTTGGTTATGTGTGGGGAAGGTGTTAGGCACCCCACAACGCCTGTCCAAGGACAGTCCTTTGTTTTGATAAAACCTTAATTTTCAAAAATTGGCAGTAAAAAACATGATTTCGGCATTGGCTTTCGAGACTTTTCATACTTGTGGTTCCAATCTATGCTTTTCTATGGCATTCGAGCAAAATGCCAGATTTCCATGGCGAAAATCCGGCGACATGTCACCTTGCTTTCGTAGCGAAAATTAGGCATTGCTCGCCTTAGGTGACACGGACTATGATGATCACACCGGAAAGGGCGAGCAGGTATATATGTACATACATCATGCACAATGCAAGCACGCAGAGCAAGAAAGTAAATGCCTAAATCCCTAGAGCATAGCCCAAAATATAAGTGCAAGAAAGTAAACAGGGGTCGCCATACTCTAGAGATGAGGATGAATGGTACAAGGTATGATATACCTAATACAACCCATCTAAAAGAGAAAGGGAAGAGGAAGAGAGGGGTTTAAACGAGTACATAACCAAATGGGGAAAACTAAACCCCTAAACCTACTAGCTACCATTGCTCGGCTCATATCAACATGCTTGCGTCTACGCCCTTTTTGCTTACGCCTAGGAGACCGTGCCCTAGCTCCAAGCGTCCTCGCTCCATGTGCATACAAGCAAAGGCAAAGACAAGAAACCAACAGACAAGCAATGGAAGGAAAATGTACAAAGAGCGTATGAAAGGGGCATAAAGTAGATAAACATGCGAGAAAGCAAACACACAACACAAAAGGGAAAACAAGCAAGAAAACACACAAAAGGTGGTGTCTGCGAGGGACAAATGTAGGTTTGGATCGAATGTCCATAACTTCATTGTGTTGAAGCATGGACGACACACTAGTAAGCAAGACTCATGCATTGACATGTAAGCAAGCATGTCAAGATGCAAAGAAAGCCAACGGGTGGCACAAACAAGCATGGTAAGCATATCATCGCACGGTGCGGGAAAGAGAAAGGCACGCATGGAGCGACCTGGCATCCGAAGATGCATCCCAAGTGGTTACACCCAAATGAGGCTTCGTGGGCGTCGGGTATAACCACACAACCACAAACCCTCTAAGGGCATCAAGCGTGGCAAAGCCCAAAACAAGAGAGGCTAACACGAGCATAAAGCATGGAAGCAAACGAGCATAGACATGCAAAAAGGGGGGGATCCAAACCCTTTGATACGGGCCAAGGTATATGGCGGATGAAAAAGACCACAGGGTCTAGATCGGGTCCTAAACAATAGGCCAAAACACAATAAAGAAAGACAAAGTGACAAAAGGGCTACAATAGCACATGGCATGACAAACATAGCCTAGGCCTAGGCATGCAAAGCATGTAGAGAACATAGATCCAAGCACACAATCATATGAGAACATAGATCTAGACATATAGGCATAGAAACATACATGTAAACATGTAGAAATTTAGCACATAAACATGGAAGAACATGAATCCAAGCATATAAGCATGTGAAGACAAGGATCTAACCATATAGCATGGAAATAAACATGTAATAGACATAGATCCAAGGAAGGCATAGCCAACAATGTCATACAAGCATGTGAGCATGTAACCCTAACATCAACCTAGAACTAAAGTAGGCATAAAACGTAGAAAAACATGGCATAAAACCCTAGGCATGTAGATCTAGACATATAAGCACGTAAAGATGTAGATCTAAGAATGAAACATGGCAAAAAGCATAAAAGGCATGGAGATTTAAGCTAGAGACACAAAGAAAGCAAAGAAACATGCTAAAGAAAGTAATAAATCATGTTATTAAGGCATAAAATCAAAATAAAAGTTAGAAAAAGATTTAGATGGTTAAGGGCGTGGATGATAGCTAGAAAAGCTACATCCACACCCTTAAACCTCAAATTCAAAGTATAGAACCAAGGAAAGGAAGATTGGGTATAAGAACAATACCTTGTGTTTTTGGTGAAGAGAGAAGAATCAAGAAACTTTGATGTGTTTTTTGGTGTTTGGAAGAGAGAAAAAACGTGTAGAGAGGCTAGGTAGAATGCGAATTTTAGAAAAAAATCTGTCCTCCCTGTTTATGGGGTGTATGGGGCTATTTATAGCCCTGGGCGAGTTTTTTGAGGCAGCGGCACTTCCCCAAAATGAATGGATCCCGATACCCCTGGAAAGATCTTTACTTCCTGTTTCTGAAAAGGTATGGATCTTGAAAATCCAACGATCGAATCGAAAGTTATGGCTCTCAGAAGTTTGCGGTGCATCAATCGGCGCGTCATCCCGGTTTTCGTGATATCTCGGCCATTCTAACTCCGATTTCGACCCATGAATAGTCGTTGGAATGAGAGTTTGATAATATTCACAATGACGTTGATTTCAACTCGTTCTGACGACTGAATCAAAATTAGGGTTTTTAGGCCCACCTAGACTTTGGGTCAAACTTGGTCAAAGTGGCTAAAAATCCCCGAGAAGCTCGAGTTTGAAGAAAAACTATGAAAAATGTTGTTTTATGAAATTTTGGACCTCATTTGACCTTCGATTAAACCAAGGGCCGACTAGGGGCGTTTTGGTCATTTTAGCGAAAAAATGCACTTCAGGTGCTCTGGTGCCCGAACGGGTTATGCCACATTGTTCTAGATGTTCTTGTGGTTCCGTAGAGAGAAAATGATATTTTTGGATTTTCTGGGGTTCGACACGCAAATCAAGGGCAGACAAAATATGGTATCAACAGCTGCCCCTTATTTATCTGATATCTCGAGTGCAATGAAAGGTGTCAGATAAAGAACATGATTTCAAACTTTGTTGCCCCCAAATTTGCGTGCATAGACTGTTCATGGATCGAGACTGGACTTTGCCTACTTGGCTCGATCTATCGCAGCTGCTACAAAAATATTTTCCGGCCGCGCCTCTAAGCTCTAGGAGAGGAGAAAGGAGAGGACTTTTTTTTTTTTTTTAAATTTATTTATAATTCTTTTAGGGTTTGACCGAGTCAGCATTGACTGGGTCAATGTTGACCTGGGTAGTCCAAGGCCTATAAATGGCCCTTTGGCCCCCTTTCGGCTCATTTCATCTCTTTCTCTCCACTCCTTACTTCTTACAAAAACTCTGGAGTGCTTGGAGCTTAGCGGGTCCGTCCTTTCAGCTTTGGTTTGCCATTTCCGTCTGCCGCTTTAGTCTTTTCTACACTTGAGGTCAATGTCGATTTTCCTTTCTCTTCTTATTTTTTCTGCAAAATGTTAGTAGCAATACTACTAGAGATGCATGCTAGCATTTATTTTATTTTTGAAAATTTCAGAATCACATATTTTTACTATGATTTATGCCATGTTATCTTAGGAAAATATGCGTGCATTTTGTTTTTGATATATGAGTGCGTGAGGGGTTGTTTGGGTGAAAAAAAAATGTTCACTCATCACTCAAATATCATCACTCTATACCTCATTTCCTATAACTCAATAATCCCCAAATATTTCCAAAACCTGGTTTGGCACCTAAAACTCAGTTCTGTTTTCAACTTTAAAAACTCAAAAACGTGGAACCCATCCTCTGACCATGCTACCATTGTTCCATAGGTATGTCTTCTTCTTTATTCATTTTTTTAATAAATAAAAAATTGACTCTTTCTCTCTGTCAGTGTCTTCTTCTTTGAGAGTGGCCACAGTGCAGGTGAGAGAGTTTTTTTTTTTTTTTTCTTCAGCTGAAACACCATCTTCCTTTAAATTCACCAGTCCTCAGTCACCATCTTCATCTAAAATGGTGTGCAGTCTAAGCTTTAAATCATTTATTTATTTATTTATTGAATCCAAGTCAAGCTGAGCAGTGAAATGAAAAGGTTACCAAAGACCCTTGGCATCCTCACTGAAAATTTTCAGTACAAAAGAAAAGATGTTAAGGAATATGTAATTAGGGATGTAATTAATTCCAATCCAAGGGTCTTTCGTTTTTATTATTTATTTATTATAGATAGTAGGAGTGGGGGTTGATTTGAACCACGAAGAATGTTATTAGTTATTACCAAAACTTGTACATTGTGAATTGTGAGATTTTTGCTTTCTCGGATTAGTGAATTGCATATTTAAGCCCCATTTTGGCGAGTCATAGTGGGTTAGATTTGGAATGGAGGTGTTGGTGGAGTTTGAGTTGGGAACTGGGTTACAATTGGGAAGAAAAAGAAAGATTTTAGGGAAAAACTTTAAAAGTAGAGAGAGAAAATCTGCAAGAAAAAATCTCTCTTCATAGTTTTATTGAGAATTCATAGACCACATCACCATAACTACAGTAATATTGAAAGGCCAGATTATTAGCTAACCAAGATCAAGCAATCCATGGGTTGCGTTTGGGGTTTTGCGAATCTTTGGAAGGACGTTATGGTGACCACGGACTTGGTGAATTTAAAGGAAGATGGTGTTTCAACTGAAGAAGCAATAGATGTGGAAAAATAAAAAATAAAACTCACGGCTTGTTGCAGCAGAATCTAGAGGTTAAGAATGAATAGTGCTGAGAATGGCTTTTAGAGAGCAATATCACCTTTCGGAAATAACAACAATGGAGGCTGAGAATGAATAGTGCTGTAGCCGTTGGCTAGGCATTATTGCTCTGCCACGGATGGGACTTAACATGTGGGTGGGACCCACTAAGTTCAGTAGAATTACAAAAATGCTATCATAACTCAGTTTCCATAACTCAAAAACACCCAAAATTTATTTTCAGTTTTGCTAACTTATCAGAGAATTGAGTGATGGAAACAAAACTTGAAAACACAGCCAAATAGATTTTCTCTCTGTGGGACTCACTAGTTTTGAGTTATGGGTGATGAAAACATAGTGATGGGTGATGAAATCTTGCAAATCCAAACAGCCCTTGAATATGCAAGAATTTAAATGCTAAAAATAAAATGCGGGGATATGGGTAAGGGGACTAACCTGGTAGTCAGGATTAACGGAAATGTGATTCAGAAATTCTTGAATGAACGTGGGTCCGAGGACACGTGTCACTTGTTCACCCACCATAGATTAGGAGTTCGGAAAATTTCTTGAATGAATGTGAGTCCAGAGACGCTTGCCGCTAGTTCACTCGCTATGAAATGTGAGCCCGAGGACGCTTGTCATCGGTTCACCCATTGTAGGATACGAGCCTAGAGACGCTTGCCACTAGTTCACCCGCCATGAAATGTGAGTCCAGAGGACGCTTGTTGTTGGTTCACCCACTGTAGGATACGAGCCTAGAGATGCTTGCCGCTAGTTCACCCACCATGAAATGTAAGTCTAGAGACGCTCGCCGCTGGTTCACCCATTGTAGGTGTGAGAGACTAGAAAATTAGGCCTCTCAAAAAAGAGAGATATTTTTGTTTGTTTTTTAGCGCACCTCTCTTTTTGGGTAAGTGGTGTGGAGTTGCCATTTTTTTTTTTAATACAAAAATAAGAAAAACTAAATATAAGTACATGACTGAATTGTTTCCTTTCATTGATTGAATAAAAAAAATACATGTTTGAGAAACTGAAAAAAATTAGATCTGTTTTTGTTATGTAAAAAAATTGATTTCAGCTTATAAAAAAATTAGATCTGTTTTTATGATGTAAAAAAAGTGGTTTTTGGAGAGAAAATTCAGATATGTTTTTATTTAATTAAAACAAGTCTTTTATTTTATTTTTAAAAAAATCAGATCTGTTTTTAAGAACTTGGATAAAAGAATAAAGATTTTTTGAGAAGAGAGTTTCATTCATGAAATAAATTTATGCTACATGGACTAAACAAAACAAACACAATCACGCATGATCTTTTTCTTTATTTCAAAATCCGCACATGTTAAAAAAATTAGATCTGTATCTAAGGAAGATACAAACCAGTTTTTTATGATAAAAAATTCAAATTTGCATTTAATGAAGATGTAAACCAATTTTTTACGTGAGAAATATTCAGATCTGCATCTAATGAAGATGCATATCCTTTTTTTAAAAGAAAAAAAAAAGATGCAGATCTATTAAAGATGTAGATCTGTTTTATTTTGAAGAAAAATCTAGATCTACATCCAATGAAGATACAAATTTGTTTTATTTGAGAAAAATTCAGATCTACATCTAATGAAGATGCAAATCTGTTTTTATTTTGAGAAAAAGAATTGTCAGTGTGCAAAATTTTGAAATTAAGAAAGAAATCACAACAATACTGGAAGAATTAAGGACATGTTTTGACACAATAAATCAACAGTTCATGATATGAGTACTTGAAATAACTAAACTAAAAAAAAAAAAACAAACATACGTCATCACCATAAGAGAAGCTTAAAGAAAAGATAAGGGTATTGAAAACAACCTCTTGCATGGAGCACTTCTTGTTCTTGAGAGGATATTTTAGGGTTCAAAGAAATTTATTCAATTCTCTTTGAAACCTAAAAACCCTAATTAAAGAGAGAATACTAGAAAAGGGGAGTGAGAAATTTTAGAGTGTCCAAAGGTGTCTCTCCTTGAGCCTAAAATAATGTGTTGAATTTTGAGATCCAGTCCCTATTTATAGAGACTGGAATGCTTAAAAAATAAGCAACCATGGGTAGAATGCGAATCGGGACGCGTCTCTTTGCGAAAAAGTTGAAAAGGGTGTGCCTTATCGGCACTAGAAGAGAATTGGGCCAAAGCCGAAAAGTGTGCAATTCGGCACTCCAAAAGTGCCAAATGGTACTCTTGGGTGCTGATCGCACTTTTGTGTTCGGGTGTGTTTTGGACTCCTTTTTTAGGTTTTCTTGATCCGGTCCTTGCACTTAGACGTGTTTTCAATCCATATTCTAAGATTTTTATCTCTTTTCTGGATAATTCAAGTCGTTTCAGGAAAAATTATCTTGTAGATAAATACCCTAAAATAAATCTTGATAAAGTTCAGATTATCCACAATTTTATTATTATCCAATTATCCTTTTATTCCTATGCAAGCAACCCTATTTTAGACACTAATTATCAACCAATCACAAAATTATTTAATTAGTTTTAATTTTTTAACCAATCAGAATTAATCTAAATTAATCATGCGTGGTTGACTCTACCTAGACACATTGCGTGTTGACCGTGTAAACTTGATCGCGTGATATCTTTCGATTTGACGATTTGATTTGAAAATTGGACATAGCGTTGTGACTGTTAGAATCCCAATATCATTTTTATGATATGCAATGGATGAATTAATGTATGTAATGCAATCATGATTTTTGGGGTACACGGATGGTTATTCCAGTCATCTTCCTTGATTAAATCATGGGTGCAAAATCGAGTGTCTATAGAATGCCCCTCATTGATAGAGCTTGAAAAGCGAATGTCAATGTAAAACCATCCCCCTAACCTATTTGAGGTTGAAAAACTAAGCGAATGTCAATGTAAAACCTATTTGAGGTTGAACTTTCAAAGATTACCTAGCCCCCGAACCTAAAATCTTGGAACATCGAACTAGTGCCTCACCTTTTCACAAAATTGAAAATTGCAAATGCTTGACCTACTTGATAGCTGATGAACTTTGGAAATGATTCTTGACAATTGTTGTGACCGAGAGGCTTTTTCATCCTGATCTTGATAATGGAGTTGTCTGCGACCAAGGGGCTTGATCTTGATGAAGGTAGTGTCTGCGACCATGATCTTGATCTTGGACACGTAAATTCCTACGACCAATGAATCTGATCTTGACTGAGGTAATGTCTGTGACTACGATCTTGATCTTGGCTACGTAGGTGCCTACGACCAATGGATCTGATCTTGACTGAGGTAATGTCTGCAACCACGATATTGATCATGGATACATAAATTCCTGCGACCAATGAATTTGTTCTTGACTGAGGTAATGTCTGTGACCACGATCTTAATCTTGGATACGTAAATTCCTGTGACCAATGGAACTGATCTTGACTGAGGAAATCAAGGGCTTCTCATCCTTGAAACAAAGTTGTTGCCTGCAAAAGTCAAAATTTGGAATTAGTCTCTAACTGATGAGTGTTTTGTTGTTCCCTTGTTTTTTAAGATGTGTGATTTTCATTTGCCTCTTATTGATTTGAACTTTTTTCATTTTTATCAAGAAACTTTTATTGGTTTTTGGAGTTTCTTTGAAAAATATATATATATATATATATATATATATTTTTAAAGCATTGATTTTTGAAGCTTGGAATTGGACACTGACAATTTTGAATTTGAAACTTGAAATTTTGAGACTTGAGATTTTGGATTGAGAGTTGAAATTTGAAGCCTTGAGATTTTGAAATTTTAGGCTGGAGATTTTGAAATTTAAAGCTTGGGCTTTGAAACTTGAAATTTTGAAAATTGAAACTTGGAATTTTGAAAATTTGTGACTAGAAATTTTGAACATAAAATCTGAGGTTTGAAATTTTTGCAACTTGAAATTTTGGGAAATTGAAGATTTAAAAAAAAAAAATCGGGCATTTAGAGAAATTATTATTATTTATTAAAAACTTGGAAATGAAAATTTTGAATTGAAAACTTGGGATTTGGAGTTCAAAGAAAACTTGAGAATTTGAACTTGAAGTTTAATCCTTAATCCATTCCAAAAAAAAAAAAAAAAAAAATCATCCTTTCTTCTCTCTCTTTTTGTTTTTTTTAAAAAAAAATTAATTTTTTGATTTTTCTCTATTTTTTTTATTTATTATTTATTATTTATGATGATATGATTTTTTTCTTTTTCGGAGTGGGAAAGAAAGGGAAATAAAAAGAAAAGAATTGTTTTGGGAAGTTGACTGAGTCAACTTAGTTTGACTGAGTTGACTCAGCAACTCAGTTGATGCTTTAATGTGGGGGGCATATCTCTCTTTTTTGCTTTTTTGTTTCCTCTTTCATCACATTCTCTTCCTCCATTAATACTATACACATTCTTCTTTCAATTGATTTTTCTTCTTCCTCTCACCATTTCTTAAAAAAAAAAAAAAAAAAAAAACACTTTTCTAAGCTTTTCAACCTTCCCTCATCCATCTCCCTCAATATTTCTTTAGATCCTTGTGTTTTTGAGCACTTTTGCCACACACCAATTTTTGGTGAAACCCATTTTTCTTTGCATCAACATGTCTTCTTCTTCCAATGGATCCCCTTTTCTTACTTTTCATGGTAAGAAATATGATCCAACATTTGATTGGCATGATGAGGAGGAGCTCCTTTAAGACCCTAAGACCCATGCTCCATATTCTCACATGGACATCAAGGTGAGTTTTTCTTTGGGTTTCTTTGCATGGAAAAAAGTTGTTTCATGCTTTATTGAAAATTTTGATAGGCCAAAAACATATTGACCCCTTGTGATTAAATTAATTGATCAATTAGCCAAGTTATTAATTAATCAAATTAACATGCAAACGCGTGGTAGCACAAACAAATCACCAATAAACTAATTATGCAGCGGAAAATAAATAACACGGTGATTTGTTTACGAATGGGGAAAACCTAACGGCAAAAACCCCACCGGGTGATTTTCAGGTCACCACTTCCGAAATTCGACTATTATGACAACAAGCGGTTACAAGTAAAGGAATCCCAAGTACCTTACCAACCTACAGTTGAACCCTTACCCCAATACCCAATTGGATTTGTTTTGTAGTGACAATTTTCCCTTTTGATGCAAGGCTCCCAAGTACGTGACTAACCAATGCGCGGATCCCAGTACGCGACTTCAATCACCAACTAGAAAGAGTTGTTGGCTGCAAAGTTCTTCAGTTCATCCACAATGAAGATCAAAAAGATGTTTGGTCACAAAACCTAAAAGTACACATACACAACAACTTCTTCAGAAAAGATGAACTAGGGCAAAACTTTGTCTCCGGTCACAAATTGCTTGAACAAACTTTGCTCAATGCTTGTGCAACTTGTGTCCTCTTTGATGGCTCTTAAAACAATTCTTTTATATGTCTAGGGTTAGGAAAAAAGAAGGCCCAAACACATAAACACGGATCACAAGAAATCAGATCAGAAATTCTGATTTTTGTAAACCTCGACAGATAGAAGCTGTCGAGCAGGTGTCGAGCACACGGGCTTGAGCAGCTTTCTAAACCTCGACACATGCTAGCTGTCGAGCTTTAGTAACCTTGCACTTTCAGCTTGTTTTCTTGGACAGATTTGAAGGCTTCAACACTTGATCTTGAAACATGATTTCTTGAAGTATTTCAACACATCCTAGATCTACCCAATTACAAGTAATGTGCATTTTGTCAAAGGATTAGCCAATTACATAAAAGAATGACATATGTTCTTAACAAGTGAACCACATATGTCCTAACAGTTTCCCCCTTTGGCAATCCGTGACAAAGCCATAACAAACAAATGAACATATGAGAGAAGTCATAAATCACCCAACTTATATTCACTTGTTTAATACAATAAAATCTATCATAACACAAACTCTTGAAAAACTTTGCAAGAATAGAGTTTATGGCAAGTAGACTTTGACAACATGTATTTCTGAAACACTTTAAACAAAACTCATCAATGCATCTTAGTGTAAAACAGAAATAATAGATTGCATACAAGTATAAGAAGCATGTGTATAAAGAGAGAAAAGAAACATACATCAACATATAAAGAAGATAAGTACAATGTATGTGAAAAACTGGTCACAAGACCCAATGTACAAGATCAATGTATCTAAAAAGAAAGAAAAGAAAAGATACATCATATCCTCACTACATCCCTCATATCAACGACACTCCCCCTAACAAAAATGTCCTATACTAACTCTCTCCCCAAAACTACTCCCCCTTTTTGTCACGAGTGACAAAAGGTAAGAGTGTCAAGTAGACATCTCATCGTTAGAGATAGCATTTCCATCATCATCATCCGAAGCATCATCATCATCGCCATCATTATCATCATCCTCAGCATCAGAATCAGAAGCCACTAGAGGTGGTGGTGAAGGAGTAGCCTCAGGAGCAAAACCACTCATAGTTGCCCTGCCGTCGTGGAATACGACCAACATGAACATTCACCTGATACAACTCAGTAAAGAGTGTATCACGGCGAGCATCCATGCACTGCAACTGCGACATGATGTCTCCAAGTGACACATCGCCCATGGAAGGAGCAGATGTAGATGGAGCAAAATGAGATGGTGCCGAACAAGATGGAGTCGAACTAGAAGAAGGTGATGCTGACTTCTGTCGCGACCGAAACTGTGCCTCACTACGTTTTATGATAGCGGCATCTATGACACACATGAAGGTGAAGTGGTCGGACATAGGAAAGGGAACGAAAAAATGGCGTAAGATCCTCGTGATAGCAGAAGGAAAGATGAGCTTATCACGGGATGCCGAATCTAGATGAACATCTATAATAGAGAGAATGAAATGAGAAGGGAAGTCTATAGTAAGATGCTCAAGAAGGGACAACAAAAATCGAGCATAAGGCTCTGTAATGGAGTTGTAGTGAAAGAGATGATGGAGTACAAAAGTCATTACCATGTTCAAGAATCCAGGACCTTTAGCAAAAGGCCGACATGGTGTAAACTGATGCTCACCCCACTCAGAAGGGTGCTCACAAAAAACAGATATGAGCTCATCCTTGGACACAGTCCTCAGATGCTCACAACAAAGATAGTCAGGAAACTCTATCCTAGGAACCCGAAGCACATCCGCAACAAGTTAAGGTGTGATAGGGATGTGCATACCTCGAACGTGAGTGAAGAAAAGAGGTACTGAACGATCAATCCCGTGCATGTTAGAGTAAAACTCCTGGATAAGCATGAGAGGACAAGTGACCGGGACGTCACACAGTGACTCCCATCACCTACTGTGAATGACAGTGGGAAGGTCGGTGTCGGCGAACTCCACCAAAATGACTTGGCGTTCCAAATGAACACCTCGTCTAGAAAAGTTCTCCGAGAAAGCCTTTCGGGCATCCTCATCACGGAACTGAATGTTAGAAGGAGTATGATCAGAATAAGACGAAGCCCCGGAACGAAGAGGGTTCAGAGACGGAGTAGATTTAAGCTTAGGTGCCATAGACACAACTAACGTAAACAGACAGAGAGGGAGAGAGAAAGAGACAATCAGAAAAGACCTAAAGCAATTCAAATATAACAAGTATATTAAATAGAGAGTACGTATGCATGGGGAATGCATGAACATGTGACATGCAAAAGAAATTTTATCATGGGCTCAGCCCAATCCAAACCTACCAGAACACAAGCATATAGCACACATCTAAATGCATGAAAATATCATTATAATGCAAATGTGATGCAATGTATGAGATTTTAAAAACAGTTAAATGAAAACCCGTCCCAAAATTACAAGAAACACTCATCAATTTCAAAAAAACCCCAAAATTCTTCAAAAACCCCAAAACCTAGATTTCAAATCATGAAATGCATGAAGAATGAAGAGATGAGAGAGCATACCAAGTGATTTGGAGCAAAGAAAGGCTGAAAATCACATGGGTTAAAGGTTTTGAGTGAGAAAAGAGAGTTTGGGAGGTGAACAGGTGCGGATAGATCAAGAGAGATCGAGAGAATGAGAACTGGCTCGCATGAGGAAGCTTAAATAGAACCTCTGTAAAGCTCGATAGATACAAGTATCGAGAGGTGTCGAGATATCTGTCGAGGAAAATGGTCGTCGACAGATTCAGGTGTCAAGGAGGTATCGAGGAATAAAACACCAGAAATGAAACAGAAGCTCGATCGATCGGCCAGGTATCGAGAAGCTATCGAGGAGGCAGGAGCTTTCTCGATCGATCCACCAGGTGTCATGGAAGTGTCGGGATTGCGATAAGAAAAAGCTTGAGAAGCTCGACAGATAGCTAGGTATCGAGGAGGTGTCGAGCCAGCCTTGAAAAACAGTTTTTCGAGAGAGAAAAACATAGACAAGAATGCAATCCAACATGCAACTCAACCAATGATCCAAACAACATATTAAGCTCTCAAAACATCTCTCAACAAGAATTTTTAAGCACATGGATCCCCAAAAACACACACACACACACACACTAAACAAGTCTAACCAATTTTATATTTCAAAAACAAGTCAAGACAGTTTAGTGAGTATACATTAGCACATGTAAAACCTTGTGATGGCCAAATCACATTGTACCTGTACATGTATCAAGAGTAGCAAATAATATTGCGTGTTGTGTGTGAAAAATATTGCAAGATTGCATAAGTGTATACATGTTATGACGATTTGAGATATGAGAAAATCGCTTTAACTTACACACAATCATAACTGTTTGATGGGGACTATCACCTTTGAGGTACATCCTATAACTCCCACATCTCCTAGAATACACGCTTGTAATCATATTTAAAAGCATTTTTGTTTTTTTTTTTTGCTTTTTATTCTCTTTGCATATTTTCTTTTTATTTAGCATATCATGCATGAACATATAAGAGAGAGAAAAGAAATACCCATTGATATTTGACATTCCAATTTTGCTATGCCGAAGCACACAAATGTCATTGACACTGCACTTTTACTATACCGAAGCAAACATGTGTCTTATTATGATTGGTGGGCAACAGTGGTGAGATGGTTATTTATACCTTTCTCTTAGGATTTTTTAATCCTACCTATCAAAAAGAGTGATACGAGTGTTAAGTACAAGAGATACCTTAATCTTACTCATCACAAACAAGAGCCACAAAGCTCACTTGCTTAGTTGTGCATAGAGATGCTCATCTAAGCTACAAGAGATACAAAGTTTAGAAAACTTTGTTTCAATGGCCATCCAAGGTACACAAGTACCAATGTATACAAAACACATTGTTTTTGTATTTTTCTGATTTTTCAATTTTTTATTTATTTTTATGAAAAACAAAAATAAGCAAAACTGAAAAATAAACAAACAAAAATATGTTAAGCAAAGCAAAGCAAAATAAAAACTAGATGCAAATGCATGAGGGAGAAGGAGGAGAGAAAGAGATCAATCCATGGAGATAACACCAATGTTTTGACGAAGGAATTCAAAACGTTTGCTGTCAAGAGGTTGGTGAACAAGTCAGCCTTCTAATCATCAGTGTGGATAAACTCAAGAGTGAGAATACCATCTTCGACAAGCTCCCTAATGAAGTGATGTCGAATCTCTATGTGTTTGGTTCGAGAATGTTGAACTGGATTCTTAGAGATATTGATGACACTGGTATTGTCACAGTAGATAGTGAGATTCTCTTGACAAATACCATAATCATGAAGGAGTTTTTGCATCTAGAGGAGTTAGGTGCAACAGCTACTAGTAGCAATGTACTCAGCTTCTGCAGTGGATAAAGAGATGGAATTCTGCTTTTTGCTCATCCAGGAGACAAGATTATTACCCACATAAAAACGACCCCCCGATGTACTCTTTCTGTCATCAGCATTCCCAGCCCAATCCGCATTAGAATACCCAGCTAAGACATCATTTGTGTCCTTGTTGTACCACACACCAAACTCTGCAGTGATTTTGACATACTTTATAATTCTTTTTAAAGCAGTCATATGAGATTCTTTGGGGTTAGCCTGATATCTAGCACACACACCAACATTATAACTAATATCAGGTCTACTAGCAGTAAAGTAAAGAAGACTACCTATCATGCTTCTATATAGAGAAGGATCAACACTCTTGCCTAACAAGTCTACAGTGAGTTTAACATTTGGGCTCATAGGGGTTCTAACAGAACTAGCAGATTCCAAACCAAACTTTTTCACAAGATTCTTAGCATATTTAGATTGAGATAGGAATAATCCTGAATCTTGTTGACGAATCTGCAATCCAAGGAAGTGAGTCAGCTCTCCAATCATGCTCATCTCGAACTCAGCTTGCATGAGTTTTGAGAAGCAACGAGCAAGTTCATCCTTAGTCGACCCAAAGATGATATCATCAACATAAACTTGAGCAACTATTAACTCGCCATTTTCCTTTTTGATGAAGAGAGTTTGATCAGCCTTTCCTCTTGTGAACCCATGTGATACCAGATATTGTGTGAGTCTATCATACCAAGCTCTAGGGGCTTACTTTAACCCATAAAGTGCCTTCTTGAGGTACAACACATGATCCGAAAAGTGTGGATCAATGAATCCTTTTGGTTGAGCCACATAGACATCCTCTTTAAGCAACCCATTCAAGAAGACAGTCTTCACATCCATCTGATAAAGTTTGAACTTCAGATGACATGCTAGGGCCAGGAGAATTCTGATGGACTCCATACGAGCAACTGGGGCAAATGTTTCATCATAGTCTACTTCTTCCATTTTTGAGTATCCTTGAGCTACAAGCCGAGCCTTGCTGCAGATCATATTGCCTTCTTCATCAGTCTTATTACGGAATATCCACTTTGTACTGATGATGTGCTAACCCTCCGGTCTAGGTACTAGAGTCCAAACATCATTCCTCTGAAACTGGAGCAGTTCATCATGCATTGTTTCGACCCAACTTTCATCTTGTAGTGCTTCCTCAACTTTTGTGGGTTCAACCTGTGACAAATAGCAAGAATAAGACACAAAGTTAGCAACACATTTATCAACTGCACGTTTCCTTAATGTGAGTTCATTCATGTTTCCCACAATAACTTCTGGAGGATGATTTAATTTAATCCTGGAGGAAGGTCCTTTCTCTTCATGAGATTCAGAATCTGGTGAAGTAGGTATGTCTGTAGAGTCTTCCACAACACTAGGAGTACCGGGAGTACTTGGAGATGCAGGTTCTTGTTCAACAATGTCTTGAACTTCCTTAGACTCAGGAGGAAGAATTTCCTTGGGGAGTTCCTCAATGCCTTTCTCAGATTTGGAATCTGAAGACTCATCAATGACAACATTTACTGTCTCCATTACCTTCATAGTTCTTTTGTTGTATACCCGATAGGCCTTGCTTATAGAAGAGTAACCTAGAAATATACCTTCATCACTCTGAGAGTCAAACTTTCCCACATTCTCTCTATCCTTGAGGATGAAACAAGTGCTTCCAAAGATTCAAAAACACTTCACATTTGGCTTCCTTCCTTTCCATAACTCATAAGGAGTCTTTTTGGTACCGGGTCTGAAGTACACCCTATTAACCGTATGACATGCAGTGTTAACGGCTTCTCCCCACAAGTTTCTAGCCACATCTTTATTATGCAACATGGCTTTGGCCATCTCCTGAATAACTTTGTTCTCTCTTTCTACCACACCATTCTACTGAGGAGTAATAGGAGCAGAGAATTCTTGAGATATACCTGATCTTGTGCAAAAGGACTCCATATATGAGTTCTAGAATTCTTTACCATGGTCACTTCGAATTCGATCAATCTTTAGACTCTTTTCATTCTGCAGTCTTGTGCACAAAGCCTTAATGTGCTCAAGAGCATCAGACTTGGATCGTAGGAGAATGACCCAAGTGTATCTAGTGAAGTCGTCTACCACAACCATGATGTATCTCTTACCACCAAGAGACTCGGTTCTAGTTGGACCCATAAGATCTAAATGTAGAAGTTCCAATGGTCTAGATGTAGCTGATGTCTGAGTACTTGGATGCTTAGCTTTCATCTGTTTTCCAAGCTGACATGGTCCACACACCGCATTGCTCATTCTACTAAGCTTTGGTATCCCCAAGACTGATTCACGCTTAGATACAATAGAAAGATGCTTGTAACTAGCATGTCCCATTTGTTGATGCCATAGATCTTCATTAGGCAAACGAATGCTATTACACACAATATCAGCATCAGGAACCAATCCATAACAGTTGTCTAAAGTGCGAACACCACTAGTGAGCTTCTTTCTAGACTCATCCATGACAAGACACTTTCCCTTTGAGAATAGTACCATGAAGTCTTGATCACATATCTGACTTATGCTCAATAGGTTCACCCTTAGACATTCTACATAAAGAACATTTGCAATGTCCGGCAGTCCAGGTAGAGAGATGATTCCTTTCCCTTTAATCTGTGACTTGCTCCCATCACCAAAAGTGACATTGCCACCTTTCTTAGACTTGAAAACCTTAAAGAGAGATCGGTCTCCAGTCATGTGTTTTGAGCAACCACTGTCAAAGAACCACAAACATGTATCCATCACTTTAAATGCAAACTTCATCATAAAACACACTTCGTGCTTAGATGACAAATCAGTGGGAATGGTGCTTTCTCTCAACTGCCTTTTATGAGCTAAGCCTTTAACTTTCACTCTTCTCAGAAGAACTCCTTTGCACATTTTCATTCTAAGACAGTCTAGTTTCTTCTTAGCCAAATTGAGATCTTTTCCAATAGTCATTGAAAGCTCGAAAACGTGTTGAAAAACACAAGAGTTGTTTAGACCCCCAATTAAAATTACGGCTTGATAGATTTTACACAACTTTAATACAAAGTGCGGAATAGTGTAAAAGCGAGCGGATGAACAAGTAAGCTACTCTAATCCATAAACTAAGCAACACAGCAGTATAATGGAATTAAACAAGAGTAGGGAAGAAGGATGCAAACACAGAAAACACCAAGACGTGTTCTCGAAGAGGAAACCGAAGAACTCGGCGAAAAACCTCTCCGCCGCCCTCCAAGCGGAAATCGATCCACTAGACAATCAGTTGGGATACATGAGTAAGCAAGAGACCCTCCAAGCCTAATCTACCCGATGTACCTAAGCCCTCCAAGCTCCTACTCCAACAAGGCTTCTCGGAACCGTGTCTTGTCTAGCACCCCGGATCCCGCAACAAGCTCCATGTTGCATCTGCCATTCCAGGCTTCTTCCAATGCTTCCCAGTAACACCAAAACGTCACTCAACACTCTCAAGGGGCCAACACAGATGCAGAAACAGCAAATGGGACACAACCCAATCAAAATATTTGAGAAAACTTCACCCAATTTTGAAAACCAACCCAAAGTTTCGAAAATCCCCAATTATCAAAACCCTAACAAAAATTTTGCATAATCTAAGCAAGAACATAAAAAGAAATGATTATCAAACATACCTTGAAGAAGAAAATGCAGAAAAAATGCTTGGATTGAAAGGATATGAATGGAATAGTGATTTTGGGTTGAAAAAGTTCAAGAGAGGTTGAGCGAGGGAAGTTTGAAAGTTTTGAAAAACTGTCACATCAGCTATATAAAAACTGAAAACACGCGTTTTTCGCGGGTTAGGGAGTGGCGACACAGTCGCGAAACAGTCGCGAGAAGGGCCACTGAAGCACAAAAATTTCGCGAGAAGCATTAGGTCGCGAAACAGTCGCGAGACAGTCGAGGTAACTTCTGTCTGAAATTGGAAAAATCCAATTTTAGCCAAACAGCATTTCGCGATAAGCTGTTGGTCGCGAGACAGTCGCGAAAGTTTCTGTGTGACATGATAAAATAAAAATTTCCCTCAACTCCTTTTTGCGGGAAGCTCTAAGTCGCGAGATTCTCGCGAAACAACCCCTGAACCAGTTTTTGAAGAAACACAAAAACATGCATTTTAATCAAAAACAAAAGACAAGAAAGTATAAAATCACTTTCAAAAACAAATAAAACACTCAAAAATCTTTTTGGGTTTGATCAACAAAGATTGAGCATGTGAAAACACATTTAATCAAGTACAATCACACAAATGAATATGACATTCATTGAACATAGACTTGTGTGTTGTGTGTGGATAACAAAAATGAGATAGTCCTTAGTCCAATGTGAAGCTTCAATGATCAATTCAATCAAGGCATACACAACTAGCACTAGATTATGTGACCTATCTCAATTATAGAAACATGCATATATGACCTCCCACACGTACTTGATAACAATTCATTGAAGCTTTTCATTTGGCTCCATATTTAACATATCATTTGCAACTTTTGAGCAAAGAGAATCTCATTTAGAGAAAGATGCCTGAAATTTTTGATATTTCAATTGAAGAGTTAGCCTTTGGCTTTTTGGGCATCATACATTTTATTTTGGTCGCTTTCCCTTTTTCCTAGTCGAATACTAGTTTGTGCGACAGGCTTTTGCAGCTCTATATCTCTTTTCATTTGGAGATTTACATTTAGAGAGCTCTTTTAAGCAAAAAAATAAAAGTGGGAAGATATATAGGCATGAGTCTATGCATGTCTCAAGATCAACACAACCATTCACTAATCATTCATGACAAGGTTGAAGATCTATTTACAACAGTCACATAGATTTCAAAATTTCTTCCACAATGATATGAGTGCATGAGGGACAAGCTAAGCTCTTTAAATGCACAAAGCCATAAGTACAAAGGTACAAGGCAAAACATGCTTTAAGACAAAACTCAATAAAGTGATCAAACTTTTTGGATTTTCTATTTTTTATGTGTTTTTGAATTTTTTGAACACACCCAAAGCAGAACAAGAAAAGAAAGATCAACAAAAACAGTCGGTACAAACCAACCGGACAGAGTAACAACAGTAAACAAAATGCATGAAAAGATGCAACACCAAATGTCCCTAAACATTGAAAGAATTTATGCGTGGACATGTTATAATGCTTATGCATGAGTACCCCTCTTCACCCACACGTCACGTGCGTTTGGGGTGATATCCTTAACGGATTGGGTACGAGAATTTGGACTATCAAACCTTCTGGTGAAACTCTCCAAGCAGGTGGTGAAGGCACCAATCATTTTCATCACGTCCATCATGCCAGGATCACGATTTTGACTTCTCGGTTGTTCACCACCCCAAGACCTCATGTCATTTCTCCTTCCTCGTGACCGAGGTGCGCTTGAATTGTTGTCTGATCTCAGCTTTTGACAGTTGGGTCTGGTATGTCCTTGCATTCCGCAGTAGTGACACACATAGTCCGTTCTAGGACCCCGTTGAGATCTTGGGAGAGATCTTCCTCTGGTTTCATGTCTGCCCATGGATTGATTTCGGGGCTTATTCATCATCCGTTGCTCACTCACATTCTTCTTCTCAGCCTTAACATTCTCAGGGATGGTTTCTTCTACAATAGGCTCTATGGCCTTCACAAATTTCACTTCTTTGGTAGCTTTGGCTGATGAGCTACTTCCTCCGGTGTATCCCAACCCGGACTTGTCTAAAGAAGGTTTTTGAGATGAGATAACATCATCTAACTTCTGGGAGAAGACTCTCTCTATCTTGGCATGAGCTTGCACTACCTCTTGCTTAAGAAACCTCACCTTCGTATAGGCTTTAGACAACTCACCATTTAGTGTCTCAATCTCAAACTTAGCCTCTTTATATCTGACCAAGAGACTTCTGTAATCTTCATCGGCTTTCTTCATTTTCCTTACAGCTGCCTTGGCTACTCTGGTATACTCTCCCGACTTCTCAAGTAGTAAAGAGTAATTTTCTTGAAGATTAGTTGTATTCTCTTCTTCTTCTTCAGCATCTGATTCTTCCACATTCCCAATAGACTCTGAATCAGAATGCTCACCAAGCTCCTTCACAAGTGCACCCAAATCATCCGATGACTCCACATGAGCAATGGTCATGAATGCGGAGTAGTTTCCCTCTCCGTCACAGCTCTCTTCCGAGTCAGAATCAGAGGAGTCTGAATCACTGAGTGTCGTGGCATACGCTTTGCCTTTTCCCCTCAGAAAATTTGGACACTCCTTCTTTAGATGTCCAATGCCATTGCACTCACAGCACACAATGTCTGAAGGAGGTTGAAAATCCTTCCCTTCTTTCCTCTTAAACTCTTTCCTATCACCTCTTGAAGATGAAAACTTCCCTCTGTTGAAAGGTTTCCCACTGTTCTTCATCTTCAGAAATTTGCGGAAGTTTTTCGCAAGAAATGCTACTTCCTTCTCCACCCCATCTTCTTCAGAGGAATCATCCATCCTTTCGGTGATGGTTTTAAGAGCAAGTGATTTACTCATCTTATTGGAAGGCAGTCCCATCTGATATGTTTGGAGAGACCCAACTAATTCTTGAATTTTAATCTCATCCAAATCCTTGCTTTCCTCTATGGCTGTAACTTTTGCTCTAAAACTTTCAGGCAAGGATCTCAATACTTTTCTCACCACCTTAGCATCTTCAATCTTCTCCCCAAGATTGAGTTTAGCAATAACAATTTCATTGAGCTTCCCATAGAATGAATCAAGCGGTTCATCATCACCCATCTTGAGCTCTTCAAATTTGGTGGTAAGCATCTGAAGCTTTGTGTCCTTAACTTTCTTTGTTCCCTCATAAGTGATCTCCAAAATCTCCCAAGCTTCTTTGGCAACTGTCATATGAGAGATCCTGTGGAATTCATCAGGAGACACAGCACAAAATATAGCGTTTAAAGCTTTACTATTAGCATTGGCTGCTGCGAGAGCTGCCTTATCCCAATTAGCCTTAGGAGCTTTCGGCTTAGTCCAGCCTAGCTCTACCGCATCCCAAACAGTATCTTCTATAGAGCATAAAAATGCTCTCATTCTAACTTTCCAGAATGCGTAATTGTTCCCATCAAAAAATGGTGGAACATTGAGCGATTGAGACCGGTCCATCTCAAATAAGGTCAAGGATCACACTAAGGTATTTAAACCACAGCAAGTGTACCCGCTCTGATACCAATTGAAAGCTCGAAAACGTGTTGAAAAACACAAGAGCTGTTTAGACCCCCAATTAAAATTACGGCTTGATAGATTTTACACAACTTTAATACAAAGTGCGGAATAGTGTAAAAGCGAGCAGATGAACAAGTAAACTACTCTAATCCATAAACTAAGCAACACAGCAGTATAATGGAATTAAACAAGAGTAGGGAAGAAGGATGCAAACACAGAAAACACCAAGACGTGTTCTCGAAGAGGAAACCGAAGAACTCGGCGAAAAACCTCTCCGCCGCCCTCAAAGCGGAAATCGATCCTCTAGACAATTAGTTGGGATACATGAGTAAGCAAGAGACGCTCCAAGCCTAATCTACCCGATGTACCTAAGCCCTCCAAGCTCCTACTCCAACAAGGCTTCTCGGAACCGTGTCTTGTCTAGCACCCCGGATCCCGCAACAAGCTCCATGTTGCATCTGCCATTCCAGGTTTCTTCTAATGCTTCCCAGCAGCACCAAAACGTCACTCAACACTCTCAAAGGGTGTGGTAAGTGTTTGGGCTATCAACCTCTCAATGGTGTGGAAATGGAGAGGGAAGGGTTGAGGAGATACCACAAGCAAGTGTATAGAGAAAGGTGGGGATGACAATCTCTAATTGCAAATGTGTTTGGCTAGGGTTTTCTCTCTAAAGCATTCCTCAACATTTGTGGGTAATGAGGGTTTATATAGGATAGGTGCAAAATGTGTGAGTCAGTTAGTACAGGCTGGCAGAACAGCATGTCTCGCGGGTGTCTCGCGGGAAGGCCTTACCCGCGAGAGACAGCCGTCTCCACCTGTCTTGACTCTTCGCCTTCTAGCATGTGCAGGGCACATGCTTCACTTCGCGGGAAGCTTAGTCGCGACATACCCGCGAGATTCCTTCAGCTTCCAAATTGCTTGAGTCTTCACACACTCTCTATCACACAACCCTTACATCAATTCCCACAACAAATACAGGGTATAAACAATTGATAATAATTACAATCAAATTTGGCACGGAATAAAAGCCAACAAAAAACATAGTTGTAAATAACAACTTTACAGTCATCATAAAAGAATTCAAATAACTTTTAGACTTGTATTTTCTGAGACACTCAAACAAATAGTGATTAGAAAAACAAGATGTATTTGAAAACAAAAATCTCTTCAAGCCGGTTACAGCCATGACAACAGGGGTCAATGGATCAAACACAACAAAGATTAAAACCTAATCAGAGTGTGCTTGCTCTGATACCACTTGATAGGCCAAAAACGTATTGACCCCTTGTGATTAAATTAATTGATCAATTAGCCAAGTTATTAATTAATCAAATTGACATGCAAACGCGTGGTAGCACAAACAAATCACCAATAAACTAATTATGCAGGGGAAAATAAATAACACGGTGATTTGTTTACGAATGGGGAAAACCTGACGGTAAAAACCCCACTAGGTGATTTTCAGGTCACCACTCCCGAAATTCCACTATTATGACAACAAGCGGTTACAAGTAAAGGAATTCCAAGTACCTTACCAACCTACAGTTGAACCCTTACCCCAATACCCAATTGGGCTTGTTCTGTAGTGACAATTTCCCCTTTTGATGCACGGCTCCCAAGTACGTGACTAACCAATGTGCGGATCCCAGTACGCGACTTCAATCACCAGCTAGAAAGAGTTGTTAGCTGCAAAGTTCTTCAGTTCATCCACGATAAAGATCAAGAAGATGCTCGGTCACAAAACCCAAAGGTGCACATACACAACAACTTCTTCAGAAGAGATGAACTAGGGCAAAACTTTGTCTCCGGTCACAAATTGCTTGAACAAACTTTGCTCAATGCTTGTGCAACTTGTGTCCTCTTTGACGGCCCTTAAAACAATCCTTTTGTATGTCTAGGGTTAGGAGAAAAGAAGGCCCAAACACATAAACACGGATCCCAAGAAATCAGATCAGAAATTCTAATTTTTGTAAACCTCGACAAATAGCAGCTGTCGAACACACGAGCTTGAGCAACTTTCTAAACCTCGACACATGCTAGCTGTCGAGCTAGTTGTCGAGCTCTAGTAACCTTGCACTTTTAGCTTGTTTTCTTGGACAGATTTGAAGGCTTCAACACTTGATCTTGAAACATGGTTTCTTGAAGTATTTCAACACATCCTAGATCTACCTAATTATAAGTAAAGTGCGTTTTGTCAAAGGATCAACCAATTATATAAAAGAATGACATATGTTCTTAACAAGTGAACCACATATGTCCTAACGAATTTGATGGTGAGACATTGTCATTTTGTTGTGTATTCTTGTTGAAATTTGGGGTATTGTATGATTGATCATGTTGTAATGTTGGTTTTGGAGCATTTTTGAAGTGTTTATTTTTTATCATGGTTTAACTTGGACAATGTTGGTGGCTTATGGAATTTTGACAATGTTGGTAGTTTGTGATGTTGTTGGATGAATTTTGGCTTGGATTTTGAGAGCATTAGCATTGTGAAAAGTTTGTGTTGTGGGCTTACCCACTTACCCAAAAAGATTACCCAAAAGAAAAAGAAAAAAGGAAGGGGCTGAAATTTTGGAAGTGGTTTCCTAATGAGAAAGAGAGAGAATTTCTTCATAATTTTTCTAGGCTATTTTTGTAGTGTAATGTAGTATTTCTAGTCTATCTAGTGTATTATTTACAAAAGGGAGGGGGAGTATATATAACAAAGAGTAGAGAGGTTGGAGGCTATGTGTTGGTATTCCAAAATGCCAACATATAGCTGCCTACCCTCATTTTGCTAAGCACCAGCCGCGATGCCAACTATGATGCCAGCTATCCCATCTAGAAGCTTCTCCATTCTTCTTTTCCAATTTTCTGGTTTTTCCAATTTTCTGACACTATTTTCAGGTTGCTATTTGGAGGCCTTTTTCAATTTCTTAAAACTTGATATCCTTGGAAAGCTCTGGATGTCTAGTTTCCATAGGCTCTAACCTTGCACGATTTGGAATTACGTTTGTCAAGATACTGCGTCTGGAAGATAGGTGACGCAGTGCTGGAAATTCTGTTACGTTTTTTCTTTAAAAAAATTATTTCTTCCAATCCGTAGCAGATATCATTGAGCCCTTTTTGTGAGAGGTATTCGAGACATCATACGTGAACTTGGTTTAAATGGACCACTCCAATTGTTGCTCAATTGGTACAGTTGTTTGCGCAAAATCAGTCCAAAAACAGCCCTTTTGACCTAAAAAAAGTGAACATTTCATTAGGGTTCTGAAGTTTTATTAATATCTCATCCGTTTTAACTCCAATTTTGGCCCATGAACTATCATTTCGAAGGGAAACATATGACCTACAATATGGTCCAAAATTCAGCCTGATCAGACGGTTGTATCAAAAAGTCAACCTTTTGACCATCCGATTAGGGTTTTTGGTCTTAATTCTTATCAGAAGGGATTTAATTGTTGCAACTTTTTGATTCGCCGTCCGATCATGTTTCATTTATTTATTACCCTTTTTTGGCTTTGAAACCCATGATTTGTACCCTCTTTTTTTTATTTTTTTTGGATTTTTATCGTTGTTTTATGCATTAATTAGGGCCAGACAAAATATGGTATCGACAACTACAAAAGGCTTGGTCGGTGCGCTAGCAGACTCAAGAGTAGCCACTATAATAACAACAACATCAGCAGTGTTCCTTTTCGATTGTTGTCGAGTTCCCCACACTGCCCCAGTGGCCTCGGAAGGGTCAATCTCCTAGATCTCACCCTCCTCCGTCTCTTTCCTAGTTTTATTGCTCCTCTTCCTCTTCTTGTCCCCATGCTCGTAGGGGGAAGCATTGGTCGTGGAAGGAGGAAGCTGGGGAGTGGGAGGGCTACTGGAGATGCTGGCCCCAGAAGGATTCACCCCGACCGACACTTCGGAAAGCACTTAGAGGTTGAGGGGCTTGTCTTTTTCTATCACTATACCTTTGGGGATGTTGGAAACCTCCTAGGAGGCACTTATGAAGATGGTTGGAAGATTTTCCTCTTGGGTGCTTGAAATACTCCCAGCAATGAAGTCTGGTTGGTTAAAAACCTTAAAGTCCTCTTCGAAATTTTCAGCAATCAGCTCCTCGAAAACTGTCTCCTTCTTGTCTTCTAACTAGATTTATTTTTCTTTGGTCTGGATGAAATCGAAGAGCTAGTGGGCGCTCCTCAGCTTGAAGGGTGCCATTGGGGGAGGAGTAAAGAAACCCTTAACCAAAACATCAATTCGAGCAAATCTGGTGTCTCTAGCCTTGAAGACGTGCTTGGAAGACTGGAAGCGTGTGGAAATGGGCTTGAAACCGAGAATCACGTGAGCTGCACGGAGTTGGCCGTCGGTGTGGATGAATATCTTGGACTGTAGGATCTTGTTGAGGTCAGGAGCATTGACCAAGTCACCGTTAGGAACGATGGCTCTTTTATTTGTGATACACAAAGAAAGCCAAAAGCAAAGGGAACAAGTTAGATAAGTAGAAGGGGATTTCACCTAAACTATAGGTTGAATTACAAAAGAAAGAATAAGAAAAAGAAGTGTTAGTTTTTAGACCCCTAAAAACACAATTCATTTACCATAATTTAATAGCCAAGTTGTTACTTAGGTCAATTATGTAAATCTAGGTTAAACATTCATCAAAAATATCATGCAGCAGAAAATATAAATAACACAAGATATGATGACCTAGGAAAGCCAATGAAACAAACTAGTTTCAAGGTAAAAAAAATATGGGGGAACGATCCCAAGAGAACCATCCATTATATCAAATTGAAATTTATAGTCAAGAATACCAATTCGTAGTAAATCTAACTACAGTTACCAAACCAAACTTTGAACCCCTTAGACTTCTTTGATGTGGATCTACTCTCACATGAACCTCCAATTCACATTTTAGATCTCCCACATAAACCTCTAGTCTATGACTCCAACACCACCCTTGAAGCTTTAGATCTCTAGCACCTTTGATGACTAGTAAGCAGCAACTTTAGATCTACTAGTTCAGATTGTGTGTAGAAAGATTTATGATAGTGACTTTGAATAGAGAAGGCACAACACCTTTTTGATCTCAAAAGAAAAGCTCAAAAGTATTATTAAAACATGTCTTAGGGTTTCCTTCAAATACTATGTGAATTAGACCTAAAACCCTAATCACTTACTAGGCTTAATGGGCTGTTGGGCCGAAATTAAATTCTGTAGATTCGTAATTTGATCAATTGAACCATCTTCTCGATCGGTCGAGCCTAGCATATTTTGAATTCCTGATCTTGCAGCTTGCTTGTTCTTGTATTTTGACTTGTAGCACCTGAGCATTGTCTAATCATACCTATAGACTTAGTAATTTATATCTAGACAAGTTTATGCTCACGGTTTGCCAATTTTTCTAAACTTTTAGAACCTAACAACCCAATTGCAATAAAATTCCCAGATACATCACAAATCTCAATGTAAGACTTCTAACTCATAATTGCAAAAAGAGGCAGAAGATCTTGATTGAAATGTACTTGTCTTTCCTGAAACACTAAAAGAGCACATCAACACATGTGTAGAAATAAAGATAGATAAATAATATGAATCACAATGATAACAAATATGCAAAGTAACTCTCCCCCTAAGTTAGATACCCCAAAAAAAAAAAAAAAAAAAACCTTCTTTTCTTTTCTCCCCCTTTAAAAAACAATTTCATCTCCCCCTAAATAAAAACAGTTAAAAACATTTTCAACATGGTTCCCAAATTTCATGTATTTCTCCCACTTTTTGTCATGTATTGACAAAGACAACTCAAACAAAGAGTAGATAGAAAACATACATAGGTCAAGACAAAATAGAGAATGAAGAAAACACAAAAGAAATAAGCTCTATAGAAAATAGAGGCAACTACCCCAATGAAGAGCAACAACTCCCCCTATGAACAACATAGGTTTTAAAAATAGCTTTCTCCCCCTATAAAAAAAAAAAAGGAAAAACATTTTTTGGGAAAATTTAGGAGGTAGGCAAAAATAAAGAAACACAAACCAAACTTTAAAAAAAAATAAAAAAAATAAAGGTGAAGGTACACATGAATGCAAATATAAAATGTTGTAGACACTCGATTTTGCACCCATAATTTAATCAAGGAAGATGGCTAGAGTGACCATTCATATATCCGACATTTAGAGTTGCATTACATGCATTAATTCAGTCATTGCATATCATAAAAATGATCTTGAGATTCTAACGGTCGCGATGTTGTGTCCGATTTCCAAATCGGACCGTCAGATCACATGATCAAGTTTGCACGGTCTGCATGCATTTTGTTTGAGTGGAACCGACCATGCATGATTAATTTAAATTAATTCTGATTGGCTAAACAATTAAAATTAATTAAATAATTTTATGATTTGTTGTTGGTTAGTGTCAAAAATTGACCTGCTTGCATGGGAATAAAGTGGATAATCAGATAACAAAGAAGTTGTGGACAATCAAGACCTTTTGAAATATTTATCTACAAGATAATTATCACTTTAAAGACCTGAGTATCTGGAAAAAAGAGATTACTTTTTAGAATACGGATTAAAAATGCGTCTAAGTACAATTCTCGGCTAAAAAATCCTCAAAAAATGAGTCCAAATTGGACCAAAACTCAAACGCGGACTCGGCACCCAAGAGGGCCATTCGGCACATGAAAAGTGCCGATTGCCCCAAATTGTTGGCATGGCCCGAGGACTCCCTGATTGAGATGAGGCCTATCTTTTACGATTTTTTAGAGATAAGGACGCGTTCCAATTCGTATCTGATCTCATTTTTTAAGCATCCCAACCTCTATAAATAGAGGAAACAAATCAGAATTAGAGGCTCTTCTTTTCTGACTTTTCAATTCCCCTTACGTTAAAGACGTTCTGGAGGATTTTTCTTTAGGAACTTCTTTTTTGTAAGTAAAGTATTTTAGGCTTCAAAGAGGTGAACAAATTTCTTTGGATCCTAAAATATTCTTTCATTAGAAGAGCACGCTCATGCAAGAGGTATTCTGTTTTTATTCTTTCTTTCCTTCTTTCATTAATTTTGGTTATTGTTTGATGCATGAATATGTTTAACATATTTTTATTATGTTATGTTCTTGATATGGTTACCATGCTTAAATACGTTGCTAGAATTTTCTTTAACATGTGCTTAGGTGTTTGTTTATTGTAACTCTTTTTCTTAAGTTTCAAAATCTGCAATGGCTAACAAAATTCTTTATTCTAAACACAAAAACTGATCTATATTTTTCATATCTGATTTTTTCTAAGCATAAAAGCTAATCTGTATTTTTCAGATTTTATTCTTTTAAACACAAAAACTGATCTGTATTTTTCAAATCTGATCTTTTCTAATCACAAAAACTAATCTGTATTTTTCAGATCTGATTTTCTCTAAACACAAAAACTGATCTGTATTTTTCAGATTTGATTTCTTCTAAACACAAAAATTGATCTGTATTTTCAGATCTGATTTTCTCTAAACACAAAAACTGATCGGTATTTTCATTAAATATATATCTGATTTTTTTCTAGAAAAAGTTTTCTTTGTTACAAAATTGCAGATTTTGAAATTTAAAAGAAGGGATTGAAAGTTAGGTTGAAGTTTTTATATATGTGATAAATTTATCGCATGGGTGTGGATCCTCTTTCAAAAAGTCTTTTCTTTTAATTTTCTGTTTCTAAAAACAAATCTAATTTTTCTTATACAAACCTAAAATTATTTTTTTACTTTTCAAAACAGATCTAATTCTTTTTAACAAAATCTTTTTTTCTTTCTTTTCATAAAGACAGATCTGATTTTTCTTGATATAATTGTTTTTTTAACTTTACATAAAAACAGATCTGATCATTTTTAACAAAATCTTATTCTTTCTTTTACATAAAAATAGATATGATTTTTTTACAAACCAAGTCTTATTCTTTTAATTTCCAAAACAAACCTAAATTTTCTTTAGAAATAGGACACATCCATAAGGCAAATCTATTTAAATTAATTTTATCAAGTGTGTGTCGTGTGTGTTCAACATATCATTTAATATCATACAAAAAAGGGTATATTGGTCATTAGAGTCTAGAAGCCAGACTCTGTCTGGGTGGAATGGGTGCCTAACGCCTTCCCATTACGTAACCTAGCCCCCGAGTTTAGGGTTTTTGGATAGGTAGATTAGTGTTTTGTCTATTTAATTTTGGTAGATTGTAACTGTAAGGTTGAAATTTATCAACCATCTTGTTGGCTTTATTCCGTGCCAATTTGCTTGTAATTTAGCACTTAGTAACCCTGTATTTAGGTGGGAAACTTGTAAGGGTAGTGAGTGAGAGAGTGTGAAGAAATGGTCAAGATTGTGCAAAGAAATAGAGACTCGCGACTGGATCTTGCGGGTGACTCGCGGCTTGCAAGTCGCCAGAAGTTGCACACGTGCCAAGCATGTCAGAAGCTGAAGAGTCGCGCCAGCTGTTGCACTACAGGACAAAAGTCCCAGGCTGGCCAGGCCGTTAGCTCGCGGCTTGAACTTGCGACTCAACCCAGTTGCGAGGTCAAGTCGCCAGAATGCCCTGTTTGGGAAAAACTGACGTTTCACATTCCATTCTCATCCTAGTATAAATACCCCTCATTCCCATGAAATATAGAGAGCTTCCAGAGAGAATTTTGAGAGAGAAACCCTAGAGAATAACAAGATTGCCTCATCCCCAATCTTCATCTAAGAGACTCTTCAAATTCCTCTACTCTCTTCCTCTCCATTGATACATCCTAGAGAGGTCATTGACCAAATCCTTTTCTTATCACACCCACGTTTGTGAGAAGGTTCATTTGGTACTAAGGGAAGCAGTTTGGAAGGAATCAATATTCATTGGTTGATGCTATGGTTTAGTAGCGAAATCCGGTAAGCTAGAAAAGAAAAAGGTTCGGCGCAACCTCGTTGGAGCAGGAAGCTTGGAGGGCTTAGGTACTTGGGTAGATTAGGCTTGGAGGGTCTATTGCTGTTCATGTATCCCAACTACATTTTCTAGTGGATTATTGACCACTTAGAGGGCGGCGGAGAGGTTTTACGCCGAGGGCTTCGGTTTCCTCTTCGATAACACATCACATGTTGTCCTTGTGTTTGCATCTCTCTTCCCTTTATCTTTACCTTTTAATTACTGTTGTGATTGTGATTATTTATGGTTTAGATTGTTTATCAATTCTGTTATAAGCTTGTTTTCATTTTCCGCACATACATTATTTGATATAAAGCTTGAATTGGTAATTTTGTAATTGGGGGTCTAAACATTCATAGTATTTTCAACGCTAATTGAACATTCAATTGGTATCAGAGCGGGTGCACTATTTGTGGTTTGATTACCTGAGTGTGATCCTAGACTCCTTGGCTATGGATGCAGCTGTGAAAAGGGTCATGCTGAATTGTGGTTTAGATGTTTGTGATAATGACTCTATGAGTATGTTTGAAGGGTATTCTAAAAATGAACTCTTAGAGTTAATTAAATCTAGGAAACATGCTAGGATGTTCGTTCACATGCTGAAATACTTTGAAAATAAGAACCACATCTTACACAATAGTTTATGTGAATCTAACTCTTTGATTGAGAAATACAAAAGAAGAAATAGAACATTGTGTGAAAAGGTTGATAATCTGAAAAAGAAAATTCAATCTGGCAGAAGCATGGAAAATAAAGATGAATTTATGTTTGATGGTCAAGAATGCTTGTCTCATGCTTGTATGTTTGTACACACCTCATTGAAGGTTTTTAACTCATGCTTATGGTATCTTGATAGTGGATGTTCTCGTCATATGATAGGAGATAAATCACTGTTTAAGACTCTTAAAGAGAAAGCCTGTGATTATGTTACTTTTGGTGATGGGAGCCATGCTCAAGTTCTCGGTAAAGGGACGGTTGAAATACCGGAATTACCTCTACTAAAAGATGTGCTATACATCAAAGGATTGAAGGCGAATCTCTTAAGCATCACTCAAATATGTGATGAGGACTTTCTTGTCCAATTCTCAAAGAAGGGGTGCATAATCATAGATGAAAAAGGGATTCAAGTCTTGGAGGGAAATAGGAATACTGATAATTGCTATGAAGTAGTTCCTATGGCACCTATTTTGTGTAGAAGTGCTCGTGTTGATATGCTGAAACTTTGGCATCACAGGTTTGGACATGCAAACTTCAAACAAGTATCTAAAGTCTCTAAGCTTGAGGCAGTTGAGGGACTTCCAAAGTTTGGAAAGGTGGAGAAGACTATATGTGGAGCATGCCAAATGGGAAAACAAACAAAGGCAAGCCATCACAAGGTGAATGTGATTGCTACCTCACGGTGTTTAGAGCTCCTTCACGTTGATCTAATAAGGCCTACAAGAACTGAAAGCCTAGGAGGAAAGAGATATATTATGGTGGTAGTTGATGATTTCTCAAGGTACTCTTGGGTGGAATTCCTTAGAGAGAAGTTCGAAGCATGTGATAAAATGCAAAGACTATGCAAGAGACTGCAGAATGAAAAAGGAGTTCCCATAGTTAAAATCAGAAGTGATCATAGGAAGGAATTTGAGAATGCTAAATTTGAAGCTTTTTGTGAAGAGCATGGTATCAAGAAGGAATTCTCAGCTCCAAAGACTCCACAACAGAATGGGGTGGTTGAAAGAAAGAACCGGGTGATCCAAGAGATGGCAAGAGTCATGCTACTCAACAAAAATATACCACAAAGATTCTGGGCTGAAGCTGTGAATACATCATGCCACATTTGTAATAGAATCTATTTCCGAGCAGGGACAAAGAAGACGTCATATTAAATATGGAGAGAAAAGAAACCCAAGGTGAAGTATTTCAGAATATTTGGGAGCACGTGTTACATTCTAAATGACAGGGAAAATCCGGGAAAATTTGATGCTAAGAGTGATGAAGGAATATTCCTAGGTTACTCCACAAATAGCCGAACTTATAGAGTGTACAACAAGCATACTAAGACGGTGATGGAGTCAATCAATGTGGTCATAGATGACACCATATCAGAAAAAGAAATTGAGGATGATGGAAAGGGGCTAAAACTCAAGGAGAATGAGGATGATGATGATATGTCTCTAAGTGATGATGCTGAGAAAGAAACACCCGGAAAGGAGTCCACACCTCCTATATCAAGAAGAGAGACTAGATCAACACAAGAAATCTCAAGTCCACTCACTCCTCCAGAAGTTCAAACCCCAATTTCTCATGATGAGGAATTCTCAACTTCCAAGAAACCTTCATCAAGAGTGACTCTCAATCACCCATCAAGTAATATTATTGGGGATGTGAACCAGGGACTTCATTTGAGAAAAGGACCAAAGTTTAGTGCTAACCATGTAACATACAACTGTTATCTTGCTCAGTTTGAACCTAAAAAGGTAGAAGAAGCACCGAAAGATGAGAATTAGGTAGAGTCTATGCACCAGGAGCTACATCAATTTGTTAGAAATGATGTTTGGGAATTGGTTCCAAGGCCTGAAGATACATATGTGATTGGCACCAAGTCGATTTTTAAGAACAAAATAGATGAAGATGGTGAAGTTGTCCGAAATAAGTCTAGATTGGTGGCTCAAGGGTATACTCAAGTGGAAGGCATAGATTTTGATGAATCGTTTGCTCCGGTAGCAAGACTAGAGTCCATTCGAATTCTCTTATCCCTAGCATGCATCATGGATTTCAAGTTGTACCAAATGGATGTGAAGAGTGCCTTCTTGAACGGTTTTCTAAATGAAGAAGTCTTTGTTGAGCAACCAAAGGGGTTTGAAGATCCTCACTTTTCGGGTCATGTGCTAAGATTGAAGAAATCTTTGTATTGGTTGAAGCAGGCACCAAGAGCTTGGTATGATCGTCTCACTACTTACCTACTGGATCGTGGGTTCAAAAGAGGTCAAGCAAATCGAACATTGTTTGTTAAAAGAGATGAGAAATCCCTCCTTGTCGCTCAAGTGTACGTGGATGATATTGTATTTGGATCCATAATTGATCAACTAGCTCATGAGTTCTTAGAAGAAATGAAAAGGGAATTTGAAATAAGCATGGTGGGAGAGTTAAACTACTTTCTAGGACTTCAAGTGAAACAACGGAGAGACGGAATATTTATTTCTCAAGAGAAGTATGCCAAAAATCTTGTCAAAAGATTTGGCCTGGACTCTAAGAAACATACTTCTACTCCCATGAGTTCCTTGGCAAAGCTAAGCATAGATGCAGCCGGTGTTGATGTCGATCCAACACTTTATCGAAGTATGATTGACAGTCTTCTCTATCTCACAGCAAGTAGGCCAGATATTGCATTCAGTGTCGGGGTATGTGCACAGTTCCAAGCTGCTCCTAAAGAATCCCACTTAACAGTAGTAAAGCGAATCATTCGCTATGTAAATGGCACATCTGACTATGTGATTTGGTCTACAAAAGATTCGAATGAGTGTTTAGCGGGATATTCAAATGCTGACTGGGCAGGGTGCATTGATGATAAGAAAAGTACTTCTGGTGGGTGCTTCTATCTTGGAAATAACTTGGTTTCATGGATGAGCAAAAAGCAAAATTCAGTATCCCTTTCAACGGTTGAAGCTGAATACATTGCAGCAGGAAGTTGTTGTGCACAATTGTTATGGATGAGAAAGCTACTGCATGACTATGGAATTTCTCAAGACACTATGTGTGTGTTCTGTGATAACAGTAGTGCCATAAACTTGTCAAAGAATCCAGTTCAGCACTCCAAATCAAAGCAAATTGAGATCCGCTATCACTTCATTAGGGACTTGGTAGAGGACAAGACAGTATGTCTAGAGTTCATCAATACTGACAATCAAAAGACAGACATATTCACCAAACCTCTTGATGGCCCGAGGTTTGAATCCTTGCGTAAGACAATTGGTGTCGGTATCATTCCTTGAACTCAATCTTCCATGAAATCTCATTGTGTTCGTGTTTGCATTGTGTTTCTTACTTTTGTCTTCATTTTTTTTTTCTCATTGTTGTTATGTTTTTTATCAATCTTTTACTGTTTTTATGTCAAAAATCCAAAAAGTTTGATCGGCTTTGTTGAGTTTTGTCTCAAAGCATGTTTTGCCTTGTACCTTTGTACTTATGGCTTTGTGCATTTAACGAGCTTAACTTGTCTCTTATGCACTCATATCATCTGTGGAAGAAATTCTGAAATCTATGTGACTGTTGTAAATAGATCTTCAACATTGTCATGAATGATTAGTGAATGATTTTGTTGATCTTGAGACATGCATAGACTTGTGCCTATATATCTTCCCACTTTTTATTTTATTGATTTACTCAAAGAGCTCACCAAATGTAAATCTCCAAATGAAAAGAGATATTGAGCTGCAAAAGCCTGTCGCACATACTAGTATTTGACTAGAAAAAAGGAAAAGCAACCAAAATAAAATGTATGATGCCCAAACAGCCAAAGGCTAACTCATCAAATTGAAATATTAAAAATTTCAGGCATCGATCTCACAATGAGATTTGTTTATTCAAAAAGATCATATGATATGTTGAAAATGGAGCCAAATGAAAAGCTTCAAAGAAATGTACTCAAGTTTATGTGGGAGGTCATATATGCATACTTCTATAATTGAGATGGGTCACATTATCTAGTGCTAGTTGTGTATGCCTTGATTGAATTGATCACTGAAGCTTCACATTGGACTAAGGACTATCTCATTTTTTATACCCACACACAACACACAAGTCTATGTTCAATGAATGCCATATTTGTTGGGACATATATGTTTTAACTTGTTTAAGAACATATGTCACTTAGTTATGTAAATTGGCTAATCCTTTGACAAAACGCACTCTACTTGTAATTGGGTAGTTCTAGGTGTTTTTAATACTTCAAGAAACAATGTTTCAAGGTCAAGTGTTGAAGTCATCAAGTCTGTCCAAGAAAAAGCAAGTTGAAGTGCAGAATTTTTAAATCTCGACACCTCTCGATAGCTACCTCGACACCTGCTATCTGTCGAGAATTAAAAAGTCAGAATTCCAAATCTGATTTTCTTGGGATCCGTGAATATGTTTTTGGGACTTCTTTTCTTCTAACCCTAAACATATAAAAGGATTATTTTAAGAGCCGTTTTGGGTGACACAAGTTGTATTATCATTGAGCAATCTCTGTTTATGCAAATTTTGCTCAACAGACGAAGTTCTTGACCTAGTTCATCCTTCATCAAGAAGTTGCTGTGTCTTTGCACCATAGGTTTTGTAACCAAGCATCTTCCTGCTATTCATCACGTGGATGAACTGAAGAACTTTGCAGCCAACCATTCTTCTTCAAGTTGGTGTTCTGAAGTCGCGTACTGGGATCCGCGCATTGGTTAGTCACGTACTTGGGAGCCGTGCATCAAAGGTGGAAATTGTCACTACAGATCAAGTCCAATTGGGTATTGGGGTAAGGGTTCAACTGTAGGTTGGTAAGGTACTTGGGATTCCTTTCTTGTAACCGCTTGATTTGATAATAGTGGAGTTTCGGGAGTGGTGACCTGAAAATCACCCGGTGGGGTTTTTGCCGTTAGGGTTTTTCCCCATTCGTAAACAAATCACCGTGTTACTTATTTTCCGCTGCATATTTAGTATTTGGTGATTTGTTTGTGCTTCCACGCAATTGCATGCTTAATTGATTAATTAACAACTTGGCTAATTAATTAATTAATTAGGGTTTATCACAAGGGGTCATTCAGATTGTGGCCTAACAATATTCATTTGTGTGATTGTACTTGTTTAAATGTGTTTTCACATACTCAATCTTCGTTGATCAAACACAAAAAGATTTTTAAGTGTTTTAGTTTGTTTTTGGAAAGTATTTTGTTTTTACAAAAATGTCAAAAATTTCAAAAATAGTGTTGCCCTGTTTTGGCGACTCATTCGCGGGTAGGTCCAGTCGCATGTTCCAGTCGCGAGCTCACTCCGAAATCTTTTGCGGCTCACTGGCGAGTCAAGGGCTCAGTCGTGAAAAATTTTCAAAATTTTCAAAATTTGAGTTTTTATGATTTTCGCGGCTCAGTGTGGCGACTTGTTCACGGGTGGAAGGTCCAGTTGCGAGGGGCACTCAGAGATTTTCGCGGCTCATATCGCGACTATCTCGCGGGTAGACCTTCCAGTCGCGAAAAACACTTAGAAGATTTTTTGAAAATCTTGGTTTCACAGTGTTTCGCGGCTTACCCTGGCGACTAACTGGCAACTTAATCCAGTCGCGAAAAATGCATGTTTTGCGTTTTAAAGACAATTTAAAAAAAAAAAAAAAATTTGTTTTTCAGTGTTTCCCTCAAAGTTTTGTGACTGTTCATTGTCTTCCCCATTTCACTCTCACAAACACTTCAAGTATTTCATTGCAAATCCTCCATTTCTGCATCATTTCTTCTCAAATCTTCAACACAAAGGTATGGGTTTTCTTCCTTTCCCTTCATACTTACTGATTTGAGCATTTTTTTTTATTTGTGAAGTTGCTATTGTGGTTTGTGATTTATCATGTTCGAACATGGGTTTCTGATTTCCTGGTTTTATTGTATGTTTGTGATGGTTTGTACACTGATCTTCTCTATCTTGTGTACCTATTGTGGTTTTGGTTGTATACGCAAACTCATTGTCATGGTTTGAACCTAAATCTCAAGTGTTTAGGGTTTTCTTCATCATCCATGGTGTGAATCTGACACATTGCTAATCATGTTTGGTTTCTCTTGTTTGTGATAAACCATGTTGCAGTGTCAAAATGTCTCCATTCAAGAGATCAGCTGTGAAAGGAGGTAGCAGCAAAGGGAAGGAACCTATCATTGAAATTGATGATTTCTCCCCTAGACCAAAAAGGACTCGTTCCCCATCAGGTGTGTTCAATCCTAACAAGTTCCGATTGTATGCTGCGTTTCAGACTCATGAAAATTATTTCACAAAAGCTACACCACTGATTGAAAGAGTCGTTGATCAACATTCTCTTTTTGACTCCGACATCCCTCAATGGTTTGCCCGAAAGGATTGGAATTATCTTCTCTCCGACCTTGATGATGTATATGAAAATTTGGTTAAAGAGTTTTATGCCAATGCAATAGTTGAAGGAGACGAACTTAAGTGCTGGGTTCGGGGTAAAAGTTTCTCGGTCTCTCCCACATACCTGGCAGAGATTCTGCACATCAACCGGCCAATACTTGGGGTCTCACTAGTTTATGATGATCTACATCCAGATGAGGACTTACTTAGAGCAACTCTTGGAGAAGATCTGGAATTTTCCTCAAATGGGAACTTAGTTAGTGTTTCATCTCTTCCTCCAAAATTGAGGGTGCTTACGATCGTCATGTTTCACAACCTGTATCTCCTATCCAGCACAGGGTATATGAACCTCGGGCGTGCACTGTTCCTTCATGATCTGATTTCTGATGTAGAGATTGACATCTGTGCTCATATCTTTCATATCCTTCACAAAAATGTTCTACGAACAGAATCAAGGATATGCATTCCTTTTTGCTGTCTCATTTCAAGGATTTTGAAGCTTAAAGGGCTCCATCCTTCTGAGAATGAATTTCCTTGCACAAAACCATGTCCAATCAACATGCGCACATTCAACGCTAGCATTGGCCATAGCAAGAAGGGAATCAAAACAGAAACTTCAGCGTCCCACAGTGGTTCGCGCTCCAGTTCATTCCCTACCGACGAGAAGCTTGACTCTATTGTAGCATTTATTCATGAACTGAGTTCAAAGATGTCTGGACTTACATCCATCTTGCACCATCTCAACATTCGGTGGGATACGAAGTTCACTTCTATTCAAGCTCAATTGGATCAAATTCAAAGAAAGCTAGAAGATGATGAAGACTAGTTATTCCATGACAAAAAGAGGGAGATGCTGTTGGCAGGGGGAGCTCAACGAAAGGGGGAGATTTCAGCTAACAGGCTTTTGTTTATTGTTTTTGTCTATCTTTAGCTTTTATCATATTTCAGTATCCATGTTATATTATTCAGTACTTTATGTTTATGTTTGTACCTGGTACCTTTGTAGGTTTTTAAGGTTCTTGTTTATGTTTGTACCCATATTGCTTTTGTAAGCTTTTAGGGTTTGTTTATATGCACTTTGTAGGCTTTATGGTTTGTACCTTGCTTTATGCAGCCTTTATGCTTTGTTAAATTAGTACTTCTAACTAAATGTTATGCATTTCTTTTAAGTACTGTCACTCTTGTGCCCTTGTAGGATTTTTCCTAGATGCACATACTTCATGTACTGTGCATTGGTTGAGTGTTGGTCATTCAAGTGATTCGCCTTGTGTTTGTCAACTTGAATGTTCGGATGTTCATTCCAAGTGTCAATGAGCATTGTGATCACTTGGTTATAATGAGTACCTATTTTGGTCTTGCCATGGTTTATTGCTTTATTCCATTGTGCTTGATCGCATTGTGCTTGATCGCATTGTGCTTGCTCCATATGCATTACAAGTTTTCTGCATACAATGAACTTATTGTGTTTGTGTGTTTCAGGAGTACTTGTTCTTATGGTTCAAAAGCTTCACAGATTCTAGAGTTAGGTGTGAGTGAGTTTTCCAACTGTTTCCAACTCACGCGTTAAGTCTAGAGTTTGTTTTAGGGTTTTGTCACGGAATAGCCAAAGGGGGAGATTGTAAGGTTGAAATTTATCAACCATCTTGTTGGCTTTATTCCGTGCCAATTTGCTTGTAATTTAGCATTTAGTAACCCTGTATTTAGGTGGGAAACTTGTAAGGGTAGCGAGTGAGAGAGTGTGAAGAAATGCTTAAGATTGTGCAAAGAAACAGAGACTCGCAACTGGATCTCGCGGGTGACTCGCGGCTTGCAAGTCGCCAGAAGTTGCACACGTGCCAAGCATGTCAGAAGCTGAAGAGTCGTGCCAGCTGTTGCATTACAGGACAAAAGTCCCAGGTTGGCCAGGCCGTTAGCTCACAGCTTGAACTCGCGACTCAACCCAGTCGCGAGGTCAAGTCGCCAGAATGCCCTGTTTGGGAAAAACTGACGTTTCACATTCCATTCTCATCCTAGTATAAATACCCCTCATTCCAGAAAAACAAGATTGCCTCATCCCCAATCTTCATCTAAGAGACTCTTCAAATTCCTCTACTCTCTTCCTCTCCATTGATACATCCTAGAGAGGTCATTGACCAAATCCTTTTCTAATCACACCCACATCCGTGAGAAGGTTCATTTGGTACTAAGGGAAGCAGTTTGGAATACATTGGTTGTTGCTATGGTTTAGTAGCGGAGTCCGGTAAGCTAGAAAAGAAAAAGGTTCGGCGCAACCTCGTTGGAGCAGGAAGCTTGGAGGGCTTAAGTACCTGGGTAGATTAGGCTTGGAGGGTCTATTGCTGTTCATGTATCCCAACTACATTTTCTAGTGGATTATTGACCGCTTGGAGGGTGGCGGAGAGGTTTTACGCCGAGGGCTTCGGTTTCCTCTTCGATAACACATCGCGTGTTGTCCTTGTGTTTGCATCTCTCTTCCCTTTATCTTTACCTTTTAATTACTGCTGTGATTGTGATTATTTATGGTTTAGATTGTTTATCAATTCTGTTATAAGCTTGTTTTCATTTTCCGCACATACATTGTTTGATATAAAGCTTGAATTGGTAATTTTGTAATTGGGGGTCTAAACGTTCATAGTGTTTTCAATGCTAATTGAACATTCAGTAACTTAGACCAAAGTTTTGTATTCTTTTGCATAGATTGTAACTAGGAACCAAAGCCTTATAAAGTTTAATTTACCAAAATTGTACTTGTCTTTATTCAATCAACGACATTAGAAATATTTTGATCATGTAATTGGCATTTATTTTTTCTTATTTTTTTGTATAAAAAATAAGTGGCAACTCCACACCCCTTACCCAAAAAGAGAGGTGTCTTTAAAAGCACTAAAATGTCTTTTTTGAGGGCACCCAAATTTTTGTGGTCTCTCACAAATGTGTTTTCATGTGTCAAGGTATTTTGAACTCAAATCAACCTCAAGAGCAGAGAAAATATTTGCTCATTTATTATCCACCAGGTCTCTAAAAAATATTCCCAATTTTAATAGTTCACACATCAGGAAAAATAGCATATTTTAATATGTACAGAACTCAAAAATTAATTAATCAATTTTTAGATCAAGTTGAGTACCCAATTTAGCAAAGAGTATGTGTATTGTGTGTGAAACCAATCAGTGAGCATGTGTTAAAAACTATGAGAGATAAGACAGAAAAAATACAAGATAAAGGAAACAATGCGATGCATGTCCTAATCTATATGTGCAATGCATGTGAATCCAATCACAAATGATGCATGAAAAGACTAATCGGTCAAGACCTAAAAAAACTGAAATTTTTGAGTTTCGATCGGTCGAAAGGAATCGAGCGTCAATCGAAGAAATTTTCTGGGAATTTTCAATCGGTCGAACATCAATTAGGTAACGATCGAGAGAGGTAGAGAGTTTTAAACAAAAAAATTCATAGTTTCAATTGGTCAAGGAAAAACTTTGATCAGTCAAAGCAATGAAAAATTTTACAACTTTAAAAATTTGAAGATTTTTGCAAAAAAAACAACTTCAAAAGCAATTTTTGAGACTCAAAGCACATGAACAAGATCCAGTAAGTTACAAACACATAAGGCACTCAAATCCTTACTCTAAAACCAATCAAGAAGTGAAAAAAATTAAAAATTAAAAATTAAAAAAAATTAAAAAATTAAAACTTCTAACCCATTTTTCTTCAAATTCCCCCCAAAACAAGAAAAAATTGTATTTAAAATTCAGTTCATATGCAATTAAAGATGGCCAAATTAGACAACACACAAATTCTTATGTACTTGATTTAGCAAAGATTTGCATGTGGTGTGTGTAACTAGTATGTGTACAAAACACAAAATAGGTGATATGTAGATAGAATTCAAGCAAATTTTCTACATTATCAATTACATTGGTTTGAAAGTGATTATCACCTAAAGAGGTACATCTTATAACTCTCACATCTCCCAATGTAGAGTTAAAATCTATTGACTAATGCTTTCTTCTTCTTCTTTTTTCTTTTTTTAATATTTACTTAAAAGCTTAATGCGTAGTCAAACAAAAGGGTGCTTTAATTTTTCTTTTCTTTTATTTCAAGCCCACAATTGTAAACATTTTTTAATAAATTGCATCACCTTTGTTCAAGGATTTTGTTTTGCATGAGGTTGCTCTTGAAATCATTTTTTATGAGAAACACAGAGATTGCTCTATACAAGTGGTAAGAGAGTTATTTATGCCTTTCTCTTAGGATTTTTTTAGTTCTTACTATCAAAATATGTGACATCAAAATCAAGATCCTTCAAGGACGGGGCAGTGAAGCCCGTCATGCCAATTTCCCGATATTATCAAGTAGACCTAGTCTAGACCTTTGTTGATTTCAGGGATACAACATATCAACCTGATTGGGGCATTCCTAGTCTGAAGTTAGTATCCGGAACTGCTACTGTCATGGCAACTATACACCCTGTTGATATCTTGATGGGTGAGGTCGATGTTCATCTTTTCGTTTAGCCAAGCTATGTTATTGACTATATTGAAAAGGTTTTTTTAACACTGGAAGGGTCTTATCCTAAAAAATAGCAAGAAGTCTCTCGTGACCCTTTCCATGGGTATCCTCATCCCACCTTTTATGAAGGTGATCATCAGAATGGCCACGACCCTCATCGGTTTTCTTATGATGTACTCCCCCACCTCACAATATTCTATAGATATGTAGGGGGGAATACCGTACTTGGCTTTGAAAGCCTCTTTTTTCTCAAGAGTATCTACCAAGTTAGCAAACCTACCCATCCTAAAGAGAGGAAGAAGACAAGACAAGACAAGAGAAAAGTCCTAGAGATAACAAAGATTCAAGGCCGAGGAAGGAATAAAATGACTTACAGAGTAAAGGAGCAAGCGAGATAGCTCATAGTTGTCGTCCATGACCAGACCACGTCCAAAAGGTTTTACGAGGAAAGAAAACCAACAGAAGCATCACGAGCATGAATACGATCCGTCCATGGGTAGCGAGATCATCCAATTTCAAGATAGTCATCCATGACCCAAGGGCATGGACGACTAGATAACACTTAGTGAATTTTGAAAGAACTTTTTAAAGGTTCAATATAATCAGACCATGATTCACCATTCCTAAAACATGGAAAGGATTCCCCGTAAACCGCTCCATGTCCTCCATTCTCTCCATTAACTCCACACATCCCCCATGATGATAGTGAATCCGAACAAATAGACCCACTCCTAACTCTCTATAAAAGGATCAAGTCACATTAAACCAAGGTAAGTTCTACTATTCACAGCTTCCCATCCTGGCGTTTTAAAGAGAAAACTGACTTAACCGTCTGAGGGTCCTTGGCCGAGTTACATTGATCACCGTTGACAGCCCTTCCTTTCCTTTCAGGTCATTAAGCCATCACCATAACCCAGAGTATTTCAGCCTACTGATTTTCAAGCATCATCAGTTGGCGCTGTCTGTTGGGAAAATTTGGCCTATTTCCAAGTGATAACCCCCTTCCTTTCCAAGACAAAAAGGCTACATGGTTCTGACTAGGTCGATGGCCACCAGTACAGAACACCAAGAGAGCAGAAACAAATCGTGCACCTGCACCACCACTGACCGTCCAACAACAGTTTCAGTCCATGGTAGCTGCGATGGTGGACTTGATGTAGCAAAACCAGGAGTTAACTAGAGAAGTTAATAGACACTATCGACAGCAGAGAATGGAGGAGCAAAGAACAGTGCTGAGGGAGGAGATTAGTTTAGAGGTACCATCACTCGTAGGGTACCACACTTGGAGAGAGAAATGGATTAGATGAAAAGAGCCATGGAGGAGATGAAGGACTCCACGAGAAGGGAAAATCACATAGATAACCTTGTCCATAGGACTGATTCTCCCTTCATTACGTCCATCACAAGTCACCCTCTACCCTCCAAATTCAAAATGCCTACCTTGGACCCATATGATGGAATGCAGGATCCCTGTGATCACATTGCCACATTCAAGATAACCATACATCTCCAAGGTGTTCCAGAAGAAATCATGTGCAAAGATTTTCCTACTACGTTGAAAGGTCCAACCAGAGTATGGTTTGGTAAACTACCACCAAACACCAAAACTTCATTCCAGGAGTTAAGTAAGTTGTTCGTCAAAAATTTTGTTGGGGGCCAAAGGCATAAGCGCTCCTCGTCTAGTTTGTTGAACATAGAACAAGGAGAAAATGAGAGGCTGCACACTTTTATTAGTCACTTTAACATGGAAGCCCTGTTGTTGGTAGATGAGATGGATGATAAGATCCTTTTGGTAGCCTTCTACAATATGGTTACTTCAGATTTGTTCATCCACAAGTTGTATGACCAAGAGCCACAGACGATGGCTGAATTAATACACTCAGCTCAAAGTTTCATGAATGTTGAAGATGCCATTATTACTAAGAAGAAAAAGAAGGCAAAACGAGTAGAAACTAGTTATGTACATCATCTGGAGCAAGGCCCTTGTCCAAAGAATGCCAAAACAGAGGAGAAAAGGGATTGAAACGGCCAAAAGGTAGGGTCGTCCTTAGGGCGACACTCCAACTACACTCCCCTGAATACCCCACTTGACCAAGTGCTGATGCAGATTAAAGATGACCCGTCCTTGAAATGGCCAGAGAAAATGAAAGGAGATCCTAGCAAGATAAACGAAAGCAAGTATTGTTGTTTCCACCGAGACCACAGACATGATACAAACGAGTGTTATGATTTGAAGCAAAAAATTGAAGTCCTTATTAAGTAGAGGAAGTTAAAAAAATTCCTTGGACAAAACCATAAAGACGAAAGACAATCACTAAAAGGAAAAGAAAAAGAGCCAGTGTGCCAACTACTAGGAGAGATAAGGCTCATTGTATGAGGAATGTCAACCGGAAGCTCATCCAAAGCCAAGAAGACTTACTTACGGGTAGTTCAGAATGATCAACTCACTGGCTACCCACCAAGGACGTCTAGAGAGGACGAGCCTGCCATTATATTCATGGACGAAGATGCAAGGTGACTACGTCATCATCATGATGACGCAATTGTTATTACTTTGACGATTGCAAATTATACAACTAGAAGGGTGTTAAGAGGCAATGGGAGTTCAGCGGACATCCTCTACTATCCAGCCTTCCAGCAAATGAGAATCGACAAGGAGTTACTTCGGCTAGTGAATGTGCCTTTAATTGGATTAGGAGGAATGAAGGTTCTACCAGTAGGCACTATCTCCTTGCCAGTTGTTGTTGGCTCTTACCTACAGTAAATCAATAAGGAAGTAAACTTCCATGTTGTGGATTGTTCATCCTTATACAATGCCATCATAGGACGGCTAACCTTGAATGGTTGGAAGCTGCAACGTCCACGTATCACTTGTCTGTCAAATTCCCAACGGAGTATGGCATTGGAGAAGTACAAGGAAACCAACTAGTTGCTAGGGAATGTTACTTAGCAATGTTGGCAATGGACAAGCAGATGCAAACGATGAACATTGATGAAAGAAGAATAGTGGCTGAACCAATTGAAGTATTGGAAGATGTTCAATTGGACAAGTCTAACCAGGAGAAGTTTACTAGGATCGGGACAAGCATGGAAGAGAAGACGAAGCAAGACCTCGTCTAATTCCTCAAGAAGAGCATGGATGTTTTTTCTTGAAGCCACAAAGACATGCTTGGGATTAACCCAAGTGTGATTACTCATCGTCTAAATGTGTCCCCATCTAACAAGCCCGTCCGTCAGAAAAGGGGAGTGTTTGGCCCAGAACAAGACAATGCCATCAAAGAAGAAGTCTAGAAGTTGGTAACAGCGGAGTTCATCCGCGAAGTCTACTACCCTGATTGGGTAGCTAATGTAGTGATGGTTAAAAAAGCTAATGGCAAATGGAGGATGTTCGCGGACTTTACAGATTTGAACAAGGCGTGCCCCAAGGATAGTTATCCTCTTCCACGCATTGACCAGTTGGTGGACTCAATAGCTGGACACCAACTGCTGAGTTTCACAGACACATCCTCAGGGTACAACCAGATTAAGATGAACGAGGTAGACCAAGAGAAAACATCCTTCATCACAAGCTAAGGTTTGTTTCATTACAAAGTTATGCTATGTAGTCTAAAAAATGCAAGAGCTAACTATCAAAGACTAGTCAACCACATGTTTCGTCCACAAATTGGGCAGAATGTTAAAGTATACATGGACGACATGCTAGTCAAAAGTGCAAAGGAGACACAACATCTGGGCGACCTCCAGGAGACTTTCGACACGCTTAGACGATACAAGATGAAGCTAAATCCAAGCAATTGTGCCTTTGGATTTGCATCAGGGAAGTTCCTTGGTTTTATGGTTTCACAAAGAGGAATTGAAGCAAATCCTGATAAAATCCAAGCGATTTTGAACATAGAGCCCCAAAAAAATGTCAAAGACGTCTAGATACTCACTAGACAAGTAGCAGCCCTTAATAGGTTTGTCTCAAAGGCTACTGACAAGTGTTTACCTTTTTTCAAAGTGTTAAGGAGAGCATTTGAATGGATGGATGAGTGCCAACATGCATTTGAAGACCTTAAGGCTTATCTCACTTTAACTCCATTACTAAGCCCATCCAAACCAAGTGAAGAGTTATATCTTTAACTAGCAGTGTCCCCTCATGCAGTGAGTTCAGCCTTAATCAGGGAAGCAGAAAAGGTACAGAAGCCCATCTACTACACCAGCAAAGCTTTAAGAAGAGTTGAAGGACAGTACCTGCCAATGGGAAAGTTAGCCTTCTCATTGGTAACAGCAACGAGAAAGCTCAGGCCTTATTTCCAGGCTCAAGTCATCAACGTCCTAACTGATCACCCATAGAAGAAGGCTATGAATAAGTTGGATGCCGCTGGACGATTGATCCAGTGGGTAGTGGAACTTAGTGAATTTGACGTGAGATATCGACCAAGGGAAGCAATAAAAGCCCAAGCCCTTGCAGACTTCATTGTCAAATTTACTCCTGCCCATGATCAGCAAAGTGGAGACCAAGGGGCACAACAATGGGTCGTCCATGTGGATGGTTCATCCACTCAACATGCAAGAGGAATTGGAATAGCATTGCAATCACCAGAGGGGGATCATCTGGAGTATGTCGTCCATCTACAGTTTCAGACGACCAATAATGAAGCTAAATATGAAACCCTACTTCGGGGCTTGGAGTTAGTTAAATCACTAGGAGTAGATTCAGTTCTCAGCTAGGGAGACTCGCAGCTGGTGATAGGCTAAGTGAATGGAACGTGTGAAGCCAAAGAAGAACAAATGAAGAAGTATTTGGGCAAAGTAAAGCAATGCATCAAGGGCTTCACATGGCCCAGTTCCAACAAAACCCAAGGGAGGAAAACATGGAAGCTGACATCTTAGCCAAGGCAGCATTTGCGAACGAGTTGGTCAGTGATTAGATTAAAGTCCAGTACATCCCAAGTATAGACATTCTAGAAGTACATTAGATAGATGGATTAGCTAACTAGACCACTTTTATCATGTCTTATCTCAAGGATGGACTCCTCCTTGAAGATAAAGAAGAAGCAAGGAAACTAAGAGTAAGAGTGGCAAAATTTGTCCTCATGGACGAGGTACTGTATAAAAAGGGTTTCTCTCAACCCTACCTGAGGTGTTTGACTCCAAATGAGTCCCACTACATCCTGAAGGATGTCCACGAAGGAGCCTATGGAAACCATTCAGGGGCCAGATCCCTCATCCACAAGATAGTCCGCGCAGGATATTACTGGCCGTCCATGCAGCAGATGCCAAAGCTTATGTCAAAGCGTGTGACAAGTGTCACTGCTACAGCAATATACCTAGACAACCATCAGAATACCTCACTCCAATGGTGGCCCCTTAGCCATTTACTTAGTGGGGACTTGACATCCTTGGTCCTTTTCCCATAAAGACGAGGCAATTGAAGTTCTTGGTGGTAGAGATTGATTATTTTACTAAATGGGTAGAAGCAGAGCCATTGGCAAAGATCAATGAGCAAAACATCAGAAGTTTCGTCTGGAAGAACATTATCTACCGTTTTAGAATCCCTAGAGTGCTCGTCTCAAACAACAGTCACTAGTTTGATAACACACCCTTCAGAGAATTTTGCGAACAATTGGGAATCAGGAATCACTACTACTCACCCTCCTACCCATAGGCTAATGGACAGGCAGAAGTTGCAAACCGATCCTTGTTGAAGATCATCAAGACTCGGCTTAAGGGGGAAAAAAGGATATGGTCAGACGAATTACCCAGCGTCCTTTGGGCATACAGGACGACAGTAAGGACTCCTACTAGAGAGTCTCCTTTTAAGCTAGCATATGGAGGTGATGCAATGATACCCGCGGAGTTGGTCTGACTAGCTACAGGGTGGCCCACTATAAGGATGAGGAAAATGAGAAACAACTCCGTCTAAGACTCAATTTCATTGACGTGGTAAGGATGGACACGGAACAGAGTGTGGCGCGTTACAAGAATCTGATGACTAAGCACCATGATGCGTTGGTCAAACCAAGGCAGTTCAACATTGGGGACCTCGTCTTGAAAAGGGTGTCCCTGGCTACTAAGGACCCCGCTTATGGAAAGTTCGAACCTAATTGGGAAGGACCATACAGAGTCATCAATTACAAAAGACAAGGGTCATACTATCTGGAAGCCTTGGATGGATGAAGGCTAGAGCATCCGTGGAATGTGGAGCACTTAAGGAAGTACTACCAGTAAAGATCCGTCAGGAAGGTTAGCATGGACAAGTCTAGAGACTACTAGTTCTTTCTAGCAGTCTACTTATGTTATCTTTCAGCACTTTATGTTTTCTAGTAGTATTCTATGTTTTTAGCATTTGAATTCCCTAAAGGCACTAGCTACCAGCATGTGCTATGTTTATGGACGATGTCATGAGCAAAGCCCTTTTGTATATAAAGCAATTTGAATTCCCTAAAAAAAGAACGAGGTACTGACATGAATAATGTCTATGGACGATGTTATGTACAAAGTTCTTTATTGTCTATGGACGATGTTATGTACAAAGTTCTCCATTGTATATAAAGCAGTTTGAATTTTCTAACTTAAGTGTTAATGATTCTCTAAGAAACTAAAGTTCATAAAAAGTTAAAGATGTCTAAAATCTTTGGACGCAGAGATGTATTGTCATGAGCCATCCTTAGACGAGGAAAAGGCAAATTATCATATATAAAACCTTAGGGTAAAAACATAAGTACAAAGGGAAGGAAAAGACACCTCCCAGTACACTCGTCCAATAATGAAAGACGAGAAAAAGTGTGCATGCAATAAATAGGCAATTTCTAAGGACAACAAATGTCCAAGCAATTAAGTAGTCCAAACTATGGACAAGAAAACACTCAGCCAATTTTGAATTCCAGAAATAAGTCCTAGTTAAGGACAAGGAAATATTTAACCACTGTAAAGTAAAGTCCTAACTATGGACGAGAAAATAGTTGGATATTAAAATTGGCAACAGAAACAAAAACAAGCGTTCAAACATGGATGGCAATATATTTATAGATGAACTAAGGGTAGACGACCATCGTCCAAAACCCTTTAAAGTAACAAGCCTAAAAAAGGCAATTGTATGAGACCCCATCCTTAAACATAGACAAGGTAATGTACTTGAAAAAAAAAATTATGATCCAAAACAACCCCCCCCCCCCCCCCCCCCCCCCCCGCGCCCAAAAAAAAGAAAAAGGAAAGAAAGCAAATAAAGGAAAGTAAAATTTTGCTTAAAACTTAATTTACTAGGATAAACCACTGGGGGCATCGCCTCCAAACTTTGAGTCGTCCTTCACTGGATGAGGAGTAGAAGCATCGTCCTTAATATTCAGGTCTTCTGAGCTTGTCTGGAGTAAGGAGCTCTCGACTGCAGTACGAAACTTGATAGAATCAAAGTCCACCCTAGGAAATGATTCAATGGCGCCTATATGGAAATCCTCAAAGCCTACAGCATAATTTTCGTCTAGGAGGTTAGTGAACTCCTTGGACGTCTTGAATTCCTCAATCGATTCGTCTCTGGATTTGCTCAAAGAGGACCTGAGCTCATCATTCTACTTCTGAAGGTGGTCTAGACGAGTGTCCTTCTCTACAATGTCAGTCCTCACCTCCTCAGCCAAATTCTTTAACTCCTTCACCTTATCCTCCAGCTTCATCCTCTCCCCCGTCTTGCGGCTAGATTCCTTCTCAATGTCACGAACCTTTGCCTCTAGCGTGATCCTATCCTTGTCCAATTCATAGGCTTGCCTAGACGCTGCCATAAACTTGGACATGGCCTGTATTAGGAAATATGGAGGTGAGATAAAGAGAATAAAATTCAATTTTAGTATGGATAAGGACGAGTCAAAATACCTTGAAGAGATCTTGGACTATAAACCATTCAAACTCCTTCATAGACATGTCATAGCAGATGGAAATGTCTTTATCAGTCACTGCCTACTTAAACTTGTCCCAAGCTAGACCTTCATTCTTTAGGAGGGTTATTGGGCCAGTATCAAGGATTCCAGTAGGTGAAGGTTTGGATGGATTTGCACCAGGACAAGGAAGGGAATCTTAAACCTTAGAGACTGGAGGATTGGCCGCAAGATCAGTAGGGTCAAGAACCACAACAGGAGTAGTGGACGGCGTCGAGGAGTCAACCTTTTCTTTCTTGTTGCCTAGATGGTTGGGAAGATTACCGGTGTCCAATTTCTTAGATACAATCTTCCTTTTCTCTGACGAAGTTGGAGGGATGAGCTTCAATGTAAACGAGGCAAGGGGATGAGTTTGAGCAAGACCTTCTATCCTACGCTGAACACTTTCATCACTAGCAACGCCTTTCCCCTTGTTTTCCTTCGTGGTTGCCATTCCTATATGGGAAAGAGGAGCATCAAAGTCTAGATGAGCTAACCAACCAAAATGCAACAAAATAGATAACTTACGTTGACGGGTGGTACACTAGTGGGTTAATGCTTCTTCTGTAGGCTCAGGTCTAAGCCTCTAAGCTGCTAGATGGCAAAGTGTCACCAAAAACTGAAAGCTCCTATTTGCAAAAGAGCATGCTTATTGGACGTGGTCTAGGAAGAATTTGGTCAAAGAGGGTTCACTTACAGCTAAAAAATCAACGTACCCTCAAGATGTAGACGACCCATCTCACCAGTGTAGGGAGCGAATAGGTCCCTACCTACCTCGATAGGGTTCCCTACCCAAAATCCTGAGATGAAGAAGAACTCTGTCTTCCACCTCCTATCAGACGAGGGAAGAGACCTTATCAACCTACAACTAGAACCCCTAGCTAAAAATTTATAGAAATCATGGGATTGGCTTATTTTAGAAATTTCATAGCAATATAGGACGGTTCCCGTTAAAAGCCTTTCTCCAACACACTTGCATAGATAATTGGGGTTAAGTTGGTTTAGACCTACACCCAGCCTATGGAGGATCACCCTAGTGAAAGCATTGAGAGGTAACCTAAGACCCCCTAACAGATAAGCCTCATATACACCAACCCCTAAGTTTGGAGTATAGCACCATTCACCAAGAACGGCTAAACGAGGGTTAAGTTCATCTGGAATTTGATATTTGCCCCTAAAAGAGTAAAGTCTTTTCTCACCTATCTTTGAAGGAATACCTACAGTATAACAATACAAAATGTCCTCCTCCTCACTTGAGGAAGGGATGGACGCTGGGGTACTAGTGGACGGACCGGCAGACAACCCTAATGCTACCTTCTGCCTTAACTCCTCCTGAAGGACCTCTAAAGGAACCCCAGGGACCTTAGACGAGTATTGCTCGTTTGTAGAACCATTATCACTACTACTACTACCACTACTACTGTCATTACTACTACCACCACCATTTCTCTTGTCCTAGTACTCATCTATCTCCCTTTCGTCACTATCGTAAGATGAAGATACTACTATCTCAAACATTTTGAAAAGAATTCTACAGAAAAACCTAAGGAGGGAAGGATACTTGATTCTAAACGAGGATGACTAAGGAGGGAAGGAAACTTCTAGACGAGATGCAAGACGATTGATGTCAGAGAAGAAAATATGAGAAATGTGAGAGGGTAGGAGAGGTATTGTAATCAGCAGGGTGGGAAACTGAAATGACTAAACTAGTTAGAATGCACCACGTGGCAATTTTTTTGAAGAACGAAACGACGCGATTGGTAAGCCATCAGGATTACGCTAAGTGTCAACATCCTAAATGTCTGATTTTAGATCACCCTGACATGCCACCTGGAGAATCCTTCAGCCAATGAAAAATTTCCATGTGTCAAGCCAACAGTATCATGGACGACACAAGGGCAAAGGGGCAACTAATGGGGTCCAAATTAAGTTTAGTTCGTCCATAGTTGTCGTCCATGACCAGACCACATCCAGAAGGTTTTACGAGGAAAGAAACCCAACAGAAACATCATGATCATGAATAGCATCCGTCTATGGGTAACGAGATCATCCAATTTAGTGAATTTTAAAAGAACTTTTCAAAGGTTCAATATAATCATACCACGATTCACCATTCCTAAAATGTGGAAAGGATTCCCTGTAAATCGCTTCACGTCCTCCATTTTCTCCATTAACTCCACACATCCCCCATGATGATAGTGGATCCGAACAAGTAGACCCACTCTTAACTCTCTATAAAAGGATCTAGTCATAGTTAACCAAGGTAAGTTTATTGAGGACCGTTTTTTCGGCCCACGTGGCATTACTTCATTGGCAACCCATTCCACGTCAACATATTATTGATTTTTTGGGTACATCTATTTAAAACCCAAAATAAGCTCATATCTCATTCAATTACATGGATTGGGCTCACATGGCCTGCAAGATCCTTACTTCAAGAGGCGGATTCATGGTCCACATTTCCTTTCCATCAATTGGGATCATAACCCCACGACATCATCAACATCAACACATGGATCGGGCTTAAGCAATGAATCAAAGCTCAAGGCCCATATTACCTCTCTTACACTCATGGCAAGCGGCTTCTTCAACAAGAGCCCATATTTACACAAAATGACAACAAAACCCAAGGTACGTCATCTCATCTTCGGCTTATGATCCAAGCTCATAAGTCTCTTTGGGGAAACTTTGAGAGTCGTGGTTTGGAGGGCCAAGAGGTATGTTCAGTAAAGCTCCAGTAGTTTAAAGTTGATAAAAGAGACATGTTGCTTGGCGTGTCTTCTCCAACTCCCTGAACTCTGACGAGTCCGTGTGTAGCGGGTAACATATGGTAAGCATCTCTTATCACGTAGAACTTTAGATGATAAAATTCCCCATTGCTCTTTTCCTAAAGCTTGATATTCATCACATGAAAAATGCTCAATATACCCAGCCATCTAACTGCTGAGAAAATAACTGTTCATTCAATCCCCAGTTGTTACTATACAAATTTAGAAACTTCATTATATTGTTCTACATGAATCTTATTACTACTTTCAACTAAAATACAACTCAAACACATGGCCTAATCTGATTGGCTATCTTTAATCTCCTATTATATACAAAATATTCATGATATCTCTAATACCCAGCTGCTATCTACCACAATCTGACCATATATTTCTCTACCAGCTGCCAAAGTAGAGCATTAAATACTCTTCTTTCTCACCAAGATTATGTCACAACACAATGAGACATTGACTAAATCTCTTAAAATTCATTAACTTTCAACTAATCCTTCTATTACTTGCTAGTAATGTGTTGTAATGGAACTTTGGACCAAAAACACAAACACTCGAAAAAGGAAACATTTCCAGCTGAACCCCAACAGTGTATTCAGCACTTGACACTTGGCTGGAAGTGATGTCATCAGCCATTTAATGCTGAAATCCCAGCAACTAGCTGTTATACCCAAATTAGAAAGATACCCTTGAAAGAGATCTTACCATTTTTCAGCCAAACCCATGAAATGACCTCTCCAGCAGTCTGAAATCACCCATCTGACCTCATTAGCTTCTGCCCAAAGCAAACAACTGTCTTATGATAGCTGTGACAGCTGTTTCATGATAGCTGTCACAGCTTTTCCTGACAGTTGGGACAGCTTTTTTATGATAGCTGTCACAGCTTTTCCTGACAGCTGAGACAACTTTTTCATGATAACTGTCACAGCTTTTCCTGATAGCTGGGACAACCATTTCAGAACAGCTGTGACAGCTGGCCTAGCAGCCTGAGCATTACTGATTTTTCCACTTTTGGCTAAAACCAAAACCAACTAAAGAAACTATCTTTTTCTTGCCAAAATACTTTCATTTTCTGCTTCTTTTTCCCCAGTAGCTCTTACTTGAAACAGCAAGAATACCTTAAAGCTAAACATACCATTTTTGGCCAAATCTTAAGATGGATTCTCTGAAAATTCATTGCTATTTGGGACAGATTTTGGTTGATATTCTTTGTTAAAATACCCTTTTAAACTCAACTGTAAAGGGGACCCCTTGATCAACACCTCAAAAGGGGGGAACACCAATGGAGAGGAAGAACTCTCTCATAAACTTCTCTCTCCCTCTAATAATCTTCTGAAGCTCTTAATGAAGTGCTGAACTTCTGATTTTTAGTTTTCAAATTATGAACTAAACTCTTTAGCCCTTAGCTCATAAATGCCCTTCATAAGCCTTCATACAATCCTAGCAGAAAATTCCAGCAGCTTGGCTAAACACACTACAATACTATTACTCTCTTATACTTATCATCTCACTCTCCATATTCTAAAAATGCATATATCTTGCTGCCCATATCTCTAAACATCTCTTTCTTCACTTCTCTTACATAATCTCATACACACTTATTACACCATTACATATAACACACCACAACTCTTTTAAGCTCTACTCTCATACTCTCTCACTCTGAAATTCTACTATTTTGCTGCCCATAAACACATCTCTATACTCTTTTCTTACAAGATCTTTCCTCTTAGAAAGCAATCTCTACTACTCCTCCAGCAGTAAATCCCAGGAACATTGTTAAACACACTATAGCACTGTTACCCCTCTTATACTCGTTCTCTCACTCTCCATATTCAGAAAATACACCTATCTCACTACTCCTATCTCCAAATACCTAAACATATCTCCATGCTCTTCTCTTACAAAATTTTTCCTCTTGGAAAGCAATCTCTACAACTTCTCTAGCGGTTATAATCTCACATTTTTACTATCTTTAACCTCCATATCTCTCACACTTCCATATATCATATATTACATCCCACAAAACATCTATATCTTTTACCATCTCCACACTTCTCAAGAGATATCAAGCACTTATACTAAAAGCCTTTCTCATGGAAGGCATGAACTTCTATTACCAAAGCCCTTCTCCTAGAAGGCATCAAGATCTCATATCAAAGTCCTTCTCTTAGAAGGCATAACTACTTCTTACATAAAACCCTTCTCTTAGAAGGTACATATAATCCATACAAAAGCCCTTCTCATGGAAGGCAACACTATTCATAACTTCATAAAAACTAAATGAACATTGTCAAGGAGAAAACCCATTTAAGTGCATGATAAGAGGGGCAAGTTTAACCAGCCTCTACACACAGCTGGACATACTCTCTCTCCTTCCAGTTGCGCCCATTTTTTCCCTTAATCTTGAAGTTATCATGGCAAGCTGCCTCTACTGCTGGAGTCACTCTGCTGGGACATTATCAGCTCACAGAAGCTGTACAACTGGGGCTACAAACCATACAAAGATAAGTAACTTTGCTTCCTTATCTTTAAATTTACATCATTGAGTATATGATTGCTTCACATTTAAATACATATTACTTTATTCCAACTACTATTATAACTATTAACCAATGCTTAAACTCATTTAAATCCATGACAAGAAGAGCAAGCTTAACTAGCCTCTACCGCTAGCATTCTGCTAGAATCCTATCAGTTCAATGATGCTATACAGCTGGAGTTATAAACCATACAAAGATAACTAACTTTGCTTCCATATCTTTAAATCTGCATCATTGACTCCATGCTTACTTCACCTTTAAATACAAATTACTTTATTTTAACTACTATTACAACTACTAATCAAAGCTATCATATCAAACACATATTACATATTTACTCAACCATTATCGTGATTCTTAGATTTTGGCCTTAATGATTTTGTAGGCTTAAAAATATGCCGGTAGCTGTTGGACCACGTGGCCTAATGTCGAGTTCCGGACGCAACTCCCCAAAAAGAACCCGAGCCTAGTAAGGTCATCCCTCCAACGGATCACACATGGCTGGGCAATCGAAAAAGGCCCCCAAACAAAGTTCTACTATTCACAGTTTCCCATCCTTGTGTTTTAGAGAGAAAACTGACTTAACCGTCGGAGGGTTCTTGGCCGGGTTACACCGGTCACCCTTGACAGTCATTTCTTTCCTTTCAGATCATTACACCATCACCATAGCTTGGAGCATTTCAGCCTACTGATTTTCAAGCATCATTTGTAACTTTAATTAGTTATTATATATTTATTAGATTATTTTTTGTTATTAAATTATTTTTACACCATCGATTTGACCTTGATCACACCTAAATTTTTTTTTTTTTTTTAAATCACTCTTCTTTCTATTCTTTGTGGTTAAATAGGCTTCTTATGAGTCATATATTAGGTTCAAGATGTTGTTATCTTATATGATCTTGATGAGAACATTGTTGATCAATGTTGATATCTCAACGTCAACAAGATTTTAAATACATTGTCCTAGTCCTATATTTCAATGCAATTTTACTTACAAATATTCATTTGAGATTTTTTTTTTTTTTTTTTTTTTTTATGATTCATTTGGGTCTATTACATGAGACAAAATAGTTTACCTCTTAAAACTTTGAACTGATGGATAAAGCGAAGTCTAATATGCACATCTCAAAAGAACTGTCTTAATGGACCTCTATTGAAAAGGTTCAGGAAAGATTTAGTATGGAGGGTTGTACGACTACGACAACCCCCATTCTGAAAGGGAATAGGTTCAGTCAAAATCAATCTCCCTATACTGTATTAGAGCAAGAGCAAATAAAGAAATTTTGTATAGAAAAATAAAAGAAAAAAAAATTCCAATTGTGAGCGGAAACCCAACTAAAGTGTAAACCAATGGCATTTGCTTTGATTATATGCGATACCAGCCAAAGTAGAACAATCATGAAATTTTTATAATAAAAATATCAAGTTTGACCAAATTTTGTCAGTGCTCAACCGGATTTATCATTTATATAGAAAATTAGTCATACTGGGCAAATCTCGAAATTTATATAGAAAAGTATGAAGTTTATCCAAATTTAATTAGGGTTTTCAAAAGTTTATCTAGTTTGACCAGAAATTTTGACCTTACAATGGTAACAAATGTTAGATTGGCAAATAAATTTTTAAATCCTCTTTAAAATTAGAACCAAAATCGTATTTTATCGAGTAAGATGTATATCACAAAACTACAAAAATTGCATTATATTTAGCTCATTTTTGGCATAATTTTTAGACGTCACAAAACGGTCGGGTTTGGGTTCGGGTTCGGGTTCAGGTCAGGCCAATCGGGTTTGCGGGTCAATCAGGTCACAGGTCGCAAGTCGGGTCGAGTTGACCTGTATTTTTCAAACAAGTATTTTTTTTTTTTTAAATAGATGCAATCTGTCAATTGTTTATGAGTTTCTTAACTGTGATTAGATTCTCACTGGTAATACTGTTACCACTTACCAATTACCACTAAATACTTGATACCCAAATTTGGTGCAATTCTTGTTCCAGCTTTCTAGAAGCTAATCTTGGTATAATCTTCGATCTATTTAAAGTAGGAAGAGAAAATGAAGATGGCAAGTAAAGAATGACAAACTATAATGGAGTACATAACATATTAAGTAAAGAAGAATAAGTAAATATTTTATAAGAATTACACATCAATCTCAATCTACTCAACGTTGGTAGACGTGGCAAAACAGGCGAGTCGAGTCGGGTTCAGGTTGGGTCAATTGGGTCGCAGGTCAAAACGGGTCAATCGGTTCGGGTCAGAATTTTCTAACCCATTTTGCCATGTCTAATCATTTTGCAAAATTTGACCTACCTTTTACTCTGGCAAAACTTCGATCAAACAACATCAGATTGTGCAAGTTAGATGTCATTGAAAAGCTCATATGATAGCCTTTAATTGGAGGGTTCACTAATGCGAAGACTTTAATAAACAAGCCCAAGCTTAACGCTTGTCCCCGACACACACTCACAAAAATAAAAATAAAAAATAAAAAAAACACAGAAAAAAAAAATAGTAAGACTTTAAAACACACATAAGTAATCACATTCTCACACCCATAACTACCCCAAATTGAAGAATATTTGGTATTACTAGGGGATGAACATAAAGATTGGAGCTTTCTAATTGACCCAACAAGGTGTGAGAACCAAGATCCGAGAATACTAAATGAATGAGTATCAAAGTCGACATTGTACTAATGATGTCTTAACCCCCTAGATCAATGATTTTTTAATTTGGACTAGTTGATTTTTTAAAGATAAAATCAAGAAAAAAAAATATGTTTTTATTCAAATAAAATTTAAGATTACATTTTCTTTCACATACATAAATAAATAAATAAATAAAAATTATATGGTTTTTTCTCTTGTTTACAAAATAAAGAAAAAACTGCAACATTTTTCTCCTAAGTTACTAGATAAGAATGTACTAGGCATGCATCTCGCTTTACCGTAATGTCGGCCTTCTATGAATTAATAGTCGATTTATATTGTCCATTTAATTATTCATCCATGTCAATAATTCATCCATTTTGGCCAAATTATGATTATTATAGACATTTACACCCTAATTTTTCGTCATTTTGGAGGGTTCGAGTGTATTTTGGTCATTTTAGAGATTTTTAGTTGTATTTTGGTCATTTTAAACATTACTAGGGTAGTTTGGTACTTTAGAGGTGTTTTTGTGTATTTTGGTTTTGGATATTTTTAGGAGAATTTTGGTCATCTTAGAGTTTTTGAGAGTACTTCTGCCATTTTATACATTTTAGGAGAGTTTTTAGTCAATTTGGTAGTTTCGTTGGCTATTTTAGCCAATTTAGATGTTTTTTCTTTCTTTCTTTTTTTGGGTATTTTAGTCATATTGAAGGTTTCAGGGATATTTTGGTTTTTTTTTTTTTTTTTTAAAGGAATTAGGGGTATTTTGGTCATTATGGACATTGTGAGATTATTTTGGTTATTTTGGAGGTTTCAGTTGATAGTTTGGTTATTTTTAAGGTTTCAAGGGTATTGTGGCCATTTAGACGTTTCTTGTGTATTTTGGTTTTTTTTTTAAGGTTTTGGGTGTATTTTGATAATTTTGGAGGTTTAAAGGCATATGTCAATCTTATGTATTTTGGTCTTTTTATTTATTTATTAAGGAACATGCATTTTGGCCTTATGTGTCAATAATAGATACATATTTTTAAAACTAATGCACCATTATCTTCTTAAATAACAAGATAATGGATTTCAAGAATTTATGTCGTTTTAATGCATTTCAACAAAATTTTATCTCTTCGGTTTCTACTATAAATTATAAATTAATTAATAACTTTTCAAATTTCACTTATTTCTATATCAAATTAGTCTCTTTTTAATTTTTTTTGTTTAGGAATTTTAAGATAGTCATCATTAAATTTATTGTTTAACATTAACATTGGTGGATCTAGCTCTTCATCTCCTACTCATTCTTCCATGATCTATAAAATTAACTAAAACATCTCTCTCTCTCTCTCTCTCTCTCTCTCTGAATAGGTGAGTCGGGTTGGACCTGAGACACAAAATAGACCCGAGTGTTTTGCCCGACAAAGCACCCATCAAATCCACCAAAGACCCTTTGGGTTGAATCATGCAGGTGGGTTGGGTTGGCTAGGTCCATGCTTAGCCATAGGGGTAATTAACTAGGTATACGATACTCCATGAGATCAATAATAACATATTCTTTAGGGGTAATTGCAATAAACTCACCAGTGCTTTGGACCAAAATTTCTCTACTTAGCCGTAGTTTAAAAAATGTCACTTTATGTACTTGAAATTCATCCCATTAAGGCTCCATAACCCACATTTTTTAAAAACAGGAGTAAAATTGTATTTTCTCCCATTTTATGTATCTCTCCTTTCAAAATATAGAAGAAAAAAAAAGTAAAAATAAAGAAGATTTAAAAGTTAGGTTTTGTAAAATTTAAAACCATGCAACCAAAACAATCATCAAGCCAATATTAAGAACATTCAATCAACCTTGTTAACTCAATTTTCTTCTCGTCATTAGCATAGTAAAAATCATCCAACCAGATTTTATTTCTATGCTTTATGGAGGAAGCGGTGGTGCAGAGGTCCAAAGATCGTATGGAACGAAACCCAACACAAATTCGAGACCAAAGACAGGAAAGCGTACATAGAGTACGTGTTGAGAGACAATGGGAAAGTGATGGACATAATCCACACCTTCGTACCATCTTCCAAGAGAGGCTTAGGCTTGGCTTCCCACCTCGGAGTTACTACCTTCAACCACGCTAAATCTCACTCCTTCTCTGTCATACCCACCTGCTCTTCCGTCTCTGTAAGTCCCACCCCAACCCTTAACAATACCCTTTTGTTGTGAACATACATCTTGGCCTCTATAACGATGTGATTGTTTTTGATCATGTAGAGAGTTTAATCTAGTTTTGTTGCAATAACAAGATTTGACCTCTTACAAGGGATAATCATCAAATGTTTTAACGTTATTAGTGTATTTACTCCTTTGTGCAAGGCCGCTAAATTTCTTAATTATTAATTTGTAATAATGATTCATTAGTCTCGCTCCACTTTTACAAGACCACTAGATTTCTTAATTATTAATTAGTAATAATGATTCCTTAGTCTCGCTCCACTTTTGGATATTTACACGGAAATTCCACCGTTACGTGACACAGATATCTAATTATATATCGTAACTTAATCATCATCTTCTCTGTGTGACTGTGATCAAATTTTTATATTTCAATACTTGGTTTCAATTTGGTTGTTTCATTGGGTTTAAATGCAATTGATCCATTGGGTTTCACTTATTTTCTCTTATTGTTTTGAATAATTCCAGTATTGAATTTGTCTTGGGGAAATAGAGTACTCGTTTTATTCATTAAAAAATAGTACTTATTTTGGGTTTTTTTAATACAATATTTTGGGTACAATTTTGTTTATCCAAAGGATTTTGATAACTCTTATTAGTTCTATAGTGATTGGAATACTGATGTTTCAGTTATAATTCATTTTACAAACCTACGCAAAACCACAAAAACCCTGAATTGAGGAAAGTAAAAAGTTGTTTATCATTTTAGGTTGATACTTTTCGCATACTACAATTTGATGTCATCTGATTTTTATTTAGGAGTAATTGCTGTAAACTCACCTGTAATTTAGCCCGAAATTACTTTACGTACCCGATGTTTGAAAAGTATCACTTTACCCATCTAAGGTAAGTCTGTTTGTCTCCCTTAACCCAAATCTGTTAAAAACATGGGTAAACATTTAATTTTGCTCCCATTTTATGTCTCTCTCTTCCCAAAACATTAAATAAATAAAAAAAAACATAAAAAAAAAAAACTAAAAAAAAAAAAAAACTAAAAAAAAAATAAATAAATAAAAGAGAGAAAAGAAGATCGAAAAGTTAAGTTTTGTAAAATTTAAGAACAAACATAATATTGCTCAAGAACTCCAATAGAGCACCAAATGTGTATGTAACACTCAGAAGAAAATAACACTAAAGGCAAAATTACTTACTACTCTTTCCATTATTTCTTCTTATTTGATATTTCTCTCTCTCTCTCTCTCTCTCTGTTTGTCTCTCTATTTAGTCTATGACTCTCTAATATCCCACATTCTGGTTGGCAGTAACTTTGGGTCATGATTGCAACAGTGGAGGAGCATGAGGGTGGCTATATGGGTTTGGATCTTGATTTGTGGGGGAGGTGCATGGCTAATTTGGGTCTGGGTTTTGAGGAGTGTGACATGTGGGTTGCAATTTGGGTTTTGGTAGTGGTCAATCTGAGATTTTGGGTTGTTACAGAGGATGAGGTTTGGTTGCAGTGTTATAGTAGGTGGTGTGGTGGATCATTAGTGCTGCTAGTGGTGGCTCTCTTTCTCTGCTCAAACCCCTGATCCATGATAAGTATGACATTATTTTAGAAATGAAGTGGGAACCCATACAATAGATCAACCCATGAAGATCGTGTCTTTTACATCCAATTTCTACATTGCTTATAAGGACAAAATTTGGTATTTTGTCATCGTTTATGGTTTGTTTGTATGTATCAAATATCCATGAGTTAGTGATAGTGGAAGTCTTGGATTAGGTCACGGTGGCTGATGGTTGAATTTATTGGCTTGAGTTTTGCATTTGATTCAAGCCTACTGTTATGGGAATTTGAAAGCTAGGTTTTGCATTTGATTCAAGAGGGGTGGGGTAACCATGGTGCTTGGATTTTTTTTTTTTTTTTAATGGGTACAAGAGCATCAGCTTTTTAACATACAATTTTACAATTCACCTAAATTAGATATTCTATAATTCCATTCGACACATTAAAATAATATATACCTTACATTAAAAATCCTAAAAAACTCATGCAACAACAACAACAACAACCAAAAAAAAAAAAAAAGAAGCAAAAAACAAAAAAACCAAAATCTATACTACCACCTAAGGGTGTGATATCGGATTCGTATGGGGCAACCCAAACTTCTCCGATATGATAAATAAGGATAGGGTGGATATATATATTTTTAAATTTTCTGGTTATATTGAATAAGAAAAATACTCAAGAATTAAAATGATAGATAAGCTCACAAACAATGTAAATCCAAAGAGATACAGATAACACCACCCAAATGAATTTAACTAAGGATACAGAACTAGATTGACTCACTACTCTATGGGATATAGATTAACACCACCTAAGAAATACAGAAACTAAGACACCGCCCAAAAGAATCCACCCAAAGGATAAGAGTTAATTTAGAAGAAATCAATCTTCTAAAAAGCACAAGCTTTTTAACCTAAAAATACACTCTGATTTTATTGAATTCAAAAAAAAAAAAAAAAAAAAAAAAAAAAAAAAAAGAAAGAAAGAAAGAGGAGGCTTAAATAGAGCTTAGAACAACCCTCTAAGCATAGAAATGTGAAAATAGCAATTAAAACATTAACTTAACATGACCAAAGTCAAACATGACTCTTAGAAACTAGGAACACAATAAAATACTTGTCTGTCGGGGGGAAATAAAATATAAAGTCTGATACATCATAGGAAACACTAATTAAAGGCTATTTCACTTCATTATTAATGATTAAAAAAATAATAATAATTAAAAAAAGGTTCAAATGATGATTGTACTTCTGATCTTCAAGGAAAAAATTTAGGCCGGATTAGCATCAAATTGGGCTTGCTGGAAGTTGAGACACTCAAGTATCAAGATGAATATAACATAATGACTGAATGTTTCCTTGGAAACCAATATTAAATACTGTTTGACTTCTTGGAGAAAATGACTTATTATTATCTTTTCAAATATCTTTTGAATTGTTGGGAAAATAAGGGCTTTATTTGTTAGGCTTGAAAATCAACTTGGTTGGGCTTAAGAAACTAATTGGATTGGCTTGTAAGCTTATACCGAAACTCCTCATGCCACAATATTTTTGGTTGCCACTTTACTCCAATGTCAGTGTGTCTAGTAGATCCAGTCACTCAACCCACCTGCTTGAAACCGATCCAACCATTGCTCGCCTGAACTGACACCTGTGGCGGTCGGCGACGAGTGTTCTCTTCCAAAACCAGACGGGTGTGGGTCGAGTGTCGGGTGTTCCCTCTGAAACTTTATTTAAACCGACCCAACCAACCCTCCACCCAAAAATCTCGGATATCTTGCCGGAATCCTTCACCTTTACCAAAAATTTGATGAGATCCCTCTGAGCACTATCACCTTTTCGATTTCAACTGAAATTGACTCGACCTATGCAAAGCTTGACCTGAACCGATTCAATCACGATTTTGGTCGATGGAAGGTTCTCCGGTTTGTCACCCAACGAAGTCAAGTTGGTCCGTGTTGGGCACAAACCCAACCCAAACCAACCTATGGACAACCTTACTACCACTTATAGCCCACCACCACCACTATATTAGTTAGTTTTTTAAAATTCAAAATTTACTAGATTTTTTTTTTTTATTGGAAGAGAATCCTTTTTCATCTTGAAGAAGCCTTATTTATTTTATTTTCTTTTATTTTTCTTTTTTAAAGGACCTAAGGAGGAGGCCATATTTGGTTCTTTTCTGTCCGTTTCTTATTAAGATTTGATGCAATTTGGTAAATAAAAAAAAGTCTAGCGATTGAGTGTGCGTTTCGATTGGAATTATAAATAAAAATTATTTCAACTAATTAATTTTGTTAGTTTCAACAAAATAAGTGGTAATTTTTTTTTAATGGCATAAATCGCTTTACGCAATACACAACTCTTTCTTTTTTCTTTTTTCTTTTTTTTTTTAAGAAACAATTCACAACAACTTAATTTGTGCATGTTAAAGCACATTAAAAAAAAAAAAAAAAAAAAATTTGCTAACCATGTGTGAGCACTGATAATTTTATAAGTTAGTTCTATTTTGCATTCATTTCCTCACCGAAAACCTGACACAAGAGCTTACAAGGATAGAGGCTAACAAGTTATGTAACATGCTCAACTAATTAACAACATACCATAAAGAATGTAAAGTTAAAAAAGAAAAAGAAAGAGTTACAGCACCAACAAGTTATGCTCTGAAGTCTGAACAGATCTCAATCTTGAAAACCTAGAGACCCGTTTGAATCAAGTTATTCCGGAGCAGGAACGGCGTTCAAATCCAGACCCAAATTCTCCTCCACATTTTCATTTTCTTCTTCTTTGCTCTCTCCTTCCAAAATCGCCCTCAATCTCGACCCTTCCTCCTCCTTAATCCTACGATCACTATTCTTCTTGAAGTAACTGACCGCCACGTGTATTCTCCTCAGAATCGCAAAGAACTCCTCAACCTCAGCCTCCGTAACTGACTCCACATCTTCTCCTCGCGCCTTCTTTTGTTGCTTCCCCGATACGGCGTCGTCCTCCACCGCGACCGCCAACGTTCTCTTCTCTTTGCTTTCCTCTGCTGCCATCATTCACTCACTAGATCTGTGATCCGATCCCGGAGGTGACTCTATCAAAACCAAAATCACCTTCTCCCCCTACCTCACCCTATGCGAAAAAACCGAGGCACATAGCATCACAGCCGCATAATGTTCTCATTGGCTTTACGCTACCTTCATTATTTATAAAACAACGGAACGGAACGCTCAAACCACACGCCAAAATAAAGTAATGTCTAACTGTTACGTGTCTTTTTTGCTTACCTGTCACGCATTTATTCGTTTTCCTTCCAACTGTTTCTCACCTTATTGTGAAGTTAGCTTTAGGTTATAGTCAGATTTTTTTTTTTTTTTAACGTGTGGATGTGGTGGCAGACGTGACGTCAGCTGATCTCGTACGCTTAGGCAACTTGATGTTTATCGCGTAACGTCAGGAGTTTTTGAATATTTCGGTTAGCTCTAGTCAAATCTAGAATATGTGAGTGGGCCCCTGATTGTAGGTCGGTATGTATACGTGTCGAAAGATTAACGTATCTAAACAATTTTTGGAATTGCAAAAAAATCAGAACCGCTAATGCAATCCGAACCGAAAAGTATTAAATATCTAATTAAAGCATATGTGATAGGTTGTGATATATGCTGTAATATAATAATTATTTTTATAGTTTAGTTATTCTTTAATTTGATTATGTTTTTATTACAAAAAATAATCATTTCTTATGAATAACTATTCTTTATAATGAGGAATAACTTAATATATTTCACTTTAAAAGATTGTATTAGTTATTCCTTAGTAATTGCAATAATTTCAAAATTTAATATATTCCTAAATAAACAAACTTTTTATATACATATAACAATTATAAAAATAAACAATTACAAAAAATAACACATACCTCTCTTAAATTTTAAAATAACAATTTTTAAAGAGATATAATTGTATAAGTAAGAAATTTCTTAAAATAAATGTTAAGTTTTATTCTAATGTTATGATTCACAACCAAATTAATGAATAGATTTAGTTATTACATTACAACATATTTTATTCCAAGTAATAAAGATTGCAATTCCTGTCGTAATCTCCATTCAATGTACCAAACGTACCTTTAGGTGTAACGAGTTTTAGGAGTTTGTGGGTTAGGGTGTAACGAGGATTATGAGTTTGTGGGTGAAATAATTTTTTATCACACTCTTAGATATTTTTGTTATTGAAAAATATAGTAATTTCAAATTATAATGAATGCAAATTATTAATCTTTATCCAAAAAATTAGAAGAGTCTCTGAGTTGGATGCGTGCTCATAGACTAATTTATTTATTAGAGTCTGTTTGAGATCCGCTTATTTTACTGAAATTGAAAACTTTTTGTTGAAAGTACTGTAAATAAATGTAAAAATTAGTTGAAATAGTATAGTAAAACTCATGAATAGTATCAAAAAGTGCAGTGGAGCCAATAAATAATAGTAAAAATAAGCTGAATAGTAAAATAAACTAGATTTTTAATTTGGAGTCAAACACACACTTAACGAGACATATGTTAGAACATATGTGTTGGAAAATCTAGTTTTGCATCTCATACAAACACACAGTGGAAACAATAAACATGGATTTACTTCAATCATGAAAGATAACATGTAACCTTGAATTCTAGGACAAAGAATAGGAAGCGTACCTTGATGCAGTGAATTTTAAAATCATAACTTGAGAATACCTTTAATTTTCATCTCAATTCCACATGGTGCCCAAGATGTGTGGTCTCTCAATCAGTCTTTTGTACATAGACTCTCAAAGAAAAAAAAAACTTCTTCTTTTCCTTGTGGAGAAAAACTGATTTTTTTTTTTTCTTTTCATCATACGTACGTTAAAACTATTCTAGTAGTTTCTTTATTTAATAACTCTTATTAAATAATGAGAAATTATCTAATTGGGTTAGCCGTTTGGGCCTACCAAATTGGGTTTTAGTTTGTGGCTTGAGATGGGACCAAAGGGAACAAATAAGACTCTAACTCCAATGGGTTTTGGGCTTTTCTGTCAACTCTTAACAAGTTCAAAGTTACCATTAATTATATTCAATACCACTATAAGAATATAATTGCACTCTAGGCTTTATTAATAAATTATATCCCAAGACTTTATTATACATGCAACCCCTTCATTAAAATATTCGTAGTAATATAAAGTCATGAATGTTGATTGTCACTTTGAAGATTACTACATCTCAATCCTTGAGTACCCGGTTTAATCCTTTATGTTATTCATCATATATTTATGAAATCCAATTTCATAAATATATACTTTAGTAACTCCTTACTAAAGTGGTTGGGCTCAACACTCTGAATAACAAAATTCATTAAACTTATCTCAAGAGAATATTTTATATATTCGTTAAGAGATTGTGAATTTCATCTTAAGAATATATGTTCCATCAACACTAAATGCGATTGCTTAACATACTGAGGTTTTGATCGTAACTTATAGATCTCACTCTTGATATATCAAAGCAACCTACATCTCATGATCAGGTCCATTATTCTCTCAGGATTTAGAGTTGATGTAAATAGAAGTTGTGAGATTTATTATTCATTTGACAGTCGTTAGGAGAATAATAAATCTCATAACGGTCCAGTTCAATATGTTTTAACTCTTAAAACATATCAACATGTCAACTAGAAGTCTCCACTTCCATGATCAAGACAAATCATCTTAGTTCATATGTTATAGTCTTTGCAGATGAAATGTCCAATTTCATCACCGACTACGAACTAAAATTCTGAGTTTACAAAGAACTTGTGATTTATATATTTTGTGACTTTTCACATAAATCACATACTATGCATCTCATGGAATAAGATAATATCCCATTAGTTCATTTATAGATAGTCTCATATAATTAATCTATTTAATTATTTATGATATGCCAATAAATTGGATTTTAGGGCATAAACCCCAACAATATGAACCATTGTTTTCTTTTTCAACTTCAATTTCTTTAGAAGCCATTTCTAATCTACTTCTTATTTGTTTTCTATAGGCCAATGTAAAGAAAATAATAATAATATTTTGACCATTTTTTATATACCGGTACTTCTTATTTTTTGAATTATTTGACTTTTGCTAAATTTGTCATATTCACTATCAATTAAAAGTAATTAATTCATGCGAATCTAATAAATATGATATTTTTTTTTTTAAGATTGTAAGATTTTCTTTTAATTTCATAAATGGACTTGAACTAATTTTAAATGAATTTAAAGAAGTTTTAAAACAAAATAATACTTCACACAAAAACTATAATGCACCTAAAATATAAACACTCCATAAAAGAATTGAAATATATTGAAACACAAGATTAAAGGCGACCGGGGTAAACCGGCCAAGAACCCTCCGATGCTTAAGTTAGTTTTTTCTCTAGGACTCAAGAATTCTAACTTTAGGAATGGTGAAAACTTACCTTTATTTGATATGGATGAGTCCTTTTATAGTGAGCTTTGGAGTGGTTACTTGTTTAGTAACTTCCTCAACGTGGATGGAAGTTAGAAAGGTTAGACTTTCTTCCACAACTGCTATGGAAGTTAAGAACTTAGTGGGAAGTTATAGTGATGAACAAGGATTTTGTTCATACTTTAGAATAGTAGAACGTGGTCTGAATCATAAGTTCTTGAACATAAAGTTATTCTGATAATTTCTAAGTGTTGGGAGGTCGTCCAAGTGCTCCCATGCTGGATGACCTTCTTACACTTGGACGACCTTCTCATACTTTAACGATCTTTTTGGACTTGGACAACACTATGGATGAACTGGAGATGGTTCAATTTTTGGTTCACCATCAGTAGCCCCCTTTGTCCAAGGGTCGTCCTAGACACTATGGTAGAGCTGTTTGCTTTTGACACGTGTCGATGTTTTAATGGTCAATTAATATACTACGTGTCGTCTTTGCTTTGGTTGGAGTTTGTTGTTTCAAAGTACGCTATGTGTCACAATCTTATTGATTGACTTGTCGCGTCGATTTATTTTTCAAGGAATATGCCACGTGTCAGCTTCTAATTGGTACGTGTCGCTTCGTTGACCCACCCTTGGGGCCTATAAATATGTACATTCTCTCTTTTACCCTTTCACTTTTATGATATTTTCCTTTCTGCCATCTCGTCTAAGAGCTCCGTCTAATCATCCTCGTCTCTAGTCTCTTGTCAGGTACTTCCTTTCCTTCATCCTTAGGTTTTCGTCTTTTAGGAAATTCTATTCATTCCTATAAATATGTTTGCGTCTAATGGTAGCACAAAGAGAGAAATAGATGAGTACTAGGACGAGTCCCCTAGTAGTAGTGGTAGCTATGAGAGTAGCAGTGAGAGTAGTGGTAGTAGTGATAGTAGTTCCCAAGATGAGCATTATTCGTCTGGGGTTCCTAGAATTCCTTTAAAGGAATTCCTGGAGATGCAACGTAGGACAAATTCTAAGGTTGAGGTTAGCTCGTCCAGAAGGAGTAAGTTACCCAGTCCCCCTCAAGATGAAGAGGAGGATGAAAATGTTATTTATAGTTGTGCCTCAAAGGTGGCGTCCATCCTAGACACGAGTAAGTTGACAACTCTTGTAGGTAGATACCAGATTCCTAATGAGTTTAGAACTCGTCTACCTAAAAGGGGTGAATGGTGTTGTTCCCCTCTTTCAGGTTTTGGTGTATATACTTCTTACCTGTTAGTAGGCCTTAGGTTTCCTCTCAATTCTTTCTGTAGAGGTCTCTTCCATAGGTTGGGTATTGGAGCAAACCGGCTCAACCCTAATGGATGGAGTACAATAGTTGCCATGTAAGTGTTATGACGTGAGGTGTTTGAGGGGAACCATCCAATCACAGTGGACGAGTTCCTTTATTGCTATAAACCCTCAGAGATTAAATAGTTTGCTGGTTTTTACTAGTTTTCGTCTAGAGGCTCCCAATTTAGTTTGATTAGGGGTTGTGGTTCTTCTGATAGGTTATGGAAGAAAGAATTTTTCTTTATTTCTGGAAATTGGGTTGGGGACCCAATTGATGTAAATAATGCCCCCTTCCCTCCTTTTACCAGTGCCCTAGGTCGTCTTTGTCCTGATGATACGTCTTTCTTCCTTTCCATTTGTTTATTTTATTTAATTATTTCCTCGTCTAATCCTCTCTTATATTGTTGTAGCTATTACTCGTCCACATTTGGACAAGTTTCACTTGGAGCGTATTGATAGAGCCCGTGCTTATCCTAAGAGATCCTTCCATAGTTTGGTAACCCTTTGTTGTCTTGCTATTTGGGGACTTGGTCCTAAGCCTACTGAAGAAAATCTTGCACACGATGAGACCACTTGTCGAAGTAAGTGTCGTCCATTGCATTGCATTTTTTTTTTTATATATATACATTATTAACTCTATATCTTCTCCATCACAGGGTTAGCCACTATGAAAGAAAACAAAGGGAAAAACGTGGCTAGTGGTACTGAAGGTGAGGAGGACGTCTAGGTCCAAGACGAAGCAGCTCCATTGGCTGTCCAGAAACCTGTCGCCTAGGCTGGGAAGAGGAAAAGCATTTCAAGCAATATCGACCTTGGTGATCTTCCAAGACGTCAAGGTCTTAAGTAACAAAAGCATGATAAGACTCCTCCTCCCAAGGTTCCAAAGCTTCCAACCATGACGGTAGACCTGGATGACCCGTCAGTGAACCTGGTGCTCGTCCAAACTACTCCATCCGTCCAGCCTGAAAACCCTGCTCCCCCTGCTGCCAAAGCTTCTCACAGGCCTCATCCTTCAGTCCAAACCAAGCATCCTCCCAACCTGGTGCTGGACGAGGATTATGCTTGGAAGACGTTTAAAGGATTTATTACTGACAAAGAAGTGAGCGCATGCTATGATATGTCAGTGAGGGATTTTGAACGTTCTACCATCCATGATCTTTTCAAGGTATGTAGTTTTTTATTATCTCCATTTTATTTTCTAAGAAATTTTGGAAAATTTCTAACTCTCCTTTGTCCATCTATTTTTCAGGCCATGGCAAAGTTCTACACTACGTCCAGCCAAGCCAAGGAGATTTGTGACAAGGCTAAGGCTGCTGAGGCAAAGAGTAAAGAACTGAATAACGAGGCCCTTTTGAAGAAGGGGGAAGTGATTAGGCTGACCAAGGAGCTTACTCGTCTTTAAGGAATAGAAAAGAAACTACGGAACGAGGTAGAAGAGCTCAAGGCAGAGTCCATTAAGAAGGAAACTCATATCAATCACCTTGAGGTGAAATGGCAAGAGTTCACTTCGTCCTTGGAGAAAGCTAAGAAGGAAGCCATCGCAACATTTATGAAGTCAAATGATTACACTGATCGTCTAGACCAATATTATGCTACTGGCTATGAAGACTTTCGCTCTGATACCAAGGAGGCCTACCTTAAGATGGACTTTGACTCCTTCCAAATTCCTACTGCAGTAGAAAGTTCCTTACTTTAGACAAGTTCCAGGGATGTTAATGTCGTGGATGATGCCTCAACAGAACCTACCCAAGACGTCGCCGAACTAGCCAAAGACGACCCAAAGTCTGGGGGCAATGCCCTCAGTGGTTTATCCCCATAAAATTTATTTATTTATAAGAAAAATTTATTTATTTTAGTTTGTTGGGAATGCCCGTTGTTTTGGGCTTTATTTTTAAAATTTATTTAAGTACAATCTTTTCGTCCAAGTTTATGGACCCGCAACATATACAATAGCCTTCATTGGCTTTGAATATAATAAGAGTTTTTGGACGATGGTCGTCTACCCTTCTTTAAATTTTTATGAATGAATGTTTATTTCCATCCTCTATTTACTGTTGACCATGCTGCTTTTTGTGTATAAACGAATTTCTTTTATTCACATCGTCCATATTATATCCTATGGTTTTAAGTGTGGTCCGTCCACTTATGAAGGCATTTAGCTTATCCATGTTAGGATAACTTTTTTTATGTTCAACATTTTTCCATTCTTTAAATTTTACAAGTGTAACTTGTCTATGAATGGAATTTTCTATTTGCTTTATTAGTCCATAAATTTGACTTACAGCTTGCGCTATTCTTCGTCCATCGGCCGGACGGTCCTTTACTCGTATTTGTGGACAGTCCTTTACTCGTCTTTGTGCAAGACGTTTCCAGCATTTACTTGTCCAAGATTGGATTGTTTGGCTAGTCACATTCATCCATGGATTTTGAATATTCTTGCGAGCACGTTTTACCTCGTCCATTAGTTGGACATATATTTTATTTTTCTTTTACCTTATTTAAGGAAAGCTTATAGACATTACATCCCTGCATCTAGAGATTTTTCTCGTCTTGGGCTTTTATCCTTCTTGTGAATTAGTTTTAATGAGAACTTCAACAACATGAAAACTAGAAATTTACGCAAAATTATATCCACTGGAAATCCAAACTGTATATACACAACATAAATATTGTCCACAAGTATGGCACATGCTTAGAAGCTGGTACTTTTAGGGAATTGAAAATACTTATGTACAAACGGACTAAGTTCATGACTTCGTCCATCATAAATATGTCCATAGACAGTGCACAAGTTGGAAGCTAATGCATTTTTTTTGGGAATTAAAATACTAAAAAACATGTAGTACTAGCAACTAACACAAACAAATATGAGGAAAGTAACACATAACTTCAACTTCGTCCATGATGATGATCGTGATGGAATTAGAGATGAATGCAGCGGAAAAGTAAGTTTAAAACGGATCTACTTCATTCGATATTGATAACATGGACAAAGTAAATTTCAGAATTAGAGAAACAAGAGAGTGTACCTTGAAGCGGTGAATTTCAAAACTGAAGATTGAAGCACTTAGGAATACTTTTAATCTTCACTCCAATTCCACTAACGCCCAAGAAGTGTGGACTCTCAATTGGTAACAAAGGGATGATTAGAAAAAGTGACATACACTCACTTCTACACCATTACAATGTTGTTTTTCACTCTAATACATTTCTGTACGTTTTTCCCTTTGTATCTAACCAATTATCTAATTGGGCTGACCTTTTGGGCCTTTCCAATTGGGCTTAAGTGTGTGGCTTGGAGTGGGACCAAAAGGGACCAATAAGACACTAGCTCCAATGGGCCTTGGGCTTTTCTGTCAACTCTTGACAAGTCCAAAGTTACCATTAACTATATTTAATACCACTATAAAAATATAGTTGCACTCTAGGCCTTATCTATAAATTATATCCCAAGACTTTATTATACATGCAACCCCTTCATAAAATATTCGTAGTAATACAAAGTTATTAATGTAGACTGCCACTTTGTAAATTACTACATCTTAATCCTTGAGTACCCGGTTCAATCCTTTAATGTTATTCATTATATATTTATGAAATCCAATTCCATAAATATATACTTTAGTCTCACTAAAGTGGTTAGGCCTAACTCTCTGAATAACAAACCCATTAAACTTATCTCAAGGGAATATTTTATATCTCCGTTAAGAGACTATGAATTCCATCTTGAGAATACATGTTCCATCAACACTAAATGTGGCTGCCCAACATACTGAGGTTTTGACCATTACTATAGATCTCACTCCTGATATATCAAAGCAACCTACACCTCATGATCATGTTCATTATTCTCTCAGGATTAAGAGTTCATGCAAATACAAGTCGTGAGATTTATTATTCTTTTGATAGTCTTTAGGAGAATAATAAATCTCACAGCGGTCCAGTTCAATATGTCTTAACTCTTAAAACATATTAACACATCAACTAGAAGTCTCCACTTCCATGATCAAGACAAATCATCGTAGTTGATATGTTATAGTCTTCGCAGATGAAATGCCCAATTTCATCATTGACTACGAACTATAATTCTGAGTTTACAAAGAACTTGTAATTTATATCTTCTGTGACTCTTCACATAAATCACATACTATGCATCTCATGGACTATATGATAATGTCTGAATATTCATGTTACCATTATTTCAGATAATAATAAAACAAATTTATTAAACATAATATTAAGTCATACATAATGTCAAATACAATGTCACACTTAATATCATACATAGCATCTTACAATAGGATTTAAGGGCACCAATTCTAACAATCTCCCACTTGCCCTAAAGACTATTGTGCATTAATCTAACTCCCATTCTTTCTAAATGCGACTCAAAAGTCCTTTGAGGCAAGGCTTTAGTAAATGGATCTGCCAGATTGTTTGCACTTTCAATCTTTGCTACCACCACATCTCCACGAGCAACAATATCTAAAATGATATGGTACTTCCTCTCAATGTGCTTTCCTTTCTTGTGATTCCTTGGATCTTTAGATTGTGCAACTGCTCCACTGTTATCACAAAACAATGTGATTGGAACTTGCTCCATTCTTATTACACCAAGGTCAAAAAGGAACTTCTTGAGCCATACAGCTTCCTTTGCTGCTTCACAAGCAACAACATATTCTGCCTCCATGGTGGAGTCTGCAATACAAGATTGTTTAATACTTCGCCAACTAATGGCTCCACCTCCCAAGGTGAAAACACATCCTGAAGTGGATTTTCTGAAATCTAGATCCGATTGAAAATCTGAATCTGTATAGCCAATGGGAATCAAATCCTCACAATGGTAAACAAGCATATAATTTCTCGTTCTCCGTAGATACTTGAGAATATGCTTTGCAGCTTGCCAATGTTTTGGTCCTGGATTTGATTGATATCGGCTGACCATGCTAACTGAATAGCAGATATCTGGTCTAGTACAAAGCATGGCATACATGAGACTTCCTACTGCAGAAGCATAAGGAACTTGTCTCATCATATCTTCTTCCTCTTGAGTCTTAGGCCTTTGGTCATCAGACAGAGGAACTCCATGTCTGAAAGGAAGCAATTCTTTCTTGGAGTTTTGCATGCTAAACTGTTCTAGAACCTTATCTATATATCCAGCTTGTGATAAGCCTAACATCTTATTCTTGCGATCTCGCCAAAGCTTGATCCCTAGAATAAAGTTAGCCTCACCCAAGTCCTTCATATCAAATTGGCTTGACAACCAAACTTTTACCGATGACATTACCCCTACATCATTTCCAATGAGTAGAATATCATCAACATAAAGCACTAGGAACATTACTACTTTATCTTGATGTCTTTTGTACACACATGGTTCATTAAGATTTTGTTCAAAATCAAATGTCTTGATTGCTTGATCAAATCTGATGTTCCATGACCTAGATGCTTGCTTAAGTCCATAAATGGACCTTTGCAACTTGCATACCATATGCTCTTGGTTCTTTGCTATGAAACCTTTCGGTTGCATCATATAGATTTCCTCTTCAAGATTGCCATTAAGAAATGCAGTCTTGACATCCATTTGCCAAATCTCATAATCAAAATGAGCAGCAATGGATAAGAGAATTCTGATAGATTTAAGTATTGCTACTGGAGAAAATGTTTCATCATAATCAATACATTCTTTTTGTGTATACCCTTTCGCCACTAGCCTTGCTTTAAAGGTTTCAACCTTTCCATCTATCCCTCTCTTTCTCTTGTAAACCCATTTGCAACCAACAGGTTTAATGCCGTTAGGTGCCTTTACAAGATCCCAAACTTGATTGGAATACATGGAATCTAATTCAGATTTCATAGCTTGGACCCAATGATGTGCATCTATATCATTCATTGCTTCATCATAAGTGTAGGGCTCCGATTCAACCTCTTCTGAGATAGCTTCATAAGTTTCTCCCAAACCTATGAATCTTATAGGAGGCCGAACAATTCTTCCACTATGACGAGGCACCTAAGTACTAGACATGTTATGAGTAGTATCTTGTGGTGTATCTAATACAACCACATCATCCCTAGTTTCATCTATTGGTGGTTCATTTACAGATTCATTCATTTCAGCCAACACAACTCTACTTCTAGGAGTAAAATTATTCATATAGTCATTTTCCAAGAATTTAGCATTTGTACTAACAAAAACTTTGTTATCTTTACGACTATAGAATAAATAACCCCTAGTTTCTTTTGGATAACCTACAAGCAAACACACTTCTGATTTTGGTTCCAATTTATCAGGCTTCCCTTTTAAAACATGTGCTGGACAACCCCAAATGTGGAGATATTTCATACTAGGCTTACGCCCACTCCACAATTCCATGGGTGTTTTGGGAACAGATTTTGATGGGACTAAATTCAAAAGATGTATTGCTGTATTTAAGGCATAACCCCAAAAAGAAATTGGTAAAGTTGAGTAACTCATCATGGACCTAACCATTTCTAAAAGAGTCCTATTCCTTCTTTCTGCTACACCATTTTGTTGTGGAGTTCTAGGTGCAGTCAATTGAGATACAATTCCATTCTTAGTTAAGTAATCCTTAAAATCTCCAAGAAGGTATTCACCACCTCGATCAGATCGAATGGCTTTTATGTGTTTACCTAATTGATTCTCAACTTCAGGCCTAAACTCTTTGAACTTTTCAAAGGCTTCGGACTTCCATTTTATTAGGTACACATAACCATATCTTGAGTAATCATCAGTGAAAGTAATGAAATACTCATAGCCACCTCTTGCTTGGATTGACATAGGACCACAAACATCAGAATGCACTAGCTCTAGCAAATCTTGGGCTCTTCTACCTTTTGCATTAAAAGGTCGTTTGGTCATTTTACCTTCCAAACAAGATTCACAAACTGGAAATTCATCAAAGTCCATGGGCTCTAAGAGTCCATCTTTGATCAGTCTTTGAATCCTATTTGAATTAATATGACCCAAACGCAAGTGCCAAAGATATGCATCACTAGTAGAAGGAAATTTTCTCTTTAATGATTTTACATGAGAGTTATTATCTAATTCAGAATTATATAATTCATGCTTATCAGGAGTTAAAATATAAAGACCATCCACAATATTGCCAGAACAGATAAACACTTTATCCTTCTTTATTACAACATTGTCTTTCAGGATAACACAATATCCATGTTTACCTAAGTAAGTAGCTGAAATTAAATTCCTACGAACATTAGGTACATACAAACAGTCTTTTAATATTAGAACTCTAGATTCAAAACATAAATTACAAACACCAACAGCTACAACTGGAATTTTGCTCCCATCAGCCAAAGTAAGAAACAACTCCTCTTCTTTAAGCTTTCTGGTCTCCTGGAACCCCTGCAAGGAATTGCAGATATGATTAGTACAACCTGAATCCACACACCAGGAATCCGTGGGATTCTGTACCAAACATATTTCAAGAAGGAATGTATTAATCATACCTTTGTTCTTGGCAGCCTTAAATATTGGACAATTTCTCTTCCAATGTCCTTTCTCACCACAATGGAAACACTTTCCTTTGATCTTCTTTCCTTTATCAGCAACCCCTAAGGCAATTTGTTTACCCTCTTGCTTGGTAAAGTCCTTCTTCTTCTTCTTCTTACCCTTGCCTTTCGACTTAGGTTGAGAAGTAGAAGCTTCACCAACATTGGCTTCAACATGGGAAGTACCAAGAATGCCTTCTGCCGCTACCAATTCATTCATTAATTCAGACAAGGTATAAATCTTTTTATTCATATTATAGTTAAGTTTGAATTCCTTGAATGATTCTGGTAGCGACTGGAGTATCATATCCACTTGGGATTCTCCATCTATATCGGCACCTAAAACTTCCAATGTATTCAGATTAGAGATCATTGTAAGACAATGCTCTCTCACTGAACTTCCTTCAGCCATTCTGGTATTATAAATTTGCCTCATGGTCTCTTGCCTTGCAGAACGGCCTTGCTCACCAAACATCTCCTTCAGACTTTGCATTATATCTGAAGCTAGTTCTACATCCTGCATTTGATGCTGTAGAACATTTGAGATTGATGCTAGGATGTAGCACTTGGCCATCTCATTAGATTTCTGCCAGCGATCATATCGTTGTTTTACCTCAGGAGGTGCATCTAATGAAGGAAAGCTAGGACATGGTTTAGTAAGAACATACTTATGCTTTTCAGCAGTAAGAACAATGTCCAGATTTCTTTTCCAGTCAACATAGTTGGATCCAGTCAGTTTGTTTTGATTAAGAATAGTTACAAGTGGGCTAAAAGATGCCATGTTCAAATCTGAAAACAATAAACATGAATATAATAAGTAAACTGGACATTATCTATTTAGCATATGAACATATAGTATGGAACCTTAATAAAACCATAATATAATGTATGCAACGACAACCCAATCCCGTAATTTATATTCCTCGGAAGCGAGGTCATACCAATCACTATGATCAGGCAAGAATTATTCTCATTATTAATGCTATCATGGTAACTCTTACCAAACAAAAATAATTTGCCGCTATTCCTTTAGCCTCTAAGTAATAATGACATAGCTCCGAAGGGAGGTTAACATCACACTTAGTCTAGTGTACACCATTGCCTAGAATCAATGTGAATCACCAAGTAACTCCACGGAAGTGTGGTCGTTCTCAATGTAAAAACACATTTCATCTATCTTTAAGAAGTTTAACCTGTAGTACCATGAATCAATCACCCTCCGAAGGGAGCAAGGCATATACGCCAAGGCGAGGTGCTTAATCACACTACTTTAAACCGAAAATGGAGGCCATGAGATGCAACCCTTGTATCTCTCTCCCACTAGATGTTTTAAAGAAAAGGTTTTTAATTTCTAAACATGCATAATCTAATTACACATTGTCTTAGTACTTTTACATGTGAAAACACTTAGAAAAATTTCTGATTTTCTTTCTTTCGATCGATCGAATGTGCCCTTCAATTGATCGAAAAAATTAAGAAATTCAAACTTGATCCTCTGACTACTTCGATTGATACTCGATCACCACTCGATCGTTCGAAAAACAAATTCGATCGATCGACTAACAATCGAAAATCTATTGTTCTAAAGAGTCTGATCACTGTCTCATTCGATCAATCGAAAATTATTTTCGATCGATCGAAAATCGCGAAACTCAAATTTCCAGAAATTTTCTAAGGCAGTTTTCTACCGGTGTTCATGAACAAACATCTTTAATACGAACATGATTGACAGAGATTGATGTCAAAACTGAATTCTATTGATGCTATAGCCTTAAAACTCAATTTAACATACTTAAATTTAAATTTAAACAACATTATAACATCAATTTCAATTTTCATCAAATCATAGTTTCAACAACATGCAGAAAATTAAAACATAATCTTCTAACAATATGAAACTATCTTCTCCAATTCTAAAACTCACAAAACATGTTAAACAATACGAAATTGAAGACCGCTCTGATACCATTTGATGGAATTAGAGATGAATGCAGCGGAAAAGTAAGTTTAAAACGGATCTACTTCATTCGATATTGATAACATGGACAAAGTAAATTTCAGAATTAGAGAAACAAGAGAGTGTACCTTGAAGCGGTGAATTTCAAAACTGAAGATTGAAGCACTTAGGAATACTTTTAATCTTCACTCCAATTCCACTAACGCCCAAGAAGTGTGGACTCTCAATTGGTAACAAAGGGATGATCAGAAAAAGTGACATACACTCACTTCTACACCATTACAATGTTGTTTTTCACTCTAATACATTTCTGTATGTTTTTCCCTTTGTATCTAACCAATTATCTAATTGGGCTGGCCTTTTGGGCCTTTCCAATTGGGCTTAAGTGTGTGGCTTGGAGTGGGACCAAAAGGGACCAATAAGACACTAGCTCCAATGGGCCTTGGGCTTTTCTGTCAACTCTTGACAAGTCCAAAGTTACCATTAACTATATTTAATACCACTATAAAAATATAGTTGCACTCTAGGCCTTATCTATAAATTATATCCCAAGACTTTATTATACATGCAACCCCTTCATAAAATATTCGTAGTAATACAAAGTTATTAATGTAGACTGCCACTTTGTAAATTACTACATCTTAATCCTTGAGTACCCGGTTCAATCCTTTAATGTTATTCATTATATATTTATGAAATCCAATTCCATAAATATATACTTTAGTCTCACTAAAGTGGTTAGGCCTAACTCTCTGAATAACAAACCCATTAAACTTATCTCAAGGGAATATTTTATATCTCCGTTAAGAGACTATGAATTCCATCTTGAGAATACATGTTCCATCAACACTAAATGTGGCTGCCCAACATACTGAGGTTTTGACCATTACTATAGATCTCACTCCTGATATATCAAAGCAACCTACATCTCATGATCAGGTTCATTATTCTCTCAGGATTAAGAGTTCATGCAAATACAAGTCGTGAGATTTATTTTTCTTTTGACAGTCTTTAGGAAAATAATAAATCTCACAGTGGCCCAGTTCAATATGTCTTAACTCTTAAAACATATTAACACATCAACTAGAAGTCTCCACTTCCATGATCAAGACAAATCATCGTAGTTGATATGTTATAGTCTTCGCAGATGAAATACCCAATTTCATCACCGACTACGAACTATAATTCTGAGTTTACAAAGAACTTGTGATTTATATCTTCTGTGACTCTTCACATAAATCACATACTATGCATCTCATGGACTATATGATAATGTCTGAATATTCATGTTACCATTATTTCAGATAATAATAAAAAAAATTTATTAAACATAATATTAAGTCATACATGATGTCAAACACAATGTCACACTTAATATCATACATAACATCTTACAATAGGATTTAAGGGCACCAATCCTAACAGTTCGTCCAGGCTAATGCTCGTCCAGGCTGATTCTTCACTGATAATATCTTCTTAGATGCTTAACATTCCAGGGGTGCGCTAATTTTCATCCATCTAGGGCTTCCAAGTAGTAGGATCCTTGCCTTTTGCAATTGATAACCCTGTAAGGTCCTTCCCAATTAGGTCCCAGTTTTTCATAGGCTGGGTTTCTGGTTACTAAGTACACCCTTTTTAGGATGAGGTCCCTAATGTTGAAGCGTCTGGGTTTCACCATTGCAACATATTGTCTAGCCATGAGGTTTTTATACCTCGCTATTCTCTGTTCTACCTCGTCCTTCAGACCAAGGTTAAGACGAAGTTGTTCTTAATTTTCCCTGTCCTTGTAGTTCATCACCCTATGGTTAGCCATGTGTACTTCTGCAAGTATGACTGTTTCGCTTCCATAGGCTAATTTGAATGGAGTTTCTCCTGTAAGGGTCCTCGCAGTCATCCTGTAAGCCCATAGAACACCCAGTAGCTCCTCTGGCCATACTCCCTCTGCCCCCTCAAGTCGAGTCTTTCTGATTTTCAACAAGGATCGGTTTGCTACTTCAGCTTGTCCATTTGCTTACGGGTGGGAGGGTGAGGAATAATGATTCTTTATCCTAAGTTGTTCATAGAAATCTCTGAAGGGCGTGTTATCGAACTGCCTTCCATTATTTGATACCAGTACCCTAGGAACCCTAAATCGACATACGATGCTCTTCCAGGTGAAGTTCTTGACATTTTGCTGTGTGATCTTTGCTAAGGGTTCAGCTTCCACCCATTTAGTGAAGTAATTGATCCCCACTACTAAAAACTTCATCTACCTGATTCCTATTGGAAAGGGACCTAAAATATCCAATCTCCATTGTGCAAAGGGCCATAGGGCCATCATCGGGGTAAGGTACTCTAATGGTTGTCTAGGGACATTGCTGAAGCGTTGACACTGATCACACACCTTAACATAGGCCTTAGCATCTACTTGAATGGTCAGCTAGTAATACCCTGCACGGATGACCTTATGGACGAGAGCTCTTGCTCCTGAATGATTTCCACATGCTCCTTCATGAATTTCCCTCAATACATAGTTTGATTCATCTGGAGCTAAACACCTTAGATAAGGCTAAAAGAAACCTCTTTTATACAGTACCTCGTTTATAAGGACATACTTAGCTGATCTAATCCTTATCTTTCTGGCCTTGTCTCTTTCTTCTAGAAGCCTTCCATCCCTTAGATAGGCTAATATCAGGGTCATCCAGTTTTCTTCACCTTCTATTTGTTGCACCTCTAGAAGATCTATACTAGGCTTGTACTGGACTTCACCTTCTATCTGTTGACGCTTCCTTTGCTAAGGCATCTACTTCCATGCTTTTCCTCCCTTGGAATTTGAAGAAAACTGGCTTCCTTAAATTTCTTAATAAGATGTTTCACCTTGCTGAGATACTTCTTCATCCATGCTTCTTTAGCTTCACATGTTCCATTCACCTGACCTATTATCAACTGAGAGTCTCCATGGACAACTATTGACTTTGTCCCTAAGGACTTAGCCAATTCCAGCCCCTTAAGGAGGGCTTCATACTCAACTTCATTATTGGTTGTCTGGTATTGTAGATGAGCTGCATACTTTAACTTGTCCCTTTCTAGGGATTTCAGTATAACTCATATTCCTCCTACATATAGTGTGGACAAACCATCTACATAGATAACCCATCTCCTAGCTTCCTCCACCTCATCTAAATCGCCATGGTTTGGAGTGAACTCTGTAATGAAATCTGCTAAAGCTTGAGCTTTTATTGCACTTCTAGGTTGATACCTGATGTCAAACTCACTTAATTCTATAGTCCATTGGATCAGTCATCTTGCGGCTTCCAACTTTTTCATTGCCTACTTGAGAGGATGATCCGTCAAGACATTGATGACATGAGCCTAGAAGTAATGCCTTAACTTCCTATAAACTGTTATCAGTGCAAAGGCCACCTTCTCCATCATAGGATATCGTCCCTCTGCTCCCTTAGTGCTCGGTTTGTATAATAAACAGGCTTCTATACCTTCCCTTCTTCCCTGATTAGTGCCGAACTTACTGCATTTGGGGACATTGCTAAGTATAAATACAATTCTTCACCTAGTATAGACGGACTTAGCGAGGGAGCTGATGTAAGATAAACTTTAAGATCTTGGAAGGCCTTTTGGTACTCGTCCCTCCATTCAACCACCTTCTTAAGAACCTTGAAAAATGGTAAACATTTGTCAGTAGCTTTTGAAACAAACTTAATAAGGGCTACAACTCATCCAGTGAGATATTGGACTTCCTTGATATTTCTTGCTTGGATATTATCAGGATTTGCTTCGATTCCCCTCTGTGAAACCATAAATCCTTGGAACTTCCCTGATGAAATCCCGAAGGCACACTTGCTTGGATTCAGCTTAATATTATATTGTCTAAGTGTGTCAAAGGCCTCCTGTAGGTCGTCCAGATGTTTCTTCTCGTCCAAGCTTTTCACCAACATGTCATCAACGTAAACTTCTACATTTCATCCTATCTGTGGATGAAACATATGATTGACCAACCTATGATAGGTTGCCCCTGCATTCTTCAAATCGAAAGGCATCACTTTGTAACAAAACAGACCTTGACTAGTAATGAAGGATGTCTTCTCTTGATCTGCCTTGTCCATCTTTATCTGGTTATAACCTGAGAAGGCGTCCATGAAGCTCTGCAATTGATGACCTGCTGTTGAGTCTACTAACTAGTCAATGCGTGGCAACAGATAACTATCCTTGGGGCAAGCCTTGTTCAAATCAGTGAAGTCTACACACATCCTCCGCTTGCCATTAGTCTTCTTGACCATCACTACATTAGCTAACCAATCTAGGTAATAATCTTCCCGAATAAATTCGGTTGTGGTTAACTTCTAGACCTCCTCCTTGATCACATTATCTCGTTTAGGAGCAAAACCCATCTTCTTCTAACAGATAGGCTTGCCTGAAGGATATACGTTCAAATGATGGGTAATGACACTTGGGTCAATCCTTGGCATGTCTTCATGGTTCCACGAAAAAACATCAATGTTATTCCTTAAGAACTGGACGAGGACTTGCTTCGTCTTCTTTTCCATACCTGTTCCAATTCTAATAAACCTCTCCCGGTTACCTTCGTCCAGAGGAACGTCTTCCAGTACTTCAGTGGGTTTTGCAGCAACTCTTCTCTCTTCTATGTTCATCGCCTGAACATGCTCGTCCATTGCCAATATGGTTAAATAGCATTCTCTAATTGCCAATTGATCTTCTTGCACTTGTCCTATTCCATATTCTGTTGGAAATTTGACAAATAGGTGGTAGGTAGATGTCACTACCTTCCAATTATTCAAAGTTGGTCGTCCAATGATGGCATTGTAAGAAGATGAACAATCTACGACAAGGAAATTCACTTCTTTACCTATTTGTTGTGGATATGCCCCTACCACGACGAGTAGAGTAATAGTGCCCACTGGTTGTACCTTCATTCTCCCTAATCCAACTAAGGGTGAATTCACTGGATGAAGTTGATCTCATCCAAGCCTCATCTGCTAGAAGGCGGGATAATATAGATCAACACTCTTCTAGTCGTGTAGTCTGCAATGAACAAAGTTATGACAATTGCATCATCATATGGATGATGGATTCTTCCAGTATCTTCGTCTGTGAAAGTGATGGCCTGCTCATCTACCCCCTTCATCCTTGAGGTCATCTAGAGAGTTGGACGTTCTGCACCACCTTCAGGTAGGTCTTCCTTGACTTGGAAGATTGTCTTGCTGAAGTTCCTCTTACAATCACTCTTATTTCTCCAAGTGGAGCCGTGATGGCTCTTTTACCTTACCTTTTAACTTCTCGTCCTTATGATCTCGTCCAAGAAAATTCCTCAACTTTCCCTGCCTGATGAGATTCTCTATCTGCTGCTTCAAGTCATAGCACTTGTCCGTGTCATGCCCGTGATCTCTATGGAGCAGCAATACTTGTTCTTATTGCACTTGTTGGGATCTCCCTTCATCTTTTCTAGCCACTTCAAGGTGTTAGGAATGGTGCCCTTAAATCCTATTGTATGATACTATGTATGACATTATGTATGACTTAATGTTGTAATTAATAAAGTTATTTTATTATTATCTAAAATAATGGTAACATGAATATTTGGACATTATCATATAGTCCATGAGATGCATAGATGTGATTTATGTGATTTAGTCACAGAAGATATAAGTCACAAATTCTTTGTAAACTTAAAATTTTAGTTCGTAATCGGTGATGAAATTGGGCATTTCATTTGCGAAAACTATAACATATCAACTAAGATGATTTGTCTTGATCATGGAAGTGCCGACTTCTAGTTGATATGTTGACATGTTTTAAGAGTTAAGACATATTAAATTGGACCGCTGTGAGATTTATTATTCTTCTAACGACTGTCAAATGAATAATAAATCTCACGACTTCTATTTACATGAACTCTTAATCTTGAGAGAATAATGGACCTGATCATGAAGTGTAGGTTGCTTTGATATATCAGGAGTGAGATCTAAAGTCACGATCAAAACTTCAGTATGTTGGGCAGCCACATTTAGTGTTGATGGAACATATATTCTCAAGATAGAATTCATAATCTCTTAACAGAGATATAAAATATTCCATTGAGATAAGTTTAATGAGTTTGGTTATTCAGAGTGTTAGGCCTAACCACTTTATTAAGGAATTACTAAAGTATATATTTATAAAATTGGATTTCATAAATATATGATGAATAACTTAAAGGATTAAACCGAGTACTCAAGGATTAAGATGTAATAATCTTCAAAGTGGCAGTCTACATTCATGAATTTGTATTACTATGAATATTTTATGAAGGGGTTTCATGTACAATAAAGTCTTGGGATATAATTTATAGATAAGGCCAAGAGTGCAACTATATTTATATAGTGGTATTAAATATAGTTAATGGTAACTTTGGACTTGTCAAGAGTTGACAAAAAAGTCCAAGGCTCATTGGAGCTAGTGAATTATTTGTTCCCTTTTGGTCCTACTCCAAGCCAAATACTAAAGCCCAATTGGAATGGCCCAAAAATTTAACCCAATTAGATAATCTGTTATAAGGAGAGAAACATACATAATTTTGTGAGAGAATGAAATGGTTTGTATGTGAGTCCCTTGAACACCTACATATAAACTGATTGAGAGACCACACTTCTTGGGCACAAGTGGAATTGGAGTGAAGATTAAAAATGTTCCTAAGTACTTCTAATCTTTGGTTTTGAATTTCACCGCATTAAGGTACACTTTCTTGTTCTTACATTATGAAATTTACATAGTACATGTTATCAATTGTGAATGAAGTGGATCTGTTAATTTTTCGCTGTGTATGTTTTGTATGTGATACAAACATTTATTTTTCCAACAATTGGTATCAGAGTGGTCTTCAATTTTGAATTAGTATAACATGTTTTGTGAGTTTTGGAATCAAGGATAATAGTTTCATGATGTTAGAAGATTATGCAATTAATTTTCTGCATGATGATTGAAATTATTGTTTGATGAAAATTGATATTGATGTTATGATGTTTAAGTTTGATCTTAAGTATGTTAAATTGAACTTTAAGGCTATAGCATCAATGGAATTCAGTTTTGATATCAAATTCTATCTATTATGTTCATATGATAGTTGTTTGTTCATGAAAAATCGTTGAAAACTGCTTCAGAAAAATTCTGGAATATTCGAGGTTCACGAGTTTCGATCAATCGAAATAGTGACCAATCTGTTTGATTCGATTGATATTCGATTGCTAGTCGATCGATAATCTGTTTGACTCGATTGATATTCGATTGCTAGTCAATCGATCGAATGTTCTTATTCAATCGATTGAGCAACGATCGAGTACCAATTGAGCCAGGCAGATTGTTTGGTGAGAATATTTAATTTTTTCGACCGATTGAGACATACATTCAATCGATCGAAAACTGTGAATTTTGAATTTTTCTAAGTGTTTTAACATGGATAAAGTGCAAGGCTGTGTGTGATTAGATTACACATGATTTCTAATTAAAATCCTTTATTTTAAAATATCTAGTGGAAGAGAGATACAAGGGTTGGATCTCATGGCTTCCATTGTCGATTCATAGTAGTATGAAATATATACTTTGTCTTTGCTTCGAGCATAGCATTTCATGCAGAGAGTATTTATTTCATGGTACTACAAGATTGAACTTCCTAGTTTATAGTGGTTTGATCAAACACCTTGTCTTAGCCTTGAGCTTTGCATTCCATATGGAAGGTGTTTTGAATCATGGTACTACAAGATAAACCTATTAATGGTAGATGAAATGTGGCTACACATGATTCTAGACAATGGTATACACTAGACTAAATATTATAGTATCCTCTATGTTGAGAGCTTACTATTATTATTTAGAGGCTAAATGTATAACTGCATATTATTAGTGTTTGATAAGAGTTATCATGATAGCACTAATAATGAGAATAGTTCTCAATCAATCATAATATTTGATGTTCACTCTATGCTGAGGTATATTAAATATGGGATTGGGTTGTCGTTGCATATTTTATATTATGGTTTTATTAAGGTTCCATACTATATGTTTATATGCTAAATTGATAATGTCTAGTTTACTTATTATATTCATGTTTATTGTTTTTAGATTTAATCATGGCATCATTTAGCCCACTTGCTGCTATTCTTAATCAAAACAAACTAGCTGGATCCAACTATGTTGATTGGAAAAGAAATTTGGACATTGTTCTTATTGCTGAAGAGCACAAATATGTGCTTAGTCAACCTTGTCCTAGCTTTCCATCATTAGATGCTCCTCCTGATGAAAAATAGCGATATGATCATTGGTAGAAATCTAATGAGATGGCCAAGTGCTATATCCTAGCATCTATCTCAAATGTTCTACAACATCAAATGCAGGATGTAGAACTAGTTTCGGACATAATGCTAAGTCTAAAGGAGATGTTTGGTGAGCAAGGCCGTTCTGCAAGGCAAGAAACTATAAGACAAATTTATAATACCAAAATGGTTGAAGGTACTTCAGTGAGGGAGCATTGTCTTAAGATGATCTCTAATCTGAATACACTAGAAGTTTTAGGTGCCAATATTGATGGAGAATCCCAAGTGAATATGATACTCTAGTCACTACTAGAATCATTCAAGGAATTCAGACATAATTATAAAATGAACAAAAAGATTTATTCATTGTCTAAATTAATGAATGAATTGGTAGCAGTGGAAGGAATTCTTGGTACATCTAGTGTTGATGCCAATATGATTGAAGCTTCTACTTCTCAATGTAAGTCGAAAGACAAGGGTAAGAAGAAGAAGAAGAAGGACTTCACCAAACAAGATGGTAAACAAATTGCCTTAGGAGTTGCCAACAAGGGAAAGAAGAAGGACTATGCCAAAGGAAAGTGTTTCCATTGAGGTGAGGAAGGTCATTGGAAGAGGAATTGTCCAATATTTAGAGCTGCCAATAATAAGGGTATGAAAAGTTCATTCCTTCTTGAAATATGTTTAGTACGAAATCCCATAGATTCCTAGTGTATGGATTCAGGTTGTACTAATCATATCTGCAATTCTTTGCAGGGATTCCAGGAGACTAGAAAGCTGAGTGAATTGTTTCTTACTTTGGCTAATGGGAGCAGAATTCCAATTGTATCTGTTGGAGTGTTTAATTTATTCTTTAATTCTTGAGTTTTTATATTGGAAGTCTGTCTATATGTACCTAATGTTCGTAGGAATTTAATTTTTGGAACTTATTTAGGTAAACATGGATATTGTGTTATCTTGAAAGACAATGTTGTAATAAAGAAGGATACAGTGTTTATCTATTCTGGCAATATTGTAGATGATCTTTATATTTTAAGTCCTGATAAGCATGAATTATACAATTCTGAATTAGATAATAACTCTCATGTAAAATCATTAAAGAGAAAGTTTCCTTCTACTAATGATGTATATCTTTGGCACTTGCGTTTGGGTCATATTAATTCAAGCAGAAATCAAAAACTGATCAAAGATGGTGTCTTAGAGCCATTAGACTTTGATGAATTTCCAGTTTGTGAATCTTGTTTGGAGGGAAAAATGACCAAAGACCTTTTAGTGCAAAAGGTAGAAGAGCCCAAGACTTGCTAGAACTAGTACATTCAGATGTATGTGGTCCTATGTCAACCCAAGAAAGAGGTGGTTATGAGTATTTCATACTTTCACTGATGATTACTCTAGATTTGGTTATGTGTACCTAATGAAACGAAAGTTGGAAGCCTTTGAAAAGTTCAAAGAGTTTAGGGTTGAAGTTGAGAATCAATTAGGTAAACGCATAAAGGTCGTTCGATCTGATCGAGGAGGCGAATACTTTCTTGGGGATTTCAAGGATTACTTAACTGAGAATGGGATTAATTCCCAATATATTGCACCTAGAACTCCACAACAAAATGGTGTAGCAGAAAGAAGGAATAGGACTCTTTTAGATATGGTTAGATCCATGATGAGTTATTTGACTCTATCAATTTCTTTTTGGGGATATGCTTTAAATGCTACAATGTATCTTCTGAATTTAGTACCTTCAAAATCTGTTCCTAAAACACCTGTAGAGTTGTGGATTGGGCATAAGCCTAGTATGAGACATCTCTGTATTTGAGGTTGTCTAGCACGTGTGTTAAAAGGAAAATCTGACAAGTTACAATCTAAAACAGAAGTGGTTTTCTTTGTAGGGTATCCAAAAGGAACTGTTGGAGGTTTATTCTATAGTCATAAAGATAATAAAGTGTTTGTTAGTACAAATGCCAATTTTTTGGAAAATGACTATATGAATGATTATACTCCTAAAAGTAAAGTTGTTTTGGCTGAAATGAATGAACCTGTAATTGAACAATCAATGGATGAAACAAGGCATGATGTGGTTGTATCGGATACACCACAAGATATTACTCATGAGATGACTAGTACACAAGAGCCTCGTCGTAGTGGGAGGATTGTTAGGCCACCTATAAGATTTATAGGTCTGGGAGAAACTTATGAAGCTATCTTAGAAGAGGCTGGAATTGATCCTTACACTTATGAAGAGGCAATGAATGATATAGATGCACATCAGTGGGTCAAAGCTATGAAATCTGAATTAGATTCAATGTATTCCAATCAAGTTTGAGATCTTGTAAAGGCGCCTAATGGCATTAAACCTGTTGGTTGTAAATGGGTTTACAAGAGGAAGAGAGGGATAGATGGAAAGGTTGAAACCTTTAAAGCAAGGCTAGTGGCGAAAGGGTATACACAAAAGGAAGGTATTGATTATAAAGAAACCTTTTCACTAGAAGTAATGCTTAGATCTATCAGAATTCTCTTATCCATTGCTGCTCATTAATGATTATGAGATTTGGCAAATGGATGTCAAGACTGCATTTCTAAAGGGAAATCTTGAAGAAAAAATCTATGTGATGCAACCGGAAAGTTTCATAGCAAAGAACCAAGAGCATATGGTATGCAAGTTGAAAAGATCCATTTATGGACTTAAGCAAGCATCTAGGTCATGGAACATCAAATTTGATCATCCAATCAAGTCATTTGGTTTTGAACAAAATCTTGACGAACCATGTGTGTACAAAAGACATCAAGATAAAATAGTAATGTTCCTAGTGCTTTATGTTGATGATATTCTACTCATTGGAAATGATGTAGGAGTAATGTCATCAGTAAAGGTTTAGTTGTCAAGCCAATTTGATATGAAGGACTTAGGCGAAGCTAACTTCATTCTAGGGATCAAGCTTTGGCGAGATCGTAAGAATCGAATGTTAGGTTTGTCACAAGTTGGATATATAGATAAGATTCTAGAACAATTTAGCATGCAAAACTCCAAGAAATGATTGCTTCCTTTTAGACATGGAGTTCCTCTATTTGATGACCAAAGGCCTAAGACTCTTGAGGAAGAAAATATGATGAGATAAGTTCCTTATGCTTCTGCCAGATATTTGTTATTCAGTTGGCATGGTCAGCTAATATCAATCAAATCCAAGACCAAAACATTGGTAAGCTGTAAAGCATATTCTCAAGTATCTATGGAGAACGAGAAATTATATGCTTGTTTACTGGTGTAAGGATTTGATACCTATTGCCTATACAGATTCAAATTTTCAATCAGATCTTGATTTCAGAAAGTCCACTTCAGGTTGTGTATTCACCTTGGGAGGTGGAGCCATAAGTTGGAGAAGTGTTAAGCAATCTTGTATTGCTGACTCCATCATGGAAGTTGAATATGTTGCTGCTTGTGAAGTGGTAAAGGAAGCTGTTTGGCTCAGTAAATTTCTTTTTGATCTTGGTGTTGTGAGAATGGAGCAAGTTCCTATCACATTATTTTGTGACAATAGTGGAGTGATTGCACAATCCAAAGATTTAAGGAATCACAAGAAAGGAAAGCACACTGAAAGAAAGTAGCATATCATTTGAGACATTGTTGCTCGAGGAGATGTAGTAGTAGCAAAGATTGACAGTGCAAATAATCTAACAGATCCCTTTACCAAAACCTTGCCCCAAAGGACTTTTGAGTCACATTTGGAGGAAATGGGAGTTAGATTAGTGTAAAATAGTCTTTAGGGCAAATGAGAGATTGTCAGGATTGGTGCCCTTAAATCCTATTGTATGATGGTATGTATGACTTAATGTTGTAATTAATAAAGTTATTTTATTATTATCTAAAATAATGGTAACATGAATATTTGGACATTATCATATAGTCCATGAGATGTATAGTATGTAATTTATGTGATTTAATTACAGAAGATATATGTCACAAATTTTTTGTAAACTTAGAATTTTAGTTCGTAGTCAGTGATGAAATTGGGCATTTCATCTGCGAAGAAAATAACATATCAACTAAGATGATTTGTCTTGACCATGGAAGTGAAGACTTCTAGTTGATATGTTGATATGTTTTAAGAGTTAAGACATATTGAACTAGACCGTTGTGAGATTTATTATTCTCCTAACGACTATCAAATGAATAATAAATCTCACGACTTCTATTTACATGAACTCTTAATCCTGAGAGAATAATGGACCTGATCATGAAGTGTAGGTTGCTTTGATATATCAGGAGTGAGATCTGAAGTCACGATCAAAACCTCAGTATGTTGGGCAACCACATTTAGTGTTGATGGAACATATATTCTCAAGATGGAATTCATAATCTCTTAATGGAGATATAAAATATTCTCTTAAGATAAGTTTAATGGGTTTGGTTATTCAGAGTGTTCGGCCTAACCACTTTAGTAAGGAATTACTAAAGTATATATTTATGAAATTGGATTTCATAAATATATGATGAATAACTTAAAGGATTAAACTGGGTACTCAAGGATTAAGATATAGTAATTTTCAAAATGGCAGTCTACATTCATGACTTTGTATTACTATGAATATTTTATGAAGGGGTTTCATGTACAATAAAGTCTTGGGATATAATTTATTAATAAGGCCTAAAATGCAATTATATTCAAATAGTGGTATTAAATATAATTAATGTTAACTTTGGACTTGTCAAGAGTTGACAGAAAAGCCCAAGGCCCATTGTAGCTAGTGTCTTATTTGTTCTCTTTTGGTCCTACTCCAAGCCACATGCTAAAGCCCAATTGGAATAGCCCAAAAGGCTAACCCAGTTAGATAATTAGTTATAAGGAGAGGAACATACAGAATTTTGTGAGAGAATGAAATTGTTTGTATGTGAGTGTAGGACACTCTTTTATTCTCTCTTGAACATATGCATATAAATTGATTGAGAGACCACACTTTTTGGGCACAAGTGGAATTGGGGTTGTTAGGACATATGTGAATCATGTTAGAAACATATGACAATATTTTATGTAATTGGCTAATCCTTTGACAAAACGCACTTTACTCTATCCAAGAAACAAGTGAAGAAGTGTTAGATTTTAAAACTCGACAGCTAGCTCGATAGCTGGTATCTATCGAGGTTTAAAATTTGCTGAAGCCCGATGCTTGATAGCTAAGCTATCTATCGAGGTTTATGAAAAATAGATTTTTCAACTCTGATTTTCATCCAATTCGTGTGTATATGTTTGGGCTTTCTTTTTTCACAAACCTAAACATATATAAGGATTATTTTAAGGGCCATCGAGGGTTGCGCGAGTGTGAAGCAAAGTTGTGTTCATGCAAACTGTGACTAGAGACAGAATTTGCCATAGTTCATCTTTCTCTTGAAGAAGCTGCTGTGTTTGTACACCGTAGGGTTTTGTGACCAATGAGCTTCGTGATCTTCATCGTGTGATGAACTGAAGAACTTTGTAGCCAACATCTTTCTCAAGTTGGTGAGTAAGCCATATACTGGGATTCACGCATCGATTGGTTAGTCATGTACTGGGAGCAATGCATTAAAATGAGAGATTGTCATTACAAAACAAGTCCAATTGGGTATTGGGGTAAGGGTTCAACTGTAGGTTGGCATAAGGTACTGAGATTCCTTTACTTGTAACTGCTTGTTGTGATAATAGTAAATTCTCGGGAGTGGTGACCTTAAAATCACTTGGTGGGGTTTTTGCCGTGTAGGTTTTCCCCATTCGTAAACAAATCACCGTGTCAATTTTATTTCCGTTGCATTTAGTTAATTGGTGATTTGTTTGTGCTACCACGCATTTTGCATGTTAATTGAATTAATTAATTAACTTGGCTAATTAATTTATTTATTCATCACAAGCGGTCAATACATTCTTGGCCTATTAATAGTGAAGATTAAAAGTGTTCCCAAGTACTTCTAATCTGTAGTTTTGAATTTCACCGCACCAAGGTACACTCTCTTATTCTTATATTCTAAAATTTACATAGTACATGTTATCAATTGCGAATGACGTAGATCTATTAATTTTCCGTTGCGTATGTTTTGTATGCGATACAAACTTGTGTTTTTCCAACACAAGGATGGGTCATCCTTGATTTGCATAAGCACTTGATCCAGTGAAAAATTCAAGAGCATGTAATGCTGGCTTCTTCCTGAAGACGAACCTGCCTTTCTATTATCTCTATCTTTCTTCTCTCCTGTCCGGGTCTTCTTTGGATGAGAGCCTTGTTCAGGATGACGTGGGAGGTTTGCTTCCATTCGCTCTGCTCTCTTCCTCTTCTTAGTGATGATCACATCCTATGCATTCATGAAGCTTCGGGCCGAGTGGACGAGTTCAGCCATGGTATGTGGTTCTTGATCATAGAGCTTGTGGATGAATGAATTTGAACTAACTCCATTGTGGAAGGCTGCTAACAGCAGTTTATCATGCATCTCGTCTACCGTCAAGGCTTCCATGTTGAAGCAAGTGATGAAGGACTGCAAACTTTCATTATCTCCTTGCCCTATAGTCAGCAGGCTAGACGAGGAGCGCTTGTGCCTTTGACCTCCAATGAAGTTATTGACGAATAACTTACTCAACTCCTTAAAAGAACCAACAGTGTTTAGAGGTATCTTACTAAACCACACTCGTGTTGGTCCTTTAAGGGTGGTTGGGAAGGCCCTACACATTATCTCATCTGGAACCCCTTAAAGGTGCATTGTGGTCTTAAAGGTTGCAATGTGATCACATGGGTCACACTTTCCATCATATGAATCCAACGAAGGCATCTTCAACTTGGAAGGTAAAGGATGACTATTTATGGAAGTTGTGAAAGGGGAATCGGTTCGAGAAACTAAATCATCTACGTGATTCGTCCTTTTCATATTTTCCCTCATCTCGTCCATGGCCCTCCTCATTTGATCCATCTCATTTTCCAAGTGTGGCACCCTACGCAAAATTGTACCCCTTGAATGATTCTCGCGCTCAACACTTTCTCATTCTCTAACTTCTTGACTTTGAGCTTGCCCTTCCACACACCGTTCATGACGCTGCCATCTTTGGTTGATCTCTTGAGTTAACTCCTGATTCTGATGGGTTAGCTTTGCCACGGCAGCTGCCATGGACTGCATTTGTTAAACGGAAGACAGTTGCATAATAGGTGTTGACTGGTGAGCGCAGTTGGGGTGGCTAGAAGCGTTTCCACTTTCCTGGTGGCCTGGACTAATGGCCATTGACCTTGTCCGGACCATACAACCTTTTGTCAAAGAAAGATAAATTGCAAAACACAAATTTAATTATTCCCCACAGACGGTGCCAACTGATGATGCACAAAAAATGAGTAGGCTGAATGCTCTGAGCTTCAATGGGCTAGTGATTGCTTGGAAGGCCTGAAAAGAAAGAAACACAAGATCAAAGGTGACCAGGGTGAACTGGCCAAGAACCCTCCGATGCTTAAGTTAGTTTTTTCTCTAGAACTTAAGAATTCCAACTTTAGGATTGTTGAAAACTTACCTTTATTGATATTGATGAGTCCTTTTATAGTGAGCTTTGGAGTGGTTACTTGTTTAGTAACTTCCTCAATGTGGATGGAAGTTAGAAGGTTCAGACATAACTTCCTCAACATGGATGGAAGTTAGAAAGGTTAGACTTATCTTCCACAATTGCTATGGAAGTTAAGAACTTAGTGGGAAGTTATAGTAATGAGCAATAATTTTGCTCATACTTCAGAATAGTAGAACATGGTCCGAATCATAAGTTCTTGAACATAAATTTATTTTGATAATTTCTAAGTGTTGGGATGTTGTCCAAGTGCTTCCATGTTGGATGGCCTTCTTACACTTGGACGACCTTCTCATACTTGAATGATCTTTCTGGACTTGGACGACACTATGGACGAACTGGAGATGATTCAATTTTTGGTTCACCATCAAAATCGCATGCTTTCTTCTCCATTTTTCCTTGTGAGAAAATTTGAGGTGGTTAAGAGCATTGAGTATGTCACTACTCTTTTGAGGGTAATTTTGAGGTGGTGGAAACACATATTTGTTTTCTATCCTAATATTTATAAGAATATTTTTGAAAATTTTTGAGCATGTCTCTATGGATAAGGATGAATAGTTTTTTTTTTTTTTCCCAAACTGCATGGAACGTAATTAAAGAAGTCAGTTGAGTTCAAATAGAACATTAGCATTATTTGAATTTTGAACAAACCAAACGGAAAGGTGAGGTTGTTTAAAAAAAAAAAAAAAAGGCGTGGGATTGTGGGTTAGTGGAAAGCATAGTTTTAAAAACCGGACCGGACCGGCCGGTTCAATCGGGAACCGGACATTAATCCGGTCCGGTTATTAGTTAAAACCGAAAAAAAAAACCGGAAAACAGTACAAACCGCCGGTTCAACCGGCATAACCGGAAACCGGTGCGGTTAAACTGGTTTTAGCACTTTTTCAGAAATACTTCAGCTGTTGTGTTTTTTAACCCAAAAAAAAAAATTAAAAAGGGAGATCTTATTTCAAATTTAAGAAGAGAGATTTTGATTTTGAAAATGCGCTCTCAAGTATGAAGTGGTGAAGCCTAAGACACCCACAGTGAACCAAAAACATCAGATTTTTACTTTACTTACCTTTTGCCCAAAGATAAGTAGATTTGTAAGGTTCTGACTTCTGTCTGCTTCAGTTGAGGTTTTTTTTTGCTGCTCTTGCCTCTTGCACTGCATATATTCACGAGAGAGAAGAGACAGAGAGAGAGAGAGAGAGAGTTGAAGAAAGAGGTATGAAAAGGCAGAAAAGCAAAAAGTGAGATCTGACTCTGAGATGGGAAAAAGTGATTTCAAATTGTGTGGTAGGTGGGATATACGTGTGAATGTGTGGAGGGAAAAAATATCATGTGGGCAATGATATTGTTACCCGTTGGTCACTTATTTTTGTTATTTGAAAGGTTAAAATATAACTAAAATATTTTATAGTGGGTTTGTGGTGATTGTATATGTTTTTTTGTTTTTGTTTTGGTTGAATTGTGTTCAGCGGTATCTAAAAATTGGTAAGCTAGAGTTTAATGTTTTACTATTGTTTAATTTTTTTGTTAAAATGACCAGTTATAAAATTATTTATTTATTTTTATAATTATTAATTTTATAATTATTAATTAAATTATTTATGACGTCACCGGTTCGACCATCGATCGGACCCCGGTTCAACCAGAAAACCGGTAATCAGTCCCTTTTCCGGTTCTTTCACTGTACCGGTTTTTAAAACCATGGTGGAAAGTGGTAAAAAACGTTAAGAGTGTTTTTTTTTCTAAAGAAAACATAATGAAGCTTGGATAAGTTTTTTATAATATTAGACCTCAAAATTTTGGTGAGAGAAAAAAATTAGTTCAGAGTATTGTAAAAAGAAAAGATAATGAAGCTTGGATAAGTTTTTTAAAAATTAAATCCGAAAATTTTGGTAAGAGAAAAAAATTAGTTCAAGTTTTTATTTATTTTTTATTTTTTATTTTTATTTATTTTTTTATTTTAAGAAAAGATAATAAAGTGAAAATGTGGGTGAGTTTTGTAGATTGGAGGAGTTTGAAAACTAACAGAAGAGTGATCCTATTTTTTAGGGAGTTAGAGATGTATTTTTACCAGGGTGTCATTTAGTTTTGTCTCTATTTAAATCCAAATGTGTAGGGGTATTTTTGAACTATGAAATTGAGGATCCCAAATAGGGGAAACCCCTTAAATGGTAGTATATATATATATATATATAAAGTTTAGAATAACTGTAACTCTAATAGAGTGGGACCAATGAGATTACAAAAAGGGCTTTCTCAAAAAAATAAAAAAGATTAAAAAAAGGGGGAAAAAAGCTATTTTGATTATCTATATTCTCACCACTACTAAGTTGGGCTTGATTTTGCGCAATTGATATATTGTGAGCCAAACGATGAATATGTGTAAGCCGATTTATGCCTACCAATTGCACAGGGCCTTGATTTAAATTTATTTGATTTGTCTCTAAATTAGTTTGACTGTGCTCAATGTCTGTTGTTCCACGTTCTTTATTATTTATAGGATGCGCTTGTGTATTTCTAGAACTCATATCTAGGTAAACAAATTTGATTAAAAATTTAAATCAATGCTTCCCATTAGTGAATTAAGCACAACAAAAGTGACATATTTTGTAGTAGTTTATAAAAATCTGATGGCAGATAACAAAATATTATACGGATTTGCAATAGTAAAAAAAAAAAAACAAAGCAATAGATGGACTTTAAATAAATAGCAAACACTAATATTAATGAAATATAACAATTATTTATTTCACAAAGCAAAGAATTACTAAGGAGTTGTGCGTGATTGCATGCAAGTTTTAACTTCTCTCACTCAAACTCAACTAACACCAAATTGTGATGCTTTGGCTTTTATGCAATCCACTAAAAAAGTCACCTTGCATTAAAAAAAAAAACAAACAAACAAAAATTCTATGAGTTAAATTTGTTTTATGTGTTTTGGACATTGAAACAAATACATGGTTGTTGTGTTTTTTTTTTTTTTTGACCACATTAGAAATTAGTGCAGAGAAAAGTCTATAATTAAAAGGAAAAAAATACAATGCAGGGAGATGTGAGGGAAAAAATAGTTCAAACATCAAAATAACACAATAAATAAAAATATTAAAAGTTAAAATGATGCACCAAACCTAGTGATAAGTTGTATGTATACAACTTACTTAAATTAATGTGACATTCACAAGTTAGAATGGAAGTATTCCAAACAATTATCTCAAGTAATAAAGGGGAAAAACAAGTAGTACTTACACTCTATGAATTGTAATTTAAATAAAGATATTTTATTTTTGTATTTGTCTTGTGTGAGCCAAAAATTAATGACCTAGGGTATGGGGTTGTATCAAGGCCCGATACAATTCATTTATAGAGGTAGGTTATCAAGGTCAACCTTTTCCAACTTAATTGAATGTGTCAAATAATTAAGTAAATGGTTTATATTCAAAGAACGGCTTCTAAATGCAAAAAAGAAGAAAAAGACAAGGAAAAGAAGGTATGACCACTTCCTCGGGAAGATTTGAGGATAGCGTTGATAGTTTGAATTAAAGTTCTTTTTCGTCCAAAGCTCTTAATTACACTTGATCTTATTTCTCTTTTAATTTCTCATCCCCTTTTCTGGAGGGGTCTATTTCCCATAGATATCTACCTAGAATGCATCTCATCCCTCCACTTAGACAATCCCTATTTCTCATTCTGATGCTTGTCCTATCAGGGCCTTGCTAGAGGTGGTGGAATGTGATGCTAACTGTGAAGGCACTGTTCAGGGGTCATTCTGCCATTAATGCGACCAGCTGAGTTGGTGCAATGCATTGAATATGGAGGTGATGGGCTCTTTATTTAGAAACTTTCTTTCTTCTTTGCTTGCACTTCCCCACTTCTTTCCTCGGTCACAACTTCCTGGCCCAAGTGGCTTATCTGCGGCCTTCCGAGGAGTGTTTGCTCCATGGGCCCCTCAGGCAAGCCGTTTCCTCGAGCTCCCACACTAGAGCTCCTAATGCTGCACTGGGTCGGGTCTGGTGAAGAGCCAGGCCCATCTTCTCGATGAATCGGGATTGCCTGACAATTTCCTAGTGCAAGCTTCACCCCCCACATTAGCCCCCCAAAGCTCCAATCTCTTTACCGCTTAAGGGTCGGGGGCTTTGACTTAAGGCAGGAGGGTTGGCATGTTCTGGATGTGTTCCCTAGTAGGAATGTCTTTTGACCTGTCCCATACATGTTCTTGATGCTTCGGTATCCTCAATGCAATAGTTAATGCAATAAATGACTACTTGTCCCCTATGTTCTACGGTGCATTGGAGATCCAACGACTGAGATTTTACCGCGTTAATGGGTGAGAAAATTACCGCTCTCTTTTTACCCTTATATATAGGGGTGTGAAGATAGCTCCCTTCACCTTTAGAGAAAATTACCAATCCTTCAAAGAGTTTGCCCGAGGAGCTTAGCCTTCTGCACTTGTAAGTTACCTCCAGTTTGTACTTAGGATAGAATCCCCTTTTTCTACTAATATATTCTTTTTCTCTTTCATTTTTCTAGGATGGATAGATTTGTTAGCTTAGTAAACACTCTTGAGAATAAGGAAAACTTTAAGGCTAGGTACAAGATTCCTATTGGGGTGGAGATACAACATTGTCATTTGAGGGGAATGGTACACCAAGAGACCAGTTGGGGCTGTAGTCATTCCCATTATCGCCTTTGTAGAAGGTGGAATGGAGTTTCCCATGGGTAGGGTAATGGGGGACTTTCTAATTCTCTATAGACTCTGCCCCACCCAGTGCTCCCCAAATCTATTTAGAATATTAGGTAGTGTAGATAGTTTAAATAGACAGATGGATGTCAAAAATAGTAAGGACATGGGGTATTACCTTAGGACTAGGGTTCCCGCAGTTAGGCTAATCTCCTGTCTTCCCGAGACCATCAAGGGCATGGACGACGATTTTTTGATCGTTTCGGGAGATTGACATGATGGGCTACACTGTCCCACGTAAGATGGGGAACCACCAAAGAGTCAGCTTTCCCTTAGCTCATAGAGAACCCCCTTTCCTTATTCTTGTCATCCTTTTTTTTTTTTTTTTTTTTAAAAAAAAAAATTTATATGTTACCTTTCTCTAGCTCATGTGTCCAAATCCTAACCCTTTCTTCTTATTCTTTTCGTAAATAAACGATTCACTGCCGCAAATCGTAATTTAGTGAATTTCGAGGATCTTAACAGGATTCTAAGGTTCGAGATCTTCCTTCATAAGGGTGGTCAACTCTGAGCAACCCATTTGATTCTCGGATACACCCTCATCTCCACTTGCTTCCAATCCCTAATACACATCATTAAGGCCAAAGATCCTTGGCTAGTAAGGATTGATGTAGTCGTCGAAGGATTTCTTACTGGTTCTCCACCTAAAGGAACTCAAACAGTTGAATTGTCTGCTCATCAAGTCGCCGACCTCATCCAAGCCGGGGAGGAAACTATACCCTCCAAAGAAGAACTAGAGGAGGCAATACAAGAACCATATTTTAACCTTAAAGAGGATTTCAAGATTTTCTACCAATAGGACCCAACCACGCACTACGAGGCCAATTCTAGACCCCAGGCCACAACACAAGTCAATGTATATCAAGGGATTGCCGATATACCATAAGGCATGGTCATCTAAAAGAAGACTCCCAACTTGTTGGCCCTACTAGAATTCCACGCCGAGGGTACCACACCTGAAGTCCCGGTAGATTCAAGGCCTCCCACCTCCCTAGCTCGGTCTTCTCCAACTGAGCTTGGTAAAACGAAAAGGAAAATAGTCAAGAGGTCTGGAAAAGAGATCTCTAAAGAAGGGAAGATCCAATCCCAGGTGGAGTAAGGCCCATCCAAGGGGTCTAAGATCACTAGGGCCCAGCAAAAAAAAGGTGCCACTAAGGGTGCAGGCTCTAAAACCGCTGCTAACTAATGAGCACGGGTCTCTACTTGGAGCTTCACGTTGGTACTTGATGAGGCCCTTCTTCCCTCTGACTCCATCAAAGATTCCCAACAAGGGAGGGCTAGCTATGTGGCCGATTTGGTTGAGCAAGTGCTGCTTCTTCCCCAAGATATGGCAGAGCTGTGGAACCTAATGAAACTTGAAGTGTTCCTTCCACTAAAAAGAGACTTGGCTACAGTAAGTTCCTTGGATCCCTAACCTCTATCTCAGTTTCTTGTTTTTATTTATTTTATTTATTTTATTATTTATTTATTTATTTATTTTTAAATCTTCCTTTGAGGAATTCATGACAACTTCTTTCACTCTTTTCAAACAAGCCATTCAGGCGACTCATGTCATCAAGGAATGGGTAGACCATGCTCTATCCAAATCCAAAGAAGAGGAAGCCCGCCGGTTTATTGCCACCAAGGCTCAGGCCTTGGTTGAGAAAAAAGCAAAGAAAGCTATCACCGAACTGGCAGGGATTGAGAAAGAGAGGAAGAGCACTGAAGCGATCGTGGCTGGCTTTGAGAATCAGGCAGAGGAGCAGCGCGTTCAACTCCGAAAAGCTGATGAGCAGTTGGCTATCGCTTGAGAGAAGTTGAGATCCAAAAAAAAAAAAAAAAAGAACTAGAAGGAAAATAGGGGGAGATATCAAGGGTTGAGCAGGCTGCTTTAGACTTAGGGCAGAAAGAGACCGAGGAAATCCTTAAGTCTCAGCTAATGGAAGTTTGTTATGGGTATTGTCTTCAGGTTTGGGTTGAAGCTCTGAACACTGTTGGGATAGACCCTTCCTTAGAACTAAGGAACCCAGAGAGGGTCATCTACCCCCTCTACTCTTAGAGATACAGCTAGCTTTTTTGCTCAAAGAACAAGCTCTGCTACCCCAACATTCCAGCCTTCAAATAAAGGTGAGAAGAGGAGTAAAACTGCTGAACAAGAGTTGAACAAGTAGGAGGGATTGTGCAGTCCTGTAATAGGACTCCCCAATTTTGTATTTTACTACGGATATAGGACTCTCTAACTTGTAACCCTTCTTCTGATTAATGAAAATTTTCTTTTAACGTGTTATGTGCTTATGAACTTGCTTTTCTTTTTATAAATGTCATTTCTATTCAACATACATAAATGCATCTTCTCAGGCCAAAAATCTACTTATTACGTAATGTGCGCCTTTCACGAGTGATAATAAGCTTAGACAAAGGCTTAACCTGTTTCTTACTCCGCCGAGGTTGCACTTTTAGCATTTAACCATTTTCATGAGCGTCAATTTACCCAAGGCACGTGACCTAAGAAGTCGAACCTGACCGAGGTTTTGTTTAATCCTTAACCATTTTTATAGGTGTTAATTTACCCAAGGCAGGTGACACGAGGAGTCGAACCTGGCCGAGGTTCCGTTTAATCCTTAACCATTTTTATAGGCATTAATTTACCCAAGACATGTGACCCGAGGAGTCGAACTTGGCCGAGGTTCTATGTAACCCTTAACCATTTTTATATGTGTTAATTTACCTAAGGTAGGTGACCCGAGGAGTTGAACCTAGCCGAGGTTCCGTTTAACCCTAAACCATTTTTATAAGCATTAAATTACCCAAAGCAGGTAACCCGAGGAGTTAAACTTGGCCTAGGTTCTGTTTAACCCTTAGCCATTTTTATAGGCATTAATTTACCTCAGGCAGGTGACCTGAGGAGTCGAACCTAGCCAAGGTTCTGCTTAACCTTTAACTTAAACAAGCTTAATAACATCAAGATATTAATGCTGTAAAGGTAGAAAACCTAAGGAAAAAAAGAAAAGAATATGAACAATAGCATTTCTTATTAATAATAATATCTTCATAGGTTGTTTACATTCCATGGCTAAGGGATTGAGATTTCATCCAGGTCCTCTAAGCAATAAGCCCTTATTCCTGCCACTGACTTGACATGATAGGGGCCTTCCCAATTAGGTCCAAGCTTTTCCCATGTTGGATTCTTGGTGTTCCCTACGACCTTTCTCAGGACCAAGTCCCTTGGCATATATACTCTTTCCCTGATGTTTTTATCATACCCTTGCCTGAGCTTTTGTTGATAATGGGCTAATCTAACAATAGTGATCTCTCGTCATTCTTCCACCAAGTCGAGGTTAGCAAAAAGGAGCTGCTTGTTTTAACTTCTACTAAACTGATCAACCCTCATCATGCGGGGTCCTATTTCTAGGGGGATGATTGCCTCAGAGCCATACGTTAAAGAAAAAGGTGTTTCACTAGTCAATCTTCTTGGTGTAGTGTTGTATGCCAACAGGACATGAGGTAACTCATCTACCCACTTACCCTTCGCCTTGTCTAATCTCTTCTTCAACCCATCCACTATAACCTTATTGGTGGCCTCGGCTTGCCCATTACCTTGTGGATAGGCTAGGGTAGAGTATATGTTCTTTATGCAGAGCTCACAATAGTATCTTTGGAAAGCCTTGTTATCAAATTGAAGGTCATTGTCTAATATAAAGGTATAAGGGACCCTAAACCTTATGACTGTGTTCCTTTAGATGAACCTCTTTACTTCTTGATCTCGGATATTGGAGAGAGGCTCTACTTCAACCCACTTGGAGAAGTAATCAGTTCTGACGAGAAGCCATCCTCAGTTTCCAGTTGCCTTCGGAAAAGGTTCGACTATATCTAATCCCCATTGGGCAAAAGGCCATGGGCTGGAGAGAGGGATAAGGCCATTGGGCAAAAGGCCATTTACTTCTTGAATATTCGGAGCATACCTTTGGCATTGATTGTATTTTTTGACAAACTCCTAGGTAGACTTCTACATATTAGGCCACCAATATCCCTGAATTAGAGCCCTATGTGATAAGGATCTTCCCCTGGTGTGACTACCAAAAATTCCTTCATGAAACTCTTCTAATAATGCTTCAACTGCTTTAGGATGAACACACAGCAAATACAGGCCTGAGTGCAACTGTTTGTTCAGCTTCTACTCCTCCGAAAGCCAATACCATGGTGTCTTTCTCTAGATCTTTTTGGCCTGGACTTTGTCTTTGGGTAATATCCCGTCCTTCAAGAACAACATTGTTGAGGTTCAAAATAATTAAATATCCATAAATAAGCCCAAAGAGATGGAAAAGACATTGGGCCCATTTCACACAAAAAAAGAGAGAAATAATAAAGGGTGGGCTCTCACAATAAAGAAAAAAAGAGAAGAAAAGATAAAAAGGGAAGAAGCCCAGAAGGACCTGATCTGGAGGTCCACGAAAAAGGCCCAAGAAAACAGGTAAAGTCAGCAAGCCAAAAAGCCCAGAAAGCAGAATTGGGTCAGGACGTCCAGAAGCTCCTCAGGGGCAGAGGATCCCTGGACGCGCGAAGTGAAATTAAAACAGATTTGAAGAGAGAAAGGGGACAAAAGGCACGCGAGCCTTATGACCCAGACACGCAGTGGAAGTACAAGGCAAAATGCAGAAACTTGGTTCCAACCACTTGGAGAAAAAAGACAAGGAGAGTACCACTGGAAAAGCTGGAGCAAAAGCCAAAAAAGCCTCAGGACAGCCAACGGGGAAATCTGGAAATAGGAAGCTAGCTGGGAGACTTTCATCTGGTCGCAACAAAAAGAGAGAAACTGTGAAGAAAAGGAAAAGACATGATCCTGAAACAATCAGGCACGGGACAGACTTTAAGGGGCAAAAGGGAGAAATCATCAGTACCCCGGGAGCCCGAAACTGTGCTATAAAAGGAGGGAGGGATCCATGCTACAGGGGATCCGAATTCGGAGGAAGAATAGAGAATTCATTTACGTTTAGAGCATTTTAAAGCATTCACGAGTGCTTTCCTGAAGTCTCATAAAAATTGTAAAAAAGGGACTCTGTAAACTGAAGAGAAAACAGGGGAATTTGTTCCCGGTATCCCAGAGACAGCCACTATAGTACACGCTCAGATTCAACAAGTTCAAACTTTGCAAGTCTTTGAAGATTGAATATCTATCAAAGTCTGTGACTTTTGAACCTAGTTGAACCTTGCATCATGTCCTAGTGAGCAATTGTAACCACAATTAAAGGAAACTAATGAAATACACCCCATTAATCAAGGGATCCCCAACGTGTTCGTTGCATTATATTTCATTTATTGTGCATTTCCTTACTGTTAATTTGTCATTCAATACGAATATGCTTTTTGTTAGCTGTTTTCTATTGTAGGAAGTTTGTTCTGTGCACCAATCGATTCTTAAAACAGCCCCTTTAGCTGCAGAGAATTGATCCCAGTCCACCAAAAACATCTCACACGGCCCAGGATCCTTGGGCCATAGTGCTAAAAAAAAAGGCACTCTCACAAACATCATTGGGACCATCAGCTCAGGCCAATATGCATTGTGTTTACCTATTAGGGACCCTGCTGTCCCAACTGGATGCCATTAGATCCCTCACCATTATAATTTTCGGTAGGCTTTCTCCGAATGAGGTAGCTAGGGTTGCTAATGAGTTAGTATGGGCATTTTTGCTCTTGGGTACTTGCTCTATAGAAAATACCTCGAAGCTCGACTGCAATTGCTTTACCTGTTTTAGATAACATTGCATCCTCTAATCCTTGGCCTCAAATTCTCCTCTCACCTACCCCACGATAGGCCTTGAATCATAAAATACTTCTTGCCCCCGAGCTTCTTTATAGAACTTAAGCCTGCATAAAGAACCTCATATTTTGCCTCGTTGTTCATGGCCGGAAAACTTAACCTTGAGGATTTCTCGGTAGTTAAAAGTTTAGGGGATATTAGAATGACTCCAATCCCTGAATCCTTTTGGTTAGTGGCCCCATCCATGTATAGCTCCCAAAGCAGCAAACACGACATTGTAACAACCATAATCCCTTTGTCATGAATACACCCATCCTCGATGCCATCCTTCCCTATTCCCTCAATAAACTCAGCTACCAGATCGGCCAAAACTTGGCCCTTTATGGCCGTACGAGGTAAGTATTTGAGTCAAATGCTCCCAACATAGTTCGGCACTTTGCTACTCTCCCTGTATAATCCGAATTTTGGAGTAATGCCTGTAAGGGGAGCTGGGTGAGGATAACGATCATATGTTCTTGGAAGTAGTGGGAAAGCTTCTTTGTAGCATGGATAATGGCTAAGATGGCCTTCTTTAAGGGTAGGTACCGACTCTTTGCCTCTTAGAGGGACTTGCTCACATAATAAATGGGTTTTTGCACCCCCCTCTTTCGTTTGAATCAGAACTAAGCTCAGGGTTAGCCTCTATTCCTCGATGAGTGACCATGTATCCCAAAACTTTCCCTAATCCAACACCAAATGAACATTTAGAAGCATTCAAGCGCAACGAATGTTTCCTCAAAATTGAGAAGACCTCATCCAGATCCCTCAAACGCTGGAATCCTTACTTGTTTTTTACCACGATATCATCTATGTAAGCCTCTACGTTCTTTCCTAGTTGAGCTTTAAACATCCTCGTCATCATTCTTTGATAGGTAGACTCAGCGTTCTTTAAGCCAAATGACATTACTCGACAATGATATTTCTCGATCGGGGTAAGGAACCCAGTTTTTCCTTGATCTGGTAATGCCAACGGAATTTGATGGTAGCCTTGGAAGGCATCTAGGAAACTTGTCCAGGGATGGCCGAAGGTTGCATCAACAAGTTGGTCAATTCTGGGGATTGGAAAAGGATCCTTAGGACTGGCCTTATTTAAATCGGTGATGTCAACATGCACCCTCCACTTGCCTGACTTTTTCTCAACCACCACTATGTTGGCTAACCACTCAGGATATATATATATATATATATAAACCTCCTTGATAGTGTAGATATCGTATTTTGTACCCCTTACGACTCAAGCCCCCCGTTCCCTAATGATGCTAAAATTCTAAGGCCCAAGGTTGGTTTAGGGCCCGATCAGATTACAAATTGACGTGAGGGGTGTTAAAATGGAAAGTGTAACTTTTTATAAGCAAATAAATCTATTTTTGGAAAATAAAAGGCCAAGAAATCCTCGGCCTGCATATGGAAGCCGGAACCTGTGTACATAGGTTTGATGCATGTGTACACAGACACAAACCTACGCACGCAGCTAGGGTTTCAGAAACCTATGAAAGATAAGTTTTCTACATTAATGTTAAGGTTTGGAATGAATCCCACATCATTTGGGAGCTGTTCCAAACTCCTATTTTCTCATTATATAAAGCCATACATGGCACCTTTTCAAAACACATAGAAAATCTTAAGGGAAAACCTAAGATTCACTAAGAAATAGTGAATCAAAGAGGGAGTTTTTCACAAAACATCCTCAAGTCAATTTTCTTTTGATTGAGACCTTTTCTGGTCTTGATCTTTCGTGTTTGAGATTACTAATCACTTTTATATTTGATTATGAATAGATTGACTAAGGGGAACGGTCAAAATCTAGCTTAAAAAGCTTCTTGTTTGAGGTATTGAGTTCTAAGCTTTTCTTTTTCATTTCTTTACCTTTTCTTGCTTTAATCTTTCTGTTTTCCTTGTCTCCTTTGTTTCTTTATATAATAACATGTTTGTTTAGCTTTCTTTGCTTTATGATTTTATGCATGTTAGGCTGTTAGATTTAAGTTCTACTTTATTTTCTGTGTTTCTGGGTTAGGGTATAGGGCGTCTGCGTGCGCATGCTTCTACATGCGTACGCATACAACTGGCTTGCATACGCAGGCATATGTATGGACATGCATACTCATGCCTAGAAACTCTAATTCAGGTTTTTCTGTTTCTGTTTCTTTGTTTCTTTCTTATCATATGCCTTTGTTTGGTCCCTTTTTATGCTTTCTAAGTCTCTATTCCTTAGTTTAATTGCTTAAACATGCTAGATTAGGGTTTTCTTCCTTTTCTTATTCTAATACCATGAACATGCATATAACATGATCATGCATTAATGACATGGGTGCTGAGATGCAGTAAGGTGAGTAAGGTAAGACATGCATTCACATGAACATGCATAGATTTGAATATGATTTTGTTTGTATGATGAACATGGGTGAGGTTTGTAATAACATGTTTGTCTGATTCTTCATGTGTTTCTTACCTTAGATATGATGTATGCTCGTTTGCTGCCTTGTTTGAGAATGATGTTTTCCATGATAGATGCATGCTAGGGTTGGTTGATTGCCATGACAGATGTATGTTAGGGTTTTGGATGAAATGCCATGTTGTATGCTTAGATGTATGCTAATGTGTGTGTGTGTTAAGTTGTGATGTTGAATGTGCCTTTAATAGGATTAAGACGTAGGACACAATGAATGGAAGTCAGCTCAAGAGTCGGGCGGTTTTGGGTGCCTAACACCTTCCCAAAATCGTACCTAAACTCCGAATCCATACTCTAGTAGTAAGATCAGTCCTTCCACGTAAGGACTTTATGCTATATTCATGGTTCCCAGACCATAAAACTTGGTGGCGACTCCTTGTTTTCTCCGCCTTGATCCACTCGGCCCAGGAGTACTTCCCAAAAGGGCCAACCGCATGTTGTGCCCACAAATAGCCCCCGCCTGCTTGAGCTTGTTAAACTCCTCTTTTACTGCCTCAGCATGTTCCTTAGAGGACCATTGAGGTTGCTACCTCCTTGGTATCACAACTGAATTAACATTGAGATGATGACATATGAACTTGGAATCCATTCTCGGTGCCTCATACGTACTCCAAGCAAAAACATCCAAGTTGTTTTTCAGGAAGATCAAAAGCTCTTCCCTCTTGGTCTGTGGTAGCTGCTTTCCTATTATGAAATACTTCTCATTGTCCTTACCAAAAATAACTCTTTCCAACTCTTCACAACGTATACCATTTTCCATTTCTTTGTCCGAAGCCCCAAATGCTTCCCTTGCTAATTGTTGTAAAGCACCGTTCGGGATAGGAAGATTCACCTGCAACGATTGATGCATGATAGCAACCACCAAACATTGCCTAGCTACCATTTAACATCCTAATAGTTCCCCTACACACTCCTCAATTGGGTACTTTACCTTCACATGCAGAGTTAAGGATACTGCCCTCGTAGCATAGAGCCATGGTCTCGCCAAGATTGCAGTATAGGGGGAATACGCATCTACCACAATGAAGTCCACCTCAACTATCTCCTTGCCTGTTTACACCGGCAATCTAATCGTTCCTCTGGGGTTACGGTTTTTCCATCAAATTTAATCAGGGGGTATCATACTTGCTGAGGTCGTCAGGCTTCAAACCCAACCCATTTTATAAATCTGGGTATATGATCTTAGACCCACTTTTGTAGTTTATCATTACTCTCTTCACATAAAACCCTCCTATTTAGAGAGTGACCACGAGAGCATTGTAGTGGGGTTGGAATGTACCCATCCTATTAGCCTCGGAAAAACCGAGAATGGCTCATCTTCGGTCTTAATCCGCTTGGATCCTCTGGGTTCTTCACTTACCTCTAGCTATGGTGAAATGGTCATTACCCTAGATGAGGGACTTACTTCCCTACTTTGATGGTTCCCAAGGGTGAGAGTGATGCCACATCCCTTTGGATACCTAAGCCTGACTAATCCCTCCAACCCAAAGGCTGGTGTATGAACTGCTTCAACTTACCTACTTAACTAACTGCTCCAGGAAATCACGCAACATCCTACAATCCTGGGTTGCATGACCCTAGTCCTAATGATATTGGCAGTATAGACTCTAATTCCAACTGGTGGATTCCTCACCCATCTTGTCGGGCCATTTAAAGTAAGGCTCGTGGTTTACCTTTTCCAACACCCGATACACGAGTTCCTTAAAAACCGAGTTAACCATCTGGGTATTGTTTTGGGGAGCTTGATTGAAAAAAATCTCTCCTCAGTCGATTAGATTTTGAATTTGTTTGGTCGAGGATTCCTCTGTTCGGGTGTGAAGACCTTTACTTTCCCTTTGCCTTGCACTTGATCGTCTTCAACTATTTTGTGTTCGTCAATGTGATCCATTAGCTAGTGCATGTCTCGAGCAAGCTCTATAGTAAGGGATTTTCTCAAGTCTGAATTCATGGGTAGCTCCACTTTAAAAGTTCTGACGGCTATCAGCTAGTGCATGTCCCTATCAATCTCATTGAAGAGCTCCCAATATTTGTCTAAATAGGTTTCCAAGGATTCCCCCTCCCTCATGGCCATAGAGAGCAGAGAATCCAAAGGCTTGGGGATCCTACTACAGGTCATGAATCAAGCGTTGAACGCCCTAGTGAGCTCCTCGTAGGACCCTATCAAGCCATCTTCCAATCCATTGAACCACCTCGTGGCAATGGGTCTGAGGCTAGAATGGAAAACCTTACACATGAGAGCCTTGTTTCTAGAGTAAGTGGTCATCCTCTGATTAAAATGGCTCACATGCTCCACGGGATCAGTCCTTCTATTGTAGATTGTGAAGGTTAGTTAGGTAAAATGATGGGGGAGCTCGGCTTCCTCAATATGACTCGAAAAAAGTGACCGAGAGATCAAACGCAGAGCCGTGCCAATAGCATCATTTCCCATATTCTCAGGAGGTGAAGTCCTAGCCCTTCTACAACGATGTCTCTCTCCTCCTACTGAACGAGAGGTTTTTATAAAGGATTTGCTTGGAGGGCTCCTGGATCTTTGCCAATAACTTTGTTTTCCCTTCGAACTAGGGCTTTGACTCAGTGAGGGTGTTTTGTTCTCATTTACATGCATTCTACATTAAAGTCGTCTACGTAGATGACCAACCTCTAACTTGAGATTACACATCTCTTGTTCATGCGGGATATGACTTCCAAGCCTCAAATGACTCTTTTGATGTGGTTTGAGTAACGAACTCGACCCTTATGTTAAGAGACTGGGCCACCTCACGATCCCTTCTTCGTTCTAAGTTCACAAAATGATCTCCACGTTGAGAACCCACAGAATTTTCCTTATCACCCTTTCTATCACCATGGACTATAATCTCATCTCTCCTAGAGTTTGCCATTTTTCCTCCATACATAAAGTTGCAAGTACAAATTCAAGGTGACCTTCCCACAGATGGCTCCAATCGTGTGAGCCAAAAACTAATGACCCAAGGTATGGGGTTGTATCGAGGCCCAATACAATTAATTTATAGAGGTAGGTGTAGACACCGCATTTTGTACCCCTTACGACTCGGGCCCCCGTTCCCCAATGATGCTCGGACTTTAAGGCCCAAGGCTAGTTTAGTGACCAATAAGATATCAAATTGACTTGAGGAGTGTTAAAATGAAAAATATCACTTTTTAAATGCACAAAAATCTATTTTTGGAAATAAATGACCAAAGTGGCCCTCGACCCACGTATGTGGGCCATGGCCTACGTACATGGCCAAAGCATGCGTACGCAAGCACATTCCTGTGTAAGCAGCTAGGGTTTCAAACGCATGGAAAATGCAAGTTTTCTGCAATAATAGCTAATGTTTGAAATGAATCCCACATCGTCTAGGAGCCATTCCAAACCCCATTTTTTCCACTATAAAAAGCCTTACATGGTACATTTCCAAAAGACACAAAAATCCCACGGGAAAAACCTAAGATTCATTAGAAAATAGTGAATCAAAAGGGAGTTTTCCACAAAACACCCTCAAGTCATTTTTATTTTATTGGGACCTTTTCTGGTTCCAATCCTTTTAGTTTAACGTTGCTAATCAATTTTTTATTGGTTTATGAATAGACTTGACTAAGGGGAATGGTCAAAATCAAGCTTGGAAAGCTTTTTGTGTGAGGTATTCTTTAAACTTCTCTTTTTTCCTTTCTTTTACTTTTAGGCTTAATGTTTTTCTAGGTTAGGTTTAAGTTTCTATATGTTTAAAATGCATGTTTGTTTGTTAGAATTAGGGTTTTAGTTCATGCTTTGCTTTTCTACTTAGTTCATTTCTGGGTTAGGGTTTTGAACAAGTCGCACGCACGCAGGCCTCTAGTTGTGCACACAGGCACTTACTCAAAAACCATAATCTAGATTCCTTGTTGTTTGGCTCATCCGTTTGACATGCTTTGTCTCTTTTTAAAGCCTTTTCATATGTTTATATGTATTTGTGCCTCTGTCTTATATGCTTGTTTGTCTTTAAACATGCTTAGATTAGGGTTTTATGTTTGCTTCTTGTTTTGAATGCCATGAGCATGCATTCACATGCCCATTCATGACGCCATAGGTGCTAAGATGCTGCAAGGTAAGTAAGGTAAGTCATGCATTCACATGAACATACATGTTGTTTGTTTAATCCTCCTTTGATATGTGTATGAAGTTAATGCCTTGTTCATAATATATGTTGCTTGCTCGATGATGTGCTTGCTGCCATGTTTGGGGCTATTGCCATGTTAGACGAATGTTAGGGTTATGTGTGGTTTGGCTCTCTTTTGCTTTAGGATAGATAAGTATGTTTGTTTAGGGATAAAGATGTCATGTTGCATGTTAGATGCATAATTAATGTGTGTGTGTGTGAGTTTAGAATACAAGTATTGAATTAGTTTTTAATAGGGTTAAGACATAAGACTCGATGATGGGAGGCCAACCTTAGGGTTGGGCGATCTTGGTTGCCTAACATCTTCCCAAGAACGTACCTAAACTCCGAACCCATATTCTGGTAGTAAGATCAAAGGTCCTTCCTCAATAGGATGTTATATATATATGGTTCCTAGACCATTACAAAAACTAGGTGGCGACTCTACCCCTTGTGTCCACAGTAGATTATCAAGGTCAATCTTTTCCAACTTAATTGAATGTGTCAAATAATTAAGTAAATGGTGTGTAGTCAAGAATGGCTGCTTAATGCAAAAAAGAAGAAAAAGACAAGGAAAAGATGGAATAACCACTTCCTCAGGCGCTGATAGTCTGAATTAAAGTTCTTTTTCTTCCAAAGCTCTTGATTACATTTGATCTTATTTCTCTCTTAATTTCTCATCCCCTTTCCTGTAGGGGTTTATTTTCCTTATATACCTACCTAGAATGCATCTCAGCCCTCCACTTGGATGGACTATTTCTCATTTGGATGCTTGTCTCATCAGGGCCTTGATAGAGGTGGTGGAATGTGCTGCTAGTAGTGAAGGCACTGTTCAAGGGTCATTCTACCATTATTGCGGCCAGCTAAGTTGGTGCAGTGCGTTAAATGCGGAGGTGATGAGCTATTTATCTAGAAAATTTCTTTCTTCTTTGCTTGCATGTCTCCACTTCTTTCCTCTTTCACAACATCCTGGCCCAAGTGGGTTATTTGCAGCCTCCAAGGAGCATTTGCTCCTTGGTTCCCTAAGGCAAGCCGTTTTCTCAGGCTCCCACACCAAAGCTTTTAATGCTGCACTAGGTCGGGTCTGGTGAGGAGCCGGGCCCATCTTCCCTTAGGGTTAGGATTGCCTTACAATTTCCTCGTCCAAGCTTCACACCCCACATGACTGTTACCTAAATATTAGTGATGATAAAAAATAAGTCAAAATTATAATGCATTGAAAGTTGAAAGAAAGTTCTGAATGAATATGAACCATTCTTTTAACATCACTCTGCTTTCCAATGGCTTGGGCTTGCACTGTACCCATTACTAGCGTTGTGCTTGATGTCGGAGCGTCAGAGTACTGTGTAGTACTAATCTATCTATCTATATATATATACATATATATATATTAATAGGTAAAGTTAAGAGAAAATCCAAATTAGATTTTAATTGGATTCTCAATTTTGCGCCACGTGTCCCATGTAATTTTTAATTTTTATCCCAAGTAATTTATTGAATGTAAAAATTGAAGAGTCCAAATCAAATTTGATTCCAAATTGGATTTCAATTGGAGTCCAATTTTGTGCCACATGTTCATCTAATTTTTTTTTTTAATTTTTGTGGCAAGTAAATTATTACGTGCAAATACCAAAGAGTCTAAATCCAATTAAATTCTAAATCATATAAATATATAATGATATTTTAGAGGCATATGGTTCAAAAAAAGTGTAACATATAATTGTGATTGTTTTTAATATATCCGTGCATATGCACGGGGATTACACACTAGTCTATTGTAGACACTTGATTTTGCACTCATAATTTAATCAAGGAAGATGGCTAGAGTGACCATTCATATACCCGACATTTAGAGTTGCATTACATGCATTAATTCATGCATTGCATATCATAAAAATGATCTTGAGATTCTAACGGTCGTGATGGTGTGTCTGATTTCCAAATCGGATCGTCGGATTGAAAGATATCACATGATCAAGTTTGCACTGTTTACATGCATTTTTTTTTTAGTGGAACCGAACATGCATAATTAATTTAAATTAATTCTAATTGGCTAAACAATTAAAATTAATTAAATAATTTTGTGATTGGTTATTGGTTAGTGTCAAAAATAGACTTGCTTGCATGGGAATAAAGTGGATAATTAGATAACAAAGAAGTTGTGGATAATCAAGACTTTTTGGAATATTTATCTACAAGATAATTGTTACTTTAAAGACCTGAATATCCCGTAAAAATGGATTAATTTTTAGAATACGGATTAAAAATGCATTTAAGTACAATTCTCGGCTCAAAAATCCTCAAAAAAGGAGTCCAAATTGGACCAAAACTCAAATGCAGGCTCTACACCCAAGAGGGCCATTTGGCACTCATGGAGTGCCGATTGGCCCAAATTGTTGGCACGGCCCGGGGACTCCCTGATTGAGATAAAACTTATCTTTTATGATTTTTTAGAGATAAGGACAAGTTCCAATTTGTATCTTATCTCATTTTTTAAGCATCCCAACCTCTATAAATAGAGGAAACAAATCAGAATTAAGGGCTCTTCTTTTCTGACTTTTCAATTACCCTTACATTAAAGATGTTTTGAAGGCTTTTGCTTTAGGAACTTCTTTTTTGTAAGTAAAGTATTATAGGCTTCAAAGAGGTGAACAAATTTCTTTGAATCCTAAAATATTCTTTCACTAGAAGAACATGCTTATACAAGAGGTATTATGTTTTTCTTCTTTCTTTCCTTCTTTCATTAATTTTGGTTATTGTTTTATGCATTAATATGTTTAGCATATTTTTATTATGTTCTGTTCTTGATATGGTTACCATGCTTAAAAACGTTGCTAGAATTTTCTTTAACATGTGCTTAGGTGTTTGTTTATTGTAACTCTTTTTCTTAAGTTTCAAAATCTGCAATGGCTAACAAAATTCTTTTATGAAAACTAAAAAAATTGATCTGTATTTTTCAGATCTAATTTTTTCTAAACACAAAAATTGATCTGTATTTTTCAAATCAGATTCTTTTAAACAAGAAAAACTGATCTGTATTTTTCAGATCTGATTTTTTCTAAACACAAAAACTGATATGTATTTTCAAATCTAATTTTCTCTAAACACAAAAACTGATTTGTATTTTCATTAAACATAGATCTTATTTTTTCTCTAAGCCCAAAACTGATTTGTATTTGCATTAAATACAGATCTAATTTTTTTTCGAGAAAAAGTTTTCTTTGTTACAAAATTGCCAATTTTGAAATTTAAAAGAAGGGATTGAAAGTTAGGTTGATGTTTTTTTATATGTGATGCATGCATAATAAATTTATCGCATGAGTGTGGATCCTCTTTCAAAAAGTCTTTTCTTTTAATTTTTGGTTTCTAGAAACAAATTTGATTTTTCTTTTACAAACTTTTTTTTTTTTTTTTTTTTAACTTTTCAAAATAGATCTGATTCTTTTTAACCAAGTCTTATTATTTCTTTTACATAAAAACAGATCTGATTTTTCTTGATAAAATCATTTTTCTAACTTTACATAAAAACATATCTAATCCTTTTTAACAAAATCTTATTCTTTCTTTTACATAAAAACAGATCTGATTTGCTTTTACAAACCAATTCTTATTCTTGTAATTTCTAAAACAGATCTGAATTTTCTTGAAAAAGAGGACACATCCATAAGGCAAATTTATTTAAATTAATTTTGTCAAGATTGTGTCGTGTGTGTTCAATATATCCTTTAACATTATGCAAAAATGGTATATTGGTCATTAGAGTCTAGAAGACCAGACTCTGTTTGGGCGGAATGGGTACTTAACACCTTCCCATTCCGTAACCTAGCCCCCGAGCTTAGGATTTTTGGATAGGTAGATTAGTGTTTTGTCTTTAAATTTGTGTAGATTGTAACTAGGTCCAAAGCTTTGTATTCTTTTGCATAGATGTAACTAGGACCTAAAGCCTTGTAAGGTTAATTTACCAAAATTGTACTTTTCTTTATTCAATCAATGACAATGAAGTATTTTGATCATGTAATTTGTATTTATTTTTTCTTATTTTTTTGTATAAAAAATAAGTGGCGACTCTACACCACTTACCCAAAAAGAGAGGTTCCTTTAAAAGCACCCAAATCTCTTGGTAAGACTGTTTGAACGATAGTTTTCGTTGTTTAAATAACACAATACATATTTCCACAACACTTTTTAACCTACACGTATTTCCACAATACTTAAACAACGTTATTATAACAACATTACCAAATGGGCCCTTAATTTTCATCCCAAATGTGAAAACCAATGAGACTAACGTAATAACACTTAAGAGTCACTAAACTTGGACCAGCTTTTGTAGACCATTGAAATGCACTGTTTCAACATCTATATTGAAATCGGGAGCTAGAGAGACAATCGTAAGGCACTGAGAGGAAGAGAAGGCCTTAAGGCGGAGAGAGAGAGAGAGAGAGAGAGAGAGAGAAATCAGAGTGCCACCACCACTTCAAGCCGTTCTTCTACTTCTCTCCTCAATCGTGATGCTGCTTGCAATTATGAGTTAAGTTGTCTTTTTTTTTTTTTTTTTAAAACGTTTTTATGATGGATTTATATATGTTGGTTTATGGTTGGTATGCTTTGGGTAGGTGTTGAAAGCTCGAAAATGTGTGAAAACACAAGAGCTGTTTAGACCCCCAAATTAAAATTTCGGCTCAGTTGATTTTACTCTGACTTAAACTAAGTGCGGAATAGAGCAAGTGCGAGCAGATAAACAATAGAACTACTCTAAGCCATATTTATCAAATCACAGTAGTAAAATGAAAGCTAAAAGAGTAGGAAAGAAGAATGCAAACATAAGATAACACGCCGATGTGTTATCGAAGAGGAAACCGAAAAACTCGGTGAAAAACCTCTCCGCCACCCTCCAAGCAGTAAATCGATCCACTAGAGAATAAGTTGGAGTACACAAATAACAAAAGACCCTCCAAGCCTAGTCTACCCCATGTACTCGAGCCCTCCAAGCTCCTGCTACCAACTGACTTCGCCAAGCCTTGTCTTCTCTAGCTCTCCAAATCATGCAATTCAGCCCGATTGCATCCATCAAACAAATGGCTTCTTCCAATGCTTCTTCCAATTCTTCCAATGCTTCCAATGCTCCTGCTACCAATTGACTTCTTCTTGAGAGAACCACTGAGGAGCTTCGCCATTACTCAAGAGAGTCCAATCTATCATCATATTGTATGGAGATTCGTTGAGATGGTGGATGAACTTCTAAGAAATCTTGACTTGAATCCCTTGTGCTAATGAATTCTTTTTGTCGTACCCAACAGTTGATGTGATCTCCTTCCACAGTGGGATTGGCAAAGAATTGCCTTATGAGTTCAGCATAGACATTTCCACTTGAATTCAGCAACTTTGTCCAAGTTCTCTCCTTGAACACTTCAGGGATGGAAGTGTTTTCAAGGGTCTTCATTCGTGGAACCCTTTCCATGATGATTGTTGCTATTTTGTAGCAGTCATTGTAGGCCATGTCTGCCTCAATGGTTCAGAAATTCTCTGAATCTATGCGTGGAAGCTTTGAGGATTTCTTAGAAGCAGAGTGCTTAGTGGGAGACATCTGCACAAACAGACACAAAGTAGAGAAGCAAGTGCAAAAACACAAAACAAGAATGCAAACTTGATTAGAACCAAGTTAGTCCATAAAATAAGCACAAAGTCCTAAAAAGGAACAAAAACAATGTCACACATTCATGTTATAAGTGCTAAAACATAGAATATTAATGAAATGCAAAGGCAATTGACAATTGTGCAAGTGTGTGCGTCAAGTGTGCATAGTTGATGCATGTGCAAGGCATGACTAAGTACAATTGGGTCAATGTGTGTAAAACACTCAACCAATGATCAAAACATGATAAACATGTATAATCATGGTAATCCCCAAAGTTTGGAACTCATTGGAGTCCAAAACAACACCAAAATGCCATTTGGGCATTTTATCAAACATTTGATATGCACCTATAAAACTAACATGTGGGTAATGCATGACCATGAGTGAATCTTGCCTAAATACATGTTAAAATGCCACAATTGGCCAACACAAACATAAACAACCCAAATGGGACAAAGCCCAATTAAGAAATAGAAAGAATTTTCACAAAATTTAAAGTTCCCAACCCTTTTTCAAAATAACCCAATTTAAGAAATACCTAGAAATTTCGGAATAATCTGAGGAAATAAAGAGAAAAGATTGTATAGGCATACCTTAGATATGATTTGAAGAAGTTTTCTCTTGAGTTTTGGTTGGGTTTTTGAGTGAATTAAGGTTTTGGGTTGAGAGAGGCACGAGGGAGGCAAAATGAGGAAAAAACAAGTGATTTGAAAAACTGTCTACATCAGCCCTTTACAACTGAAAACACGTGTTTTTCGCGAGTTACCTTCTCACGAATTTACTTGCAAAAAATGCCTCCAAAGCACAAAACTTTTCGCGGGTAGACTTTACTCGCAAAATAGTCGCGAGACAGTCGTGAAAGTTTCTGTCTGAATTCTGTGTTTTCAATATTTTTCCTTAACCCATTTTTGCGGGAAGAGCTTAGTTGCAAGCTTCTCGCGAAAATGCCTCTTAGGGAGTTTTTGATGAAAAACATGAAAAATGCAATTTGAACAAAAACTCAAAACATGAAAGCATAAAATCACTTTCAAAAACATAAAAAATACTCAAAAATATTTTTGGGTTTGATCGACAAGCAATTGAGTATGCACATCACATTTGATCATGTACAATCACACAAATGAAATAAGCATTCATTGAACAAAAGTCTTGTGTGTTGTGTGTGAGTATCAAATGTGGAATAGTCTTTAGTCTAGAGTGAAGCTTCAATGATCAATTCAATCAAGTCATACACAACTAGTACTAGGTCAAGTGGTCTATCTCAATTATAGAAATGAACATATATGACCTCCCACAAGAAAATGATTACATATCTTTGAAGCTTTTTCATTTGGCTTCTTTACTATTCATAACATTGTATCAATTTTTGAACAATACATCTCATTTTGAGATCAGTGCCTGAAATTTTTGATATTTCAATATTGAGAATAAGCCTTCGGCTTTTTGGACACCATACATTTCAATACAAGTCGCTTTCCCTTTTTCCTAGTCAAATACTAGTATGTGCAACGACTTTTGCAGCTAATACTCTCTTTTCGAGATTTGACAATTGTTGAGCTATAAAGCAAAAACATAAAAAGTGTGGGAAGATATATAGGCACAAGTCTATGCATGTATCAAAACCATTAAGACTATTAACACCAATCATTCATGACAAGCTTGAAGATCGATTTACAACAGTCACACATAGATTTCAAGATTTTTCCCACGAAGATAGATGTGCATACATAATAAGCTAAGCTCGTAAATGCATTAAGCCATTAGTACGAAGGTACTAGGCCAAACTCACATGTGAAATACACAACACAAGTGATCAAACTTTTTAGAGATTTTTCAATTTTTATGGGTTTTTTAATTTTTTAACACACTAAAAAACAAAACATGTAAAGTAAGATCAACAAAAACAACAAGTACAAAATGGACTTGAAAAGAAACATGATCTAACTAAACAAGTGAGACCTAATTAGCAAGTATGCAACAATGAGCAGAATAAGGTCACACAAGAGATAGAAGTCAAGGTATGATACCGACACCAATAGTCTTACGTAAAGACTCAAACCATGGACCATCAAGAGGTTTGGTAAATATGTCTGCCTTCTGGTTGTCAGTGTTTATAAACTCTAAACACACAATCTTCTCCTCCACCAAGTCTCGAATGAAGTGGTACCATATCTCAATATGCTTCGATTTCGAGTGTTGAACTAGATTTTTTGACAAGTTTATGGCACTCGTGTTATCACAGAACACATACATAGTGTCTTGAGTGATTCCATAATCATGAATGAGCTTCTTCATCCGCAATAGTTGTGCACAACAACTCCCCGCTGCAATGTATTTAGCTTCAGCTGTTGATAGAGAAACTGAATTTTGCTTTTTGCTCATCCACGACACCAAGTTATTTCCAAGGTAAAAACAACCACTCGAGGTGCTCTTCCTATCATCAATGCACCCGGCCCAATCAGCATCTAAATATCCAGCTAAGCACTCATTCGAGTCTTTTGAATATCAAATTCCATAGTTGGATGTGCCATTGATATAACGGATAATTCGTTTGACTGCTATCAAGTGGGACTCTTTAGGTGCTGCTTGAAATTGTGCACATACCCCTACACTAAAGGTGATGTTCGGTCTACTCGCAGTAAGGTAGAGAAGACTGCCGATCATGCTTCGATAGAGTGTTGGATCTACTTCCACACTGGCTGCATCAAGGCTTAGTTTTACCGAGGAACTCATAGGAGTGGAAGTATGTTTCTTAAAGTCTAGGCCGAATCTCTTTACAAGATTTTTGGAATATTTCTCTTGAGATATAAATATCCCATCTTTCCGTTGTTTCACTTAAAGCCCTAGGAAGTAGTTTAGCTCCCCCACCATGCTCATCGCAAAATCCTTTTTCATCTCTTTCGAAATTCTTGAGCAAGGTGATCAATTTTGGATCCAAAGACAATGTCATCCACGTATACTTGAGCAACAAAGAGAGACTTCTCGTCTCTTTTAACAAAGAGGGTTCGATCGACTAGACCTCTCTTGAAACCATGATCCAAAAGGTATGTGGTGAGGCAATCATACCATGCTCTTGGTGCTTGCTTCAGCCCATATAATGCCTTCTTTAGTCTTAGCACATGGTCTAGAAAGTGAGAGTCTTGAAACCCCTTTAGTTGCTCAACGAACACTTCTTCGTTCAAAAGTCCGTTCAAGAAGGCACTTTTCACATCCATTTGGTATAACTTGAACTTCATGATACACGCTATGGAGAGAAGAATTCGGATTGACTCTAGTCTTGCTACTGGAGCAAATGACTCATCAAAGTCAATGTTGATAGGCCAAGAATGTATTGACCCCTTGTGATATATTAATTGATTAATTAGCCAAGTTTATTAATTAATCAAATTAACATGCAAGATGCGTGGTAACACAAAAAAATCACCAATTAAACTAAATATGTAGCGGAAAATAAATTGACTCGGTGATTTGTTTACGAATAGGGAAAACCTACACGACAAAAATCCCACTAGGTGATTTTAAGGTCACCACTTCCAAGAATCCACTATTATCAAAACAAGCGGTTACAAGTAAAGGAATTCTAGTACCTTATACCAACCTACAGTTGAACCCTTACCCCAATACCTAATTGGACTTGTTCTGTAGTGACAATCTCTCCTTTTCAATGCACGGCTCCCAGTACATGACTAACCAATTGCACGGATCTCAGTACGCGACTTGATCATCAACTTGAGAAGGATGTTGGCTGCAAAGTTCTTCTGTTCATCAGACGATGAAGATCATGAAGTTGCTTGGTCACAGAACCCTATGGTGTACAAACACAGTAGCTTCTTCAAGAGAAAGAAGAACTAGGGCAAACTAGATTTTCGGTCACACCTTTCTTCACACTTGTGAAATTGTGCTCTTGTGCAACTGTGCGTAACCTTTTACGGCCCTTAAAATAGTCCTTATATACATTTAGGGTTGTGAGAAAAGAAAGCCCAAACATACATTCACGGATTGGATGAAAATCAACTCTGAAAACTGAACTTCAGAAATCTCGACAGATACCCTATCTGTCGAGCAGTTGTTGAGCCTCGGGCTGAAATAGCTCTTTTAAACCTTGATAGATACTAGCTGTCGAGTTTTAATGAACATCACTTTCTCACATGATTCTTGGACAGACTTGCATGGCTTTAACACTTGAACTTGAAACCTTGTTTCTTGAAGCATTAAACACATCCTAGATCTACCCAATTACAAGTAAAGTGCGTTTTGTCAAAGGATTAGCCAATTACATAAAATATTGACATATGTTCCTAACATTGAATCATATATGTCCTAACAAATGCCTTCAAATTGAGTATATCCTTGAGCCACCAATCTAGACTTGTTTCGAAGAACTTCACCATCTTCATCGGCCTTGTTCTTGAAGATCCACTTGGTGCCGATTACATGTGTATCCTTGGGCCTTGGTACCAACTCTCATACATCATTCCTAACAAATTGATGCAACTCTTGGTGCATGGACTTTACCCAATTCTCATCTTTCAAAGCTTCTTCCACTTTCTTAGGTTCAAATTGAGCAAGATAACAGTTGTATGCCACATGATTCACACTATAGCCCAGTCCTTTTCTCAAACAAAGTCCCTCATCTAAATCACCAATGATGTTACTTGTGAGATGATTGAGAGTTACTCTTGATGACGGTTTCTTAGAAGTTGAGGGTTCCCCATCACAAAAGATTGGAGGTTGAACTTCTGGAGGGGTGAGAGGGCTTGAAGATCCTCATGTTGATCTAGTCTCCCTTTTCTTTTTCGGTGATTCTCTCTCACCATCTTCACCTTGAGACATGTTGTCATCAACCTCGTTCTTCTTAAGGTTTGGTCCTTCACCATCCTCATCAATATCCTTTTCTGAGATGGTGTCATCTATGACCACCATCTCAGAAACATGACGGTTAATTTTATTAAGAAATTTGCCTGACACATTTCAAAACAATGGGATGGAACATCCTCCATTCAAACAGAAAAACTCGTGACATGACGTGCATGCCTAGCAAGGTTGTGAGCTACACTATTTCCATCTCTACCAACATGCTGGAATTTTACGTGATTAAGTCGCAATGCCAAGTCTTGTGCTTCATTAATTAGCAAGCCAAAGGGAGCCAAATTTGACACCTGATCCATGAGGCCTCTGATGACTGAGGGGGAATCGCCTTCAAAGATAACCCTATCAAAGCCAAGTTCTGCAGCAAGTTCTAAAGCCCATGTTGCTGCCAAGGCTTTCATCTCTGCCACGGAGCTAGCAAGCTGTATATTCTGAGCTAAAGAGACCATAGCTAAACCTTGGCTGTCACAGATTATCACCCCAAGCCCAGCTCGACCAACATCCTGGAAAAGTGCTGCATCGAAATCTGCTTTATACCAGCCTACTGGTGGTGGTGACCACCTTGCACATGGCCTGACCGTAGGTGTTGCCACTGTCTTCTTTGGTTGTGCAGACCAGTACTCCATCAATGTCTCAAATGCTTGCTGCATTATCAGGTTTAGAGGAAAGACAGGTGGGGCTGTTATGACATTATTTCTTCGATACCAAATCGTCCAAATCTGCACTGCGAACATTTTAGCACTACAACCTGAATAAAAAACATGGATGAGCAGATGGGGAAAATCTTGGAAAGCTTTTTGGTCTCTGAAATTCGATTGGGGGTCTTCGTTCCACACCTGTGCAAGGGTTGGGCAAGACCATAAAGCATGGAGAGTATCTTCATCGTGTTGTGCGCAAAGAGAACAGCCAGAATCCTCCACCACACAGTGATGTTTTAGGTTCTTCAGAGTTGGGATGACATCTTTGCAAGTTCTCCAGAGAAAGTTCCTGATTTTACATGGTACTGAAAGGTTCCAAATTCTCTTCCATAGAGGTTTCATCAACTCGACTTGAGTAGAAGTCTGTGAGGTTGCCATTTTAGCTTCAGTTTTTAGGAAGTAGTAACCTGACTTGGTAGTGTATTGACCGGTCTGGACATATGGCCAAAAGAGAGAGTCCTCTAATGTGGTTCGGCCCAATGGGATTTGTGTAATCAGCTTAGGAATGATACAACATTAAATTTTTTTATACTAATCAATATGTCGTTTACAAAGTTGGTGGAACTAGTTCTAACTAGGGATGGCAATTTTTGCCCGACCCGCGGGTACCCGGCCCGGCCCGACCCTAATGGGTCGGGTTTTACCCGGTCCGATTAGAAATAGGGTTGGGTATGGGTTTTAAAAAAAAAACCCGAAGCGGGTCCGGGTCGGGTCCGGGTTTTATTTAAAAAACCCGAGACCCGACCCGAAACCCGGCCCGATAAAAACCCGGTACCCTGAAATTACCAAAATATATATATATAATCTAACCCTAATTAATCTCTCATTTCTTCAGTTCACTCCTCACTCTTCAGCAGCCGCTGCAGCCCACTCATTTCAGCTCACTCCCACACTCCTCCCTCCCTCCACACAACTCACTTAGCCCACATCCCAGAATACAAAGCACTTCTCTCGGCAAAGTCCCTCATAGACGACCCACAATCGGCCCTTTCATCATGGAACGCCACCACGAACCACTGCACGTGGAGGGGCGTCACGTGCAGCGACACCACTCACGACCATGTGACATCTATTGACCTCTCCGGCCTCAACCTCTCCGGCACTCTCTCCCCTGACCTCGCCCACCTCTGCTTCCTTACGAACCTCAGTCCGACCCTCCCTCTCGGCCTCTCCCTCAGCTCAGTCCGAGACGGAGGGTCGACCCTCCCTCACTCGTCTTATGTTGCAAGGATCGGTTGCTTTTGAAGGGATTTTGCTTCAATGGTCTTTGTTTGTTTTGAATTTTTCTAGTTCTGAAATTTGGGGGTTTGTTTTATAGGTTTGAAATTTATGTTTGTGTTCTTGCTGGAGATCAGTTTGTGTTTGGTTTAAGTTGATTTTGTGTTGGTTTCTCGTAAAGATGAGAAAATTTGGGTTTGAGTTGTGATTTTGTATCTGGGTTTTATGATTTGAGAAAATCTAGGTTTTGTGGTTTGAGAAAATCTGAGAAGATCTGCTACAGGACTTGTGTTTGTGTTCATGCTAGAGATCGGTTTGTGCTTGTGTTTTTGTGTTTGGTTGACAAGAAAGAGCAAAAAAATGCAAGAAAATCTGGGCATGTGTTCTTATATTTAAGATCTGGGTTTGAGTTCTTAAGTGTTCTGTTAAAGATGAACACAGATCTAATTTTGTTTTATCTTTTTTGAAATTTGTTAAAATTGATAAATTAAAAAAAATTAATTGGTTGTAGATGATGCATTTTTAATATTATTTTAATGACCATGGCAGTCTTCTGAGTGCCTGAAACAGGAAAAAGACTACGTGGGATCTACTGAGGAAAAAAAATCTGGGGTTAAATTTTTTTTTTTTTGGGTTGGGCCACGAATTGGGCCCAATTCCTAAACGGGGCCCGGCTAGGGCGGGTCTGGACCCCGAAAAAAAACCCGGTATTCTAAACGGGCCGGGTCCGGGCCATGGATCTTGCCCCGCGGGTCGGGTCCGGGTATGAAAAAACCCGGCCCGAACCCGACCCATTGCCATTCCTAGTTCTAACCTTTCTGACACAAAGTTGTAGACTACAAAAATAGATGTAACTTTAGACATTTTTTTTGTTTTTGCTAAGCATGTAACTTTAGACATTCTTCTTAAATATCTGTGCACATATATTATCTAGCCCGTGTATTTACTAAATATTTACTTTCTGTAAGAATAACCGGCATCATTTAAACATTTATATCCGTTTCTTATTAGATTTTGTAAAATTAATTCATATATAGAAGTGATTGCTATAAATTCATTTAGGATTTCTACTTGTCTTCAAATACAAGCACTTCCAACTATATGTAATATTAATATACCGTTGGTACGAAACTTCCACAAGAAAGACCGAGCTTAAATTCAAAAATGCCGTACACGGAGTGCATTCCAATAAAAACAATGCTTGAAATCATATTGTAAAGTTGTGATTTACAACTATGTTTATGTTGGCTATAATTCCATGTCAAATTTGATTGTAATTTTGTTCATTCATTTCCCTATATTTTTGTGGGATTTTATGTAAGGGCTGTGTGAGAATTTGGTAAAGAATCTGTGAAGAAGTGGTTTTCGCGACTGGATTCACAACTAGTGACCTGCGAAACAAGTCATGTGAGAAGCACATGCTGGAATTTGAAGAGTATTTGATAGGCTAGATTTCACGAGTGACTCACAGCTCAGGCCAAGTTGCGAGTGACTCGTGAAACCCATTGCCTGTTGCTTTTCAGAGTGTGACTTTTCTCATTCTTTGCCAACACTATATAAACCCTCATTACCCACGAAATGTAAGAAGAGGAAGGAGTATTTTTTGCAGAAAATTTTGAGAGAGAAACCCTAGCTAAACACTTGAGAGTTAGAGATTGTTTTACCCACAATTCTCTACATCATTTATCTAAAGTTTCCATCTACTCCCACCTCTCCATTTACACATCCTTTAGAGGTTCTTAACCCAAATACTTACCTCACCCATTCTGAGTGCAGAGAGAAGTTTTGGTGCCTTTAGGAAGCATTGGAAGAAGCCATTGAGTGGCGGATGCAATCGGGCGGAATTGCGGGATCTGAAAAGCTATTAAAGACAAGACTCCGAGAAGTCCGTTGGTAGCAGGAGCTTGGAGGGCTCAAGTACATTGAGTAGATTAGGCTTGGAGGGTCTTTTTGATATTCTTGTAATCCAACTTATTCACTAGTGGATCGATTTCGACTTGGAGGGTTGCGGAGAGATTTTTCTTCAGAGTCCAAAACCAATTAAATTCTAAATCATATATATATATACTAGCCTCTGAGCATGAGCTCACACGTGTGCTCAGAGGATCTTCTATTTTTTTTTTTGGTAAAGGTTAATAATTTGTGAAAGCTCGAAAACGTGTTGAAAAACACAAGAGCTGTTTAGACCCCCCGATTAAAATTACGGCTCGATAGATTTTACACAACTTTAATACAAAGTGCGGAATAGTGTAAAAGCGAGCGAATGAACAATAAAGCTACTCTAATCCATAAACTAAACAACACAGCAGTATAATGGAATAAAACAAGAGTAGGGAAGAAAGATGCAAACACAGAAAACACCGAGATGTGTTCTCGAAGAGGAAACCGAAGAACTCGGCGAAAAACCTCTCCGTCGCCCTCCAAGCGGAAATCGATCCACTAGACAATCAATTGGGATACATGAGTAAGCAAGAGACCCTCCAAGCCTAATCTACCCGATGTACCTAAGCCCTCCAAGCTCCTACTCCAACAAGGCTTCTCGGAACCGTGTCTTGTCTAGCACCCCGGATCCCGCAACAAGCTCCATGTTGCATCTGCCATTCTAGGCTTCTTCCAATGCTTCCCAGCAGCACCAAAACGTCACTCAACACTCTCAAAAGGTGTGGTAAGTGTTTGGGCTATCAACCTCTCAATGGTGTGGAAAATGGAGAGGGAAGGGTTGAGGAGATACCACAAGCAAGTGTATAGAGAAAGGTGGGGATGACAATCTCTAATTGCAAATGTGTTTGGCTAGAGTTTTCTCTCTGAAGCATTCCTCAACATTTGTGGGTAATAGGGGTTTATATAGGATAGGTGCAGAATGTGTGAGTCAGTCAGTACAGGCTGGCAGAACAGCATGTCTCGCGGGTGTCTCGCGGGAAGGCCTTACCCGCGAGATACTCGCGAGAGACAGCTGTCTCCATCTGTCCTGACTCTTCGCATTCTAGCATGTGCAGGGCACATGCTTCACTTCGCGGGAAGCTTAGTCGCGACATGCCCGCGAGATTCCATCAGCTTCCAATTTGCTTGAGTCTTCACACACTCTCTATCACACACCCCTTACATCAATTCCCACAACAAATACAGGGTATAAACAATTGATAGTAATTACAATCAAATTTGGCACGGAATAAAAGCCAACAAAACACATAGTTGTAAATCACAACTTTACAATCTCCCCCTTTGGCTATTCCATGACAAAACCCTAAAACAGACTCTAGACTTAAACGTGAGTTTGGGAACACAGGCAAAACTCACTCACACCTAATTCTAGATTCTGATAAGCTCTTGAAACATATGAACAAGTAACTCCTGAAACACAACAACAAAATATTATCATTGTATGCAGAAAACTTGAAAAGCATATGGAGCAATAAGCGCATGATCAAGCAGAATGAAATAGAAACACTAGATCATGGCAAGATCAAACAAGTAATCACTATACACAAGCAATTACTATGCTCATTCACACAAGGAATGAACATCCGGATATGCAAGATGGTAAGCTCATATGAAGAGTACCATTTGAAAATCCAACACTCAACCAATGCAAAATACTTGAAGAATTTGCATCTAGGAACAATCCTACACGGGCACAAGAGTGTTCATCACTCAACCAATGCATAGAACGTATATGCATCTAGGAACATTCCTACACGGGCACAAGAGTGTTGTAATGAAGTAAATGTATGACATTACACTTCAATAGCACAAGCAAAAAGGCTGCATAAGCAAAGTATTGCAAAAACATGACACAAACCATAAAAGCCTACAAATCATGCAATGAAACAAAACAACCCTTAAAGCTTACAAAAGCAACATGGGTACATGCAAAGTATGCTACAAAAGCATAGAGAATAACACAAAAAAATATCTGAAATAATACTTAAATAAAGCATAGTATCAAAGCTTTAAACCAAAAGCAGTAAAACAGTTATAAACACTAAAAATACTGAATAAAAACCGTCTTTAACACCAATAACCAATGCTACTATGTTTCTATGCTATGCTCCCCCTATCGCTGTGCAAGCTCTTCTCCAGCTCCCCCTCAGAAATTTCTCCCCCTTTTTGACCGGAATGGCCAAAGGACTAGAACGGTTCGGACTCCGAATCAGAGCCATGAGTGGAGGACAACTCTTGAACTTGCGATGCTAATGCGGTGATCTGTCCCTGAAGGTATGTGAACTGATCTGCTGTGTGCTGCACATGGGAGTCAAGCACTGTCGACATCTGGTCCATCTTAGCAAGCAACTGATCAAGTTTGCTTAAGCCTGGTGGTGGAGCAGAAGATGATGGCTGTGCAGAGGGCTCTGGAGCTGAGGTGAACCTGTCAATCTCTTCCTCTGTATCTTCAGCTTCCTCCTGCTGAACCCGTCGTGGTGGTGGTATGGTATGCACACCAGTCTTGGAGCCTCTAATGTGTGCAGTGCTCCTAGTCAGTGTGTGACCACCAATGGGGTAATCCCTCGGAACAGCTGTGAGACCACTGGGTAGCTTGAGCTTTGTCTTGGCAATCAATCCCATGATCAAAGAGGGGAACGGCATCACAGTCCGGGAATTCTGCTTTGTGATGCTCTTCTTCAAGACATGCATGATATGGCCACAAATGTCAATCTCCTTATGTGTATAGAGATCATACAGGAATCTTGTTCTCGAAGCAGATAGAGTGGTGAGATTGGTGACTGGATACAGATTGTGAATCATCACATAGCTTAATGTCCTCATTTCTGGAGAGAACTTGAGAGTGTCCATGGATGATTTCTTCGGTACACCACCAAGGACTTTGATCATATCATAAATCTTACCCAATCTGTCCTCATAAGCAACTGTGATTTGCTGAGATGGAGGACGAGTCTCCAAAAAATCTTGGATGCTGTCTCTTGTAATCTGAAACTCCTTGTGTCTTACCCAGCCCTCAATACAATCTCCGTTGACAATGGCATTAGAGAAGAATTCCTAGATAATCTCTGAATATACCACTCCAGTCGGGTTGAGCAGCTTGGTCCACGTTCTATCCTTGAACACTTCAGGGATGCAAGTGCCCTCAAGAGTCTCTAACTGGACTACCCGTTCCATGATGATCGTCTTGTCCTTGTAGCAGTCATTGTACCTCATATCAGCATCTATAGACCGGAAATGTTCAGAATCAGTTCGGGCTCTCTTTGATGTTGATTTCTTCCTAGCTGCATGCTTGGTGGGAGACATCTGCACAATTTCACAAAGCAAAGAAAGAAACAACAATGCACAAACACAAACCAGAAGACAAACTTCATTAGATTCAAGTTAGTGCCAAATCAGACATAGACTAACTGAAAAACAGAGCATGATAAACACTAAACATCATGCTAAAAGACTCCAACTTATAAAGCATAACTTCAATGCAACAAATTAAGAAATAGTGCAAGAGTGTGTGTCTGTGTGCATGTGCTGATGAGTGTGTGCGGCATGAGATGCATGAGGGTGCCTAAGTGTGCCTAGTTGTGTGCCCTGTCTAGTTGTGTGCCAAAAGTGTGCAACATGAACAAAGTGATTGAGACACAAAATCAATGACCAAACCAAGTAAAATAAGGTCAAACAAGTGAGAGTCCATGGATTGAAATCACTTGATTCCAAAATAGCACAAAAATGTCACTCGGACATTTTGACAAACACTTAGCGTGCACAAATGCAAAAAATACATGAATAATGCATGAACATGTGAAAATCTACCCTCAATACAAGATAAAATGCCACAAAGGGCCAACACAAGTGCAGAAACAACTAATGGAACACAGCCTAATCAAAATAAATGAGAAAAATTCACCCAATTTTGAAAACCAACCCAAAGTTTCGGAAATCCCCAATAATCAAAACCCTAACAAAAAATCTGCATAATCTAAGGAAAAACTTAAAAAGAAATGATTAATAAACATACCTTCAAGCAGAAAATGCAGAAAAAATGCGTGGATTGAAAGGATATGAATGGAATAGTGATTTTGAGTTGAAAATGTTTGAGAGAGGTTGAGCGAGGGAAGTTTGATAGTTTTGAAAAACTGTCACATCAGCTATATAAAAACTGAAAACAAGCGTTTTTCGCGGGTTAGAGAGTGGCGACACAGTCGCGAGACAGTCGCGAGAAGAGCTAGTGAAGCACAAAAATTTTCGCGAGAAGCATTAGGTCGCGAAACAGTCGAGGTAACTTCTGTCTGAAATTGGAAAAATCCAATTTTAGCCAAACAGCATTTCGCGAGTAGCTTTTGGTCGCGAGACAGTCGCGAAAGTTTCTGTGTGACAAGATAAAATAAAAATTTCCCTCAACTCCTTTTCGCGGGAAGCTCTAAGTCGCGAGCTTCTCGCGAAATTACCCCTGAACCAGTTTTTTTTTTTTTTTTTTGAAGAAACACAAAAACATGCATTTTAATCAAAAAAAAAAAAGACAAGAAAGTATAAAATCACTTTCAAAAAAAAATAAAACACTCAAAAATCTTTTTGGGATTGATCAACAAAGATTGAGCATGTGAAAACACATTTAATCAAGTACAATCACACAAATGAATAAGACATTCATTGAACATAGACTTGTGTGTTGTGTGTGGATATCAAAAATGAGATAGTCCTTAGTCCAATGTGAAGCTTCAATGATCAATTCAATCAAGGCATACACAACTAGCACTAGATTATGTGACCTATCTCAATTATAGAAACATGCATATATGACCTCCCACATGTACTTGATAACAATTCATTGAAGCTTTTCATTTGGCTCCATATTTAACATATCATTTGCAACTTTTGAGCAAAGAGAATCTCATTTAGAGAAAGATGCCTGAAATTTTTGATATTTTAATTTATGAATTAGCCTTTGGCTTTTTGGGCATCATACATTTTATTTTGGTCGCTTTCCCTTTTTCCTAGTCGAATACTAGTTTGTGCGACAGGCTTTTGCAGCTCTATATCTCTTTTCATTTGGAGATTTACAATTAGAGAGCTCTTTTAAACAAAAAAAATAAAAGTGGAAAGATATATAGGCATGAGTCTATGCATGTCTCAAGATCAACAAAACCATTCACTAATCATTCATGACAAGGTTGAAGATCTATTTACAACAGTCACGTAGATTTTAGAATTTCTTCCACAATGATATGAGTGCATGAGAGACAAGCTAAGCTCGTTAAATGCGCAAAGCCATAAGTACAAAGGTACAAGGCAAAACATGCTTTGAGACAAAACTCAACAAAGTGATCAAACTTTTTGAATTTTCTATTTTTATGTGTTTTTTTTTTTGAATTTTTGAACACACCCAAAACAGAACAGGAAAATAAAGATTAACAAAGACAACCGGTACAAATCAACCGAACAAAATAACAACAGTAAAAATAGAGCAATGCATGAAAAAGATGCAACAGCAAATGTCCCTAAACATTGAAAGAATTTATGCGTGGACATGTTATAATGCTTATGCATGAGTACCCCTTTTCGCCCACACGTCACGTGCGTTTGGGGTGATATCCTTAACGGATTGGGTACGAGAATTTGGACTATCAAACCTTCTGGTGAAACTCTCCAAGCAGGTGGTGAAGGCACCAATCATTTTCATCACGTCCATCATGCCAGGATCACGATTCTGACTTCTCGGTTGTTCACCACCCCAAGACCTCACGTCATTTCTCCTTCCTCGTGACCGAGGTGCGCTTGAATTGTTGTCTGATCTCAGCGTTTGACAGTTGGGTCTGGTATGTCCTTGCATTCCGCAATAGTGACACACATAGTCCGTTCTGGGACCCCATTGTGATCTTGGGAGAGATCTTCCTCTGGTTTCATGTCTACCCATGGAATGATTTCGGGGCTTATTCACCATCCGTTGCTCACTCACATTCTTCTTCTCAGCTTTAACATTCTCAGGGATGGTTTCTTCTACAATAGGCACTACGGCCTTCACAAACTTCACTTCTTTGGTAGCTTTGGCTGATGAGCTGCTTCCTCCGGTGTATCCCAACCCGGACTTGTCTGAAGAAGGTTTTTGAGATGAGATAACATCATCTAACTTCTGGGAGGAGACTCTCTCTATCTTGGCATGAGCTTGCACTACCTCTTACTCAAGAAACCTCACCTTCGTATAGGCTTCAGACAACTCGCCATTTAGTGTCTCAATCTCACACTTAGCCTCTTTATATCTGACCATGAGACTTCTGTAATCTTCCTCAGCCTTCTTCATTTTCCTTACAGCTGCCTTGGCTATTCTGGTATACTCTCCAGACTTCTCAAGAAGTAAAGAGTAATTTTCTTGAAGATTAGCTGTATTCACTTCTTCTTCTTCAGCATCTGATTCTTCCACATTCCCAATAGACTCTGAATTAGAATGCTCACCAAGCTCCTTCACAAGAGCACCCAAATCATCCGATGACTCCACATGAGCAATGGTCATGAATGCGGAGTAGTTTCCCTCTCCGCCACAGCTCTCTTCTGAGTCAGAATCAGAAGAGTCTGAATCACTAAGTGTCGTGGCATAAGCCTTGCCTTTTCCTCTCAGAAAATTTGGACACTCCTTCTTTAGATGTCCGTGGCCATTGCACTCATAGCATATAATTTCTGAAGAAGGTTGAAACTCCCTCCCTTCTTTTCTTGTAAACTCTTTCCTATCACCTCTTGAAGATGAAAATTTTCCTTTGTTGAATGGTTTCCCACTGTTCTTCATCTTCAGAAATTTGCGAAAGTTTTTCGCAAGAAATACTACTTCCTTCTCCACCCCATCTTCTTCGGAGGAATCACCCATCCTTTCGGTGATGGTTTTAAGAGCAAGTGATTTACTCATCTTATGGGAAGGCAGTCCCATCTGATATGTTTGGAGAGACCCAACTAATTCTTGAATTTTAATCTCATCCAAATCCTTGCTTTCCTCTATGGCTGTAACTTTTGCTCTAAAACTCTCAGGCAAGGACCTCAATACTTTTCTCACCACCTTAGCATCTTCAATCTTCTCCCCAAGATTGAGTTTAGCAATTACAATTTCATTGAGCTTCCCATAGAATGAATCAAACGGTTCATCATCACCCATCTTGAGCTCTTCAAATTTGGTGGTAAGCATCTGAAGCTTTGTGTCCTTAACTTTCTTTGTACCCTCATAAGTGGTCTCCAAAATCTCCCAAGCTTCTTTGGCTACTGTCATGTGAGAGATCTTGTGGAATTCATCAGGAGACACAGCACAAAATATAGCGTTTAAAGCTTTACTATTAGCATTGGCTGCTGCAAGAGCCGCCTTATCCCAATTTGCCTTAGGAGCCTCCGGCTTAGTCCAGCCTAGCTCTACCGCATCCCAAACGGTATCTTCTATAGAACATAAAAATGCTCTCATTCTAACTTTCCAGAATGCGTAATTGTTCCCATCAAAAAATGGTGGAACATTGAGCGATTGAGACCGGTCCATCTCAAATAGGGTCAAGGATCACACTAAGGTATTTAAACCAAGCAAGTGTACCCGCTCTGATACCAATTGAAAGCTCAAAAACGTGTTGGAAAACACAAGAGCTGTTTAGACCCCCCGATTAAAGTTATGGCTCGATAGATTTTACACAACTTTAATACAAAGTGCGGAATAGTGTAAAAGCGAGCGGATGAACAATAAAGCTACTCTAATCCATAAACTAAACAACACAGCAGTATAATGGAATAAAACAAGAGTAGGGAAGAAAGATGCAAACACAGAAAACACCGAGACGTGTTCTCGAAGAGGAAACCGAAGAACTCGGCGAAAAACCTCTCCGCCGCCCTCCAAGCGGAAATCGATCCACTAGACAATCAGTTGGGATACATGAGTAAGCAAGAGACCCTCCAAGCCTAATCTACCCGATGTACCTAAGCCCTCCAAGCTCCTACTCCAACAAGGCTTCTCGGAACCGTGTCTTGTCTAGCACCCCGGATCCCGCAACAAGCTCCATGTTGCATCTACCATTCTAGGCTTCTTTCAATGCTTCCCAGCAGCACCAAAACGTCACTCAACACTCTCAAAAGGTGTGGTAAGTGTTTGGGCTATCAACCTCTCAATGGTGTGGAAAATGGAGAGGGAAGGGTTGAGGAGATACCACAAGCAAGTGTATAGAGAAAGGTGGGGATGACAATCTCCAATTGCAAATGTGTTTGGCTAGGGTTTTCTCTCTGAAGCATTCCTCAACATTTGTGGGTAATAGGGGTTTATATAGGATAGGTGCAGAATGTGTGAGTCAGTCAGTACAGGCTGGCAGAACAGCATGTCTCGCGGGGTTCTCGCGGAAAGGCCTTACCCGCGAGATACTCGCGAGAGACAGCTGTCTCCATCTGTCCTGACTCTTCGCATTCCAGCATGTGCAGGGCATATGCTTCACTTCACGGGAAGCTTAGTCGCGACATACCCGCGAGATTCCATCAGCTTCCAATTTGCTTGAGTCTTCACACACTCTCTATCACACACCCCTTACATCAATTCCCACAACAAATACAGGGTATAAACAATTGATAGTAATTACAATCAAATTTGGCACGGAATAAAAGCCAACAAAAGACATAGTTGTAAATCACAACTTTACAATTTGCATTTATTATAATTTAGAAATATATATTTTTCATTTTTCAAACAAATAAAAAGGATATATATATATATATATATATATATATTTTTTTTTTTTTTTTTTTTTTTTTGAGAAAGAATAAAAATGATAAACTTTGGAGATAAGCAGTAACTGTAATTTCCTTTTTGAACTTAAAGTGGGAAAAAATCCTAAATTTTAAAAATTCACTTTTTGAATTCAAAATGAAATTTGTTATTTGACATTTATGACCCTATTTCTAAATGAAGTTACCCTTCATTAATGAGGATAATTTTGAACCACATAAAAGTCCAGTTGAAAGAGAGAAATCCTCTTATATATAGTATAAATATATATATATATATTACATATTTTAGAAATGTATAGTTTAAAAAGGTGTAAGCTTATACCATATATAATTTGAGTCCAAATCTTCTGTCCCACTTTTCCTACTCCACTCTATACTCGACCAATAAATATTTGTCTCGTGTTCACCTAATTAATTAAATACTACTATTAATTAATAACTGTAGTACTAATAAGTCAATAATGATAGTATTTAATTAATTAAGTGAACACGTAGCAAGTATTTATTGGAGTATAGAGTGGAGCAAGAAAAGTGGGACAGAAGATTTGGACTCATATAATTTGAACCTCTTCTAAAAGAAATGTATATTTTGAACGGTATAGTTGTAATTGTTTTTAATTGTATCCATGCATATGCACGGGGCTACACACTAGTATATATTAATAGGCTAAACTTAAAGAAAGTCTAAATAGAATTTTAAATTAGAGTTCAATTTTGTGTTATGTATTCAAATTTATGTGAAGACCACTATAGACACTCAATTTTGCACCCATGATTTAATCAAGGAGTATGACTTGAATGACCATCCATGTACCCTAAAAATCATGATTGCATTACATGCATCAATTTGTTCTTGCATTACCTGCATCAATTTCTTCTTGCATTACATACATTAATTCATTCATTGCATATTATAAAAATGATCTTGAGATTCTAACGGTCGTAACGGTGTTTTCGATTTCCAAATTGGACCATCGGATCGAAAGGTATCATATGATCAAGTTTGCATGGTCAACATGCATTATGTCTAGGAAGAGTCGACCAGGCATGATCAATTTAAATTAATTCTGATTAGTTAAGCAATTAAAATTAATTAAATAATTTTCTGATTGGTTGATAATTAGTGTTTAAAATAAGGATGTATGCATAGGAATAAAAGAGATGATTGGATAACAATAAAATTGTAGATAAATTGAACTTTATCAAGATTTAATTTAGGGTATTTATCTAGAAGATAATTGTTCTTAAAAAAGCCTGAATTATCCAGAAAAGAGATAAAAAAATTCATAAATGGAGAATGAAAATGCGTCTAGGACAAGGACGGGTCAAAAAACCTTAGAAGAAGAGTCCAAACGGCACCTGAACACAAAAGAGAGTTCGGCGTCCAAGAGCCAATTCGGAAATTTTGGAGTGTTGAACGGCACATTTGGAGTGCTTAAATTAGGGTTTTCAGGTTACAAGGATAACTAAATAAGATTCTTTGAACCCTACAACATTCTCTCAAGAACAAAAAGTGCTTATGCAAGAGGTTGTTTCCTTCACCCTATCTTTTCTTTATGCTTCTTTTTAAGTTGATGAATGTTTTTATTCATAGCATGAATTATTAACCATTGTTTTGTTTAAAGCATAATTGTTTTTAAGTTTTGAAAAATCATTTCAAAAAATATTTTTCAAAACTTCATTTTTCAAAACTTTGTTTTGAACTATGTCTAGACCTGATCCTCTATGAGAGAGGTACGTAGGCAACCTTTCCAAAGGCTCGGTCACAATCACTCAAAAAAAAAAAAAAAAAACTTTTTTTTTCAAAAACTCAAAATCAAAACAATTTTTTGTGTGAATTAGGCTAGGATCATCTATTTTGCATTAAGCATATCAGCATGTCTAAACTAGGGGCATTGGCCCAAAACATTTTTATAATAACTGAGTACTAACAAGTTCATGAGAATAATCTTTTGTAGGAGGTGGACATGGATCTTTCATCTACTCAACAATCACTATCAATCTTCAATTTATATGTGCCAATTGGCACTCCAACAGAGCCGATTGGCCCATCATCCCAACAGTCCTTGTTTTGCCCAGTTTTCTGATTTTGATCTTGTTTTACTCCAATTTTTCTTTATTGAGGTCCCCACAATAAGATTTTTCAAAATTCACATTGATTTCTAAACTAGGGGCATTCGGCCATGCCTCATCCATTTTGAAAAAAAAAAAAATCATCATCATCATCTTTTCATAAAAAATCAAGATTTCCAAAAAATTATGCATCCATTTCTAAACTAAGGGCATTTGGCCATGCTTCGTCCATTTTGAAAAAAGAGAAATCGTATTTTCCTCAAATATCAAGGTTTTCAAAAAGTCATGCATCCATCTGCAAACTAGGGGCATTCGGCCATGCCTCATTCATATTTATTTTTTTTTTTTAAACGACCACCATCATCATCTTCTCATAAAAAACCAAGATTTCAAGATTTCAAAAAACAAAAAAAAAAAATCATGCATTCATTTCCAAACTAGGGGCATTCGGCTCTGCCTCATAACTGCAAACTCCATTGGAGCCAATCAAGATAAGTTTAAAGTGGTGCTACAAGACCTCATCAGGTGAATTCTAAACTTGTCTCATTTAAAGTTTACACATGATCAAAAATTTCCCATGACAAAAAATTTTTCCATGCCCAAAAAATTCCCATAACCAAAATCACATGCCCAAAAAATTCTCATGCCAAAACCACATGTCCAAAAAAAAATTCCCATGACCAATATCACGTGTCCGAAAAAATTCCCATGACCAAAATCACAATCAAAAAAATCCCATGACCAAAATCACATGTCCAAAATTCTCATGCCCAAGATCACATGTCCAAAAAATTTTCCATGTCCAAAACCACATGATCAAAAGTTTCCCATGACAAAAAAAATAATTTCCCATGACCAAAATCACATGTCCAAAAAAATTTCATAACCATAAATCACTGTCTAAAAAATTCTCATGCGTCCAAAAAAGTCAATGTCCCTCAAACCAAAAAAAAAATAAAAATCAATACCCCACCAAATTTTACAACAACCAAAATTGTTGACATGTCCATACACAACTGCCAAATTTTTCCCATGACCATGCCATCGAAAAATTTCCCACATGACCATGTCCATGTACAACCGCGAAAATTCCTACATATCCAAAATCATAACCACAAAATTTTTTAATAATCCAACATCACATACCCAACAAAAATATTTCTGTAGCCAAAATAACATATCCATAAAAAATTTTCCGCACCCGCATAATTTTTCCATACTCATACCCACAAAATTTTGCCATAAATTACACATGCATCTTCCACATTCATCGCAATTTCAATGCTCCCGAAATGCAAGCCAAAGTTCATCCAACAAACACCATAAATTACCAACATGGCCAAAACTTCACAATTTCAATGCTTCCAAAATTCAAGCCAAAGTTCGTCCGACAACATCACAAATTACCAACATTGCCAAAATTTCATGACTTCAACGCCCCTAAAATCCAAGCCAAAACCCATCCAACAACATCACAAATTACCAACGTTGCCAAAATTCCATAAGCCACCAACATTGTCTAGATTACACCATGACCAAAAGATATAACATTTCAAAAATGCTCCAAAGCCAACATTACAACATGATCAATCATACAATGCCCCAAATTCAAACAAGATCACACAACAACACAATGACAATGTCTCAACATCAAATTTTCAAATCCAAATCTCAAATTCTCAACTCCATGTCCAAATTTTCACATCCCAAATTTCCAATTCCAAATTTTCAAACTCCAATTTTCAAACCCCAAATTTTTTAGGTCCAAACTTTCAATTCCAAATTTTCAAATTCCAAATTTTCAATCCAAATTTTCAATCCAAATTTTCAAATTCCAAATTCTAAATTTCAAGTTTCAAATCTTCCCAAATCCCAAATTTTCAATCCAAAATTTCAAGTTTCAATTTTCAAATCTCAAAATCCCAAGTTTCAATTTTTCAAAATTTCAAGTTTCAAACCTCAGATTTCATGTTTAAAATTTCAAGTCACAAATTTTCAAAGTCTCAAGTCTCCAAATTTGAAGTTTCAAATCTCAAGTCTCAAATTTCAAAATCTCCAGATTTCGAGTTGCGAGTTTTCAAATCTCCAATTTCAAAATTTCAAATTGCACAAATTTCAAACCTCAAATTTCATGCTTAAAATTTTAAGTCGCAAATTTTCAAAATCCCAAGTTTCAATTTTTCAAAATTTCAAGTTGCACAAATTTCAAACCTTAGATTTCATGCTTAAAATTTCAAGTCACAAATTTTAAAAATCCCAAGTTTCAATTTTTCAAAATTTCAAGTTTCTAATCTTTCAAGATCTCAAGTTTCAAAATTTTAGAATTCAATTTCAAAACCTTCAGTTTTCAAAATTTCAAGTTGCACAAATTTCAAACCTCAGATTTCATGCTTAAAATTTCAAGTCACAAATTTTCAAAATCCCAAGTTTCAATTTTTCAAAATTTCAAGTTTCAAATCTTTCAAGATCTCAAGTTTCAAAAATTCATAATCCAATTTCAAAACCTTCAGTTTTCAAAAGAAAAATTCAAACCCCAGATTTCATGATCAAAATTTCAAGCCTTAATTTTCAAAATCCTAAATCTCAAAATTTCAGATTTCAAGTTTCAAATTTCAATTCAAAATCTCAAAGTTTCAAAGTCTCAAAATTTTATCATCACAACACCAATCTGAATTTTTATCTCTAAATACCACTTTTTCTAAATACTACAAAACAAATCTGGTATTTTGACAAATCAAAATCAATTTTTTTTTTTTACCGACCAAAATATATCTGAATTTAAAAAAAAAAAAAAAAAAAAAAAAAAAACAAAAGAAGAGACTTCATTCATAAATAAATTTGCGTGATTTAATTTTAGTGTCACATGTTCAACATATCATTCATGACATGTATAAAAAGGTACATTGGTTACAAGAGTCTAGAAGACCAGACTTTGTCTGGGCAGAATGGGTGCCTAACACCTTCCCATTCCGTAACCTAGCCTCTAAATTTAGGTCTTTGGATAAGTAGATCTAAGCATTGTCTCTACTTTTTATTTTGGGTAGAATCTAAGCATTGTCTCTACTTATTTTGGATAAGTAGATCTAAGCCATGTATTTTTGGTAGATTGTAACTAGACCCCAAAACTATGTAATTTTCAAGTTTTTCAAGATTTGTAATTTTTATTCAATCAATAAAGAGAATAATTCAGTCATTTATTTAGTTTTTTCTTATTTTTTTGTATAAAAAAAATAAGTGGCGACTCTACACCACTTACCTAAAAACAGAAGTGCCCTAAAAGGTACCTGAATCTCTTTTTTTAGGGACACCCTTTTTCAAGGTCTCTCACCACCACACTTCCAGGTGTTCAATTAGAATTTAAACTTGGAGTCCATTCTTGCTACATTGGTCTTAATTTACGTGAAAACCATACTATAACTATCCTTTCAATGTCCCTTTCAGATTCACTGAGTTTCTTTAATATTAGATAAGAGCCACCTATTTTTCGGATTCAAAGAGTTCATCAGGGGTCTTCTCTCATTTGAAAGAGGAAAGGTTTTGAGTTTAGGAAGGAGAGAGGATGTTGACTGATGGACTCCATTCATTAACAAAAATGACTGATGAATTTCACATATATCCAAACTCAGAGAGAGATTCTTTTCTCTGACAGTCATACCATCACCAACCTTTAGCCCATTGATTGTGCTCCCTCTCTCTGTCTCTCATGCCTCCTGGTCTAACAATTGGATTTACCACCATGGAAGGAGCACTCTTTCTTGGCTCTTTTGGTTTTGCTTGAGTTTTGTTTGGTTGCCAAGACCAAAGAATTTTCTTTTGTTTAAACATTGTTTGATTGTCGAGAAAATAGGATGAAATAAAAATGGAACTTTTATATTTTTTATTAGGGTGATATTTGTGCTTTCATATTTTGGTTAAATTCCTGTTGGTTGCCTAGAAAATAGAGAAATGAAAATAGGATGAATATTTTTTATTTGATTTGGTGAATTTTTTTTTTTTTTTTTTTTTTTTGTGCGATTCTTGCAGGTGATCTCATTTTGATAGTATTTTGTAAGAGCAAAAATGGGTAGTAATTCTTTTCAAAGAAAAATCCCATTATAAAGAATAAAAGTTTAATTACTTGATTTTAGCTTCCTGCAGGATATTCATCTAATGCATTGATCAGATTTTGGGTTTGTGTAAACGTCATATCATAGTAAAGGATGTTTTTGAGTTTCTTTTTGACCCATCTTGAATTTTGGATATTTTACTGTTTTTTGGAGGTGCTTGAGAAGGTTTGTGGTTTTTTTAGCAGACTAGCAAATATGTGCCTTTCTTGTAAGTTATTGAGTACAATGGGATAAATTATAGTTTTCAATATTAATGTGGTAAAAGCAAGTACTCTTGATTATTTTGGCAGTCTTTTTTGGCTTAGAAGCAAAATATATATTTTATTGAAGCTTGTGTCTGGAATAACAAGTGTTGGAGTTGCACTTCATCTTCATGTATACAATTTTGATGCTCCAATCTCAATTTACGTATACCACTTTTATTTCCAAGCTCTAATTTTAACAATTCTCTGTAATTATAATTAATCATGGTTAATTACATTGTTGTGCATTGCCTTCAATAAGTTATGTCTTCTTAATTATATGTTCTTTTGAGTACAAATTGAAAGAAAAAGGTATAACTTTCAAGTTTTAGTGTTCCTCGTTGTGGCAAAAACTTAATAGCATGTTATTTTAAATAAGTGAGAAACCAGGCTAGACTTTAACATATGGTTTTAATCATTTCTAATCTTATTGTTTCTTTTTTAGGCTGAGGGAAAATTATAAATACAAAATGGAAAAGTATACAGTCATACACACAAGAGTACTTTTACAAACGCCTATGGGAGCCAGTCATATCTGCATCTTGGTGCAAGCTTACTGAACTTTAGGACATACTTGTCTTATAACCCAATTCCTTGAAGTTGACATATTGAGTTGCAAGATTCATACATAATCTATAGCTTTATATCAGCAGTGCAGTTACTATCCATTTTCCTGGACCATGATTCATAGGCAAAATTGGTTGGTCAGTAACTAGACATTGTTAGTTAAAACATTGAAATTCATTAGTTTTATGCATTTTTGCAATGTGGAAAATGGCATGTAATTGGAACAAGAAATTAAGGCAGTCAATGTTACAACCTATTCAAGCAGAGTGTAACAAATGAGTGAATATGATTTATTTGTGAAGAGTATCTTTGTTAGTAATATTAGCACATAAAATTCATACCTGATTTTTTATTTTTATTTTTTTTATAAGTCTAACTTGAGTAACTTAATCATCCAAATAAGCTAAAAAGTTAGGATGTGATTTATTTGTTTGTTTTTTTGGCCTATAAAAGAATATTTGATGCTTTGATGTTAAAGTACCAAAAATAAGATTTGGTTTAGCTATTAAATTTTGGTAATTTTTTACGAATTTCCACACTATGAGAAAGGATGTGAATTCCAAACAAGAATTCTCTCTTTCAAATTCCGTTTGAGTACTTGAAATTTTTAATATTGTTGACAATTGTAATGTTTCACAGTCTTATGGTTGGTATACTCCACATAATCAGTTTTTGTAATACAAGACTCACCTGCATACTATTTTGTAAATTTGCAAAGATGCAAGCTGAGTTTTCTAGAAGAGAGAAAGCAGCCAATATAATGCCTTATCTAGATATTGATATCTTCATGAAGGTAAGAAAGAAGTTCCTGTGAATGGCTTATTCTCTACCTTAGTAAATGATAGATAGTCTAGCTCAAATTGTGTTTTTATCAAAGCCTATGCTCAAAGTAAGATTTAATAGACTCACATTTTCTGGTCTAGAGAAGTCACATTCGTTGCAATTGACAAGTTATGTGGTCTTATTTTGGCTTCTACTATTTTAACGGAGCATCAACTAAAGTCCAAGAGGCAAGCTAGCATCATTAAAGATTATTTTCTAAAGGCAACATCAAAATGGAGTGTCAAAGTTACATAACAGTTTTGCCCAATTTATCATTTATTTGAGTTCACTTCATTACAGGTTTTGGGATTTGAAGTGTACATTGATACCATGGTTGGAGATTAAATGTTCAAGGGATACCTCAGCCTCAAGAGGACAAAGGAAGTGTGTTATAGCAGGTGAACTTGATTAAGAACACCAATTCACCTTAACTTTTGTTAATTGGAATAATTATGTCTTTGATAATAAAATGAAAGATGAGGTCTCTCTCTCCCCCCCCCCCCCCCCCCCCCCCCCAAAAACAAAAAAGTGAAAGATGAGATGTTGGTTGGACCAGTAAAATCACTGTTTATGGATGAGATATCTATTGGTTTGGACTACTTGACAACTTTTCAAATAGTGAATTTGCTCAAATAATGTATTCAAGCTCTTCATTGAACTCCTGACATCTCACCTCCTTCAACCGCATAACAGACTTTGATCTTTTTGATGATATTATTCTCCCCTCTAATGACCAGACTGTGAACCAAGGTCCCCGCAAACACGAGCTTGATTTTTTGAATCCATGCGCTTTAAATGTCTTGAAAGGAAAAGTGTGGCTAACTTCTTTTTAAGAAGTAAGTGTAGATATAGGTTTTTCTGTTTAATATGTTCCAATAGAAATAATTGATCTCTGAAAGGTGAGCATCACGCGGAGACTCTCATTTTGAATCCATATGCATAATAAAATGTTTATAGGTAACATCACATGAAGACCGAAAGCAATATTGGGCATGTCAAAGTGAACCTTACTGTTTTGTTGAATTTGTCGAGGCATTTCAATCATTCCATTTGGGAAAGAGTTTAATTAAATTTGAAAATAATTAAGGTCAGTAATTAGTTTATGTTTTGCCAAATTGTACATACACATTGCTTAGTTTGGCAATTGCTTTTGATTGGTGTTTTTTATTTTTTATAAAAATGTGGTTTTTGATGTTTTTGTTTTTGGTGTTATATGATGGTTCAGGAATGCGGTGATTCTTAAGTCAATGACTCAGGTGAATAAATTGAGGGAATTGGGTATGCGCCTCTTTTCAAGAAACTGGAGAGTTCATTTCTTGGTAGTTTTTGTTATTGTAATGTATTTTCACTATTTTGTATGGAACAAATGATTCTTGTGGATGTTAAATTTGTATTTATTAGGTTGCATTTGGGTTTGAGGATTTAAAACAAGGGTTTTAAGAATAGTTGTGTAAAGTTGTTATTTACAACTATGTATTTTGTTGGCTTTTATTCCGTGTCAAATTTGATTGTAATTATTATCAATCGTTTATACCCTGTATCAATTGTGGGATTTGTTGTAAGGGATGTGTGATAGAGAGAAGTGTGAAGACTCAAGCATTTTGAAGGAGGAAGAATTCTCGCGGGTATGTCGCGACCTAGCTTCCCGCGAAGTGAAACATGTGTCTTACACATGCTGGAATGCGAAAAGTCAGGCTAGGTGGAGACAGCTGTGTCTCATGAGTATCTCGCGGGTAAAGCCTTCCTGCGAGACACCCGCGAGGCTATCTGTTCTGTCAGCCTGTACTGACTGACTCACACTTTCTGTGCCTATCCTATATATACTCTCATTACCCACAAATGTTGAGAGATGCTTCAGAGAAAAAAAACCCTAGCCAAACACATTGTGAATTAGAGATTGTCATCCCCACCTTTCTTTATACACTTGCTTGTGGTATCTCCTCAACCCTTCCCTCTCCATTTCCACACCATTGAGAGGTTGATAGCCCAAACACTTACCACACCCTTTGAGAGTGTTGTGTGACGTTTTGGTGCTGCTGGGAAGTATTGGAAGAAGCCTGGAATGGCAGATGCAACATAGAGCTTGTTGCGGGATTCGGGGTGCTAGACAAGACACGGTTCCGAGAAGCCTTGTTAGAGTAAGAGCTTGGAGGGTTTAGGTACATCGGGTAGATTAGGCTTGGAGGGTCTCTTGCTAACTCATGTATCCCAACTGATTGTCTAGTGGATCGATTTCCGCTTGGAGGGCGGCAGAGAGGTTTTTCGCCGAGTTCTTCGATTTCCTCTTCGAGAACACGTCTCGGTGTTTTCTGTGTTTGCATCCTTCTTCCCTACTCTTGTTTAATTCCATTATACTGCTGTGTTACTTAGTGTATGGATTAGAGTAGCTTGTTGTTCATCCGCTCGCTTTTACACTATTCCGCACTTAGTCTTAAGTTAGTGTAAAATCTATCGAGCCGTAAGTTTTATTGGGGGGTCTAAATTGCTCTTGTGTTTTCAACACATTTTTGAGCTTTCAATTGGTATCAGAGCGGGTACACTTGCTGTGATTTAAATACCTGAGTGTGATCTTTGACCCTATTTGAGATGGACCGGTCTCAATCGCTCAATGTTCCACCATTTTTTTATGGGAACAATTATGCCTTCTGGAAAGTCAGAATGAGAGCATTTTTATGTTCTATGGATGATACCGTGTGGGATGCGGTTGAGATAGGCTGGACTAAGCCGGAGAATCCCAAGTCCACTTAGGATAAAGCAGTTCTCGCAGCCGCCAATGCTAATAGTAGAGCTTTAAATGCTATTTTCTGTGGTGTGTCTCCTGATGAATTCCACAGGATCTCTCATATGACGGTAGCCAAGGAAGCTTGGAAGATTTTGGAGACAACATATGAGGGTACGAAGAAATTTAAGGACACAAAGCTTCAGATGCTGACCACCAAATTTGAAGAGCTTAAGATGGGGGATGATGAACCATTTGATTCATTCTATGGGAAGCTCAATGAAATTGTAATTGCTAAACTCAATCTTGGGGAGAAGATTGAAGAGACTAAGGTGGTGAGAAAAATTTTGAGGTCCTTACCGGAGAGCTTTCGGGCAAAAGTCACAGCCATAGAGGAAAGCAAGGATTTGGATGAAATTAAGATCCAAGAGCTCATTGGATCACTCCAAACGTATGAGCTTGGACTGCCTTCCCACAAGACGAGTAAATCGCTTGCTCTTAAAACCATCACCGAAAGAATGGATGATCCTTCCGAAGAAGATGGAGTGGAGAAGGAAGTAGTATACCTTGCAAAAAACTTCCGAAAATTTCTGAAGATGAAGAACTGTGGAAAACCATTCAACAGAGGAAAATTTTCATCTTCAAGAGGTGATAGGAAAGAGTTTACGAGGAAAGAAGGGAGGGATTCTCAACCTCCTTCAGAAATTGTGTGCTATGAGTGCAATGGCCATGGACATCTAAAGAAGGAGTGTCCAAATTTTATGAGGGGAAAAGGCAAGGCTTATGCCTCGACGTTCAGTGATTCAGACTCTTCTGATTCAAACTCGGAAGAGAGCTGTGACGGAGAGGGAAACTACTCCGCCTTCATGACCATTGCTCATGTGGAGTCATCGGATGATTTGGGTGCATTTGTGAAGGAGCTTGGTGAGCATTCTGATTCAGAGTCTATTGGGATTGTGGAAGAATCAGATGCTGAAGAGGAAGAGAATACAACTAATCTTCAAGAAAATTACTCCTCACTACTTGAGAAGTCGGGAGAGTATTCCAGAGTAGCCAAGGCAGCTGTAAGGAAAATGAAGAAAGATGAGGAAGATTACAGAAGTCTCTTAATCAGATATAAAGAGGCTAAGTGTGAGATTAAGACACTAAATGGCGAGCTGTCTGAAGCCTATACGAAGGTGAGGTTTCTTGAGCAAGAGGTTGTGCAAGCTCATGCTAAGATAGAGAGAGTCTCCTTTCAGAAGCTAGAAGATGTTATATCATCTTAAAAACCTTCTTCAGACAAGTTCGAGTTGGGATACACCGGAGGAAGCTGCTCATCAGCCAAAGTCACCAAAGAAGTAAAGTTTGTGAAAGCAAACGAGACGGTTGTAGAAGAGCCCTTTCTTGAGAAAGTTGAGGATGTAAAGAAGAAGAATGTGGCTGAGCAACGAATGGTGAATAAGCCACGAAATCAATCAGTGGTTAAACATGAAACCAGAGGAAGATCTCTCCCAAGATCACAACGGGGTCCTAGAACGGATTATGTGTATCATTATTGGGGACTGCAAGGACACACCAGACCCAACTGTCAAAAGCTGAGATCAGACAACAATGCAAGCGCACCTCGGTCATGAGGAAGGAGAAATGATATGAGGTATTGGGGTGGTGAGCAACCAAGAAGTCAAAATCGTGATTCTGGTATGACGGACGTGATGAAGATGATCAGTGCCTTCACCACTTGCTTGGAGAGTTTCACCAGATGGTTTGATAGTCCAAACTCTCGTACCCAATCCGTCAAGGATATCACCTAAACGCACGTGACGTGTGGGTGAAGAGGGGTACTCATGCATAAGCATTATAACATGTCCATGCATAAATTCTTTCAATGTTTAGGGACATTTGCTGTTGCATCATTTCATGCATTACTTTCTTTTTATTGTTGTTATTTTATCTACTTTGGTTTGTACCTTTTGTTTTTATATTGATCTTACTTTTCTTGTCTTCTTTGGGTGTGTTTAAAAAATTCAAAAACCCATAAAAATTGAAAAATCTCAAAAGTTTGATCACCTGTTTTGTGCATGTCACATGTGAGTTTGGCCTAGTACCTTCGTACTAATGGCGTAGTGCATTTATGATCTTGGCTTGTTATGTATGCACTCTTTTCTATGTGAAAGAAATCTTGAATACTATGTGTGACTGTTGTAAATAGATCTTCAAGCTTCTCATGAATGATTGGTCAATAGTCTTGTTGGACTTAATACTTGCATAGACTTGAGTCTATATCTCTTCCTACTTTATTTTTATGTTTTTGCAAAAAGAGCTCACCAAATGTAAATCTCCAAATGAAAAGAGATATTGAGCTGCAAAAGCCTGTCGCACACACTAGTATTCGACTAGGAAAAAGGGAAAACGACTCTTCTTAATGTGTTTTGTATGGTGCTCAAAAAGCCAAAGGCTAATCATCAATGTTGAAATATCATAAATTTCAAGCACCAATCTCAAAATGAGATGTTGTTTTCTTGTCCAATCAAAAATAAAATGGACCAATTGCTATGCCTTTTGCAGAAGCCAAATGAAAAGCTTCTGAAGTTATGTATTCAATGTGTGGGAGGTCATATATACTCATTTCTATAATGGAGATAGTCCACTTGATTTCGTATCAATTGTGTATGACTCGATTGAATTGATCATTGAAGCTTCACTCTGGTCTAAGGACTATTTCACATTTGATACTCACACACAACACACAAGACTTTGATTCAATCAATGTCTATCTCATTTGTGTGATTGTATATGTTCAAATGTGATGTGTATGCTCAAGAACTTGTTGATCAAACCCAAAAAGATTTTTGAGTGTTTTATTTGTTTTTTAAAGTGATTTTATACTTTCGTGTCTTTTGTTTTTGTTCAAAATGCATTTTTGTGTTTTCCTTCAAAAAACTGGTTCAGGGGTTGTTTCGCGAGAAGCTCGCGACTTAGAGCTTCTCGCGACTTAGAGCTTCTCGCGAAAAGGGCTTGAGGGAAATAAATTTTTTTCATCCTGTCACACAGAAGGTATCGCGACTGTCTCGCGACTGTTTCGCGACCAACAGCTTCTCGCGAAATGCTGTTTGGCTAAAAAATTGGACTTTTCCAAATTCAGACAGAAGTTACCGCGACTGTCTCGCGACTATTTCGCGACCTAGTGCTTCTCGCGAAAATTCTATGCTTCAGTGGCCATTCTCGCGTCTGTCTCGCGACTGTTTCGCTACTCCCTAACTCGCGAAAAACGCGTGTTTTCAGTTTTATATTGCTGATGTGACAGTTTTTCAAATCACAAACACTTCCCTCGCATACACTCCTTCGAACCCTTTTTTAACCCAAATCACTATTCCATTCAATTCCCTTCAATCCAAGCATCTTTTCTGCATTTTCCTCTTCAAGGTATGTTTTAATAAACATTTCTTTTTAAGTTTTTGCTTAGATTATGCAGAATTTTTTGTTAGGGTTTTGATATTTGGGGATTTTCGAAAATTTGGGTTGGTTTTCAAAATTGGGTGAATTTTTGTCAAATCTTTTGATTGGGCTGTGTCCCATTTGATGTTTGTGTATCTGTGTTGGCCCCTTGTGGCATTTTAACATGTATTGAGGGTAGATTTTCCCATGTTCATGCATTGTTCATGCTTAGAGTACATTTGTGCATACTAGGTATTTGACAAAATGTCCAAATGACTTTTTTGTGCCTAATTGGAATCAAGTGATTTCAAATTATGGGTTTTCACTTGTTTGATCATGTTTCACTTAGTGTGGACATTGTTCATGTGTTTTACACACTTTGACCATATTATGCATCAATGTCATGCCATGCAAACACTAGGCACCCCTCATGCATCTTTTGCTGCACACACATGCATCAGCACATGCACACGTATGCACACACATGCACAGTTAGTGTCATGCATTGTGTTTATGCTTTTTAGGTTTGTTTCTTTAAGCATGTTGTTAAGCGTCTGCAATGCTCTGTTTCCAGTTAGTTTAACTCTGATTTCGAACTAACTTGAATCTAATCAAGTTTTGTGTTATGGTTTGTGTTTTGTGCACTTGTTCTCCATCTGTCCTGTGCAATTTTGCAGATGTCTCCCACCAAGCATGCAGCTAAGAAGAAACCAACTTCAAAGCGTGCACGCACTAATTCTGATCACTTCAAGTCTGCTGAAGCTGATATGAAGTATAATGACTGCTACAAGGACAAGACGATCATCATGGAAAGGGTGGTTCAGTTAGAAACTCTTCAGAACACATTCATCCCTGAGGTGTTCAAGGAAAGGACTTGGACCAAGTTGTTGAACCCAGTTGGGGTTGTATATTCAGAGATAATCAGGGAGTTTTTCTCTAATGCCACTGTTGAAGGAGATCGCATTGAGTGCTGGGTAAGGCACAAAGAATTTGTGATTACAAGTGAGATCATTCAAGACTTTTTGGAGATTCGTCCCCCCTCACAGCCAATTGCAGTGGCGTATGAGGACAGAATGGGTTCAACTGAAGAGATGATTCAACTACTTGGTGGTGAACCGAAGAAATCATCCATGAACACAATCAAATTCTCTCCGGAAATGAGGACTCTAAGTTATGTGATGATTCATAATTTGTATCATGTCACCAACCTCACCATTCTATCTGCTCCAAGAACGAGATTTTTGTATGATCTCTTTACCCATAAGGAAATAGACATTTGTGGCCATATCATCCATGTCCTGAAGAAGAGCATAACAAAACAGAATACAAGGACTGTAATGCCGTTTCCATCTCTGATTATGGGCTTGATTGCTAAGGCACGGCTCAAACTTCCCAGTGACCTCACACCAGTTCAAAGGGACTATCCCATTGGTGGTCATACATTAACAAGGAGCACAGCACACATCAAAGGTTCCAAGACTAGTGTGCATACCATACCACCACCACGGGTACAGCAGGATGAAGGTGAAGACACAGAGGAGGAAATTGATAGGTTCACATCTGCTCCAGAGCCTTCTACACAGCCATCATCTTCGGCTCCACCACAAGGCTTGAGCAAACTTAATCTCTTACTAGCAAAAATGGATCAGATGTCTACAGTGCTGGATTCTCATGTACAGCACACCGCGAACCAGTTTGCATACCTTCAAGGATAGATCACCGCGCTATCTTCACAGATTCAGGACTTGTCCTCTGAACATGGATCAGACTCCGAGTCGGATCAGTTCTAGCCTCTTTGGCCATTCCGGTCAAAAAGGGGGAGAAAATTTTGAGGGGGAACTGAAGAAGAGCATGCACAACGTTAAGGGGAGCATAGAACATTGGTTATTGGTTTTACAGTCGGTTTAATTCAGTTTGTTTTTTTTATTTTTTTATTTTTTATAACTGCTTTACTGCTTTCGGTTTAAAGATTTGTTACTATGGTTTTATTTCAGTATAATTTCAGTAGTTTCTTTTGTGATATTATCTATGCTTTGTAGCATATCTTGCATATACCCATGTTGCTTTTGTAAGCTTTAAGGGTTTGATTCATTGCATATTTTGTTGGCTTTTATGGTTTGTGCCATGCATATGCAGTACCTTGCTTATGCAGCCTTTATGCTTGTGTACTTGATGTTTAATGTCATACATTTTACTTCAGTACATCACTATTATGCCCTTGTAGGATTGTTCCTAGATGCATATACATTCTATGCATTGGTTGAGTGATGAACACTCGTGTGCCCTAGTAGGATTGTTCCTAGATGCAAATACTTCGTGTATTTCGCATTGGTTGAGTGTTGGACTTGCAAATGATACTCTTCATTTGAGCTTGTCACCTTGCATGTCTGAATGTTCATTCCTTGTGTGAATGAGCATAGTGATCACTTTTGTTTAAGTGATTGCTTGTTTGATCATGCCATGGTCTATTGGTTTTATTCCATTTTGCTTGATCATGCTATTATTGCTCCATATGCTTTTCAAGTTTTTCTGCATACAATGATATTATTGTGTTGTTGTGTTTCAGGAGTTACTTGTTCATATGTTTCAAGAGCTTATCAGAATCTAGAATTAGGTGTGAGTGAGTTTTGCCTTTGTTCCCAAACTCACGTTTAAGTCTAGAGTCTGTTTTAGGGTTTTGTCACGAAATAGCCAAAGGGGGAGATTATAAAGTTGTTATTTACAACTATGTATTTTGTTGGCTTTTATTCCGTGCCAAATTTGATTGTAATTATTATCAATCGTTTATACCCTGTATCAATTGTGGGATTTGTTGTAAGGGTTGTGTGATAGAGAGAAGTGTGAAGACTCAAGCATTTTGAAGGAAGAAGAATTCTCGCGGGTATGTCGCGACCTAGCTTCCTGCGAAGTGAAACATGTGCCTTACACATGTTGGAATGCGAAGAGTCAGGCCAAGTCGAGATAGCTGTGTCTCGCGAGTATCTCGCGAGTAAGGCCTTCTCGCGAGACACCCGCGAGGCTATCTATTCTGCCAGCCTGTACTAACTGGCTCACACTTTCTGTGCCTATCCTATATATACCCTCATTACCCACAAATGTTGAGAGATGCTTCAGAGAGAAAAACCCTAGCCAAACACATTGTGAATTAGAGATTGTCATCTCTACCTTTCTCTATACACTTGCTTGTGGTATCTCCTCAACCCTTCCCTCTCCATTTCCACACCATTGAAAGGTTGATAGCCCAAACACTTACCACACCCTTTGAAAGTGATGTGTGACGTTTTGGTGCTGCTGGGAAGTATTGGAAGAAGCCTGGAATGGCAGATGCAACATGGAGCTTGTTGCGGGATCCGGGGTGCTAGACAAGACATGGTTTCGAGAAGCCTTGTTGGAGTAGGAGCTTGGAGGGCTTAGGTACATCGGGTAGATTAGGCTTGGAGGGTCTCTTGCTAACTCATGTATCCCAACTGATTGTCTAGTGGATCGATTTCCGCTTGGAGGGCGGCGGAGAGGTTTTTCACCGAGTTCTTCGGTTTCCTCTTCGAGAACACGTCTCGGTGTTTTCTGTGTTTGCATCCTTCTTTCCTACTCTTGTTTAATTCCATAATACTGCTGTGTTACTTAGTGTATGGATTAGAGTAGCTTTTTGTTCATCCGCTCGCTTTTACACTATTCCGCACTTAATCTTAAGTTAGTGTAAAATCTATTGAGCCATAAGTTTTATTGGGGGGTCTAAATTGCTCTTGTGTTTTCAACACATTTTCGAGCTTTCAAGTTGTTAGTGTAATTGTTAGGTGATTTTGTCCAGCCAAAAATACTTGCGATATTATGAATTTGAAATGATATCTAAAATCTAATCATTTTATGTAAAGTGACTTAGCCCAAAAGGGGGAAGCAACCGCCATGCTTGAGTATTAGATTTCTTTTGTTCTCAAAATTGTTTGAAAATGAAAATTTATTTGACCTAAACATACCATCAATTTGGCAATGATCACTATTAAAGAATATAATAGTAATGGATATCATTTTATATTTTCATTTCCACCTTTCTGAACAATAAAAGAACAACAATTAGTTAATTATTTTTCTTCATGCAAAAATACTGTGTTGCTAACTCATACTTTCATCTATATGTGGTGAAAATGAAAGTCACCATTCATTGAGATTTATTTTTGTTTTTGTTAAATGTGAAATATATTTTTAAAATTTTGTGCATGAACCTTTTTTTTTTTTTTTTTTTTTTAGAGAGTTTCAACCTATGACGTCTGCTCCTGATGATAGCTCTTTATCATCAGACTAAGACCCCAATCAGTTTTTGGGGTAGGTGTAGATTGAACCTCAGATCTCTTATACAACCATTAGAGACTTTACTAATTGAGTTAATTAGAACTCACTTATGCATGTACCTTTGCAACATGATTTTTACTCTTATAACATAACCTTTTTTTTTCTTTTTGTTAAATTGAAATATATTTTTAAAATTTTGCATATGTACCTTTGCAACACAATAGATTACTATCTATGAGGAATTCTAATTTCAAGTGAATAAGTGATAGATTTTTTTGTGGTGTTCAGTGTTGTGTTGTTTCAAGTCCTTCAAAGATCTGATTTTTATTTTTATTTTTATTTTTTATATATATAGTTGTAATTTTGAAAGTGTATCTCGCAATTTAGAGTAGTGTTTTTGTTGTACAAATCCATTTTTTTCCTTTGGTGTCTAGATCTGCTGCCATCTCTATCTCGGTGTGAGCTTTGTATATGTGCAATTTTGTATTTTTTCTCTTCAATGTTTTGTATTGTATTGAACTGATTGTATATGATTCTTGAGTGATAAATCAACTTATTCATCAAAAGAATGAATTAAAGCTTCAAGGTTGTTGTTGTTTATGTCCATTGATTCTTGTCTAGATCTGCTGCCATCTCTCTCTCTCTCTCTCTCGTCCTATATGTTTAATAACTCAAGCTAATATCAACAGTACCACACAATTGACCATTCATGTGCATAAGCACGGGATACATACTAGTATATATAACTACTTATTAGCATGCAGGAACTATTATTGCCAACCCAACTACCACTTTAAATGGTCCAGACACAACCGAAACAAGTTTTTGTTTTTGGTAAAACGTAACATACCAACATTTATTGTGCAATTATTTGTGTCTAGTTAAGGCAATCAATGCACAAACAACAACTATAACAACTAAACAATACCCAATCATCTTAAAATTAAAGCAAGAAGACAAGAATCCAGATTTACATAAATTCAAGACACATACACACATAATAGCATTTTGTCATCTTCTTTTTTTTTTTGTAAGGAACATCATCTTCTTAAACTCTAATGAGTATATACAATTTTCCTATCTTCCTCTAAACATGTACAACAAATCCAAAAAAGATAATAATTAATAATTCATTTCTTTATATATATATATACAGTAATACTGATGTGATGAGTGGTTATTAGTAAATGAAAAAGTAATGTTAATGGTGGGCTTAGATGAAAACTAATAAGAAGTTTGTCACATCAACGGTTTGTAGAAATATTATAAAATAATTGTAGTTGTACCATTACTTATATATAAATAAAAACATAATATATGTGTGTATAAAGAAAACATATGTGATTGTTGAAGTTGCATCAGCCAAGCAAGAACAGAGCTTAAACGACAGTGGAGTTGATAAAAAAGGGAAGGAAACGACATCAGATGATTTTGCTAAAAGAAATAAAGAAGTACAAGAAATGACAGCATTTGCTTTAATGAAGACACAGAGCTAGCACATGCGAAGTTGCAAGCCCAAGTCAATGACAAAGAGAGCCAGATGTCTCATTTCTATTGGTTCTTTACTTAAGCCGTTACTTAGTGGAGTTAGTTAGGATTAGTTGAGTTATGATGATGCAAAAAATCAGCAGTTGAACTCCTCATCATAGTGGATGGATGAAGCTATGATTAGGGTCACCTCTGTTGGAGGAAAACTTGCAAAATGAACTGAGTGGAACAGTAACATGCCGGTGTGGCGTTAGCCAAACCGCCTCCGATGCTTAAGTCAGTAAGGGAGAAGGATTTTAGAGAGAATAGTCTAGAGAGTGATTTTCGTGGAGTCCTTTTGTGTGTCCCTTTAACTTCTATTGCCTTCTCTTTTTATAGTTGCCTGCCTCATTAATGGGCAATGAATTGCTGTATTTATGCTCAACGGCTAGTGCGTTACAAAATCTTTGTCTGAAATTCACAACTCACTTTGTGACCGTTGCTCCGTCCGCTACACTTTGTCATCAATGAGCGTAATAAATGCGTAACGTCTTCTCTTGGTTAATGACAATCTCAGATTAATGACGATCATAAATTTCTGACTCATCAAGTTAGTTTCCTCATTTCCCGCTATTTGCTTTCCTCTATTTTGTATATATAGGCAAAGTAGATATTTATTTTGTACTCTCTCATTTTTCATTGATTCAAAAACAAAGCTCGGTTTTACTTAGAGAGTTGTGTTTTTGTTTTTTTGTTTTTTTATATGCCCAAACCTTTAATTGTTTAAGGTATGCAATATGCATATGCTGTGAAAATGAATACGCCCCCGCTTCCATGGTATAAGTATAACGTGGCTCCCCTATTGGATGTATGACGTTTATATTCATACTTGCTTTGAAACCTAGGAGGGTCTTTTGGGGGGTGTTCATTGGATGAGTCTTGCTACTGGCACCGAAAGTTGAACATACTCTCACAAGTTGGGTAGTCATTCACCTTACTTGAAAACATCACAATACTACAAAGTGAAGAGAGAGTGTGAAATTTTCTTGAAAATTTTGATGCTCTAGACTTTTTGTTTTCTAAATCAAACGAGTCTACCAATTAATTCAGAGAGATTGCATAGCCAACATCTTATTATTATTATTAGGCGAGATTCAAACTCATGCCCTTAATTTTGACAATAAAGCCATTGCTGTTCAATATTTTGTTATTTAAGTTTGGAAGAGAAAACCCAATTATGTTATATCATTGAAAGAGACCCCACTGACTTTCAACACTTTAAACTGCGAGGACCTATAAAATGGTTTTCTTGATCAATTATATTCTAAATACTACAATTTAGAGATGATTTTAAATTTGATAGGCCAAGAATGAATTGACCCCTTTAGTAACTTAATCAATTAATTTAGCCAAGTGAAATTAATTAGATTCAATTACATGCAATAAGCGTGGTAGTACAAACAAATCAACAACTAAATTAAATCCAGCGGAAAATAAATTTGACACACGTGATTTGTTTACAAATGGGGAAAACCACTGTGGCAAAACCCCACTGGGTGAATTTAAGGTCACCACTCCCGAGAATCCATGATTATCAAAACAAGTGGTTACAAGTAAAAGAAATCTTAGTACCTAATACCAACCTACAGTTGAGCCCTTACCCCAATACCCAATTGGACTTGTAATGTAGTGACAATCTCTCCTTTCAATGCACGGTCCAAGTACATGACTAACCAATTGATGAATGGATCCAAGCACGTGACTAACACACCAACTTGAGAAAGATATTGGCCGCAAAGTTCTTTAGTTCATCCAACGATGAATATCAAGAAGCTCCTTGGTTAGAAAACCCTTGGCGCAAAGACGCAGCAGCTTCTACAAGGAATATGACGAACTAGGGCAAATTCTGTCTCCGATCACAATTTGCATGCACAATCAATTTGCATTGTGTTGCATCACTTTGCATCACCTCTGACGGCCTTTAAAATAATCTTTATATATGTCTAGGGTTGTGAGAAAAGAAACCCTACACAAATACACACGGATATGCGTGAAATTAGATCTGGAAATCTGAATTTTGTAATTCTCGATAGATACAGCTTCTGTCAAGATGCTGTCGAGCTTCAGCATTAAACCTCGATGGATATGGATCTGTCGAGCTTTAATGAATAGCACTACTTCACTTGTTTTTTGGATAGATTGCATGGCTTCAATACTAAACTTGAACTCTTGTTCCTTGAAGTACTAAACTCATCCTAGATCTGCCTAATTACAAGTAAAGTGTGTTTTGTCAAAGGATTAGCCAATTTACATAACATATGTCTCTAACAATATCCACATATGTCCTAACAATCTCTCTCTTTGGCAATCCGTGACAAAACCACAACAAACAAATGAAGTATGAGAGAAGTCTTAAATCACTAAACTCATAATCACTTGTTAAATACAATAAAATATAATCCCAACACAACTTTTGAAAAGCTTTACAAGAAGAGAGTTCATGGCATGATAGATTTTGACAACCTATTTTTCTGAAACACTTTAAACAAAACTCATCAAGGCATCTTAGTGTGAAACAGAAACAAAGGATTGCATACATAAAGAAACATGTGTATAAAGATAGAAAAGAAACAACACATGAAGAGATAGGTGAATAACAACATACATCATCATATATATAAATGTGAAATAAATACAAGGTATGTCATAAATAAATGGTCACAAGACCGATGTACAAGAGGATAATGTAACTAAAGATAAGGAAAAGAAAAGTACATAAAATCCTCACTACATCCCTCAAAAATAAAGACACTCCCCCTAAAAAAAATGTCCTATGCTATATGCTAACTCTCCCCCTAGATACAAAACTACTCTCATCATCCCAAAACTACTTCCCCTTTTTGTCACAAATGACAAAGGGTAAGTCACTGAGAGGTCGTCATCTCCTCATCCTCATCCTCATCATCATCACCATCAGTAGCATCCTCATCATCAGAAGCCTCTGGAGAAGGAGATGGAGAAACAACGAATCCACCAAGGTGAGCCTATTATCGTGCAATATGACCAACACGGGTGTTCACCTAATACAACTCAGTGGTGAGAGTATCAAGGCGAGCATCCATGTGCTGAAGCTGTGCCATGACCGCCTCAAGAGTCATACCACCCACCGAAGAAGGAGTGGAGGTGGAAGGAATGGTAGGGGCTGGAGGATCCATTGTCTTGGTCAGCGGCCGCTTCGATCAAAGCTGGGCCTCACTCCGCTGAGCAGATGTTGCGTTGATGACAGTATAGAGAGGAGAATCAATAATAGGGATAGAAAAATGGTAAAGGATTAGCGTGATAGCCGAAGGAAAAATGAGCTTATCACGGCTCGCCATATCCCTATAGACATCTATGATAGAGATAATTAAATGAGAGGGAAAGTCTATGGAAAGATACTCTAATAGGGATAACAAAAATCGAGCACGAGGCTCTATGATAGAGTTATAGTGAGACAATGGAATAAAAACAAATGTCATCATCATATTAAGGAATCTCGGACATTTTGCAAAGCCCGAGCATAGGGTGTTTTGACGATCACCCCATATAGAGGGTGTCTCACAAAAGTGAGACAGAAGCTCGTCTTTGGACACAGTCCTCAGACGCTGACAGCCAGGGTAGTCAGTATGCGCTACCCACGAGACATGTAGTATCTCGAATATAAGATTTGGAGTGACTACAATACGTGTACCTCGAAGTACCGTAGTAAACTGAGGTACAGAGGTATTGATACTGTGCATATTAAAGTAAAACTCCTGTATGAACATGATGGGACATCTCAAGGGCGTCTCACAAAGAGATTCCCATCCCCAAGCATGAATGACATCAGGTAGAGCAGTGTCGACAAAATCCTACAGAATCACATAGCGCTCCGAATGAACACCACGTTTAGAAAAGTTCTCAGAGAAGTCCTGTTGGGCCTTCTCATCACGGATCCGAACGTGGAGAGGGAGAAGATTAGTAGAAGAAGATGACCCGAAACGAAAAGGGTTCCGAGTCGAAGTAGATTTGCGCTTGGGTTCCATGCGCAGTCTATCCGAGAGAGAGAGAGAGAGAGAAAGAAAGAAACAGAACACAATCACAACAAAGTATAAAGAAAGAAAAGAAAGGGTACGTATGCATGAAATACGCATAAACATGTGACGTGCTAAAATAATTGCATTATGGGTTCGACAATTTTCATACCATATAGCAGCACACAATTTTCAACAATTAAACACACATCTAAATGCATGAAACATTATGAAAATGCTAATGGAATGCAATACATGATCATATAGCATTAAAAAAACAACACCCAACCCAAAACTTTCCCAAAATTCTCAAAACATTTCAAAAACCCCAAAAGTTTCAAAGAAAACCCAAAAACCTAGCTCTAATACATGAAATGCATGAGAACAAAGGGATTAGAAGTTCATACCACAAGATTAAAGCTTGATTAGTCCGAAAACTTGAAAGGAGTGGAGATTAGAGTGAGAGGAGAGTGTTTGGAGGGAGAGAAAAGATTTTCTATCGAGAGAGAGAAGTGAAATTGAAATCTGATTTCGCGCTGAAGATATATATAGAAATCGCATCTCGATGGATCGAGGAGCTGTCAAGCACTAAATCTAGACAGATACGAATCTGTTGAGGTACTATCGAGAATCTATCAACGGCAAAAGTTCCTCGATGGATCAAGATTCTATCGAGAATCTATCGGCTAGACAGAAAGTTTCTCGATGGATCGAGAAGCTATTGAGACAAAGTTCAGAAAGCTCGATGGATTGAAAATGCAATAAGATTTGTCGAGAAAAGAAGTCCAAGGGGCTCGATAGATAGGAATCTATCGAGGCTCTGTTGAGAAGTTGTTAAGCTTGATAAAAAAGAGTTTTTCAAAGAGAGGAAAAACACAAAGAGATGAATGCAAATAAGCAAGCTACTCAAATATAGATCCAATCAACATGTTAAGCTCTCAAAAACATCTCTCAACAAAAACAATGCGAAGCATCCATAGATAAAAAAAAAAAACACACACACACACACACACTAAACAAGTCTAACCAATTTTATATTTCAAAAACAAGTTGAGACAATTTAGTGAGCATACAATAACACATGTATCTCTTATGATAGCCAAATCACATTGTACCTGCACATGTATCAAAAGTAGCAAAGAATTTGTGTGAAAACATAGCAAGAGTGCATAAGTGTCTCATATTATGACGATTTGAAATATAAGAAAATCAATTTAACTCACACACAATCATAACTACTTGATGGGGACTATCACCTTCAAGGTACATCCTATAACTGCCACGTCTCCTAGAAACACGCTTGCAATCATATTTAAAAGCATTTTTATTCTTTTTGCTTTTATATTCTTTGCATTTTTTTTTTTTTGAGCATATCATGCATAGGCATATATAAGAGAGAGGGAGAGAGAGAGAGAGAGAGAGAGAGAGAGAGGAAATACCCAATTATGTTAAGCCGCAAACATCACAATTTTGCTATGCCAAAGCATACATATGTTATACATGATTGGCGGGCTTTAGTGGAGAGATGATTATTTATGCCTTTCTCTTAGGATTTTTTTGTCCTCCCCATAAAAAAAGTGATATGAGTGTTAAGTATAAGAGATTACTTAATCGTACTCATCACATACTTGAGCCACAAAACTCACTTGCTTAGTTGTGCATTGAGATGCTAATCTAAGCTACAAAAGATACAAAGTTTAGAAAACTTTGTTTCAATGGCCATCCAAGGTACACAAGTACCAATGTACACAAACACACACTGTTTTTGAATTTTTCTCATTTTTCAATTTTTATATTTATTTTTTATGAAAAACAAAATAAAGAAAAAACTAAAAACAAACAAACAAAAACATGTTAAACAAAGCAAAGCATAAAACTATATGCAAATGCATGAGGAAGGAGGAGAAGGAGAAGAGATCACTGCATGGAGATTACACCAATGTTTTGGCATAGGAATTCAAACTGTTTGCCATCAAAGGGCTTAGTGAACATATTAGCCTTCTATTCATCAGTGTGAATGAACTCAAGAGTGAGTGTGCCATCTTCGACAAGCTCCCAAATGAAGTGGTGTCGAATCTCTATATGTTTTGTTCAAGAATGTTGAATAGGTTTTTTAGAGATGTTAATGGCGCTGGTATTGTCACAATAGATGGTAAGATGTTCTTGACGAATACCATAATCAAGGAGGAGTTTTTGCATCCACAGAAATTGGATGCAACGGCTGCTGGCTGCGATGTATTCAGCCTTAGCAGTGGATAATGAGATGTAATTCTGCTTCTTACTCATCTATGAGACAAGATTATTACCCACATAAAAACAACCCCCCGAAGTACTTTTTCTATCATCAGCATTAACAGCCTAATCTATATCAGAATACCCAACTAAGATATCATTGGTGTCCTTGCTATACCACACACCAAAATCGGCAATGGATTTGACATACTTTATGATTCTTTTCAAAGCAATAATATGAGACTCTTCGGGATTAGCCTAATATCTAGCACACACTCCCACACTGTAACTAATGTTAGGTCGACTAGCAGTAAGGTAAAGTAGACTACCTATCATGCTTCTATATAGAGAAGAATCAACACTTTTTCCTAACAAATCAACAGTGAGTTTAATATTTGGGCTCGTGGGGTTTTAACAAAACTAGAAGATTCCAAACCAAACTTTTTCACAAGAGTTTTAGCATATTTAGATTAAGATATGAATATACCTAACTCTTGCTAGCAGATCTGCAAACCAAAGAAGTGATTCAACTCTCTAATCATGCTCATCTCGAACTTGGCTTGCATGAGCATGGAAAAATTATAAGCAAGTTCATCCTTTGTAGACCCGAAGATGATATCATCAACATAAACTTGAGCAACTATCAACTCGCCATTTTCCCTTTTGATAAAGAGAGTTTGATCAGCTTGTCCTCTTGTGAAACCACGTGAGACCAAATATTGTGTAAGCTGGTCATACCAAGCTCTGGGCGCTTGCTTTAATCCATAGATTGGCTTCTTGAGGTATAACACATGATTCGGAAAGTGTGGATCAATGAATCATTTAGGCTGAGCCACATAGACATCTTCTTTAAGGAACCCGTTTAAGAATGCAGTCTTCACATCCATTTGGTAAAACTTGAACTTCAAGTGACAAGCTAGGGCTAGGAGAACCCTTATGGATTCCATATGGGCTACAGGAGCAAATGTCTCATCAAAATCTACTCCTTCCACTTGAGAGTATCCTTGAGCCACAAGATGAGCCTTGTTGCGGATCACATTTCCCTCATCATCAATTTTATTGCTAAATATCCACTTTGTGCCAATGATGTGCTCTCCTTCCGGTCTAGGTACTAGGGTCTAGACATCATTCCTTTGAATTGAATCAGTTAATCATGCATGGCCTCAACCCTGCTTTCATCATGGAGAGCCTCCTCAACCTTGATGGGTTCAACCTACGATAAATAGCAAGAATAAGACACAGAGTTAGCAACACATTTATCAACTGTACACTTTCTTAGTGTAAGTTCATTCATATTTCCCACAATAACTTCAGAAGGGTGATTCAGCTTGATCCTTGAGGAAGGTCCTTTCTCTTCATGAGATTCAGAATCAGGTGAGGTAGGAATATCTGCTAAGACTTCTACAACACTTGGAGTACTTGGAGAAACAGGCTCTTGATCAACTATTTCTTGAACAACCTTAGGCTCTGAAGGAAGAATTTCCTTAGGTATTTCCTCAACAATTTTCTCAGAACTAGAATCTGAAACTTCATCAATAATAACATTGACTGTTTCCATCACCTTCTTGGTTCTTTTGTTGTACACCCAATAACCTTTGCTAGTGGAGGAGTACCCAAAAATATTCCTTCATCACTTCGGGAGTCAATTTTTCCCACGTTCTCTCTATCCTTAAGGATGAAGCAAGTACTTCCAAAGATTCTAAAATACTTCACATTTGGCTTTCTTCCCTTCCACAATTCATAGAGAGTCTTCTTTGTACCAGGTCTAAAATACACCCTGTTAACCGTATGACATGCGGTATTGACTGCTTCTCCCTATAAATTTCTAGCCACATCCCTATTGTGCAACATGGCTCTAGCCATCTCCTAAATGACTCTGTTCTTTCTTTCTACTACACCATTTTGCTGAGGAGTAATAGGAGTAGAAAATTCTTGAGATATACCAAATCTGGTGCAAAATGATTCCATATATGAGTTTTTGAATTCTTTACCATGATCACTGTGAATTTGATCAATCTTCATGTTCTTTTCATTTTGCAATTTTGTACACAAAGCTTTAATGTGCTCAGGAGCATCTGACTTAGATCTTAGAAGAATGACCCAAATGTACCTGGCGAAATCATCTACTACAACCATAATGTATCTCTTTCCTCCAAGATATTTGGTTCTAGTCAGACCCATGAGATCCAAATGTAGAAGCTCCAAAGGGCTAGATGTAGCTGATGTCTGAGTGCCTGGATGTTTAGCTTTTGTCTGTTTCCCAAGCTGACACGGTCCACACACAACATTGCTAACCTTGCTGAGCTTTGGTATTCCTAACACTAATTCATGCTTAGATACAATTGACAAATGTTTGTAACTAGCATGTCTCATCCTTTGGTGCCATAAGTCTTCATTTGGCAACCGAATATTGTTGCACACAATATCAGCATCAGGTACCAATCCATAGTAATTATCTAGAGTGCGGACTCCGCTTATGAGTTTCTTCCTAGACTCATTCAACACAAGGCATTTCCCTTTTGAGAACAACACCATGAGGTCTTGATCACATATCTAACTTATGCTCAACAAGTTCAATCTCAGACCTTCTACATACAACACATTTGCAATGTTTGACAGTCCGAGTAGAGAGATAGTTCCCTTCCTTTTTATTTGAGATTTGCTCCCATCACCGAAAGTGACATTTCCACCTTTCTTAGACTCGAAAACCTTGAAGAGAGAACGGTCTCTAGTCATGTGTCTTGAGCACCCACTGTCAAGGTACCACAAACATGTGTCCATTACATTAAATGCAGACTTCATCATAAAGCACACTTCATGCTTGCCTGACAAATCAGTAGGAATGGTTTTCTCTTTCATCTGCCATTTATGTATGAAATCTTTGATTTTCACCCTTCTCAAACGAACTCCCTAACACATTCTCATTTTAAGGCAGTCTAGTTTCTTTCTTGTCACACTAAGACCTTTTTCAACAATCAACAAGATTGTTTTCAAATAACTTTTAGACTTGCATTTTTTGAAACATTCAATCAAATAGAGATTAGAAAGGCAAGATGTATTTGAAATAAAAGATCTTTTCATGTCACTTGTAGTCATGACAACAAGAGTCAATGGATCACACAACAAAGATTAACCCTAATCAGAGTGTGCCAACTCTGATACCACTTGATAGGCCAAGAATGTATTGACCCCTTTGGTAACTTAATCAATTAATTTAGCCAAGTGAAATTAATTAGATTCAATTACATGCAATAAGCGTGGTAGCACAAACAAATCACCAACTAAGTTAAATACAGCGAAAAATATATTTGACACAAGTGATTTTTTTACGAATGGGGAAAACCACCGAGACAAAACCCCACTAGGTGAATTTAAGGTCACTACTCCCAAGAATCCACTATTATCAAAACAAGCAATTACAAGTAAAAGGAATCCCAATACCTAATACCAACCTACAATTGAACCCTTACCCCAATACCCAATTGGACTTGTAATGTAGTGACAATCTCTCCTTTCAATGCACGGCTCCCAGTACATGACTAACTAATTGATGCACGGATCCAAGTACGTGACTAACACACTAACTTGAGAAAGATGTTGGCTGCAAAGTTTTTCAGTTCATCTAATGATGAAGATCAAGAACCTCCTTGGTTACAAAACTCTTGGCGCAAAGACGCAGCAGCTTCTATAAGGAATATGATGAGCTAGGGCAAATTTTGTCTCCTGTCACAATTTGCATGCACAATCAATTTGCATTGAGTTGCATCACTTTGCATCACCTCATACGGCCCTTAAAATAATCCTTATATATGTCTAGGGTTCTGAGAAAAGAAACCCTATACAAATACACATGGATATGCGTGAAATCAGATCTGAAAAATCTGAATTTCGTAATTCTCGATAGATATAGCTTCTATCGAGATGCTGTCGAGTTTCAGCATTAAACCTCAATGGATATGGATCTGTCGAGTTTTAATGAACAACACTTCTTCACTTGTTTCTTGGACAGATTTGCATGGCTTCAATACTAAACTTGAACTCTTGTTCCTTTAAGTACTAAACTCATCTAGATCTACCCAATTATAAGTAAAGTGCGTTTTGTCAAAGGATTAGCCAATTTACATAACATATGTCTCTAACAATATCCACATATGTCCTAACAAAATTAAATTTTGCACTTTAAAAAGTTTCAAATTAAATCCTACACTCTAAAAAATCGGAAAGTATATTACAATGTAAAATCATAATAGAAAAATGATTTAACAAAATGACACTTTTATAACTTGGAAATAAATAAAATAATCTATACATAATAGTCATGTGTTGAAAAAATAACCACACCACAATCATCTTGTTTAGGATTTTTTTTTTTTTTTTTTTTTTTTTTTTGTTAACAATGTCACTGTGATGGAGCATATGATTTGAATTAAAACGTTTTTAAATGTACAAGCTATAAGTTATAACGTGTAAAATTCTATTTAAAATGACACATAAATTTTAGGGTTTTAAATCTTTCCATCTCTCTTTTGTGTGTGTTTGTTTCTCAAAAAAAAGAACGGGTAATTGCCTCACATTATTTAAGAGAGTGTGTTGTATGTAGTATAACTTGTCTCACCCTTCCTTAAAAGCTATCATGGCTTTTGAGTAGAATTGTGGTACGCCTTTGTGTTAGAATCTCTTTCCCTCTCTCTTGTGTATTTGTTTCCCAAAAAAATTATAGGGTTTTAAATGTAATTTACCTTCTTTTTTATTTATCATTCTAGCCTCATCAAAATGACCAACTTATGATGCTCACATTACACAAATTACTACTTTCTCAAAAAAAAATAAAAAAAAAATAAAAAAATAAAAAAATTACACAAATTACTATTTTGAAGTAAGTTTAGATAATTTTTAGGGACATATAAAAGTTTTTAATTTTAACTTTTTTTTAGCGAGAGGTGCTATAATTTTGACAAAACTCTCATTTATTTTACGAAAAAGGCCATAGTAATAAAAAAATTTAAAACAATTTGAACTTCAAATTCAAATTTTTTTTTTTTTTTTTTTTTTTTTTGGATAAAAGAAAAAAATGGGGAAATGTTATGATTTACTTGAGGCAAAAATATAAATCTCTTGATTTATTTGCTAATCTTGTTTAAAACATTTAATCTTTTAACTTTTTTAAAGAATAATATTCATTATATTTTTTTTCAAATGAAAAATGAAATTTCAAAAACACCTTTTTATAATTTTAATTAGTTCAAATAAATTTAATGAAATTTGGACGTTTACTTCCAAGTGAAGTAAAGGTGTGTAAAATTATATAAAATTATATCAATTAACTGGAATTAAAATAGAATGCAATTGCTTTTTTGTAACCTCTTAAAGTGATGAATTAGAAATAATGCAATGCCATTTTCTTATAGATTTCTTATTGAATTTTACAGAATGTTTATTGTGTACAACTCACAAATAACACTAGCAATTATGTAAAATTTTATTGAAAATTTTTATGTTACGATGCTTATAATTAAGTAATGTTAAGGATATGTGATTTTTGTATTTGCTTGATCAAGACTAGATTGTCCTTCCTTGTCATGTATATCGTGAAATAAATAGAGTGACAGATGAACTAGCGAAAAGGGGACAAGAACAATTGTCCAACTTTTGTGTATGATAAATAAATAAATATATATATATATATATGGAACATTTTGAAACTGTGGGGGCCTTTTAGTGTCAATGGGCCAAAACCCGTTTTGCTACACCAAGGCCTATGAACTTAATGGGTAAGAGAGTCGAGAGTGGCCTTATGGGGTCATACTACAAGCCAGCTTGTGCACAAGCCAAACATGCCCAACGTTTAGATAGGACAGAAAATGACACAATAAGCTGGGCATCACAACAAGCGTTGTTATAGTAGAGTAACTGTTACAGCAGATATAGCAGAGAAATGCCATAGCAGAACAAATGGTATAGCGGGTTTAATAACATACGTTACCACAAAACGATTATTACAGCAAGATAATAGTCAATCCTATAGCAGGAAAACTGACACATCAAAAGACTTTATAGCGAAACAACTGATACAGTAAACATAACAAAAAATGCTACAACAAAACAATTGATATGGCAAAAATAACAAAATAACTAATGTTGTAAATATAACAAAAGGTACTACCGCAGAGAAACTGATATAGCAAATATAAACAAAAGATATTACAGTAGAATAACTAAAAGCATGAAACACTACAACAGAACACAGAGCAACAAAAAGTGTCAAGTGATCTATAAGAAGCCACAACATGGCAATAGCAGCAATTCCCGACAAACGTAATAGTGTTAGTTCACCCTCTCAATCCTAGGTCATGTCATTTAGTAGAAACAAGTCCAAGAAGGGAACCAAACACCAACACGGATAACCTCATTATGGATTCCTACCATGGAAGTTATTCATGCTGGGGCACGGGGCCTAAATGGTTTTGAATTTGATTTTTAGAGTCCTAGAAGGTGGGAGTGTCAAGAGGGAGAGAAAAGATGGTCTACTGATGCATGCCCGTGTTTTCACTTTTCCCTTTTTCTTTTTTTTTACCACTTTTTTTCTTTTTATTCTTTTACTCTTTGTTTTTCTTCCTATCCTCCCCCTTGGATTCTTCCTTTTCTTTACTTAAGGCTACCTCTCTCCTTTTTATACTACTTGATTCAATGAGATTTCTCTCTTTTGTCCCTAAGGCTTCACCAACCGTTTTTGGCTTCTTGTGGACATCCCTCCAAGATTACCCACTAACTCGTTGGTTGTCTGGCCACTACCTCTACCAGAGTGTGCTTGCTGCAACACTCCTCATTCCAAGACAAAATTCCTTATTTTGTTTCTCCTCTTCTCTCATTCTATCTTACCCGAATGGATAAAGATTGGAGGCTCTCTCTCTACCTACCCTATGGCATACATCGAGTGGTCCTACCCCTTTGCTTGCCTCTTTTGGTCAAAATGCCATCTCAACAAGGCATTTTTCCTAGAAGAAGGCCCGGCAAGAACCTTAAAATAGATCCCCTTTCTCCCCACCACTAAACCATACCCTCTGAATCCCTTGACCGTGGGCCCACCTTCCCTGTATTGTTGGATATAGGTTAGTGGTGCTCGGCCCTTGTGTATAAGTTCCATTACCCTTTGCGTTTTTCTTTTTTTGCTCCCACGCCATTTCCACCATTCTTGCCATGTCTTTTTCTACTGCATGTCCTATGTTTATTCTTATCCTGCACGGTATGAAGGGCGTGGGCTCTTGGGCTTGCATCATTCCCTCTTATTTCCCTATGGGCTTGGGTGGTGTGTTGGTAGAAGTCCCTGCTCATCCAATCATTGGGCTTCTACTCTTATTATTTATTTTCATGCCATATCTGTGGGCCTGCTAGCTGTCATTCCTGCCTTGTTGGCCTATTAGGTTCATTACCTCTTTCCTTGGGCTTCCTCAGCCCAACTGCTTCACTTTTCCTTGGGCTTCCCCACTCCAAATCGGACCGTTCCGAAGAGGAGGGAGCGAGTCGCGATCTTGACAGTGAGTGCGCTCCTCTTATTAGCCCGTGGTACGACACCTATTCATACTTTTTGGTAGTGCCCTGTGATTGTTCGCCTCTCCTCCAGGCCATGTTTGGCTATCTCTAGAACGGCGTGATCTCGACGTTTCTTAGGCTCTGTTGGCTTCCTCCATCCTTAATCTTGCCATTCGTCATGGAGATGTTTTACTCATGCCTATCCCCTTTGAATTTGGGTCAAGTACATCACTAGGTTGGAAGGAGTGGGTGGACAAGGAGCTTTCCGATACGGGCTTCATGGGTGGCCTTCAACAAGCCGATGTATTGAAGGCCATAGTTTCTTTTCGATGTCTGTCCCATTACCATGATTTGTTCAACCTCTACCACTTGGTCCGCTAGTGGTGTAGCACCATTCATACTTTCTTTCTCTCCTGTAGTGAGATCACCGTGACTTTAGAGGACATAACTAATCAGTTGTTGCTCCCTATCCTCAGTGATGTTGACCCCTCCAATATCTAACTTTCTGCCGAGAAGGAGGCCATGGAGACAGAGTTGAGGAAGGGACTTAGCGGTGGGAACACAAAGCTTTCCAATTGGATTGGGGCTTTCTCGAAAACTTCCACTACCTCTCGCCGTGCCACCTTCGTTACGTTTTGGCTTAGTAAGTTTGTCTTTGGTTCTCATCCATATTATGCTATGAAGCCCATTTACTTTCGATTAGCCATAAAGATTTCTGCTTGAGTGATTCTGCCATTGGCTTCTTTGTTTTTGGGTCATTTGTACGTTCAGTTAGATATTCTACAAAGTGATGAGAGATAGGCAGGTTCCTACCATATAGTTACTACATCTATTCACAGTACCATCCTGCAGCACCTTCTTTGGCAGCGTTGTGCTAGGCATTTGGCTAAGTGTAAGCTAGTTCGCCATGCCAAGGAGAAGTTCCAGTCTTGTCCCAAGGTGATTACAGACTTTTATGGGGGTTTCGTTACTGAGTTTCCATTGGCATACCACTGGGTTGGGTTGAAGCCTTTTGGTCATCCTGCTATGGAGTTTTTAGTAAAGGAGTGGGTTTTTCTTAAAGGGCTTGTAGGGACTTTAGAGCTAGGTTCACTTGTGTTGATTCGGTGATAGGGCCCTTTATAGGTATTGCTGGCACGACTACCCCATTGGTGGCTTATAATGAGAGGGAGATTGCTTATTTGGCTGCCACCAATGTTAGGTGGCTACCTTACTTGGCTGATGAGGGACTTCGCTATGTGCACTACTCTACCCGTAGAGTGAAGAGGCAATTTAGGCTTTACCAAGATGTGCCTAATGATTTTACTTTAGTTCTGGACACCACTACTTCAATCCGCCCCTTTTTGCACCCATATGTCTTTGAGTTTTAGAGCAAAATCTTTACCGCGGTCACCATTCCCAGTTCTTAGAGGGTGGGTCTTTGCACTGCTCCTATGCACGCCTATTGGCATTCCGTTATGACTTTATTCAGTGAGGAACTACTAGGTGGTCACAGGTTCTCCCTTGTTCCTCCCAAAGGATTGCATGCCATAATCTCTCCGAACCCTCGATTGCTCCTCCCTACCAAATTTGTGATTGCCAATACTAGCAAGTAGAACAGGTCTGTTATATTCAAGTGGCAGGAGAAAGAGCAAGGATGGTTCCTGTATGCGGGTGAGTTTCCCCACGGTTGGGAGAAGAAGGTGAAATTAGTGAACCTTCTTGCATCAACAAGGAAAGGCTCGACTTCTAGGTCTACTAAGCCCAAGTCTGCCAAGAAGGGTACAGATGCCTCCGAAGTCTATTCAAATATAGTCCCCTACAAGGGTGGCCTTCCTCCCATCGGTAACATAGTCCTTAAGAGCACCCCTCCTCCTTCTACCAAAGCCCACTCTACTAGGAGATCTGCTATGGCCCAATCTAGGCCTCCCTTGCCGAGGCAACCTTTAAATGCCCCTCCTTCTAGTAGGGCCCATGGCAGAAAGAGGAAGATATCTCCCCTAACCCCATCTTCCACTACCGAGAGGAGAGTATGTTATCTCGATTTGTTTTGCTCTCCTTATTTTAGTTATTTTATGTGCTTTCCTATGGCTAACTATATGCATGTGTCTTCTTTTTCTTTGGCAGTCTAAGTATAAGAAGGACACTTCTGCTGCTTGACCCATTTTGTTCGATGAGCCCGAGGTTGAGGTATATTTCTTTCCCTGTTTTACTTTTCTCACTCATGCATATATTCCCTCACTTTCTTTGGCTCGATCACCCTCTATGGGCGCAGTAGTTTTCTCCTTAGGAAATGGGATTACACCTCGGTCGAGTGGACTGGGGTGGAGAAAAGATGGAGTCGCCACCCAGATTAGGTCTAGGAACCATAAAATAGGACAATTACGTGGAATGACTAATCTTACTACCAGAGTATGGGTTTGGAGTTTAGGTATAGGGATGGGAATGTGTTAGGCACCTAACCCCACCCGACTCGTGGGCCGGCTTCCAGTCATTGTGTCCTATGTCTTAATCTCTGTAAGGTTGAATTTATTCAATCATGTGTTGGCTTTATTCCGTACCAAATTTTCTTGTAATTTAGCAATTAGATACCCTGTATTTAGGTGGGAACTATGTAAGGGTAGTGTGTGAGAGAGTGTGAAGAAAACTCAAGAAGTGTGCAACTCAAGGGAGTCTCGCGACTGGATCTTGCAACTGGCTTGCGACTAGCAAGTCGCCAGAATGGCACACGTGTGAAGCATGCAGGGGGAGTTGAAGGGTCACGACAGTTGGAGCACTACAGGACAGAACTTCCAGTCTGGCCAGGTAGTTAGCTTGCAACTCAAACTCGCGACTCGTTCCAGTCGCAAGGTTGAGTCACCAGAATGCCCTGTTTGGTTGAAACTGACTTTTCCCATTCCTCATACACTCTAATATAAATACCCTTATACCCACGAAATGTAGAGAGCTTCCAAAGAGAATTTTGAGAGAGAAACCCTAGACAAAATCAAGATTGACTCATCCATAATCTTCATCCTTTGATTCTCCAAATTCCTCTACTCTCACCCTTTCCATTGACATATCCTTGAGAGATACATTTAGCCAAATCCTTATCTCACCATACCCATATCAGTGAGAAGGTATTTTGGTGTTTGGGAAGCAATTCAAAAGGGACCAATTCATTTTGGTTGATGCAATGGGCGATTACGGGATCCGGTAAGCTAGAGAAGACAAGGTTCGGCGTAATCCTGTTGGAGAAAGAAGCTTGGAGGGCTTAGGTGCACTAGGTAGATTAGGCTTGGAGGGTCTTCTGCTATTCATGTATCCCAACTTTATTCTCTAGTGGATTATTGACCACTTGGAGGGCGGCGGAGAGATTTTTCGCTGAGTACTTCGGTTTCCTCTTCGATAACACATCACCGTGTTATCTTTGTGTTTGCATCTCTCTTCCTTTACTCTGTACCTTTTAATTACTGCTGTGATTATATTTAATTATGGTTTAGAGTGTGTTACCAATTTAGATATAGCATATATTCATCATTCCGCACATATATTGTTTGTGTATAAACTTGTGTTAGTATTTTTGTAATTGGGGTCTAAACGTTCATTGGTGTTTTACACCCTATTTGAACTTTCAATCTCATTAGAGGCTCATTACAAATTGTTATCTATACTCACACACACAATAGCATACATCTAGCAATCAACATGACATCAATCATCCCAAAACCCTAACATACATTTGTCATGGCAACTCATATCAAACCCAACATACATCTATCATGCATATCATATCATCTCATCTAAGGTAGCAAACAAATAAAGATATCACATGGTCATGACAGCATCAAAGAATTATTGAGAGCATCAAGAACATCAAGAGCACAAACATATTCCAAGTTCACATATCATATCCCAATAATATGCATGTATATATGAATGTATGTCTTACATCACTTACCTTACTGCATCACAGCACCTATGCATCAATGCATGATCATATCATATGCATGCTCAGGGTAGAATAAAGAAAACATTGGAAGAAAACCCTAATCTAACATGTTAAAGGCAAACAAACAATCAATAGAGAAACAGAGACTCAAAAACATAAAGAATGGTCAAAACAAAAGCATATTATATAAATGAAATAAAGAAACAGAAGTAGAAAACTTGGATTAAGGTTTCTGGGCACGACTATGTGTGCGCATACATAGGCCTATATACGCAGCCTAGTTGTATGCGTATGCATACTTCAAGTTTGCGTACGCATGCAAGAAGCATGCATACACATATACACCCAGAACTAACTAAAGAGATATTTTTAATTTGTTAAAAACGTGCTAAAGGGTTGTGTGTAAGTTTTAGAAAATAAAATTAGGGTTTTAGAGAAGATGGAGGCTAAGAAATCACTCTCTCTAGCTAGGGTTTTGATTAGGCCCCTAAAATGAAGTTTTAAAACCCAAAAAATTAGACTACCCAGTTGGCCCAACTTTAAATGGTCATAACTTACTCAATATAAGTCCAAATTGGCAAACTTTGTGTTTAAATTGAAGCCTAGAATGTTTACTTCCCAATGAAATAAATTTCATTAAAAATTTATTTGTGAATCAAAAGTTATAATCAAAACAGTGAGCAAAGGTCATTTTTCAGTATTGATTTCAAAGCGATTTGAGCACTTTTGAGTTGTGATTACTTCCGAACTATTGCAAACTCTTTAATTTCCCTTGGTTGACATATGTCAAGCTCATCATTGGGGCCGTGGACTAAAATTTATTAACAAGTACAAAATGCAGTGTCAACACCCTCTTCTTCATTTCGTTATTTTTTCAGACTAATGCTAAGCCGATTTCTGTCTACCACCCTATGAGTGAGGAGGCTCTTGTTAATGCTAGTGCTAGTGTTGGTGTGGCCTTTTCCAAGGGCACTATCCTTGAGAAGGAGGAGATTTCTACTGCTGCAGATGTTCGCATGAGAGCTTTTTCGATAATGCTAATGTTGTTGTCGGGGCCATGGCTTCTACCACAGTTGCTACTACCAAGGAGATTCTTGTTGAGGCTCTAGTTCCTCCATCAGGGCTAGTTTCTACCGAGGAGAGTACCTCTGTTGTGGGGGAAGCCATTAGGGAATCCATCCTGTTTCTACCAAGCTTTCCACTCCCTCAAAGGGAGATGTTCCTTTCGTGGCAACCCAGACCGAGAGCTTCTCCTATCACCCCTCCGTTGGTTATTTTTGCCAATGATCCTTTCGCTGCCATTTCACAAGCGGTTAAGGATGGGTCCTCGTTGCTTGTCACTCCCTCTTCTATCCCCATCTCTACCACCCAGGTACCCGATGTGGAGTTATCCCCTAATGAAGGACCTGAGGAGGTCCTTAAGGACTCCGATGATGAGCTAATTATGAAGACGAGGGTTTCTAACTCTGATGATGCTTCTGACGATGAGCCTGACACCAAGGCCATGGGTAAGCACTTTCGATCTCTATTGTCTCTTCTTTCTCTTCTCTTTCTATTATTCCTTGTGCACCCTTTTATTTGCCTTGCATGCTATCTTGTTATGTAGTCACAGAAACCCCTGAGGAACCTAAGGTTGCAATAATTTCAGCGGAGTCCACAGCACCAATTCCTGCTGATCTTCGTAATTCCCCTTCTTCCTCATTTTTTTTTCTTTTTCTTCTTTCCTACTTCCATTTCCTCTTATTTTCTTTATTTCCTTGCCCGAGGCTTATGTAATATTTATTCTTATGTCCATTGCCTGCTGGGAGGATTCAAAGCGTTACATTTGAGACTGGAGGTAGTTCTGCCGCTATCCCTAACCTCGTGGATGAGGCTACTACCTTCTTTGTTTGCTTCATGCAAGTGGAGAGGAATGATCTTGATCTGGCTGACTTCTGGGGCACTAGGCCTCCCTATGTGGACTTCCATGGATATTGGGTACCTGATGATTGTTTAAAGCACTTGGAGGCGGTTTACCGTAGCCATGGAGACCTCATGCAGAGGTATCCTCTTGGCCATTCTGCTAGGGAGCACTTTCTTAAGCTTCTAGGGTGTGTGATGAAAGACATTGAGCATAACTTTGTGGACACAGTTTCTACCAAGGGGATTCTATAATGGAAGACAGCAGTTTCAGGAGCTAATTCGTGTTGATTTTGATGTGGGATTCCAGCTGGAGCACTTGCGAGAGATTGCCCAAGTCTTCTTCAAGCGGAGGGTTCAGTCTACTATTGATATTATTGACACCCGCATTGAGAGTTTGAAAAAGGAGATAGCAGAATTGGAGGCTCGTAATGAGCGTCTTTTCTCTAGTGTAACTGCCCCTGACCAGTTCTAGGGCAAGACCCTTACTACTGGCCTTTGATTATTCATCACGTACTCAGCCACTTATTATTATTATTTTGTAGCTTATCATCTCTCCCTTTTCTTTCTTCCTTTTACGATACACTTATTTTACTAGGCACTTATAACTATTTTGATAAGTCCAGTATGACTTATGCTTTTGGTTTGTAATCTATCGTTACTTCTGCTACCACACTTATCATTCTTTATAATACCGCATATTCTGCTAATACCTCATGTATAGTTTTCATTACTTTCTACATTTTTTCTTTTAACATGATTACAAAGGGAAAAAAAAAAAAAAAACGCATTACTTTCTTGTGACACAACATCCCTTACAAGGGTGGTCACTTGAAGGAAATACAAAAGAGAGAAAAAAAATGGCATTTCTTATGTGTAATAACGCTTGAGCCACTTGCCATTAATGGGATCTATAAGATCTTTTCCATCCATTTGGGCCAAGCAATAGTACCCACTCGCATTAGCTTCCCTTATCATGAAGGGTCCCTCCCACTTTGGCGAGAACTTAGATGGTCCTGCCAATCACTTCTGACATGGTTTGTTGTCCTTGATACCAGTTGGCCCTCCACGAATAATCTTTCTTTTATGGTTCTGCCATAAGCCTCTGTCATCCTCTGCGTGTATCTGCAGCTGCGTTGTTGGGCTTCTTCCCTTCTTTCGTCCAGTCCCTCCAAATCTTCAAACTTTTTTGCTACGAAGACCTCTTTTCCCTTTTCTTCCTTTTGCATCTGCATGACCCTCAAAGAGGATATCATCATCAATTCTATTGGGCTGACAACCTCTGTCTCGTATACTAAGGAGAAAGGAGAAAATCCTATGGCAGACTTAGGTGAACTACGATAAGCCCATAACGTGTCTGCCAGGTGTGTTACCCAACCTCCACTATACTCTTAACTCATTTTGCTGATGATTTTGATGAGGCTCTTGTTCATTGCTTCAGCTTGCTCATTCCCTTGTGGGTAATATGGTGATGACCAGTAATGCTTTACCTGATAATACTCCAACATTTTCCTAACCTCTCTGTTTACAAAAGGTGTGCCGTTGTCACTTATAATTCTGTGGGGCACTCCAAACCTTGCAATTATATTTTCCTTGATAAAATTTTCCATGGCTCCTCTGGTGGCTTTGCAAAGTGGCACGGCCTTCACCCATTTGGTAAAATATTCTATGGCCACAAGGATCCAGATGTATCCGATGGAGGGAGGATTGACTGGTCCCACCAAGTTAAGCCCCCGAGTATGGAAGGGCCACGGAGTGACCATGCTTTGCAAGTTCTGCAAAAGGGTGTGGATCAAATTGGCTTGCACTTGGCAGCCATGACACTTCTTCACAAATTATGCGGCATCCCTCTTCATAGTGGGCCAGTAATAGCCTATCTGTAAGATGCACCTATACAGTTTCTTTCTATCTTGATATTCCCCACATTCGCCTGAGTGTACCTCTTTCAGCATTTCCTTGGCCTCTTTTGGTCCTCGACACCGTAGTGGGTCTCTATCATACCCTTTCTTGAACAAGATTCCTTCATGCAGGAAATAGCGGGTCACTAGTTTTCTGAGCTTATACATTTCCTCATGCTTCTGCGGTAAAATTCCATCTGACAAATATCGCACAAACGGGCTCCTCTAATCTTCCACATAAACACGACATAACTCTCTTCTTGTCTATGGCAGGCTGACAGGCCTCACATTGGCTCTAAATCTGATCTGCTTCCCTATTCATATTTGGGAAATAGAAGCCCACCCTCTGCAACCTGCAGCACTGTTGGAAAAATTGGTTTTGCATCTCATACAAAACCCACAGCAGAAGCAATATAAGGATCTACTTCATTCATAAGAGATAACATGTAACCTTGAATTCTAGAGCAAAGAACAGAAAGCGTACCTTGATGCAGTAAAATTCAAAAACAAGACTTGAGAGTACCTTCAATCTTCATCCCAATTCCACATGGTACCCAAGATAAGTGGTCTCTCAATCAGTTCTTAAGTACGTTGATTTTCCAAAAGAAAAAGTGGCCTCAAAGATACTGCAGAGAAAAACTGTTTTCTCTTCTTTTAATCATACATAGATTTTTAACTGCCTTGGTAGTTACTTTATTTAATAACTCTTATTAAATAAATAACTGATTATCTAATTGGGTTAGCCTTTTGGGCTAACCTAATTGGGTTTAAGTGTGTGGCTTAGGATGGGACCAAAGGGACTAATAAGGCTCTAGCTCCAATGAGCTTTAGACTTATCTGCCAACTCTTGACAAGTCCAAAGTTATCATTAATTATATAACAAGTGCCACTATAGAAATATAATTGCACTCTAGGCCTTATTAATAAATTATATCCCAAGACTCTAATATAATATCATTTGACCCTTCCATGAAATATCCATAATCAACAAAGTCATAATTAAACCGTCACTTTGTAAACAACTATTTTATTCCTTGAGTCCCCAGGTTTAATCTTTTAGTTATTCATATTTATGAAATCGAATTTCAATAAATATAAACTTTAGTAACTCTTACTAAAGTGGCCGACCCTAAATAACTAGTTCCCATCAAAATGATCTCAATGGGATATTTTGTGTCTCAATAAAAAGAGATTATGGATTCCATCTTGAGAATATGTGTTCCCTTAACACTACGTGTGGTTACCCAACATACTGAGGTTTTGACCGATAAATTAGATCTCACTCCTGATATATCAAAGTGGCCTACATTTCATGATCGAGTTCACTATCCTCTCAGGATTGAGAGTCTATGAAATTAGAAGTCATGAGATTAATTATTAGGTGACAGTTGTTAATTGAATAATTAATTTCACAGCGGTCTAGTTCAATATGTCTTACACACTTAAGACACATTAACACATCAACTAGAATTCTCCACTTCCATGATCAAGACAAACCATCTTAGTTGATGTGTTATAGTCTTCGTAGATGAAACCATCTTAGTTAACTACGAACTACATTTTGAGTTTACAAGTAACTTATGATTTATATCTTCTGTAACTAAATCACATAAATCACATACAATACATCTCAAGGACTATGATAATGTCCAATTAGTTCACATACAAATAGTCTCATATAATTAAACAATTTAATCATTTATAACATGCCAATAAATTGGATTTTAGGACATAAACCCTAACAATCTCCCACTTTCCCTCAAAGACAATTTTGCATATATCTAACACTTATTTCCCTTTAGAGTAAATCATAGTCACTCGAAGGCAAGGTCTGGAAAAAGTTTCAGCCATATTTATTGCATAAATAATCTTTTCTACTACTATATCCCAAGCTTCAGTATCTCTCTAATGAGAATATACTTATGCTTAATGTGTATCTTCACCACCTAGGATGAACACATATCCTGAAGTCAAACTTCATGAATCACAATCAAACTACAAGTTAGTATTTGTACAACCAGTAACTATCAAATCCTCACTTTGCTAGACAGGCATATAATCTCTCTTTCTTCTAAGATATTTGAGTATATGCTTTACTCCCACTAAGTTAAGTAATCCTAGATTTAATTGATATATGCTTACCATGCCCACTGCAAAATAGATACTTGGCCTAGCATATAGCATAGCATAATTGAGACTTCCTATTAACATGGTATAAGGAACCATCTTCATATGCTCTTCCTTTTATATGTCATAGGACTATAGTCCTTTACAAAGGAACTTCAAACTTAAAAGGAAGCAATCCTTTCTTGAAGTATCACATGCTATACTTGGCTAGAATCTAATCTATTTAAGCAGTTTGAGATAGACCCAACATCCTAATTTATGAATCTTACCAAAGTTTAACTCTTAGGATGTGACCGTTCTCACCTAAGTACTTCATATCAAACTGGCCTAGACAACAAAAACTCTATTGATGACAATATCTATATATCATTCTAAATAATTAGAATGACATCAACAAACATTAAGAGATTAATTTCTCTATATAGCTTTTACACACATAAGGCTTATCACTACTTGATCAAAATCAAACAATTCAATTGCTTGATCAAAGATGATATTCTACGATTTAGATGCTTTCTTTATTCAATAAATGGATTTTAAGCAACTTGCATACTAAATACAATTGGTTCTTTGCTATGAACTAGTCTAGCTACATCATATAGATGTCTTTCTCAAGAATGCCACTAAGAGAAGCTTTCTTGATATCCATTACCATATTTCATCCAAATGAAATATAATGGATAAGAGAATCTAGATAAAGTCAAACATGACTATTGGTGAAAAAATCTTTTCATAGTCGATCCATTTCTTTCTAAATAAATCTTTTCGCCACTAGTCTTGACTTTGAAAGTTTACACCTTCTAATCTATCAATCTCATTTTCTTATTGACCTATTTGAAAACAATAGGCTTAATGCCATTAGGCGCCTCTACAAGTTCTAGACTTTAAATAGAATATAATTCTATTTATATAACTTTGATCTAGTAATCCATATTCATATCATCTATTGCCTCTACATAGGACCGAGGATCAAATTCATATCCTTATGGGATGACCTCACAAGTTTATCCTAAATGTATGAATTTACTAGGTAATTTGATAATCCTCCCACTACGATATTGTACTGGTGTACTAGTTACATATAGAATAACGTCTTGTGATGTATCTAATACAACCATCTCATTTCTAAATATATTTTATAGTTGTCCTGAAACAGATTCTCACATTTTATTTCTAGAACAATTCTACGTTTAGCTTTAAAATTATTCACATAATCATTATCTAGAAACTTTGTATTTGTACTTTATAAACACCTTGTTATCTTTATGACTACTAAAACAGTCTTCCGCAATTCCTTTTGGATACCCAACACAAACACACATTTTTCAACATTTTGGTTCCAATTTGTCAGACTTCCTTTCTAGCACAAGTGCTGGACATCCCCAAAAGTGGAAGTATCATATACTAGGCTTTCACCCAATCCACAATTTGACAAATGTCCTAGGAACAAACTTTTGGAATCAATTTTAGAAAATGTATACTATTTAATTAGAACATATCTCCAAAAGGAAATAAGTAAATAGAAATACTTATCATGTACATTACCATTTCTAAAAGAGTCATATTCCTCCTTCATGTGTGCACTGACTTAAAGAAGTCATTGGAACTATATTCCTTTACAATAAAAGAGCTCTAGGTCATATTATCTCTAAATAGAATTCGTAGACTAGGAATATAACAAAAACTAATGGTTCTAAAAGCCCATCTTTCACCATTCTAGAATATCATTTAGATTAATAAGACCTAGATTTAAGTGCCAAAACATACAAAACTAAAGGATGAAAACTTTCTCTTTAATAGTAAAACATGTAAATTTCCATCTAGATTACAATCATGGACAATGCTTAGTTTTACCATAATGGAAACACTTTCCTTTTGGTCATGCTTTTGAGTCTAATTTCCCTTTTGATAACTCCTAGTACAACTAGCTTGCCCAACAGTTTTGTATTATTATTCTTCTTCTTACCCTTACCATTCGGTTGAGGCTTAGAAGCTGAATTAAGTCATATTGATCCTAACCGTAGCTTTTAGGATGTCTTCCGTTACGTAGAATTCACTTATCAACTCAGATAATATAGAAAGAATTTATTTATTTACAAAACAATTTGAATTGATCAAATAATTCTAGCAAGGACTTGTGGATCATATCCATATGAGATTAACAATTAATCTCTACATCCAAGGATTCCAATTCATTTAAAGATGAAAATATTTTCATAATATAACATAGAATTGGAACTCCTTAAGCCTTTCGTAGCACTGAATATGATTCATACCAAACATCTCATTTAGACTTAATATAAAGTCTAAACCTAGTGCTAACTTTTGCATCTCATGTTGTAGCACAATTGAGATAGAAGCCAATGTAACATATTAGCATCTCAATGAGACTATGATCACATCATAAGTTATCTTCCAAAAATGCATCATGTATAGGAAATTATGACAATGCTGAATCGAAACATATTTTGTACTTCAGCTCCTTTAAGCACAATGTCCGAAATTGTTTCGTAGTTAATGTGATTCAATTAAAATAGTAGTTAGAGAACAAAGATTTATGACAACTTAACTTAAAACTTTGAAAATAATTACAAGGACATTATAATTTTGCATCCACAAGCATATAATTTGGAACCCATAAAACCATATTATATTAGGTGCAACGACAGCCCAATCCCATAATTAATATCCCTCAGCATAGAGTGAATACCGACCACTATGATCAGGATAGAACTATTCTCATTATTAATGCTATCATGGTAACTCTTACCAAACAAAAATAATTTGCCACTTTTCCCTTAGCCTCTAAGTAATAATAGCAAGAACTCAACATAGAGGATACTATCAAACTTAGTCTAGTGTACACCATTACCTAGACTCATGTGAAGCCACATAACTCTACCCTTGTGAGGCTTAATCTTGTCGTACCATGATGCAAAACACCCTCCGCATGGAATGCAAAGCTCGAGGCCAAGACGAGATGTTTACCCCACACCACTATGAACCGACAATGGAGGCCGTGAGACCTAACCCTTGAATCTCTCTCCCACTAGAAACTTTAAAACAAGTAGATTATCTTGAAATCATTGCGATCTCATCACAACTTTAACCCTACAAATCAAATGTGTTTAATTGTTTAAATTCGCGATTTGACTAAGTCACGTCACAATAGCGTAACGAACATTCACGTAATCACAAAGAAGTTTAATCATGTAATCTGTGAAGTAAATACCCTCCGAATGGAATGCAAGGCTCAAGGCCAAGACAAGGTACCTACTTACATTACAATAAACTTAACAAAAAGGGTTATTTTGAATCCATCACTCCCACCTGTTATTTGGGTTTTTCTTTTGATTATTCTGATCTCATCACAATTTATAACCTTGAATTTTTTTAAAGACTCTAATCTCCATTAGAATCACTAACTAAAATGGAAGTACTAAACTATTTAGGATTCCTTATACTCTAATGGATCAAAAATTAGTTATAAAGAAATCTATCCTTAACTTATTTGATAAAGGATTCTAATCTCATTAGAAACTATGTAACTTTTAATTAGAGCTTTAATCTCATTAAAAACTTCTAATTAAAATAAATCAAGGACTTTTAATCATACAAAAATTCTAATCTCATTAGAATATTTCTTAAAAGACAAGTCCTAAAAAATTTAGGACTAAGAGTTCTATTTAACTAATATCTTTAATCTCATTAGGCCTTTTAGTTAGATAACGATTAACAAATGATCTTAATTTTTAAGGACTATAAAAATTAATCACTTTATATAGAATTATGTGTAATCTCATCGCACACAGCATTGCTTTTTATCAAAGTTTTAACATTTAGTCAAAAAAAGTGTAAATTCAAAATTCAGTGCCTTCGATCGGTCAAACCTTTTACTCGATCGATCAAAAAATTGAAGAACTTCATCACAAAGCCTCTGCCTAATTCGATCGATTCTCGATTCCTGTACGATCAATCGAAAAGAACATTCGATCGATTGAAAGAATTCTCGATTGATCGAAACTCGTAAAACAGAATTTTTCAGAATTTTCTAGTGACCGTTTTTGATGTTTTTATTATTTTCCATCAAAAACACTTTTTGACTATATAAAAGAAAATTTATAGATCAAACATTAAGGTTTTCAGGATCAAGATCAAGAACCCTAATAATGATAGAAACCCTTGAAAACAAAATCCTAATCCCATTAGGAATAAATTTCATTAAAGGATTTTAAATAGTAAACAAAATACTTTAATTCTAGCATTAACATAAACTGTTTGGTTACAAATATATAATGCAAGACTAGCAACAGTACACGTTTATCATTCAAGAATGAAAACTATTCATTCATACATGTACCAGCGAAAATCAAAAGCAATTGGCAATGTTAATTATAAAGCTTTAACAAACATATAAACAGAGGCATGTTAACGGCAGATTGAATATGCCACATGGGTCCATGATATACATTTGTAAAAGAACATATCATGCCAAGATGGATATACATTAACGGCAACATTAATTATTGAATAAAAAACAATAACTATGCCAAAATACCAACTATATCCAACCAGTGCAAAACGAAGTGCACGTACTTAACTGCTATTCCAGTTACATTCATATTCTTAAACCTCAAACCATGACTTTCATAAAAGAACATGATCAAGGACACAATTATGCAGAAAATTACTGCAGAATTTTGAAAACACCAAGAAAACTGTTTTCTTTAATTCTAAAACTCAATCACATGTTATACAAGCATGATATTGAAGTTTGCTCTGATACCAATTGTTGGAAAAACTAGTTTTGCATCTCATACAAAACCCACAATGGAAGCAATACAAGGATCTACTTCATTCATGAGAGATAACATGTAACCTTGAATTCTAGAACAAAGAATAAAAAGCATACCTTGATGCAGTAAAATTCAAAAACAAGACTTGAGAGTACCTTCAATCTTCATCCCAATTCCACATGGTTCCCAAGATGAGTAGTCTCTCAATCAGTTCTTAAATACGTTGATTTTCCAAAAGAAAAGTGTTCTCAAAAATACTGTAGAGAAAAACTGTTTTCACTTCTTTTTAATCATACGTACATTTTTAACTACCTTGACAGTTACTTTATTTAATAACTTTATTTATCTAATTAGGTTAGCCTTTTGGGCCAGCCCAATTGGGCATAAGTGTGTGGCTTGGGATGGGACCAAAGGGACTAATAAGGCTTTAACTCCAATGGGCTTCAGACTTATCTGTCAATTCAGACTTATCTGTCAACTCTTGACAAGCTCAAAGTTACCATTAATTATATAACAAGTACCATTATAGAAATATAATTGCACTCTAGACCTTATTAATAAATTATATCCCAAGACTCTAATATAATATCATTTAACCCCTCCATGAAATATCATAGTGAACAAAGTCATAATTAAACTGTCACTTTGTAAACAACTATTTTATTCCTTGAGTCCCCGGTTTAATCTTGTCGTTATTCATATTTATGAAAGCTAATTTCAATAAATATAAATTTTAGTAACTCCTTACTATAGTGGCCGGCCCTAAATAACCAGTTTCCATTAAACTTATCTCAATGGGATATTTTGTGTCTCTAGAGAAAGAGATTATGGATTTCATCTTGAGAATATGTATTTACTCAACACTACGTCCGCCATTGTCACGAAGCGCTGTTTTGTGTTCTGTGGGCATCTGCCCTCTAAGGTTTCCTCTTTGTCAATTGCATTATCAGGGTCGTGTTGACTACCCTTTTCTTTAGTCTTGTCAGCCTTTAGTTGACGAATATCCTTTACCAACTATTGTTGGGTATGCTGCATTGATTGCATCATCTCAATGAAAAGGTTGGCGTTGTCTCCTAGATTCTTTGCTGCTGTTATGGCTCAGCCCCCGCACCAACAACACCTTTCACCTGGTTAGGCTAGTGTGGGGTGGTTGGCCAAGACTTTGCCTACGATGGTACAACACTCATGTTCCGTGTTGTCTTAGATCTTGGGGGCATGGCTCACAAGGGTTTACTTGTCCTTCCTTGTCTATTCTCCAATTCCCTAATGGAGTCGCCAATTTGATGTGGGGGCCTTTTACCGTCAATGCGCCAAAACTTGTTCTGCTACACCAAGGTCTGTGAACTAATGGGTAAGAGAGTTGAGACTAGCCTTATGGGGTCATAATGCAAGCCAATTTGTGCACAAGCCAAACATGCCCAATATTTAGACAGGACGAAAAATGACACAACAGGCTGGGCGTCGCAGCAAGCATTGTTGCAGCAGAATAACTGTTATAGCAGATATAGCAAAGAAATTCCACAACAGAACAAATGGTATAGCAGGTTTAATAACATACATTACCATGGAACAACTGTTACATCAAGCTAGTAGTCAATCCTACAGTAAGAGGACTAACACATCGAAAGACTCTATAGCGGAACAACTAATATAGCAAACATAACAAAAGATGCTACAACAAACAACTGATACTACAAAAATAACAAAAGATACTACATTAGAATAACTAATACTGTAAATATAACAAAAGGTACTATTGCAGAACAACCGATATAGCAAATATAAACAAAAGATACTACAGTAGAATAACTAAAAGCACGAAACACTACAGCATAACACATAGCAACGGAAAGTTTCAAGCGAGCTATAAGAAGCCATAACAGGGTAATAACAACAATTCCAGGAAAACGAAATAGTGTTAGTTCATCCTCCCAATCCTAGGTCAGGTCATTCAGCAGAAACAAGTTCAAGAAGGGAACCAAACACCAACATGGATAACCTTATTATGGATTCCTGCCATGGAAGTTATTCATGCTGGGATAAGGGCCTAAATGGTTTTGAATTTGATTTTTAGAGTCCTAGAAGGTGGGAGTGTTAAAAGGGAGAGAAAAGATGGTCTACTAATGCATGCCTCTATTTCTGCTGTGTTTTCTCTCTTCCTTTTTTGTAAAGTTGTTATTTACAACTATGTGTTTTGTTGGCTTTTATTCCGTGCCAAATTTGATTGTAATTATTATCAATCGTTTATACCCTGTATTTGTTGTGGGAATTGATGTAAGGGTTGTGTGATAGAGAGTGTGTGAAGACTCAAGCATTTGGAGGCTGAAGGATTCTCGCGGGTATGTCGCGACTTAGCTTCCCGCGAAGTGAAGCATGTGCCCCGCACATGCTGGAATGCGAAGAGTCAGGCCAGGTGGAGACAGCTGTCTCTCGCGAGTATCTCGCGGGTAAGGCTTTCCTGCGAGACATGCTGTTCTGCCAGCCTGTACTGACTGACTCACACATTTTGCACCTATCCTATATATACCCTCATTACCCACAAATGTTGAGGAATGCTTCAGAGAGAAAACCCTAGCCAAACACATTTGGAATTAGAGATTGTCATCCCCACCTTTCTCTATACACTTGCTTGTGGTATCTCCTCAACCCTTCCCTCTCCATTTCCACACCATTGAGAGGTTGATAGCCCAAACACTTACCACACCCTTTGAGAGTGTTGAGTGACGTTTTGGTGCTGCTGGGAAGCATTGGAAGAAGCCTGGAATGGCAGATGCAACATGGAACTTGTTGCGGGATCTGGGGTGCTAGACAAGACACGGTTCCGAGAAGCCTTGTTGGAGTAGGAGCTTGGAGGGCTTAGGTACATCGGGTAGATTAGGCTTGGAGGGTCTCTTGCTTACTCATGTATCCCAACTGATTGTCTAGTGGATCGATTTCCGCTTGGAGGGCAGCGGAGAGGTTTTTCACCGAGTTCTTCGGTTTCCTCTTCGAAAACACGTCTCGGTGTTTTCTGTGTTTGCATCCTTCTTCCCTACTCTTGTTCATTTCATTATTACTGCTGTGTTGCTTTAATTATGGATTATAGTAGTTGTCTTGCTTATACGCTTGTGTTTACACTATTCCGCACTTAGTATTAAGTTAGTGTAAAATCAACCAAGCCGTAATTTTAATTGGGGGATCTAAACAGCTCTTGCGTTTTCAACACGTTTTCGAGCTTTCAATTGGTATCAGAGCGGGTACACTTGTTGTGGTTTAAATACCTTAGTGTGATCCTTGACCCTATTTGAGATGGACCGGTCTCAATCGCTCAATGTTCCACCATTTTTTGATGGGAACAATTACGCATTCTGGAAAGTCAGAATGAGAGCATTTTTATGCTCTATAGAAGATACCGTTTGGGATGCGGTAGAGATAGGCTGGACTAAGCCGGAGGCTCCTAAGGCTAATTGGGATAAGGCAGCTCTCGCAGCAGCCAATGCTAATAGTAAAGCTTTAAACGCTATTTTTTGTGCTGTGTCTCCTGATGAATTCCACAGGATCTCTCATATGACAGTAGCCAAAGAAGCTTGGGAGATTTTGGAGACTACTTATGAGGGTACAAAGAAAGTTAAGGACACAAAGCTTCAGATGCTTACCACCAAATTTGAAGAGCTCAAGATGGGTGATGATGAACCGTTTGATTCATTCTATAGGAAGCTCAATGAAATTGTAATTGCTAAACTCAATCTTGGGGAGAAGATTGAAGATACTAAGGTGGTGAGAAAAGTATTGAGGTCCTTGCCTGAAAGTTTTAGAGCAAAAGTTACAGCCATAGAGGAAAGCAAGGATTTGGATGAGATTAAAATTCAAGAATTAGTTAGGTCTCTCCAAACATATGAGATGCGACTGTCTTCCCATAAGATGAGTAAATCACTTGCTCTTAAAACCATCACCGAAAGGATGGATGATTCCTCCGAAGAAGATGGGGTGGAGAAGGAAGTAGCATTTCTTGCGAAAAACTTTCGCAAATTTCTGAAGATGAAGAATAGTGGGAAACCTTTCAACAGAGGGAAGTTTTCATCTTCAAGAGGTGATAGGAAAGAGTTTAAGAGGAAAGAAGGGAAGGATTTTCAACCTCCTTCAGACATTGTGTGCTATGAGTGCAATGGCATTGGACATCTAAAGAAGGAGTGTCCAAATTTTCTGAGGGGAAAAGGCAAGGCTTATGCCACAACACTCAGTGATTCTGACTCTTCTGATTCTGACTCGGAAGAGAGCTGTGACGGAGAGGGAAACTACTCCGCCTTCATGACCATTGCACATGTAGATTCCTCGGATGATTTGGGTGCACTTGTGAAGGAGCTTGGTGAGCATTCTGATTCAGAGTCTATTGGGATTGTGGAAGAATCAGATGCTGAAGAAGAAAAAGAGAATACAGCTAATCTTCAAGAAAATTACTCCTTATTACTTGAGAAGTCGGGAGAGTATACCAGAGTAGCCAAGGCAGCTGTAAGGAAAATGAAGAAAGCTGAGGAAGATTACAGAAGTCTCTTGATCAAATATAAAGAGGCTAAGTGTGAAATTGAGACACTAAATGGCGAGTTGTCTAAAGCCTATACGAAGGTGAGGTTTCTTGAGCAAGAGGTAGTGCAAGCTCATGCCAAGATAGAGAGAGTCTCCTCCCAGAAGTTAGGTGATGTTATCTCATCTCAAAAACCTTCTTTAGACAAGTCCGGGTTGGGATACACCGGAGGAAGCAGCTCATCAGCCAAAGCTACCAAAGAAGTGAAATTTGTGAAGGCCATAAAGCCTATTGTAGAAGAAACCATCCCTGAGAATGTTAAGGCTGAGAAGAAGAATGTGAGTGAGCAACGGATGGTGAATAAGCCCCGAAATCAATCTATGGGCAGACACGAAACCAGAGCAAGATCTCTCCCAAGATCACAACGGGGTCCCAGAACGGACTATGTGTGTCATTACTGCGGAATGCAAGGACATACCAGACCCAACTGTCAAAAGCTGAGATCAGACAACAATTCAAGCGCACCTCGGTCACGAGGAAGGAGAAATGACATGAGGTCTTGGGGTGGTGAACAACCGAGAAGTCAAAATCGTGATCCTGGTATGATGGACGTGATGAAAATGATTGGTGCCTTCACCACCTGCTTGGAGAGTTTCACCAGAAGGTTTGACAGTCCAAATTCTCGTACCCAATCCGTTAAGGATATCACCCCAAACGCACGTGACGTGTGGGTGAAGAGGGGTACTCATGCATAAGCATTATAACATGTCCACGCATAAATTCTTTCAATGTTTAGGGACATTTGCTGTTGCATCTTTTCATGCATTTTTTTTACTGTTGTTATTTTGTCCGGTTGGTTTGTACCAACTGTTTTTGTTGATCTTTCTTTTCTTGTTCTACTTTGGGTGTGTTCAAAAAATTCAAAAACACATAAAAAAAAAATAGAAAATCCAAAAAGTTTGATCACTTTGTTGAGTTTTGTCTCAAAGCATGTTTTGCCTTGTACCTTTGTACTTATGGCTTTATGCATTTAACGAGCTTAGCTTGTCCCTCATGCACTCTTATCATTGTTGAAGAAATTCTGAAATCTATGTGACTGTTGTAAATAGATCTTCAACCTTGTCATGAATGATTAGTGAATGGTTTTGTTGATCTTGAGACATGCATAGACTCATGCCTATATATCTTCCCACTTTTATTTTTTTTGCTTAAAAGAGCTCTCTAAATGTAAATCTCCAAATGAAAAGAGATATAGAGCTGTAAAAGCCTGTCGCACAAACTAGTATTCGACTAGGAAAAAGAGAAAGCGACCAAAATAAAATGTATGATGCCCAAAAAGCCAAAGGCGAACTCATCAATTGAAATATCAAAAATTTCAGGCATCTTTCTCTAAATGAGATTCTCTTTGCTCAAAAGTTGCAAATGATATGTTGAATATGGAGCCAAATGAAAAGCTTCAATGAATCGTTATCAAGTACGTGTGGGAGGTCATATATGCATGTTTCTATAATTGAGATAGGTCACATAATCTAGTGCTAGTTGTGTATGCCTTGATTGAATTGATCATTGAAGCTTCACATTGGACTAAGGACTATCTCATTTTTGATATCCACACACAACACACAAGTCTATGTTCAATGAATGTCATATTCATTTGTGTGATTGTACTTGATTAAATGTGTTTTCACATGCTCAATCTTTGTTGATCAAACCCAAAAAGATTTTTGAGTGTTTTATTTGTTTTTGAAAGTGATTTTATACTTTCATGTCTTTTGTTTTTGATTAAAATGCATGTTTTTGTGTTTCTTCAAAAAACTGGTACAGGGGTTGTTTCGCGAGAAGCTCGCGACTTAGAGCTTCCCGCGAAAATGGGTTGAGGGAAATATTTCTTTTATCATGTCACACAAAAACTTTCGCGACTGTCTCGCGACCAACAGCTTCTCGCGAAATGCTGTTTGGCTAAAATTGGATTTTTCCAATTTCAGACAGAAGTTACCGCGACTGTCTCGCGACTGTTTCGCGACCTAATGCTTCTCGCGAAATTTTTGTGCTTTAGTGGCCCTTCTCGCGACTGTTTCACGGCTCTGTCGCCACTCCCTAACCCGCGAAAAACGCGTGTTTTCAGTTTTTATATAACTGTTGTGACAGTTTTTCAAAACTCTAAAACTTCCCTCACTCAACCTCTCTCGAAAATTTTCAACCCAAATCACTATTCCATTTAAACCCCTTCAATCCAAGCACTTTTTCTGCATTTTCTTCTTCAAGGTATGTTTGATAATCATTTCTTTTTAAGTTTTTACTTAGATTATGCAGAATTTTTGTTAGGGTTTTGATAATTGGGGATTTTCGAAACTTTGGGTTAGTTTTCAAAATTGGGTGAATTTTTCTCAAATATTTTGATTGGGCTGTGTCCCATTTGTTGTTTCTGCATCTGTGTTGGCCCCTTGTGGCATTTTACCATGTATTGAGGGTAGATTTTCCCATGTTCATGCATTGTTAATGTTATATTTGCATTTGTGCATACTAGGTGTTTGTCATATTGTCCGAGTGACATTTTTGTGCTAAATTGGAATCAAGTGATTTCAATCCATGGACTTTCACTTGTTTGACCTTATTGTACTTGGTTTGGTCATTGATTGTGTGTTTCACTCACTTTGCTCATGTTGCACACTCTTGGCACACAACTAGGCACACTTAGGCACCCTCATGCATCTCATGCCGCACACACTCATCAGCACATGCACACAGACACACACACTTGCACTGTCTCTTAATTTGTTGCATTGTGGTTATGCTTTATAGGTTTGAGTCTTTAAGCATGTTGTTAAGAGTCAACCATGCTATGTTTTCATTCAGTTTAAGTCTGATTTGGAACTAACTTGAATCTAATAAAATTTGTCTTCTGGTTTGTGTTTGTGCATTTTTTTCCTCTTTGCTTTGTGAAATTGTGCAGATGTCTCCCACCAAGCATGCAGCTAGGAAGAAATCGACTTCAAAGCGAGCCCGAACTGATTCTGATCATTTCAAGTCTATAGAAGCTGATATGAAGTACAATGACTGCTACAAGGACAAGACGATCATCATGGAATGGGTAGTCCAGTTAGAGACTCTTGAGGGCACTTGCATCCCTGAAGTGTTCAAAGATAGAACGTGGACCAAGCTGCTCAACCCGACTGGAGTGGTATATTCAGAGATTATCAAGGAGTTCTTCTCTAATGCCACTGTCAACGAAGAGTGTATTGAGTGCTGGGTAAGACACAAGGAGTTTAAGATTACAAGAGAGAGCATCCAAGACTTTTTGGAGACTCGTCCTCCATCTCAGCCAATCACAGTTGCTTATGAGGACAGATTGGGTTCTATTGCTGATATGATTACACTCTTTGGTGGTGAACCGAAGAAATCATCCATGGACACTCTCAAGTTCTCTCCTGAAATGAGGACACTAAGCTATGTGATGATTCACAATCTGTATCCGATCACCAATCTCACCACTCTATCTGCTCCGAGAACAAGATTCCTGTATGATCTCTTTACACATAAGGAGATTGACATTTGTGGCCATATCATGCATGTCCTGAAGAAGAGCATCACAAAGCAGAATTCACGGACTGTGATGCCGTTCCCCTCTTTGATCATGGGATTGATTGTCAAGGCAAAGCTCAAGCTACCCAGTGGCCTCACAGTTGTTCAGAGGGATTACCCCATTGGTGGTCATACACTGACTAGGAGCACTGCACACATAAGAGGCTCCAAGACTGGTGTGCATACCATACCACCACCACGACGGGTTCAACAAGATGAAGGTGAAGATACAGAGGAAGAGATTGACAGGTTCACCTCAGCTCCAGAGCCCTCTGCACAGCCATCATCTTCTGCTCCACCACAAGGCTTAAGCAAACTTGATCAGTTGCTTGCTAAGATGGATCAGATGTCTACAGTGCTTGACTCCCATGTGCAGCACACAGCAGATCAGTTCACGTACCTTCAAGGACAGATCACCGCATTAGCATCGCAGGTTCAGGAATTGTCCTCCACTCATGGCTCAGATTCAGAGTCTGATCCGTTCTAGCCCTTTGGCCATTCCGGTCAAAAAGGGGGAGAAATTTCTGAGGGGGAGCTGGAGAAGAGCTTGCACAGCGTTAGGGGGAGCATAGCTTAGAAACATAGTAGCATTGGTTATTGGTTTTAAAGACGGTTTCTTTTAGTGTTTATAACTATTTTACTGCTTTTGGTTTAAAGCTTTGATACTATGCTTTATTTAAGTATTATTTCAGATGTTTCTTTTGTGTTATTCTCTATGCTTTGTAGCATACTTTGCATGTACCCATGTTGCTTTTGTAAGTTTTAAGGGTTTGTTTCATTGCATATTTTGTAGGCTTTTATGGTTTGTGCCATGCATTTGTAGTACTTTGCTTATGCAGCCTTTATGCTTGTGCTATTGAAGTTTAATGTCATACATTTTACTTCAGTACATCACTCTTGTGCCCGTGTAGGATTGTTCCTAGATGCATATAAGTTCTATGCATTGGTTGAGTGATGAACACTCTTGTGCCCTAGTAGGATTGTTCCTAGATGCAAATACTTCGAGTATTTTGCATTGGTTGAGTGTTGGATTTGCAAATGATACTCTTCAAATGAGCTTATCATCTTGCATATCCGGATGTTCATTCCTTGTGTGAATGAGCATAGTAATTGCTTGTGTATAGTGATTACTTGTTTGATCTTGCCATAATCTAGTGTTTCTATTTCATTTTGCTTGATCATGCTATTATTGCTCCATATGCTTTTCAAGTTTTCTGCATACAATGATATTACTTTGTTGTTGTGTTTCAGGAGTTACTTGTTCATATGTTTCAAGAGCTTATCAGAATCTAGAATTAGGTGTGAGTGAGTTTTGCCTTTGTTCCCAAACTCACGTTTAAGTCTAGAGTCTGTTTTAGGGTTTTGTCACGGAATAGCCAAAGGGGGAGATTGTAAAGTTGTTATTTACAACTATGTGTTTTGTTGCCTTTTATTCCGTGCCAAATTTGATTGTAATTATTATCAATCGTTTATACCCTGTATTTGTTATGGGAATTGATGTAAGGGTTGTGTGATAGAGAGTGTGTGAAGACTCAAGCATTTGGAGGCTGAAGGATTCTCACGGGTATGTCGCGACTTAGCTTCCCGCGAAGTGAAGCATGTGCCCTCCACATGCTGGAATGCAAAGAGTCAGGCCAGGTGGAGACAGCTGTCTCTCGCGAGTATCTCACGGGTAAGGCCTTCCCGCGAGACATGCTGTTCTGCCAGCCTGTACTAACTGACTCACACATTCTGCACCTATCCTATATAAACCCCTATTACCCACAAATGTTGAGGAATGCTTCAGAGAGAAAACCCTAGCCAAACACATTTGGAATTAGAGATTGTCATCCCCACCTTTCTCTATACACTTGCTTGTGGTATCTCCTCAACCCTTCCCTCTCCATTTCCACACCATTGAGAGGTTGATAGACCAAACACTTACCACACCCTTTGAGAGTGTTGAGTGACGTTTTGGTGCTGCTGGGAAGTATTGGAAGAAGACTGGAATGGCAGATGCAACATGGAGCTTGTTGCGGGATCCGGGGTGCTAGACAAGACACGGTTCCGAGAAGCCTTGTTGGAGTAGGAGTTTGGAGGGCTTAGGTACATCGGGTAGATTAGGCTTGGAGGGTCTCTTGCTTACTCATGTATCCCAATTGATTGTCTAGTGGATCGATTTCCGCTTAGAGGGCGGCGGAGAGGTTTTTCACCGAGTTCTTCGGTTTCCTCTTCGAAAAACACGTCTCGGTGTTTTCTGTGTTTGCATCCTTTTTCCCTACTCTTGTTCATTTCATTATTACTGCTGTGTTGCTTTAATTATGGATTAGAGTAGTTGTCTTGCTTATACGCTTGTGTTTACACTATTCCGCACTTAGTATTAAGTTAGTGTAAAATCAACCAAGCCGTAATTTTAATTGGGGGGTCTAAACAGTTCTTGTGTTTTCAACACGTTTTCGAGCTTTCATTTTTTATTACCACTTTCTTTCTTTTCTATTCTTTTACTCTTTGTTTTTCTTCCTATCCTCCCCCGTGGGTTCTTCCTTTTCTTTACTTAAGGCTACCTCTCCCCTTTTTATACTGCTTGATTGCATGGGATTTCTCCATTTTGTCTCTAAGGCTTCACCAACTGTTTTTGGCTTCTTGTGGACGTCCCTCTAGGATTACCCACTAACTCGTCGGTTGCCCGACCACTACCTCTGCCCAGAGTGTGCTTGCCGCACCACCCCTCATTTCATGACAAAATTCCTTGTTTTGTTTCTTCTCTTCCCTCATTCTGTCTTACCCGAATGGAAAAGGATTGAAGGCTCTCCCTCTACCTACCCCTATGGCATGCATTGAGTGGTCCCAGCCCTTTGCTTGCCTCTTTGGGAAAAATGCCATCCTAGCAAGGCATTTTTCCCAAAAGAAGGCTCAACAGGAACCTCAAAATAGACCACTTTTCTCCCCAACACCAAACCACACCTTCTGAATCTTTTGACCGTGGGCCCACCTCCCTTGTATTGGCTGGGTACAGGTTGGTGGTGCTCCGGCCCTTGTGTATAAGTTCCACTACCCTTTGTGTTTGTCTTCTTTCGCTCCCACGTCATTTCTGCCGTTCTTGCCATGTCTTTTTCTACTGCATGCTTGTGCTCATGCTTATCTTGCATGGTATGAACAGCATGGGATCTTAGGCTTGCATCATTCCCTTTTATTTCCCTATGGGCTTGGGTGATGTGTTGGCAAAAGTCCCTGCCCATCCAATCGCTGGACTTCTGCTCTTATTGCTTATTTTCGTGCCATGTTTGTGGGCCTGCTGACTGCCATTCCTACCATGCTGGCCTGTTAGGTTCATTACCTCTTTCCTTGGGCTTTCTCGACCTAATTGCTTCATTTTTACTTCTTGTTGTGCCTATGGGTTTGCTAGCTGTCATTCCTATCATGTTGGCTCATTGGGCTTGTTACCTCTTTCCCTAGGCTTCCCCGACCCAATTGCTTTAGTTTTACCTCTTGTTGTGCCTATGGGCCCGCTAGCTGTCATTCCGGCCATGTTGGCCCATTGGACTTGTTACCTCTTTCCTTGGGCTTCCCCGGCCCAATTGCTTTACTGTTACCTCTTGTTGTGTCTATGGGCCTGCTGGCTGTTATTCCTGCCATGTTGACCCATTGATCTTGTTACCTCTTTCCTTGGGTTTTTCCAGCCCATTTACTTTATTTTTACCTTTTGTTGTGCCTATGGGCCTGCTGGCTATTATTCCCACCATGTTGGCCCATTAGGCTTACTACCTCTTTCCTTGAGCTTCCTTTGCCCAACTGCCTTATTTTTACCTCTTTTATTTTTTTTTCTTCCATCTTTCCTTATTATTGGGCTTCTTATGCTATTGGGCCTTTCTGTCAAAAATGGACATCAACAAAAACTGGGCACTCCACGTAAGTGCCCTGTGGACCACATTTGTAATAGTGCTCCTTGTTATGAATAAATAAATCTCCTCTCTCTATCAATAAATAAATAAATAAAATAATAAAAATATTGACCAAAGATGTAATGTAAGAAGGAAATTTTTCTAAAAAATATTACTCTTTCATTTTAATTCTATTTTAGAAAGTCTCAAAATAAAATTCTCTTTAAAAGTCAATAAATTAATTTCTTAAATTAATTTTGTAAATATTACTAACAATATGGAAAGGTATAAAATTTTGGGTAAAATATAGTCAATATTTTTAAAGTTTGGATTAATGGCACTCAGGTTTAATGCATTTCAAAACTGATAAACTTAGTCTTAAATCATTACTTATTTTTTTGCCCTCTATTACGATGATTAAAAACCAAATTAGTTAGCTCTGAAATATTTTGGATCTAGTTGACATTAGTCTCAATCTAAAAAATGTGGAGTGTAATTACCTAAATTTTTAGATATAATCGGTATAGGAAATATGACAAATGAGTGTACAGAATAGTGAAAAATAGTCTTGTGTGGGTTGCTGAACTGTCAGCAATTGCAGGATGAGAAGGACTCATAGCCAGGTCATCACTTTCCATTTGTGCCTTCCATTCCAATTTCAAATCCAAAGTGAGAGAAAAGAAAAAAGAAAAGAAAAGGGCAGATAAAGTTACAGCAAGGGAGACAAGGGGCTTTCCACGCAATTGCAGAGAGAGAGAGAGAGAGAGACAGACACAATTGAATTAGCATGGGGAGGCGAGGGTGTCTTATCTCATCAACAGCCCAACAGGTGGCAGACACTTGTTCCCTTCTTGCCTTCTTGTACACGTGTCATTCTCTCCTTCCCAGTATGACCGTGAAATTGGGATGTTTTGGCGCGAAAAAAAGGCGCGGGTGGGTTCCACGTCGGCTCCATTTGGCGCGAAACCGAAGCGGTCCTCTCTCTCTCTCGGTCCACTCATCTCCATTTGCGTAACCCACTTGCCCTTCTCTTTCTCCCTCATCTCATCTATTTGGGTCAATACACATGCATGTATTATATCATCATCATGATATATGGTGGGTCATAGTGCATTGTCATATATATCATGATGTGCATCACCCATTATATTTAATTTAATATATAATGAGTAACAAAATCAAAATGCTAAGTTATATAGTAATATTTTTCCTAATAGTAAGTTATTATTGGATTTCACATCTTAGGTTATAAATTATTATTTGTTCTCATTTAAATTTATCACTGAGGTCACTTTTACACTTATTATTTATGGCTTAAATAGATTTTATTGTGAAGATATTGTTTAGCCAGTTTTAGTTTTTAGTAAAAAATTATAATTAATATCCCTTAATATTATAAGTCAGATTCATTGTGTTTGGTCACGTGATTCGTGGTTTATGTTGAATAGAGAATTATAAAATGGGCAAAGTGAAAGGTAAAGTCTGGAGGAATTATAAGGATTTTATGGTAGAAAAGTGATATGGTTACAATTTTACTAAAAATATTTTAACTTTTTAAAATTGTTGACTTAGAAAATTTTATTAAACAAAAATTGATTACTAATTCTATAATTTTAAACAAATAAAAATCTTTTTAATAAAATGGTTAACCAATAACGTAGTCCACTAAAAAACTATATAATTTCTCCAAAGACTGACTGCAAGATAGAAATTAAAGAATGATGCTTATTGGCAAATGGTAATCTCTCTCACTCGGTGGACTTTTGTTTTGCTGGTTAGGTTGTTCGTATACCAACTTGGGGCAAGCATTGGTTAGCATGTGAGAGTGGGACAGGGTCTCTGCTGCATGCTATCTCATTTGCCAGCTGGCTTGGTATGAGCCGTTAGATGAAAACATTTGCTATTTTCGGTGCAAACTTTGTCACGTGCTAGGTGTGTTCTTCTTTCTTGTATGTCCCTCACATTTTCAAACATAAATCAGTACGACAATCTCGACCAACTAAATAAATAAATAAATATTTTAGTACCAACTAGTTTAGTAACACAGTGTAGTAGCCTAGTAGTGATAGTATAGAGATAGCTTAATTAATAGCCGTTAGATACTCTTCCGACGGTATTGAATCTATTGATAGGAAGTCATGGCGGCCCATCACCTTGTGATTTTGAGCTGTTGTATGTCCTACGTCACGAGCGTGATAAAAGTTTAAGCGGGTCGAGTCAACAAACACATCCCAAATTTTTTTAATTATTAAAAAAAATGTAAAATATACTGGTTATCTGCATGGGGTTATCTTGTTTGAGATCTTTATTTTTTTTTTATTCAAAAATATTTTTATATTTCTACATTTAAGTAGTGACAAAATTAAAGAAAAATTAGATAAAAATACAATTTTAACTTCTATTAAAACATTACCTAAAAAATAAGGTTATTCTCCTATTAATTTTTGAATTACTTTATCTACTTATAAATTAGATTATCAAAATAAAAATGCTGGTTTTTTTTTTTTTTTTTTTTTTTGGCTACAAAATAAACATGTAATATTGGTTCATTTCTTGAAACTAGCCTCATGACACTCCTAGTTGTCTTAGTAGTTTTAAATACATAATACTAATGAGAAAACGTGTAAACTTAAATGAATTAATTTTTGAATTACTTTATCTACTTATAAATTAGATTATCAAAATAAAAATGCTGGTTTTTTTTTTTTTTTTTTTTTTTTGCTACAAAATAAACATGTAATATTGGTTCATTTCTTGAAACTAGCCTCGTGACACTCCTAGTTGTCTTAGTAGTTTTAAATATGTAATACTAATGAGAAAACGTGTAAACCTGAATGAAATAGGACTCCTATTTTTTTAAAATAATTTATTTATTTATTTATGTTGGTGTTTGAATTGTTTTCTCTTCACATCTGTTTGTACTGCCCATTTTTTTTTTTCCCATTTTAATGAATGTATTTTCTGTCTAAAATAAAAATCTCTATGATTGGATAGAAGAGAAACATCTCAAATTGAGAAGATAAATGGAAAATTACGACACTAAACCCAAAAAAAGTTTCATCCCAGGTGTGAAGTGTGTGTGATGTGGCTAGTTATGCTTATAGTTTGAGCTAATATTATTTAAGTTTAAATTTTTTCAAAAATTCTTAATCAATGAAAGAGAGAAGAAAAATGAGTAACAGTTATTGTTCAATTGGGTTTAGGAATCAAATTAACCAATTTTAAAAGGTCTTAGAAATATTTGGCATTAACCCAAATTGAGGAATATTAACTTTATTTTACCAAAAAAAAAAAAACTAAAGTGAAAATTCTTGAGTAGTGAGTACTAAACTCATATTTTTGCCTTTCCCATGGCCAATCGCCATGAGTTGGAAATTTGGAACCGGCAACATTTATATCTATATGACTGATACTATTATCAGCTCAAAACATTTATTTCTAAACCAAAAACACAAAGAAGAAATAATAGCCAAGAGGCAAGAGCACAACCAGGAAAGGAAGTCTACCCAGAACAAGAAGAAGAAGACAAAACAAAAGCGAGAGGAAAGGAACTAGATAACTACAACCTTCCCTCCGTCCCTCGTATCAGCCCAAATAGCTTTCTTAAAAGAAACACGGACATCTTTGTATTTGTTATCCTTGGTCGAAAATAACCAAATACATTGGTTTAACTTTACACGTAAGCGAATCGATATTTCATGTTCAGGAGGCTTAAGTATGAAAAAAATAAAAATCACTAATATATATATATATATATATATATATTTGAAAATAAATTATACGAAAATCCAAATTAACTTCTTTGAAGTATTAATAAAATACATAAAATAACTACTTAATGTATTTTAGTTCAATTATCTACAAATTAAAATGGAAATCTTACAACTTTATTTTTTTAAATTTAAGAAATTATTTATTCTTGATCTTGTACTGAAACTTGTAGAAAATTTTCTTTCAATGTACAAAAATCAAAGAATTTAAGACAAGACCGGCTTTCATGTTGACCTAGTTCTAATAATATTCAGGCTAAAGTGCGAACTATACTCCTAAAATTTAGGGGTTTTAGATTTTACATCCCGCAGCTTTTGAATTTGAATTTGAATTCATGAATTTATATTTAAATTGCATCAACAACCCCTCCATCCGTATTTTTTGTTAGGTGTGTCATATAAGCTTGCCAAATGTGTTTAATTTGTCTAATAAAATAATGCCACATTATTTTTATTATGTTACATGGCATTATTTTATTGGATAAATTACATGTGTGGGATCTGAGGACCGAGGAGTACTAAACCGAGGATTAACTTGCCTAATCTAGGCCCAGAAGGATAAACAAGCTCCGAGGACTCCGCCCACTCGAGGAGAGTAAGAGAATTAGTACAATAGGAATCATGTGAAGGCCCAAAGGAAAGGGAAGAGATAATAATGGGAACAAGGATGGTGGGAGAAAGTTTCCTGAATGATATACCTCTCACCTCCGCATTCAATGCCCTACACCAACCTTATCAGCTGTATTAATATAGATATGACCTCTAAACAGTAACTTCAAAGCTAGTAGCCCTTTCTACCACCTTCAACAGAGTCTTGATGGGACAAGTATCCTGAGAAATGCCCTGAGACATATAGGTGGAGGGCTGGGATGCATGGGAGAGTGACATAAAAGGAAATGGAAGCCCCCAAAAAAGGAGACAAACATTTTTAGGACATATAGAATAGAAAAGAAAACAACAAATAGCTTGGTGTAAAATTTGAACTATAAATATACAAGAGATTGATCCTCGGACTTGCCAAAGGAGGTCATTATACCCAATTGCTGTTTAAATTATGCTTATTTGTTACTCTGGATCATTCGGCCTTAAACTTGGGCTTAGTTTAAAGTTGCACTTGGATTAATTTCTCACTCTCTTCAAAAAATTCTATTGTTTAGGCCTGATTTGAAGGACAAGGTACCACTGATCTAAGTGGGTTGGACCTTTATTTTTTGAGTCCCTATAATTGGCGCCGTCTATGGGAAATCATCTGCAATTTTCTTCTTCCTAGTTATGGCTAACTCTAGACAGAATAGAGAGGAATCTGTTGGCTCGCAGCGGGTGGACCACTTTGTTAATCTAAAGCGGAGGAGAGATAGAGAGCATAATCGAACTCCAAGCGCCAGGGTGGAAACGTAACATACGAAACATACCAGAAGGAGCCATTCGAGGACTGGGAGTCATGTATCCCATGAGCAAGAGACACGAAATCTCAGGTCAGAGATTGATTACCTACACAAAAGGTTACGTTGTAGGGCGCATGATAGGGGGAATCAAACCCCCCCCCCCCCCCTCCCAATCAAGTTCAAGGTCTGAAGATGGTAGTTATAGACCAAGGTTAAGGACTCCCCCTAGTGAATCTTTCTTCGTATCTTCACGCTTGGATAGGGTGGAGAAACATAGTAAAAGGCACAATGAGAGCTCATTCCCTAAGAGCATAGGAAACGATGCAATGAGCAAAGCTCTACGTCAAATCTCTAAGTCACCTTTCGCACGAAGAATTGATATGGCCAAGCTCCCGCATCATTTTACCCAACCTACTTTTACTATTTATAATGGAAGGACTGATCCTGTGGAGCATGTGAGTCATTTCAATCAAATGATGGCCATTCATTGAAGGAATGAGGCCCTTATATGTAAGGTTTTTCCTTTCAGCCTCGAGCTTGTTGCCATGAGATGGTTCAACGGGCTAGAACAAGGTTCAATAGGTTCTTATGAAGAACTAACTAGGGCCTTCGGAGCTAGATTCATGACGTGTAGTAGGGTCCCCAGACCTTTAGACTCTTTGTTGTCCATGGTGATGAGAGCCAAGGAGACACTCAAAACCTACTCTGACAGGTATTGGGAAACATTTAATGAAATTGACGGGGATTTCTAGGATATGGCTATTAGGACTTTCAAGGTTGAGCTCCCAATAGAACACGACTTGAGAAAGTCCTTGACTATGAAATCCGCCAAAATATGCGTTAGCTTATGGACCGCATTGATGAGCATAAGCGGGTCGAGGAGTATCAAACCCAAGGAAAGGGAAAAACCAAAGTCTTCCCCCCTGAAAGAAGAGATCCTTGGCCTGAAAGGTATAATCATAGCTGACCTACGAGAGAGTTTGCTAACCAATCCTCAAGGGCTAGCGCACAAGTAGTCAATTTGATATTTAAGAAGCCGGTGTATCAAATCCTTGAGAAGATAAAGAATAGGCCTTATTTCAAATGGCCCAATAAGATGGAAGGAGACCCATCCAAGCGTAATCAAAGTCTTTACTGCTAGTATCACCAAGATAGAGGACACACAACCGAGGACTGTAGAACTTCGCATGATCATCTGGACCAGTTAGTGAAAGCCGGGAAATTGAAACAGTTCATGCACCAGCCTTCAGGGTAAACAAGTCAGATCGAAGCAGGATATCAAAGTAAAGTTGCTCTTCGGCCACCTCTGGGAACAATCAATGTGATTTTTGCCACCCCTAGCTGTGATGTAGGTTCACTTTCAAGCATTATGTCAGTAGCTTCGAGGCTAGAGATTGAGGAGCAAATTCGAGAATCTAAGAGGGTTAGGCTTGAAGCATTGTCGACTTTAGGCTTCTCGGAGGAAGGAAAAGTTGGGACTTTTCAACCCCATGACGATGTCCTAGTTGTGACCCTGCGGATTAGGGGATATAATGTAAAGAGAGTCCTAGTAGATCAAGGAAGTGGAGTTGAAATTATGTACCTAGACCTATATAAGGGGCTGAATCTCAAGCCTAAGGATTTAAGCAAGTATGATTCCTCTTTGGTCGAAGTTGATGGGAGGACCGTGATCCCCTAGGGAATGATCAAGTTACTCGTACAAGTGGGGAATGAAGTAGTGCAAGTAAACTTCATTGTGGTTGAAGCTTATTCCCCTTATACAGCTATTTTAGCAAAGCCTTGGCTTCATGCCATGGGAGTAGTGTCATCTACTCTGTATTTGAAAGCTAAATACCCCACCGAGAGGCAAGTTGGAGAGCTTGTAGGAAGCCAGACAATGGCCAAACAGTGCCTAGTGGCTGCAATTAGACAACAATCGTTGGATAAGGCTTCTTTTGCATCAGAATAGGCCCCGTAGCAATTAACAGACCCCGAGGGAAAATTTGGGACTAAGCCACAGGGTTTGCTCTATGAGAAGTTAGAAAAAGTGATGATCATATTACATGGAGATAGGTGTTTTCAGGTAGGGGCTCAACTACCTCCTGTTGAAAAAGAGGAACTTATAGGTTTTTTTAAGGATAACATGGATGTTTTTGCTTGGAGTGCTTGTGAGGCACTAGGGATCAACCCAGAATTTATATGCCATTATTTGAATGTAAATCCTGGAGCTGTACCAAAAAGGTAACCACCTTGGCGCTCTTCAAAGGAGCACGCCAAGGTGGTAAAGGAAGAGGTTAATAAGCTCAAGCAAGCCTAATACTGTGGTAGTAAGAAAGAAGAACAGAAAGTGGCAAGTATGTGTTGATTTCATGGATCTGAACAAAGCATGTCCAAAGGATCCTTTCCCCGTTCCTCAAATTGATCAGCTAGTGGATGCAATGGTTGGGCATCTTTTAATGAGTTTTCTAGATGCCTTCCAAGGGTATCACCAAATACCTTTGCCCCCCCACCCCCAAGAGAAGACATCTTTCTAAACCCCCACTGGGAATTACCATTATTGTGTAATGTCATTCGATTTAAAGAATACTGGATTTATGTATCAGAGGATGGTGACCAGGATGTTTGAGTCTCAGATCAAGCAGAGTGTTGAGGCATATATTGACGACATGGTTGTAAAAAGTAAGCAAACTTTGGAGCATTTGAATGACTTTGGAAAAGTGTTCTTAGTTCTCAAGGAACATAAGTTGCGTTTTAATGCTTCTAAATTCTCTTTTGGTGTCAGTTTGGGCAAGTTTTTGGGTTACATAATCACTCATCAGGGAATAGAGGTGTTATTTACTGTATTGCACATCAAGTGTTTGATAAAATGCTCAAGTGGCATTTTGCTGTTGTTTTGGACTTCAATGAGTTCCAAATTTTGGGATTTACCTTGATTGAACTTGTTTATCATGTTTTGATTGTAGGTTGTGTATTTTACACACTTTGAGCCCACTGTGTTTAGCCATGCCTTGTACATGCATCACAATGCACACCACATGCACACTTGATGCACACACTTGCACAATTGTCATTTTTTTGCATTTTAATGATGATTACATGTTTTAGCACTTATACCATGTTCATGTGTCACTGTTTTGTTTTTCTTAAGACCTTGTGCTTATTTTTTATGGACTAACTTGACACTAATGAAGTCTGTGGTCTTGTTTTGTGGTTTACACTTGTTTTCTTTGTTTTGTGTTTATTTGTGCAGATGTCTCCATTCAAGAAGTCAACCGTGAAAGGAGGCAGTAGCAAAGGAAAAGAACCCTTGATTGATGTTGATAACTGCTCCCCAAAATCAAAGAGGACTCGATCACCAACGGGAGTTTATGATCTTGACAAGTTCAGATCCTATGCTGCATTTCAGGCCTATGAGAGCTATTTTAGAGACGCTCCATTGTTGGTTGAAAGGGCTGTTGACCAGGTGTCTCTTCTTGAAACAAATATCCCTAAATGGTTTGCCACCAAGGATTGGAACTACCTTCTTACCAACCTTGATGATGCATATGAGAACATGGTGAAAGAGTTCTATGCAAATGCCATTGCTGAAGTGGATGAGCTCAAATGTTGGGTTAGAGGAAAGAGTTTCACAGTAACACTTGTCTATCTAGCAGACATCTTACGCATCAACCAGCCGATGTTTCCAAAGCCACCAGTATATGATGACTTGATTCTGGAAGAGGAAGTTCTTTAAGAAGCCTTAGGAGATAACTTGGAGTTCTCATCCGATGGGAAATCATTAAGTGTGGGATCCCTATCTCCCGAACTGAGGCTACTCACAACGATCATGTTTCACAACCTCTACCTTTTATCAAGCACTGGGTACATGAATCTCGGTCAAGCTTTGTTCCTTCACGATCTGATCACTGAAGAAAAGATTGATGTTTGCTCTCACATTTTCCATATCTTGACCAAAACAGCTGAAAAGGCTGCTTCAAGGAACTGCCTTCCCTTCTGCCGCCTTATCTCAAAAATTTTGAAACTCAAAGGCGTGCATCCTTCAGAAGATGAGTACCCATATCCACAGCCAAGTCCAATAAACATCCGCACTCTCAATGCTAGTATAGGTCACACTAGAAAGAGCACCAAGCAAGAGAGCCATGCTCCTCAAGGTAGTTCAAGCTCTAGCTCACATACCTATGATGAAAAGTTAGACAACATCATGGCCACTCTCCAAGAGATAAACACTAAAATATCCGGACTAGCTACCATCATGCACTTCTAACACATTCGCTTTGACATAAAGTTCACATCTTTCCAGACTCAATTGGACCAAATACATAGGAAGCTAGAGGAACATGGAGACTAGCTATTCCATGACAAAAAGGGGGAGATGGTTTGATAGGGGGAGAAAGAGCTAGACTGAAGGGGGAGCATTTGATCAAGTCCAAAAGAGCAAGAAAAGCCTGTCAAAGCTTATCATTAGACATTATGTTTCACATTACCTGTTGATATTTTCATTGCTTTCTTTTAAAGCTTTAAGTACATTGGTTTTATATCAGTTTAATATTCAGTACTTTGTTTATATCATTGCTTTGTAACATTTTCTTAGTACTTGTAGATGTTGTTATATTATCTTGAGTACTACACACTTGTGCCCTTGTTGGATCTTGTATCCTTGATGCAAATACTTCCTGTATTTAGCATTGGTTGTGTGTTAGACATGCAATTGATATTTGCATTGCTCTTAATTGCATTGCGTGTCCGGATGATCATTTACTAGCTAAATGTTCATTGTAGTAATTCTTTAATGATTGTTCCTGTTTGATCAAAATATGCTTAATTGGTTATATAGTGTCTATTACCTTGATCGCATTTTACTTGCTCATATACGTATCGTGTATTCAACTTGTCATAAGCTTAATGAAAGTTTTGTTTGTGTACGAGTGTTTCAGGTTACAGGTATATACAAACAAGTGCTTCACATCTTCTAGATTAGGTATGAGTGAGTTTTACCACTGTTCCCAAACTCACGTTTAAGTCTAGAGTCTGTTTTAGGGGTTTTGTCACGGAATAGTCAAAGGGGGAGATTGTAAAGTTGTGATTTACAACTATTTTGTGTTGGCTTTAATTCCATGCCAAATTTGATTGTAATTATGTTCAATCATATGTACCCTATATTTTATGTGGGATTTCTTTGTAAGGGTTGTGTGTGCGAGAGAGTGTGAAGACTCAAGGCAAAGTGAAGAGCAAAGAAGTTTTCACGGGTAGCTCGCAAGAAGCCTTCGCGCGAAGTGAAGCATGTGCTCAGCACATGACTGGAATGCGAAGAGTTATGATAGATGGTGACAGCTGGTTTTCATGAGTGTCTCTCGGGTAAAGCCTTCCCGCGAGATACCCGCGAAACATTTTGTTTTGCCAATTTGTCATATCTAATACACCTTATCCCTAACCACACTATATATACCCCCATTACCCACAGATGTTGAGGTGTGCTTTTAGAGAGAAAAACCCTAGCCACAACCCTTGAGAGTGAGAGATTGTTATACCCACAATTCTCTACACAATCCATTGTGGTTTTTCTCAACTCCTACCTCTCCAATTTCAAATCCTTGAGAGGTTGATAATCCAAACACTTTCTACACCTATCTTGAGTGTAAAGTGAGATTTTGGTGCTACTGGGAAGCATTGGAAGAAGTCATTTGTTTGATGGATGCAATTGGGCTGAATTGCGTGATCTAGAGAGCTAGAGAAGACAAGGCTTGGTGAAGTCAGTTGGTAGCAGGAGCTTGGAAGGCTCAAGTACATAGGGTAAACTAGGCTTGGAGGGTCTTTTGTTATCCGTGTACTCCAACTTATTCTCTAGTGGATCGATTTACCGCTTGGAGGGCGGCAAAGAGATTTTTCACTGAGTTTTTCGGTTTCCTCTTCGATAACACATCGGCATGTTATCTTGTATTTGCATTCCTCTTCTCTACTCTTTTAGCTTTCATTTTACTGCTGTGATTTGTTGAATATGGCTTAGAGTAGTTATATTGTTTATCCACTTGCATTTACTCTATTCCGCACTTAGTTTAAGTTAGAGTAAAATCAATCAAGCCGTAATATTTAATTTGGGGGTCTAAACAGCTCTTGTGTTTTCACACATTTTCGAGCTTTCACAATATATATGAGATATAATAACAATCATATTTATTATCTCATTATATATTCAATATCCTTTCAACTTAAAAAAAAAAAAAAAAAAAAATCCTAATTTGTGGTGGTGGCGACTTCTTAGTCATGACCAGTGTTGATGGTGTTGATGATTGGTGCCAGCGAAGGTTGGTGGTGGTGTTGGGACATATGGATTTTTTATTTTTATTTTAGGCAGGTGAAATAAGAAAAATGAATAAATTAAGGAATTAATTAAATAGGAGTACATATGGAAAGTTATAATTTGTGGAGCATAGAAAATGGGATAATCAAAATTTAATTAACAAAGACTGTAATATAAGGATGCGTGTCAACCAAAGACTAGGGGTGTAACTATAATCCATGCATTGAATCACACCCAGCCATAGGTACATCAATAAATCACTCAGGTCGGATGAATTTTTCGCCAAAGCATGAAGATCCAATATCCTAATCGATATATTTTGGTTTTAATGTTTGGAACCTTTTGTCGACCGCTTGACATTTTAAAATTGGCAAATCGACTGGATTTTTGAGCACTCTTGCTATAAAACAAAAGATTATATGACAAATTAGTCGGTTGCCGGTGCGATGTAGGAAAAAAATTAATATAATATAACTTTTGTTTTTCAGATAATCTAAATATGAAAATTTATAATTATGGTAGTTATTAACTGTCATATATTACTATTTTATTTGTATATAGAACTAAATATTCTATTATTAATTTATTAGGCAACTATTATAATTATATTTGTATTAAAAAATATTATGATGTATCAAAAATCTAATAGAGAGCTCTAATATAGAATCAAAATTATATTAAATTAATTAATTATACATGCATACATACATACATATATATATATATATTAGAATAATGAAGTATAAAATTGTAGTTTCAAAACTTATTTGCTACAATATTATGAGATTAACTAAAAGTCAAATGTTTTCAATTTTATACGTATATAGATATATATTCTAGTCGGTATTTGTATGAATATAAAATTTAATAATTCTTTTAATTATTAATAAACAATTATAATAATTGTGTTTGTATCTACTATCTAGAACTATGTATTCTACTAATTAATATATGTATATATATATATATATATATATAAAATAAAAGTTGGACTTAGTCAAGTGGATATTATGTTTTACTGCAGGAAAATTCTTAGGTACTTCTGAAGTAATGGAGAAACTGTGCTCCCTCATTTCACATTCGTGATGGACTCTACTATGAATTTAATGAGTGGACTCTAGTATGAATGTGAGAGGAGAGAGCATCATTTTCCATGCTTTGAGAGTACCTAATAATTACTCTTTATTGCCAAGTGACACCAAATTGTAACGACTTTTTAGATAAAAACAATAGCTTAATTATTCTTATCAACTTTTTCACTTTATAAATTCTTTGGATAAACATCTTATAAAAGAAAAGGAAAAATAATCTTTGGATAAATGTACAAATTTAATAGTTGATGTTAATTTTTTTTTTTAATACAAGATAGAATTTCTATTCTAACCTAATCTAAATGTATATGTGTGTGAAGCTTCCTCTTAGAGACTTGAATCCCGGCCCTTGTCCCCCACACCCCACAAGCATTTATACTTGTGGAGTGACCACCGCACCAAGGGTGTGCGGTGGCTTAAATTTTTATTCTATCTTATGTTGAAGTGCCACAATTTAATTCTCACACTCTTATCTAATTAATTTTAAGGCTGATATAAATACGTTTTTAATTCATTTTATGCGATTAATTTTTTTTTTTCTTGAACTTCTATGTGATTTTCATTTGTCTTTTTATGGAAAAGGTTGTTTTAAGATCTTTGGTTATGGATTTTTTATTTTTTAAATAATCATATACACACATATCGGTAAATATGCATATGCATGTATGTATTTATTTTTTGTGTGATTGCACAAGTTTCTTTATTGAATATTTGATAGTTTGTGGTGTATGCAATATATTGTGAGATGGGGAAGGGATTTTTCCCTTTGCTGCTGGAAGAGTTCAAGGTGATTAAGCAAATTGGTGTTATTGGCCGGTTTTCGCGGCTGAGTAATTTGCTACTCTTATTACCCATTAAAAAAGAAATAATAATAATAATTTACTACTCTTATTCAATATTTCTTATGAAAGTGCTACTTGAGTGGATTTATGAGATGGGTTTGTTTAGTGCTCATTGGGTGCGTTTGTAGAAGAATGTGATATTGTTTGTAAAATTGTAGAATTTGTGAAGGAAGAAAGTGCGAATCTTTGTTGAAATTTTGATTAGTAGAATTTGTGATTGCAATAGAGAGGAGGTGAGCGAAGGTGGGGAAGATTAGAAGATTTTCCCACTAGGTTATGAGAAATCATATTTATTAATAAGTGAGTCATCGATATTTTTTTATTAGATGTGAATTTTGACAAATTCATAATTAAATTATTTTTTCTTTTTATATACTTAATGCTTGCAAAATTTCTAGAAGATTAAGATCAATAGTTATATCATCAATCAAATGTTTAAATTTTGCATAAAAAATAAGTTTAATGATTGAACATTAAAATAAAATCCAATTTGCATGAAATTTGACATGCATGGTAAGAATATTAAAAAAAAAAAACGCAATCTAAAGATATGGTTTTTAAAATATGTAACCATATAATTTTTTTTTTTTGAGAAATCCTATGTCCATGACATTTCACTACAAATCTTAAGTGATAGGTTGTTATTGACCGTTACAGGTGGGCAAAAAAATAATTTAAGTTGTAGATTCAAATTAGAATCAATAACAACTTACCACCTATGATTTGTTGTGAAAATATTGTAGACATAACACTTCTCTAATGTTTTTTTAGTGGGAGTTATAGCAAAACTTTTCCTTGTCCTTGTTATAATTTGTGAGTTTGTTAAACTGTTTATATGAAGTTAAATAATATGAGTTATTTTACACAAGATTTCTTTTATTGGTTATTGGTTATTGCTTTCTTATTATTTAAGCTTCTTTCTTTTTCTGTCAGTATTTTATATGATAGAAGATCCTCTTCTTTTCTCTTTATTTCATTTTATTTTATTTTATTTTTTGAGAAACAAATAGAAGAACTTCTATCACTTTTTATTTGAGAAGAATCTTTTATCACTTAAGATATCTATTTATCTATTTATAATCTATATATAATTATATACTATACTACATAATAAAACTTGATTGATGAGTCCAGAAAATATATCAAAATCGTCATATTACATTGACGAAGCAAATATACGTTACTCATTCATGGCGAGCATTTATGCCAAAGAGTAATAGTTGGAGCAACAGTAACAAAGTAGCTATGCACATCAAAATGCCGGTTTGTAACGCATTAGCCGTTGCAAATAAATGCAGAGATCCATTACCCATTAAAGCAAAGATGACTATAAAATGAAAGAAGAAAGAAGCAAAGAGGCAAGCACAATTATCATCCCAAAAACCACTCTTAAGTCGAATTCTCTCACAATACACTTCAAGTGAATTCTTTTTTGACTTAATCATCGGAGAGTTATTGACAAACACTACATCGATGTATTCCTTTGTTTTTATCTAGAGCCTTATTGCAGGTTTCTATTAGAGACAGATCTATCCCCAATGTCCATCTACATAGATGAGGAATTTAACTGCGATTTTTTTTGCATCATCAGCTTGGCGCCATTTGTGGGGAACGCTACTCAGTCAAGCCATTCTCAAACTTACAAAAGTGATTCCTATAGTGCAAGATGGACCCAGTGCAGGCAGCACAACAGATTCAGGCTCTCACAGCCAACATAGTTGAGTTAACATGCCAAAATGAAAACTTAGAAGGGCTGCTGAGTCCCAGAATGACTGACAACAAACTATTGAAAATCAAAATGAAAAGGAGTAGCATCCAAGGATTAAGGGAAACCATAATGAAGAAGGGTCAAATAGCCATGCCAATAGGAGAACAAGGGTGTTAGAAGAGAACTCGTCTAGATTGGAAAGCGAGCTCTGTAACATGAGGAGGGAAATGGACGAGCTCAGAAGTGCAGTGAAAGAAAAAGCCTTAAAGAACTTAGACGGAATGATCCAAAGAACAGATTTGCCATTCACCACTAAAGTGTTGAATCATCCTCTCCCATAAAAATTTCGTCCTCCTTAACTCAAGTCATATGACGGTTTGAAAGATCCTTTGGACCACATCGAATCATTCAAAACCCTAATGCACTTACAAATGGAGTAATGTACAGCTTCTCCAACTACACTGAAAGGCACAACCAAAGGTTGGTTCAACAAAATACCCTCAAGTACTGTTGTGAATTTTAAGTAACCCAATAAAGGTTTCGTTTGACATTTCATTGGAAGGCAGAGACAAAAGAAGCCAACTGGACATCTTCTCAACATCCGTCAAACAAAAGGGGGATCACTAAGGCAATATGCAACTCACTTCAACAAAGAGTTATTATAGGTGGATGAAGCAGAAGATCAAGTCATCTTGACGACCTTCTAGGCGAGATTGTTGCCTAGGGACTTTTTCTTCTTAATTACCAAAAGTCCACCAAAAACAATAGCATAACTACTCCACAAAGCCCATAAATATATGAATGCTGAAGATGCAGTAATTATGAAAGAGATGGCCAGTAAGAGGAAGAGAGACGAAGGGACAAGTTGTCACCCTAATAAGAAAAAGGAGGCACGAAGCACAGGGTAAACCTCAGACAAAAAGAAAGGACTCCTAGATCAAAGGTCAAGGTTTACTAACTTTACTCCCTTAGTAATGCCCATCGAATAGGTGTTGATGCAGATCAAAGCCGAGCCATCTCTGCAATGGCCTCAACCCATATATGCTCTAGCAAAAGTTAGACAGCCACACAACGATCCATTGGTAATAATGCTCAAAATAGAAGAATTCAACATTCATCGAGCACTAGTTGATAATGGGAGTTCAATAGATATCATCTATTGGCTTGCATATCAACAGATGAAGTTAAGCAAGCAAAGGCTTCGACCTTTCACCTCTCCTTTGGTGAGGTGAAAGGTCAAATCTCTAAGGAAATTGATTTCCTCATGGTAGATTGCCCATCAATATACAACATCATCTTGGGACGATCGACGCTTAACAAACTGAAGGCAGCAACGTCAACATACTATTTGAAGGTGAAGTTTTCAACAGCCCATGGTATGGGAAAGTTTCGAGGAGATCAGGTTTTGGCTAGGGAATGCTACCATGTTGCTCTAGCTTCAGGAGAGAATCATATATGGATGATAGACGAGCCAAAACCTACATCAAAACCAGATGAAACATTACAAGATATAGAGGTCATTCCTGGAGATTTGTCTAAAGTTATAAAGATAGGATTGGCACTTTTAGCCCTGGAAAAGACGAAGATAACCACCTTTCTAAGGAAAACCAAGATTTTTTTTGCATGGAGTCATGAGAACATGCCGGGAATTGATAGAGAGATTATCCAACATTGTCTTAATGTCAATCCAGAATGCAAACCAGTGTAGCAAAGACGAAGGATATTTGCACCAGAACGTGTGATAATAGAAGATGTGGATAAGCTTTTGGCAGTAGGCTTTATAAGAGAAGTCTTCTATCCTAACTAGCTGGCAAATGTCGTGATGGTTAAGAAGGCTAATGGTAAATAAAGCATGCTCGAAGGATAGCTTCCCTCTACCCAGAATTGATCAATTAGTAGATTCTATTGCTAGACATAAGCTTCTGAGATTCATGGATGCTTTTTCTGGCTACTAGATCCTGATGGACGAAGAGGATCAAGGGAAGACTGCGTTCATCACCAGCCAATGATTGTATTGGTACAGAGTTGTGCCTTTTGGACTCAAGACTGCAGGAGCCATATACCAAAGGTTGGTAAATCAAATGTTCTCTCAACAAATAGGGAGGAACATGAAGGTATATGTAGATGACATGCTGGTGAAGAGCAAGGATGAGGAAGATCATCTAGACGACCTGAAAAAGACTTTTGACACATTATGTAAGTACAAGATGAAATAAACCCAACAAAATGTGTTTTCAATATGCCTTCAGGGAAATTCTTGGGTTTCATAGTGTCTCAACGAGGCATAGAGGCAAATCCAGACAAAGTAAGAGCAAGCATCGAGATGACGTCCTCAAAAACTATGAAGGAGGTATAAAGCTTAATAGGGTAAGTTGTAGCTTTGAATAGATTCATCTCCAGGGTGACAGACAAATGCTTACCATTTTTCAAAGTCTCGAGGAAAGCTTTCCAATGGACTGACAAATGTGAAGAAGCTCTGACGAAGTTGAAAGAATACTTGAAACAGCCATCGTTACTAAGCCCGTCAGTGACAAGGGAAGAATTGTACCTATATTTGATGGTATCTACCACAGCAGTGAGCTCGATATTGATCAGAGAATAATGAGGGGTGCAAAAACCAGTGTATTATACTAGCCAGGCTTTTCAAGGAGTTGTAGCCAAGTATCAGAGACTAGAGAAGATTACTTTTGCACTGGTAATTGCTTCGAGAAAACTTTGTCCTTATTTTCAGGCTCATTCTATCATTGTCATGACATATCAGCCAAGAAGAAAGATAATGAACAAGATAGATGTAGTGAGGTGTCTTGTTCAGTGGGCCATTGAGTTAGGTCAATTCGACATAGAATACAAGCCACAAGTTGCAATCAAAGCCCAAGTCCTAACGGACATCATTGCAGAGTTCACTCATGCCTAAAATGAAGAAGATTTTCCCAAGAGAACAAGGACCATTCAAACAGATGGATCTTCCTCCAAGAAGGCCAGAGGAGCAAGAGTTGTTCTCATATCACTAGAGGGAGAAATCTTGAAGTATGCAGTTAGGCTGTAGTTCCCAGCAACGAACAATGAAGCCAAATGTGAAGCTCTCCTAACAGGTCTAAAACTAGCCAGAGTTGTAGCAACTAAAGATGTAATCGTCCAAGCAGACTCTCAGCTAGTGATTGGTCAAGTAAAAGGGGACTACAAAGCAAAGGAAGGAAGGATGCAGAAGTATATAAAGCTCATCCAACAACTCTTGCCATACTTTAATGACATCGAATTCCAGTAGATTCCCAGAATGAAAAAACATGGAGGTAGACTTCTTGACAAGGTTAGCCTCATCAAATAAATACAACATAGCCCTAGAACTATATATGGAGATACAGGAACAACCCAGCACATAAGGAAGACAAATTATGGCAATATAGACGCAAGCTGATTGGACGAATCCCATTATTTTGTTTTCAAAAGAAGGACGACTTCTAGGAGACAAAACAGAAGCACGGAAGGTTCAAATCAGGGCCACACGCTTTGTTATCATTGACGAAGTGTTGTATAGACGAGGACATTCACTTCCGTATCTATGATGCTGTGGGTGCCAGCAATTTTCTCCTAAAAGGGGTGTACGCCTCAGCCAAGTGGATCAGGGCGGAGAAAAAATGAAGTCGCCACTTAGATTAGGTTTAGGAACCATTTACTTAACGCCCTTACGTGGAAGGACTTATATTACTACCAAAGTATGGATTCAGAGTTTTGGTAAGGTTTTGGGAAGGTGTTAGGCACCCAAAACCTTCCCAAAACCGCTCGACTCGTGGGTCAGCTTCCACACATTGTGTCTTACGTTTTAATTTCATTAAAGACACATTTAACATTACATTCTATACTCATACACACACTAGCATACATCTAAGCATACAACATGGCATTTCATCTCAAACCTTAACATACATCTATCATACTTCTCATATCATCATAAACCCTAGCATACATCTATCATGGTGATCCACATCAAACCTAGCATACATTTATCATGCATTTCACTCAAGGTAGTAAACAAATCAAGGCAGAATGAAAGAAATATTGGAGAACATCAAGAACACCAACATATCTTAAGTTCACATATCATATTTATAAAACCTCAACAAGATTATATCCCAATCAAATGCATGTGCATGCGAATGCATGCCTCAACTCATTGACCTCACTGCATCATAGTACCTATGCATCAATGCATGATCATATCATATGCATGTTCATGGTAAAACAAAGAAAACATTGAAGAGAAACCTTAATCTAGCATATTAAAGACAAACAATCAATCAAACAGAGAAACAGAGACTAAAAAACATAAAAGAAAGTCAAAACAGAGGCATTTTATGTGAAAGAATAAAGAAACAGAAGCAGAAAACTCATATTAGGGTTTTTGGGCATGAGTATGCGTGCGCATACATAGGCCTGCATACGCAAGCCATCTGTATACTTACGCATACTTCGAGTCTACGTACGCATGCAGGAAGCAGGCGCATGCAGACACGCCCTAGAACCCTATCCTAGAAGCATAGAAACGCAAAAAAACATAATAGAAACTTAGAAAGATAAATCTAACAACCTAACAGGCTTTAAAACATAAATAGAGAAAACCTAAACCAAAACAAACATGTTATATCACAAAATAAACAAGAAAACTAAGGAAAATAGAAATTAAATCAAAAAAAGGGAAAAGAAAAGGGTTATAAGATATACCTCAAAAACAAAAGCTCTTTGGTTGATTTTGACTGTTCCCCTCAGTCAAATCTATTCACAACCAAACAAAATTGATTAGTAAACTTCAAAACTCAAAGATTAAGAACAAAAAAGGTCCCAATCAAAAAAAAAAAAAAAAAAATTGACTTGAGGATGTTTTGTGAAAAATTCCCTCTTTGATTCCTTATTTCTAGTAAATCTTAGGTTTTCCCTTAGGATTTTCTGTGTGTCTTTTGAAATATACCATGAAAGGCTTTATATAGTGGGAAAATGAGGGTTTGGAACGGCTTTTAGACGATGTGGGATTCATTCCAAACCTCAGGTTTAATGTAGAAAAACTTACCTTTCATAACTTCTAGAACCTTAGCTGTGTACTTAGGCCCATGTATGCGTACGCATACACTAAACCTACATACGTATAAGCTGTTAGTAAAACACATGTTTGTATCGCATACAAAACATACGCAACAGAAAATTAACGGATCTACTTCATTCGCAATTGATAACATGTACTATGTAAATTTCAAAATTTAAGAATAAGAAAGCGTACCTTGGTGCGGTGAAATTCAAAACCAAATATTAAAAGTACTTTGAAACACTTTTAATCTTCAATTCAATTCCACTTATGCCCAAGAAGTGTGATCTCTCAATCAGTTTATATGTATGTGTTCAGGGGAGAATAAGAGAGTGGCTTACACTCAAATACACACCATTTCATTCATTTACGAAATTCTGTATGTTTCCCTCCTTATCTATAACTGATTATCTAATTAGGTTAGCCTTTTGAGTCATACCAATTGAGTTTTAGTATGTGGCTTAGAGTGGGACCAAAAGGGACAAATAAGATACTAACTCCAATGGGTTTTGGGCTTTTCTGTCAACTCTTGACAAACCCAAAATTACCAATAATTTTATTTAATAACACTATATAAATATAATTGCACTCTAGGCCTTATTAATAAATTATATCCTAATACTTTATTATACATTCAACCCCTTCATTAAAATATTCGTAGTAATACAAAGTCATGAATGTTGACTGCCATTTGAAGATTACTACATCTTAATCCTTGAGTACCCAGTTTAATCCTTTAAGTTATTCATCATATATTTATGAAATCCAATTTCATAAATATATAATTTAGTAACTTCTTACTAAAGTGGTTAGGCCTAACACTCTGAATAACCAAATCTATTAAACTTATCTCAAGGGAATATTTTATATCTCCGTTAAGAGATTATGAATTTCATCTTAAGAGTATATGTTCCTTTAACATTAAATGTAGCTGCCAAACATACTGAGGTTTTGATCGTGACTTTAGATCTCACTCCTGATATATCAAAGTAACCTACACTTCATGATCAGATTCATTATTCTCTTAGGATTAAGAGTTAATGTAAATAGAAGTCGTGAAATTTATTATTCATTTGACAGTCGTTAGTAGAATAATAAATCTCACAGTTCAATATGTCTTAACACTTAAAACATATTAACATATCAACTAGAAGTCTCCACTTCCATGATTAAGACAAATCATCTTAGTTGATATGTTATAGTCTTCACAGATGAAATGCTCAATTTCATCACCGACTATGAACTAAAATTCTGAGTTTACAAAGAACTTGTGATTTATATCTTTTGTGACTAAATTACATACTATGCATCTCATGGACTATATATGATAATGTCCAAATATTTATATTACCATTATTTTAGATAATAATAAAACAACTTTATTAATCACAACATAATGTCATACATTGCATACAATATGATTTTAGGGAACTAATTCTAACAATCTCCCATAATGTCATAATGTCATAGTACTTATTCTCCCCTGAACACATACATATGAACTGATTGAGAAACCACACTTCTTGGGTATAAATGGAATTAAAGTGAAGATTAAAAATGTTCCAAAGTACTTCTAATATTTGGTTTTGAATCTCCCATAATGTCATAATGTTATAGTATGTGATTTAGTTACAGAAGATATAAATCACAAATTCTTTGTAAACTTAGAATTTTAGTTCGTAGTCAGTAATGAAATTGGGTATTTCATTTGCGAAGACTACAACATATCAACGAAGATAATTTATCTTGATCATGGAAGTGAAGACTTCTAGTTGATATGTTGATATGTTGATATGTTTTAAGTGTTAAGACATATTGAACTGGACTGCTGTGAGATTTATTATTCTACTAACAACTGTCAAATGAATAATAAATCTCACGACTTCTATTTACATCAACTCTTAATCCTAAGAGAATAATGAATTTGATCATGAAGTATAGGTTGCTTTGATATATAAGGAGTGAGATCTAAAGTCACAATCAAAACCTTAGTATATTGGGCAGCTACATTTAATGTTGAAGGAACATATATTCTCAAGATGAAATTCATAACCTCTTAACGGAGATATAAAATTTTTCATTGATATAAGTTTAATGGATTTGGTTATTCAGAGTATTAGGCTTAATCACTTTAATTAGAAGTTACTAAAGTATATATATTTATGAAATTGGATTTCATAAATATATGATGAATAACTTGAAGGATTAAACCGGGTACTTAAGAATTAAGATGTAGTAATCTTCAAATGGCAGTCAACATTCATGACTTTGTGTTACTACAATTATTTTAATGAAGGGTTGAATGTATAATAAAGTTTTGAGATATAATTTATTAATAAGCCTTAGAATACAATTATATTTATATAGTGGTATTAAATATAATTAATGGTAATTTTGGGTCTGTCAAGAGTTGACAGAAAGGCCTAAAACCCATTAGAGCTAGTGTTTATTTGTCCATTTTGGTCCCACTCCAAACCACATACTAAAACCCAATTGGAATGGCCTAAAAGGCTAGCCCAATTAGATAATCAGTTATATATAAGGAGATAAACATACAAAATTTTGTAAATGAATGAAAAGGTGTGTATGTGAGTGTAAGTGACTCTCTTATTCTCCCTTGAACACATACGTGTAAACTGATTGAGAGACCACACTTCTTAGGCATAAGTGGAATTGGAGTGAAAATTAAAAGTGTTCCCAAGTACTTCTAATCTTTGGTTTTGAATTTCACCGCACTAAAGTATGCTCTCTTGTTCTTAAATTCTGAAATTTACATAGTACATATTATCAATTGCAAATGAAGTAGATCTGTTAATTTTCCGTTGCGTATGTTTTGTATGCGATACAAACTATTTTTTCCTACAAAAGATTTACTGATACATAACTCAAATTGTCATCAATACATGGCAAGAATGTTATTAATACACAACCAAATCGTCATTAAAATATGACTTGTAGAGTTATTTATACATAACTTAAATCGTCATTAATACATGGCAAGAATGTTATTAATGCATAACTACGACGTTATTAAAGTATGACTAAAGTGTTATTAATGCATAACTCGAAACGTCATTGATTCACGACCAAAATACATCGACAATCGTTAATACGCGATTCACGAGTCAACTGAAGCATATTCATCATTCAAACATATTTACAAAGACTAGTGAAAGTTAACAGGTCCCATCCAAGGACAAAGTAAATACGAAGCACAAAAAGCTTTAAACATGAAATTGAATATTGTTAGAACAAAGAAAGTAAACATGCCCAAAACAAGCAAGCCTAGAAATACTATTTCCCAAAAGCAGAAATATAAACACACTTAAAATAATAAGCCCAAGGAACTGTATTTTTCAAGAGCAAAGGAATAAAATGTTCTAAGAAATATTGGAAGGAGACGGATCTGTTGGAGCCTTGGCAGTAATAGTGGTGTCCAGGGGCGTAGCCAGGATTTCTAACTTGGGGGGCCGAGTTATAGTATTTATACAATAATCATAATTCATAAATATATTGAATACAAAGTTATCAAATCTAATTTATCCATAAATTGTCTAATTCACTATAGACATACATAATATCCAAAAAAAATATATATTTTGCATGACGATAATCTTTCATAGAATAAAATTAATCTATTATCATCAAATTATGAATTCTAAATGTTGCTACAGGCATCTTAAATTTAGCCACCATCATCAAATCATTAAAGAAGAACATTTTGCATTTAAAAAAAAAAATTATTGCTACAAGTGTCCTAAATTTTAAATTACTTATATCTTTAATATGACTCAAGAATTAACCTAAAAACAACCTTAATTTTTTTTCTCAATTATATAGATGTTACTCACATTAAAGAAAAACAAATTCCACTATTATTTTAAGCAACATCTACTTTATCATTCATATTATTTATTTTTAAAATATTTTAATGAATTATACCCCAACACAAACCCACATCCTCACACACTTCCAAGTTCACTACTCTACTATAGCAGCAATGAGATGGAAAAAAAAAGGAATAGATATGTTTTTACTAACTGTGAGGGTTTTCAAGTTTGTGTGACTGTGTTGAGATGAGCTTTGTTTTGTTAATATTAACTAAACAATGAGGCTGGCAGCAATATTGAGGAGAAAAAAGCAAAAGGCACGTAGCAATATTGAGAATGAGAATGAAGAGGAAAATGTAAAAGCTCTGTTTTGAAATGGGCTAATATCTATCTATTCTATTTGTAGAGAGTAGGTCATTGTCCACTAGATTAATTACAAGTCTTTGGATAATTGGGGAGCTCAACTATTCTTTTATTTGAGGAGAAGTTTTACCTGTCAGACAAAGTTTAAGTCTTCTGAACAAATGGAGGGGCCGGTTATAATATTTTGAGGGGGCCTATATCTTTTTGCTATATATGCTCTTGAGAAAATTTAAAATTTTGGGGGGGCCATGCAACGTGGCTCCGCCCCTGGTGGTGTCATCTTCCATCATCTCCATGTTCTCTACTGTTGCATCAGAAGGATGATTTGCCAAGATTTCTCTCTCAACCTCTTCCATGTCAAGAGTGGAGAAATCCAAATTTCGTTGGTGCTTGGCCATGTACTTGCGAAAAAGCGAAAAAGCCCTCCACATAGTAATCACATAGGTTGTTAGAATGTTCATCAGATTTCTTGAATTTCTCCACGTCCTAAGGACTGACCTTCTGAAGTTTGGCTAGAGCTTTGTTAATCTGCTTGTCCTTTAACTTGGAGAAAGCCTTCTCAGTACTCACGTCCTTCTCTAAAGCTTTGAGATGATCGTGGGTCTTCTCCGCCTCGTCAATGAGAGAGGAAACATTTTCCTTCAGCAATTCGTTCTCAGAAGAAAGAGACTCCACCTTAGATTGGGCAGATACAAGTTTCTCCTTGTAAAGTTGTTATTTACAATTATTTTGTGTTGGCTTTAATTCCGCACCAAATTTAATTGTATTTTTGTTCAATCATATGTACCCTGTATTTTATGTGGGATTTTATTGTATGGGTTGTGTGTGAGAGAGAGTGTGAAGACTCAATCACCTATTGAAGACAAAGTGGATTTCACAAGAAGTTTTGCGAGAGGCCTTCCTGCGAAGTGAGCCACGTGCAGAGCACATGGCTGGAATGTGAAGAGTCACGACAGTTGGTTTTTGCGAGTACCCGCGAAACATTCTGTTTTGCTATTTTGGCATATCTACTACACCATGTCTTCACCCACACTATATATACCCACATTACTCACATATTGGAAGGAGTGCTTTTCAAAGAGAAAACCCTAGATATTACCCTTGAGAGTTAGAGATTGCTATACCCATAATCCTCTACACAATCCTTTATGGTTTTCCTCAACTCCTACCTCTCCATATCAAAATCCTTGAGAGGTTGATAGCCCAAATACTTACCACACCCATTTTGAGTGTAAAGTGAGGTTTTGGTGCTGTTGGGAAGTATTGGAAGAAGCCAATCGTTTGACGGATGCAATTGGGCTGAATTGCGTGATCTGGAGAGCTAGAGAAGACAAGGCTTCGTCAAGTCAGTTGGTAGCAAGAGCTTGGAGGGCTTAAGTACATGGGGTAGACTAGGTTTGGAGGGTCTTTTGTTATTCGTGTACTCCAACTTATTCTCTAGTGGATCGATTTACCGCTTGGAGAGCAGCGGAGAGGTTTTTCACCGAGTTCTTCGATTTCCTCTTCAATAACACATCGCGGTGTTATCTTGTGTTTGCATCCTTCTTCCCTACTCTTTTAGCTTTCATTTTATTACTATTATTTGCTGAAAATGGCTTAGAGTAGTTTTATTGTTTATTCACTTGCATTTACTCTTATTCCGCACTTAGTTAAGTTAGAGTAAAACCAACCGAGCCGTAATTTTTAAGTTGGGGTCTAAACAAGCTCTTGTGTTTTTACACAAATTCAATCTTTCAATTGGTATCAGAGCGGGTGCACTTGCTGTGGTTTCATTACCTAAGTGTGATCCTAGACCCTTTTTGAGATGGATCGATTTTAATCGTTTAATGCTCCTCCATACTTTGATGGGAGCAATTATATTTTTTGGAAAGTCTGCATAAGGGCATTCCTTTGTTCTATTGATGATAGTGTTTGGGACGATGTTGAGATAGGATGGACTAGGCCGGAGACCGCCAAATTCACATGGGATAAGGCAGCCTTTGCAGCAACTAATGCTAATAGCAAGGTTTTAAATGCTATTTTTTGTGGTGTTTCTTCTAAAGAATTTCATAGAATCCCTCATGTTACAATTGCCAAGGAGGCGTGGCAAATCTTGGAGACGACTTATGAAGGCACCAAAAAGGTGAAGGACACTATGTTGCAAATGCTTACCACACGCTTCGAGAAGCTGAAGATGAGTGAAGACGAGTCATTCAACTCATTTCATGGGAAGCTAAATGAAGTGGTGATTGGGAAATTCAACTTGGGAGAAAAGACAGAGAACTCCAAGATTGTGAGGAAGACTCTACGATCATTGCCAGAGAGCTTCCGTGCAAAGGTTACTGCCATCGAAGAGAGCAAAGACCTTGATGAGATTAAAATTCAAGAACTCATCGGTTCTCTTCAAACCTATAAGCTATCTCTACCATCTTAAAGGAAGAGCAAATCTCTTGTACTCAAGACAATCAATGAGAGATTGGATGCTTAAGACTCCTCAGATGAGGATGAGATTGAAAGGATGTGGCATATCTTGCTAAGGACTTCCGTAAGTTCTTAAAGTTCAAGGGAGATGGGAAGTCTTTTAAGAAAGGAAAATTCTCAAATTTCAAGAAGGACAAGAAAGACTTCAAGAAGAAGGATTCAAAAGATTCCTCTCCATCTTAAATGGTCACGTGCTTTAAGTGCAAAGGGCATGGGCATGTGAAGAAAGAATGCCCCACGTATTTGAAAGCAAATGGTAAAGTTTTTGCAACTACCCTTAGTGACTCGGATGGTTCCAATTTAGATTCTGAAGAAATTCGTGACAGAGAAGGAAACTACTCCGCATTTATGCCCATTGCATTTGTGGACTCATTGGAAGATTTGAGCCTTCTAGTGGAAGAACTTGGTGGACACACCGAAGTAGAGTCTATGGGAATTGGGGAAGAATTTGATGATGAAGATGAAGGAGCAAAGGGATTGCAAGAATCCTATAATTCTCTTTTTGAGAAGACCAAAGAGTATGCTAGAGTGGCTAAGGTTGCCATCAGAAAAATGAAGAAAGCTGAACAAGACTACAAGAGCATACTTGTGAGGTACAAAGAAACGAAGTGTGAAGTTGAGGCACTGAATGAAGAACTAACCGAAGCCTACTCTAAGATCAAGTTTCTTGAGATTGAAGTGATTCAAGCTAATGCCAAAGTGGAGCAGGTTGCCTCCAAGAGGCTTGACGAAGTGCTTGCTCATCAAAAGCCTTTTTTTTGACAAAAGCGACTTAGGATATACCGGAAAGAGTAGTTCAAGTGCTAATGTGTCCAAAGAGATGAAGTTTGTTAAGGCTAAGGAACCAATGGTAGCGACTTAAAGTGTTGAGAATGTGAAGGTGGAGAAGAAGCAAATGGAACTATTCAAAAGGTTTTGACAAAACCTCAAAACCCATTTGTGGGCAAACCCGAGGCTAAAGGGAAGTCTCTTCCGAAGTCTTAAAGGGGTCCTCAAGTTCAATATTTTTGCCCCCATTGTGGAATCCGAGGATATATAAGACCTAACTATTATAGACTTCACGCATTGAAGAGAGCAGATTCTCAAAGGCTAAGAGGACAAGGAAAGGGGAATTGGAATGGCAAGCAATCAAAAGGGTGAGAAGCTGATTCCTGTTTTGGTGACGTGATGAAGATATAGATACCATCACTTCTTGTTTGGCAATCTTTAGCCAAAGGTTTGAGAATCACAGCTCGAGTAGCCAATCCTCTAGAGATATTACCCAAACGCAGGTGCCGTGTGGGTGAAGAAGGGTACATATGCATAAGCATTAGACCATGTCCATGCATCAATTCTTTCTATATGCTATGACTTGGTTGGTTGTTCACTTATGTTCTCAGTTTAGCATGTTTCTTTTCAAGTTTGTTTTTTACTTGTTGTTTTTGTTGATCTTACTTTTCATGTTCTATTTTTGAGTGTGTTAAAAAATTCAAAAACCCATAAAAATTGAAAAATCTCCAAATAGTTTGATCGCTTGTGTTGTATATATCACATTTGAGTTTGGCCTAGTACCTTCGTACTAATGGCGTAGTGCATTTACGAACTTAGCTTGTCATGTATGCACATTTATCTTTGTGGGAAAATTTTTTACATCTATGTGTGATTGTTGTAAATCTATCTTCATGCTTGTCATGAATGATTAGTCAATAGTCTTGATGGTTTTGATACATGCATAGACTTGTGCCTATATATCTTCCTACACCTTTATGTTTTTGCTTTATAGCTCAACAAATATCAAATCTCGAAAAGAGATAATGAGCTGTAAAAGTCGTCGCACATACTAGTATTTGACTAGGAAAAAGAGAAAGCGACTTGTATTGAAATGTATGATGCCCAAAAAGCCAAAGGCTTATTCTCAAAATTTAAATATCAAAAATTTCAGGCATCAATCTCAAAATGAGATGTATTGTTCTTAAATGATCAAAAGTTATGAGTTGAAATAATCCAAAAGTAAAGCTTCAAAGATATGTAATCATTTTCTTGTGGGGGGTCATATATGTTCATTTCTATAATTGTGATAGACCAGTTGACTTAGTACTAGTTTTGAATAACTTGATTGAATTGATCATTAAAGTTTCACTCTAGTCTAAGGACTTTTCCACATTTGATACACACACATAACACATAAGTCTACTGTTCAATGAATGCTTATTTCATTTGTGTGATTGTACGTGTTCAAATGTGATGTGTATACTCAATTGCTAGTCGATCAAACCTAAAAAGGTTTTTGAGTATTTTATATGTTTTTGAAAATGTTTTTATGCTTTCGTGTTTTGAGTTTTTGTTTATATTGCATTTTTCATGTTTTTCATCAAAAACTCTCTCAGAGGTATTTTCGCAAGAAGTTTTGCGAGTAAGCTCTTCCTGTGAAAGTGAGAAAGGCTAAACTTGAAAACACAAAATTTTCAAACAGAAACTTTCACGACTGTCTTACGAGATAATCTTACTCGTGAAATTTTTTGTGCTTCAAAGGCATTTTTCAAGAGTAACTTCGTGAGAAGCTAACCCGCAAAAAACGCGTGTTTTCAGTTTTTAATGGTTGATCATGACAGTTTTTCAAACATAAAAACTTTGCCTCCCTCGAGCCTTTCTCAACCCTAAACCTATTTTCTCTTTAAAACCCAACAAAAACTGAAGTGAAATCTTCTCAAAGTCTTCTCTAAGGTATGTTTGATCACTCTTTTCTCTTTATTTCCTTAAATTAAGCCTTAAATTTTAGGTTTTGCATAAGTTGGGTATATTTTTGAAAAAGGGTTGGGAATCTTTATTTTTATGCAAATTTTTTTCAATTTCTTGATTGGGCTCTATCCCATTTGCTTTGTTTGTGTTTGTGTTGGCCCCTTGTGGCATTTTAATATGTATTTAGGCAAGATTTACATAGGTTCATGCATTGCTTACATGTTAGTTGTGGTGGTGGATACCAAGTGTTTGTTAAAATGCCCAAAAGGCATTTTGGTGTTATTTTGGACTTCGATGAGTACCAAACTTTGGGGATTACCATGATTATACATGTTTACCATGTTTTGATAATTGGTTGTGTGTTTTACACACTTTGACCCAAATGTGCTTAGTCATGCCTTGTTCATGCATCACATATGCACACTTGACGTACACACTTGCTCACTTGTCATGTTTTGCGTATCACTCATGCTAGATAAATGTTGTTACATGTTTAGCACTTATAACATGATTTTGTGACATTGTTTGTGTTCTTTTTAGGACTTGGTGTTTGTTTTATGAACTAACTTGGTACTAATCAAGTTTGTGTTCTTGTTTTGTGTTTTTGCACTTGTCTTTATGTGTTTGTGACTGTTTTTGCAAATGTCTCCTACTAAGCACTCTGCCACAAAAAAGGGACCAAAGCATCCATGCTCTGACTCGAAAAACTTCCAAAGCATCAAGGCAAACATGGCCTATAATGATTTCTATAAGAAGGCCCCAATCATCATGGAAAGGGTTGTCAATATGCAGACCCTTGAAGACACCTTATTCCGGAAGTGTTCAAGGAGAGAACTTGGACAAAGTTGCTAAACCCAAGTGGAAATGTTTTCGAATCATAAGGGAATTCTTTGCTAATGCCCTTGTGGAAGGAAAGGGCATCCATTGTTGGGTGAGGCAAAAAGAATTCTTTATCACAAGGGACTCAATCCAAGAGGTATTGGAAGTTCGTCCACCATCTCAACAAATTTCTATCCAATACGAAGAAAGATTGGATTCTCTTGAGCCAATGGCAAAAATCCTTGGTGGCACTCTCAAAAAGAAATCATTGAACACAATTCCCTTCACTTTGGAGTTGAGGACTTTGGCCTATATCATGCTCTCCAACCTCTACCCAGTGACGAATTTGACCACATTGTCCGAACCAAGAACTATTTTTCTATATGATCTCTTCACACATAAGGAGATCAACATATGCGATCACATATACTACCTCTTGACCAAAAGCATCACCAAGAGGAACTCGAGAACAATCTTGCCATTTAGCTCTCATAGCAAAAACAAGGCTGAAGATTCCAAGCGGTCTTACCATCATGCAAAGGGACTATTCGATTGGTGCTCAAACGATGACCTGAAGTAAAGGCATCACCAGACCAAAAACTGGCATTTCTTAAATCCCAAGGGACAATATTAAGGAAGAGGGTGGGGAAACAGAGGAAGAAATTGATAGGTACACATCAGCCCTAGAGGGCTCTGCACAACCATCCTCCCAAACACAAGCACGGGGACTCGATCATGTTGATCGTTTCATTGCAAGAGTTGAGTAGATGTATAGAATGCTAGAAACGCATGTGAAGAACACCTCGGATTAGTTTATCTATGTCGAAGGCCAAATCACTACACTCTCATCCCAAATTGATGACATGATGATAGAGTAGCAACGGCAGCAACAAGAGGGCTCCGAATCAGAATCTAAAGTGTTCTAACCTCTTTGGCCATTCCGGTCAAAAAAGAGGAATAGTTTGAGAGCTGCTTATTTTGAGGGAGAGCATAGCACAATACTTCATAGACATTGGTTTATTTTGGTGGTGGCTTAGTAGTTCACTTTTGGTTTTAGTAGTCCACTTTCTTTTACCTTTATAGTTTTTATAACTCTTGGATATTTACATTGCTTTCTTTTAAAGCTTTAAAGTACTCTAGTTTAAAACTTCAGTTTATATTTAGTACTTTGTTTATGTATCCTTGCTTTGCAGCGTTTTTAAGTACTTTTAGATTATGTTGCATTATCTTTAGTACTACACACTTGGGCCCTTGTTGGATCTTGTATCCTTGATGCAAATACTTTAGTGTTTTGCATTGGTTGTGTGTTGGACATGCAATTGATTCTTGGGTTGCTTTTAATTGCATTGCGTGTCCGAATGATCATTTACTAGCTAAATGTTCATTGTGGTCATTCTTTAATGACTATTCATGTTTGATCAAGATATGCTTCATAGTTTATATCTTGTTAATTACCTTGATCGCATTTTACTTGCTCCTATACGTACCTTGTATTCAACTTGTCATAAGCTTAATGAAAGTTTTGTTTGTGTGCGAGTGTTTCAGGATACAGGTGTATACATGCAAGTGCTTCACAGCTTCTAGATTAGGTGTGAGTGAGTTTTGCCATTGTTCCCAAACTCACGTTTAAGTCTAGAGTTTGTTTTAGGGGTTTTGTCATGGAATAGCCAAAGAGGGAGATTGTAAAGTTATTATTTACAACTATTTTGTGTTGGCTTTAATTCCATGCCAAATTTGATTGTATTTTTGTTCAATCATATGTACCCTGTATTTTATGCGGATTTTTATTGTATGGGTTGTGTGTGAGAGAGTGTGTGAAGACTCAAGCGCCTATTGAAGACAAAGTGGATTTCGTGAGAAGTTTTGCAAGAAGCCTTCTCGCGAAGTGAGCCATGTGCAGAGCACATGACTGGAATGCGAAGAGTCATGACAGCTGATTTTTGCGAGTATTTTGTAGGTAAGGCCTTCCCGCGAAATACCCGCGAAACCTTATGTTTTGCTATTTTGGCATATCTGCTATACCATGTCTTCACCCACACTATATATACCCACATTACCCATATATTGGAAGGAGTGTTTTTCAAAGAGAAAACCCTAAATATTACCCTTAAGAGTTAGAGATTGCTATACCCACAATGCTTTACCCAATCCTTTGTGGTTTTCCTAAACTCTTACCTCTCCATATTTAAATCCTTGAGAGGTTGATAGCCTAAACACCTACCACACCCATTATGATTGTAAAGTGAGGTTTTGTTGCTATTGGGAAGCATTGGAAGAAGCCAATCATTTGGTGGATGCAATTGGGCTTAATTGCGTGATCTGGAGAGCTAAAGAAGACAAGGCTTCGTCAAGTCAATTGGTAGCAGGAGCTTGGAGGGCTCAAGTACATGGGGTAGACTAGGGTTGGAGGGTCTTTTGTTATTCGTGTACTCCAACTTATTCTCTAGTGGATCAATTTACATAGTGCGAACAAAGTCAATAAATTTACTCTTTTTGACAACTTCGATATTTTTTTGGACATGACTGGAGGGCTCTGGTCTGAGGAAATGAAGAAAAAGGTATTGAGGAGAAATAAGCTTGTCAAAATCGATAACGGTTTTGAGATATCCTCTAACCCTCTCCAAACGATTGTGGTATCACTTCTTCAGACGAGGATGAACAGAATCTACAAAGGAAAAAGAAGCAATAGTATCACCAAAAAAAAAAAAAAAAAAAAATCATACACATATGAGGAGAATGAATAAAAGGACTCATTAGACATAGGAGTACCCCAACTATGAAGCAATTTGGGAGCGTCATCTAGGTTTTCGCCTGGAATGGTTTCACAATCGACACCAGAGATGAAGAAAAAGCTAGTTTTCCAGTTGCGAAAAGAAGATTTAGAATCAAGAGCCAACCTTGAACTCCTATCCCAAGGTTTAAGTTCCCAGTAGCCCAGAGTCTTGGATCGTCTCAGACGATAAAGATACAAAAATTCATCTATCCTAATGGTGTCCCCGTCATTGGCAGACATCCATATGACCATATGGCAAACTACTATCCTCCACAAATTAGATATAAATTGGGTAAGAGCAAGTTGTAAACGAAAGAAAACCTTTCTGATAAACGGGTGAATAGGTAAACAAAGGCCACTGACAAAGTCAGCCTCATAAAAGCACACTTCGTTAGAGTAGGAATGGCAAGCCCTATCATCATTATCAAGAATCCTAATCCTAACAAAAGGGGAAATTTGGAACCTATCCCTAATTCTCTTTTCTTTCTTCTCCTTAAGAGCACAACATATACTCCAAGCCTTATGCGGAGTAGATAGAGAAGTAACCTCAAGGGCTTCACGATCCTCAGACAAAAACAAGCATGTTTCAAGTTCACTAGACCTAACCTCCTCCTCTCCAAACATTGTCAGAGTTTGGGCAATTCCTACTAAGTGATGAACTAAAGGAAAGAGAAATAGTAAAATGAACCTATAAGGGCAATCTCTCCCTACGAAAAGCCTAACTTTAGGACGTTTTCTACCTATAGACTCAAGTAAACCGAAAATATGAGCAAAGAAAGAGGGACAATCTAATCTAACCAAGGAAAAATCTACCATGAAAAGATGAAAACAAAGGAAAAGGGAGAGCCCAAAGAAAGAGCTTACTAGAAAATGGAGGAAATGACAAGGAAGAAGGAGAGAGCTCTAGAGAAACGAAATGCCCACAAGAAGAAAATGAAGCAATAAAAAAGGGAGAGAAAAATACGGAATAAATGGAAGATCATGCATGGGAAACCGAGAAAAACTGACACGACGAGACCATCCTAACCATACACGTGTTGCTGGGCAGACAAAACATCAACTTGCAATAAATGCGCTGCACAAGGAACACGAAGTGACGAATCATTTTATTCCTATCTTGTCTCAAAGATGAAGACAAGAATAAGGGGGCAACTGATGAGTCCAGAAAATATATTAAAACCGTCATATTACATTGACGAAGTAAATATATGTTACTCATTCATGGCGAGTGTAGGGTCACAGTTTGTAGCCCAAGTCCTGAGGATGTGGGATATAGGCCCAATGAGCCCAATACAATAAATTTGTAGAGAGTGGGTGAAAGAGCTGAGCTTTTTCTGGATTGGACAACAACTAGTAATGATTTCCAAGATGAACAAACGTGAAACGCGCATAAAACTGAATGAAATGATTGTCCGAGGAGATAGATTATGAATTAAACCAATAGTTCTGAATGTTAACACAGTTTTTATTGCTACAGTAATTCCTTTCCTCTTTTTCCTCTTTTTTTTAATCCCCCCTCTTATGGGAGGTTTTTTTACATTATATAATTCCTTTCAGGCCATCCTGATCGTACACTTAGTAATCATTTAAGCCTTCACTCGAGTACATGTCCCATCAGACATCTTCTTTGGCTCTCTGTGAATGGTGGTAGCTGAGACTGCACTGTTCAGGAGTCTTCTCCACTTAAATGCGGCAAGAAAAGTTGCTGCAGTGCATTTAATGCGGTGATAACATCTTTTCTTTTAGATATTTCTGAGCTCCTATCGCCTTTATACGTGCCTGAAGTTCATCCTTATCATTGGAATTTCATGGAAGGTCACCTACACCGCCTAAACACAGGTTTGATCGATGTTTGTCGTATCCGAGGAGGTGATACTCCTCGGACAATACTCCTCCATTCATTCCTTATGCGATTCTTAACTTTGGAGCCTCTCCAAATCATTTACTCCTCCTCGGACATACTCACGTCTTCGGACCAAGCCCAAGGCCCAATATATAAATTTGGGCTCTTATCCCCACAGCGAGCATTTACACCAAAGAGTAATGGATGGAGCAACGGTAACAAAGAAGTAATGCACATCAAAATGCCGATTTGTAATGCATTAGCCGTTGCAAATAAATGTAGAGATCCGTTGCCCATTAAAGTAGAGATGAGAATAAAGTGAAAGGAGAACGAAGCAAAGAGGTACACACAATTATCATCCCAAAAACCACTTCCAAGTCGAATTCCCTCACTACACACTTCAAGTGAATTTTTTTTCTGACTTAATCATCGAACACCACACCGGTGTATTCCTTTTTTTTTTTTTTTTTTTTTTTTTTTTTTTTTTTTTTTTCTTGAGCCTTATTGCAGGTTTTTATCAGAGACGGATCTATCCCCATCATCCATTTACATTAACGAGGAACTTTTTTTTTTGAGAAACTTAATTGCTGATTTTTTGCATCATCATTGGTTATAGATGTGGTTATGCCAAATAGAAACTTTACAATTATAAAAAAAATAGAGTAGAAACGTTACCTATTTAACACTTATATAGCTTTTTAATAATAATTTTATTATTAATTTCTATAAATATTTTATTAATACACAACCATTGTTTAATCCAGGTAACATTGAGAAGAAGGTAACATTTATTTAGTAATATTGTTTATGAATAAAATTAATATATTTTATAAATTCATAACCAAAAGTTTCATGCACGAACTTTCGATTACTACATAATAGAATAATAACGTGTAAACTTATAAAGTTACAAAAGTTTATCTTATAAAATATTGTAAATTCAACCAAAAATCAATTAATTTTTTTTTTTTATGGAAAAAAAAAAATCAAATGTTTTCGGTTCTTTATATATTAGAGATTGTATCTTATTTTATTTTATTTTTTTAAACAAATGGTGCTGGCTGTGCTGCTCTAAGTATGGTAGTGATAGAGATTGAATGTAGACGTGTAGTTAGTTTTGGGATGGCTTTCACTCAGATGATTGAGGTTTTTTTTTTGAGAAGAAAGACCATAAACTTTCATTGAATTAAATTAACCGAAATCGGCTTGAAATAGATTGTGTAACTATGGTGGAACATCCTCCATCCACACTAAATAACCACTAACATGTTTAGCATGTCTATCTAGGTTATGTGCTATAGTATTGTCTTGTCTGTGAGTGGGGGAGAAACTTATGTTACAGAAGGCATCTATAGTCGGTCTTGCTGCAGAAATCATATGACCAAAAGTTGCAAGTGACTCCTCCTCATTCTTCAAGGCTTTAATAACCACTTTTGAATTTCCCTCGATGATGATTGATGAAAAGCCTAGCTCAGCAGCAAAGGATATTGCTCGGACTGCTGCTAGTGCTTCAACATCATCGGTGGAAGGAGGAAGCAAGATATTCTCGGACAAAGAGGCTAGCACCTGACCTGGGTGATTTTGAATCACCACGCCCAACCCCGCTCTATTATTTTCTCTGAATACTGCCCCGTCAAAGTTTGCCTTGTGGTTTGTCTCCGGTGGAGGTTGCCATCTGACTTTCTGACCCTTTGCTCTCGGTAACTGAGTTTGCCACTCCAGAATCACTTGCAGAAAATCATGTAGCAATTAGGTGGCAAAAGGGCAAATTTGAGTGTATGGGAAGTCTTTCTAGTTGACCCTGACTTGGTTTCTGCGATACCAAATCGTCCAAGCGAATGTGGCAAATTTCTCCAGATCCTTCCTTTCGACAATGACGTATTTAACTAATTTATGGAGTGTTGGACACTCTCATAGCGCATGAAGAATTGTTTTGGGAGAAGCATGGCAGTGATCACAAGTGCTATCTATCAAAACTTTCCCGTGGACCAAATTTGTCTTTGCTAGGATTGCATTACTACACGTTCTCCACATGAAATTCCTGACTTTGTTAGGAATTGTGGCTCCCCAAATATTCTTCCAGAGGTCCTAATGAAGGCTTGGATTGTTTGAATTTGTGTCTAGTATGGAATTTTCTCTTATAGACTGATTTGACAGAGTAACTACCCAAAGAGACAAAAGGCCAAATTAATTTATCCTCAGTCCGATTCTGGCTCAAAGGAATACTCAGTATCAACTCAGCTTCTTGGGGAGTGAACAAACATTTGATTAACTCGGGCTTCCACTTATGAGAAACCGGGTTGATGAGGTCCACCACTCTAGCTTCTTGAAATCCTTCCACAACTAGTGATTGCACTATAGGATGATCCAGAGAAGGTAACCAGGCGTCGTTCCACACACTAATATTATCACCATAGCCAACTTTCCATCTTGCTCCTCTCTTCAAAACTTCTCTTCCTTTCAATATGCTTTGCCAAGCATAAAACCCTTTTGATGACTGAGGGGCCTCCATGATTGAATAGTTTGGAAAAAATTTAGCCTTGAAGATTCAATAAAATAGAGATTGTTTGTTGTGTAGGAGACACCATGCCTATTTTGCTAAGAGAGCATTATTAAATAAAGCCAGATCCTTAAAACCCATACCTTCATCTTTCTTTGGTTGACAGAAGGTCTCCCACTCCACCCAATGGATTTTCCTACAGTCTCCTCTTTATCCCCATCAAAATTTCTTGATAAGACTTTCAATCTCAGAGCATAGACCTACTAGAATTTTGAAGCAACTCATGGTATAGGTGGGAATTGCTTATACCAGCACTTTAATTAGCACCTCCCTTCTAGCTTGTGAGAGTAGCTTTTCTTCCTAGCCTTGTAATTTTCTCCACACCTTTTCCTTGATGAAATTAAAATTGGCATTCTCTCTCTTTCCCACAAAAGATGGTAACCCCAAATGCCTCTCATATTGCTTGATTTCAAGAACTCCCAAGGCATGCTTTATGTGGTTTCTCATATCCTTTAAGGTGGACGTGCTGAAGAAGATGGTAGTTTTGTTCTTATTAATCTGTTGACCGGAACATCTACCATAGATCTCCAGTATGTCAAGGACTTTTTGGCACTCCTACACTGTTGCCCTGCAAAACAGAAGACTATCATCTGCAAAAAGAAAGGTGGGTTAGTTTAGGGCTATTTCTGCAAAGTCGATAGCCTTGGATCTCTCCCAAGAGTGAGGCTTGACTTACGAGACCATGTAGTCTTTCTGTGCATAGTAAAAATAGAAAAGGCGAGAATGAATCTCCTTGGCAAATGCCTCTTGTTGGATGGATCATGCCTTTAGGTTCCCCATTCACCAAAATAGAATATGAGACTGTAGTAACACACAACATAAGTAGATTTACCCACTGCTCATAAAACCCCAACTTCCTTATTACCATCTCCAAATATGACCATTCCACCCTATCATAGACTTTGCTCATGTCCAATTTAATTTCCATATAATTATCTTTCCCATTATATTTATGCATGCTATGTAGTGAAACTTTTTTTAGTCTATTTGCTAAAACCTTCGAAAAGATTTTGTAAAGCACATTACATAGGCTAATGGGTTTGTATTCTAAACATTTTCTGGACTTTTTGTTTTAGGGATAAGGGTGATGAAAGTGTGATTGAGGCGGGGGGGGGGGGGGGGGGGGGAAGGGTAGTAGTGTTTAGGAAATTGAGAACATCCTGAGTGACATTATCTCCAGTTAAATTTCAGCAATTTTGAAAACATATAGGGGGCATACCGTCAGGACCTGGGGCTTTTAGCAGGGCCGTTTGCTTAATTGCTTCCTTTACTTCCCATTCCATAAATTGAGTTCAAAGCTAACTATTCATATCTTCTGTAATTATGCTTTGGATGGAGTTGATAGTCTCATTTTCTTAGGGAGGATGTATGGAAGTGAAGAGATCTCTGTAATAACCCACCAATGTAGCCGTCACCTCTTCCATATTTGAACACCATTTCCTTTCTAAGTTTCTGATGTTTGCAATGGAGTTTTTCTGATATCTTTGGGTAGCTCTACTATGAAAGTACTTCAAATTCTGTTCTCCAGTCTTTGCCCATAAAACTTTTGATCTCTGTAACCACATGCGTGACTCCTTATCAAGGAGATCATTTATTTCGGCTTTAAGAGACCTAAAACGGGCATTGTCCCCAGACTGCATAGCTTCCTTTTCGGCTTCAACAAGTAATCTCCTCTTCAGGTTCAATTCAGATCTAACATTCCCAAAGTGAACTTTATTCCAATGCTTCAATTCTTTCCCACACTTCTCTATCTTTCTGAACTACTCTTGTGTTTGGATTTAGACAATCTTGAGATGACCAGACGGCTTCAACCACTTTTGTGTATCCTTTGTTAGACAACCACATCTCTTCGAAACGGAATGGTTTGGCTATTCAGGGGAGTTCCAAACTTTTCGGCATGATCCATAAAGGGATGTGATTAGAAGAGATTGTAGATAAGTGGTGAACTCTCGAATCCACAAATCTAAGCATCCATTCATTGTTGGCTAGAGCTTTATCTAATCTCTCCCAGATCGAATGACCATCAGTGAAGTGGTTTTACCACATAAATTGCAAACCCACAAATCCAAGATCAATAAAACCACATTCATCCACTGCTTCTCTGAATAGCTGCATTTGTGCCTAACTTCTATTGCTTCCACCCATTTTTTCTAAATACTTCCGCAGCTCATTAAAGTCCCCTGCACACACCCATGGAAGATTAAAATGGTTATTGAGTTGCCGTAATAAATTCCATGATTCAAATCTTTTGTGCATGATGGGTTCTCCATAAAATCCTATTAGCCGTCAAACATCCTCCTTACCCTTGTTGACAATTGCATCAATGCTATTTTTTGAGCTGGTATCAATTTGTAGATCCATAGAATTCCTCTAGTACATCACCAATCCACCTCGATTATTCCTATCAACAAACAACATATTGGAAAAATCAAAATCTCCTTTTATTTTCTTTAGCCTTGCTTCATTCGCCCTTGTTTTGGCTAAAAACATGATGGAGGGATCTTTTGCTCAGATCAACTCTCCAAGCTCTTTCTTCGTACGCAGGTTCCCAAGCCCATGACATTTCCAAAATAAGCAACTCATTGTGATTGGTGGGGCTGTCCAGCAGCCTCCACCATTTGATAATTAATCTTGCCATCCTCCTTCAAAACCTGTAACTTCTTACTAGGTAAATCGGGTCGGACATCCTCACTACAAGTCCTAAAGCGTTTGCCATTGCATGATAGGACATGCATGGTTTGGTCTTCTGAATTCACTAGACGGCTAATCCTTTTCCATGTTCTCAAGTTTGGTTGTCCACTTGCCTTCTCCCTATTGGTTCTTTTAGATAACTCGTGCATTGGCTCATCCTTAGTAGAAAAGTTTGAATGTACTTGTCTATCCTCACCTAAGAAATCTCTGGAAGTTGAGTCTTGATAGTGATCATCAGATGCCATGATTTTCTTGCCAGCTAATGCATCCTCATCTTTATCATATCTCTTTATCTCAAAATCTATCTCTTTAATTTGAAATTCAAAAGAATCTACCGTGAAACCTGGTTGCTGGATACTCGGGTTTGTAGTTATATCTTCAAAGTTTGGAATAACTTCAAACCGAGTAGATTGCGGGATAACTTCCTTAAGAATCGGGGCTTCCAAATTTGAAAATCCTTGGTGGGAAACCTGGTTGGTAGTTTCTGTAACTTTCAAGGACGATGGGGTTGCGCCAGAGCTCAGAGATACGTTGTTCATTGGTTTCCCCGCTGGTATTTCTTCCCTAAACACGTTCCCAAAACCTTCAATTACCATGAAAGTTTTCCTACTCGAGGTGGACAGTGAAGCTCTGAGCCAAGCTCCGTACTCCTGCTGGACCAGCATATATGGTGATTTTAGAGATATTGGGGGTATTTTGGTCATTTTAGAGGTTTTATAGGTATTTTGCTCATTTTAGAGATTTTGGGTATAATTTTGGATGTCCAAGGGTATATTGGTAATTTTGGAAGTGTAGGGGTATTTGTATCATTTTAGGTATTTAAGGGTATTTTGGTAATTTTGGAGGTCAAGAGGGTATTCAAGTAGTTTTAGAGGTATTTGAGTCATATTGGTTTAAATGGGTGGGTTACTAATTAAATGGGTTAGGTTGGTAATGGATAATTAATTTATATATAAACGGGTCATAAATGGATAAATGGGTAATTACACACCCAACCCATTTATGACCCAACTCATTTATGACCCAACCCGCCCATTTGCCACCCCTACTGCTGGTCCACTGCTAGTGACCCTTTACTTACTATCCAAATGCTACATTCCTTGTCATCGTGAGTTACCATACCACACCAGTAGCAGAAGTTTGGCATTTTTTCATATTTGAACGACACCCACCCTTCGCTATCACCGTTAAGCAAAACTTTCCAACCATGACACAGAGGTTTCGAGACATCTATCTCTGCTCTCACTCGTAAGAAGTCACCCCCTATCATGTCCCCCTTACGCTTTGAATAAGAAACACATCCCACTGATTTGCCCACCTCGATAGCTATTTTCCAATTTAACTTGTTCACTAGGAGACCATGTAGTTGTATCCAAAACTTGATATTCGAAAATTTCAAATTTCGGATTGGACATGAACTATCATACTTCTATAAGAGAACTAAGTGCTTGTCAAAAGTCCATGGTTCCATGGCTAAAACATGTTCGGCATCACTCTTTACTTCGAAAACAAAAAGGATAATTTGACTGCCCATAACTCAGATATGGAATCCATTCTGTGCTTTCCATAGAGGTTTGAAGGTTTGACCAATGGCCTCGACATTTAAAACTCTACGAGTTAAAAACCTTGTTGCGAGAATGAACTTAGTAGCTGCCGCATCCGAATTGCTTTCAAGATTGACTCTTGCCCTTTTGTCCTTAGTGAGTGATAGGTGATTCCAGTTTCTTAAAACTTCGTCCATGTTAGAAGAGTCATACAACCAGATTAGAAGAAGAAGAAAAAACCTATAAACTAGAACTATTTCCCCACCCCCGAATGGAAAAGAGAAACCATGAGCCCTATCAGTAACACTGTTACTAGAGGGATAAGATATCACTGCTAGACGATGATAAGGGATTCTACTACCTAGTCTCCATGGGGTTCCCATAGCAACGTGAAAAGAGAAACTAAATTGAGACTTTTATCAACTTAGTGTGCATTTGGGTTAGGATTAAAAATTAAAATTATTTCACTTTTCAGCTTATTTTTGCTACTATTTATAGGTCTCACTGCATTTTTTGGCACTATTTATGAGTTCCATTGTAATATTTCAACTAACTTTTACCTTTATCTACATTACTTTTAGCAATAATTTTTTAATTTTAGCAAAATAAGCAGTATTCAAACACACCCTTAGTGTTAGTAACTTAGATGACTGAGGTTTGGTTTAGAGACTTTGTCGGCAATGTATTTTTTTAATCTTTATTTATTGTTTAGAAATAGAAAAAGAAAAAAGAAAAAAAAGTTAGCTGACTCTAACTCTTTATCATCAGAGCAAGACACCAATCAGTTTTTGGTGTAGGCAGAGATTTCCAAATCTCTTATACAACCATAAAAAACTTTACCAGTTGAGCTAACTGAAACTCACCATTAATTTTTTTCTTTAATTGTTTATTTACGTGGTGCCTTTGCGGCTATTTTGTGCTTTCAAAAAACAAATAGTAAGAATCTACATAATAAAGTACAAAGAATTTTATCATGGTATATTAAGAAGCAAAAAGAATCCTACGATAAAAAAAAAAAAAAAAAAAATCATGTTAAAAAAGGAATTGAACTAATTGCGAATCTTCACAAGAAAAAGGAAAAAGAGATTTCTAAATTCATATGGTTAATAATATTATTTTCCTTTTCTATTTTTTATCGGTGCTTGAATTTAATTTTTAGAAATAAGCCAAAAAAAATATATGAGCAAAATATTAATTTTAGGGAGCGAGATATATACGGTGTGGATACTTTCTTGGATGAGAGAGGTAACACCAATTTTTCCTCAGTGGCAGAGTGTTGTAAATAACACCAATTTTAGGTCTAAAATTAACGTAAAGAATCACAATTAACGTCAGAAAGAGCAGCTGAATCGTACGTTGCCGAATCGCGGCGCTGTGTTTCCCAAAAAATCTCACCACGCTCCTTCAAAAGCGCGTGTCAAACCAACGAATGAGTCTACTATACAAACCCAAATAGAATTATAGAATCATAACCACCACCGTTGGATCCGGAAAGCTTGGGGCACGCGCACAAAGAGAACGTTAGTCTAGGATTCCTCCTGATGACTATAACAAACGTCTCTGACCCCTTACCATGTATGATAAATGATATGATGTGCCAGACATAACACAGGAAATGGGCCATTTTTTTTATTTTTTATTTTTATTATGAACTAGGAAATGGGTCATGTTCCATGAATGTGCATGCATCTTTATAGATAGTCATGCCAGCTCATCAACAATAAATTTAATACCAAAAATAAATAATTTCCTATTAATTTTTTACTTACCTCCTTTAATCTCTCTTTTTAATGCTAAGTTTTGACCGCTTGAGAAAAGGTGAAATAGGTTTAAAGAGAGTGTGTGAAACAAAACCCAGCAGAGAGAGAGAGAGAGAAAAAAGAGAGATAGCGACGCGCACATAGGCACATTAAAGAGAGAGAGAGAGAGAGCTAACTCAGTGAGAGAAAGACAAGACCGGCAAAGAAGGTATGCATGCTATACTGTGTGAGCGTTTGGATTTGCGTTTTTTATGAATCAAATTTTTTTTTGTTTTGTTTATTGTTGCTGTCTGTGTTTTTCGATAAATAATAGTATTTGATTTATTTATTTTCTCTGACGATGTTTCTATAGAGATTTGCGTCTGTGTTGAATTGTAAAATAGTCATAGGTCTTTTATACTCTCTCTCTCTGGGTCTAGTCGGTCTATATCACTGTTTCTGCAAAATCGATAATAACTCAAACCGATCTTTTTTGTCAGTATTTAGAGAAAAAAATCGTGACCATAGATTCCTAATCCTCTGAATCTCTTTTTTGGGGTTTCGTTTCTTTGCTGTGATATCTATATCTGTTGGTATCTGATACAATTTTTTCTCTTTTTGGTTCTTTTTTGGGCTATTCTCTCATTGTTAGAACGAAGAGAGGTTGGTTCGGTGTTGCGAGGAGGAAAAGTGCAAGGCGCGGAGGTTGCGGTAGCGGATTTATGTCGGCTGAGTTTGATTTGGTTTCGATTGGGGCTCTGTTGCAGCTCTGGATTTTCACTATTGCTACCTTCGAATCTGTGTGTTGTTTTACTCTCTGCTGTTTAAGGCAGAGGTTGAATCTTGTGCTCTCGTCTGTTTCGATGCGTTTGAGGCTAAAAAGGTTTGTGGGTTTTAGCTATTTTTTTGTCAAAGCTTAAATCTTTGTTAAACCCTGGTTTGATTTCTGGGGTTTTGGTTACGAATCTGACATGTGTTTTTCTGTTTATTTTGATTTGGTGTTTGCAGGACTTGTTCTGGAGTAGAGTGTTTTGCGCCTTTTCATATAAAAAGATTTTCTTTTCTTTTCTTGTTCCTGAGAGGGGGTCTCACTTGATACCATCAGTGTGATTCTGAGAGTTTTGAGAGAGAAGAGAGCCTTTTATTTAAATTTTTTTTTTTTCAGTTTTGTCTGCAATTTTTTTTTTTTAATTTATTGTTCTTCAAAAAATTTCTGGGTATTTTGAGGGGTTTTGGAGAGATTTTGTTCAGAAAGAAAAATAAAATGCCAGAGCCTCGGAAACAACCCGCGAAGTCTAAGAAATCCACAGCAACAATTCCCTCTGGAGAATCATCGATTACGATGATGAGGAAAGTCCGTGTGATCTGTTCAGATCCTTATGCTACTGACTCATCTTCAAGCGAGGATGAGTGTGAGAATAGGAGGGCTAAGAAATGCAAAAAATTCATCCGTGAAATTAATCTCCCCCTTGTTTTGAAACAACAATCGAAGCCTTCTTCTCTTGAGTCAGAGAGCTCTTGTCAGGACAGTAACAACAACAATGGTACCAAAACCCCCAATATTGTTGAAGCCAGACAGAAGAAAAGGGTTTTGGCTAAAACCCCATCTAGAAGACCCTCTTCTTCTAAGTATAGAGGGGTTAGGCAAAGGAAATGGGGGAAATGGGCTGCTGAGATTCGAGACCCATTCAAAGGAGCTAGGATTTGGTTGGGGACTTACAATACTCCAGAGGAGGCTTCTGAAGCTTATGAGCGAAAGAGACTCGAGTTTGAAGCTGCTATGGCCATGTCTAGTGCGACTCCTGCTCTTACGGCTTCTGCTTCCTCTGAAAAGAGCAACAATGCGTCGGCGTCTTCGGCTGTGGTATCTCCATCACAGAATAACCAGCAACCTGTGTCTTCTGAGGATTCTGAGGGTGTGTTGTCGCATACATCTCCAGCTTCTGTCCTCGAATTGGAGACCTCTGCGTCCAACACCAAAGGGAATGCCACTGACTTGATCACCGATGAGTGTGTTGAGGTCACTAATGCCGAGATTAGTTTGGCGGAGCTTCAGATACCTGACGATTTGGGTCTAATGGACGAGACATTTGCTGATGTTCCATTTGAGCAAGAGCTCAATTTTGAGCCTGAGCCTGAGTTTGATCCTCTCTGCTTTGATAATATTGGGCAGTTTTTTGATGGTTACAGCGGCTTGGAGGACATTGAGATTTGTGGGTTTGACAATGATGGCCCTAGCGAGCTTCCTGACTGGGATTTTGCTGATATTGGCAACGACATTGCTTCTTGGATGGATGAACCCCTCAATATACCCTGCCAATAAGTTTTGCAGCTTAGGATCAATTAGTATTTGTTATTATTATTAGTTTTATTTATAGTCTTAAGAAGGTTGAACTTGAAATTCTTAGGAACCACAATATGTTCCTGAGAGAGTGGTTTTGTGAGTTTTATTTATTTATTTAGGAGTAATGTTACAAGGAGATGGAGAGGGATGAGCCATGATTGTAGTGAGAGATTTACCTTGGGTTTTCCTGTGCTATAAGAGCCGTCCAAGGCCTTCTCGGAGAGTGTTTCTCAAAGTTTTGCTCATTTCCTCGCATCTCTTTTTATTATATTTATCAGGTATGAAATGATATGGATTTTCTGTGATTTGCAACTTGAAATGTGTTTGGTCTTTCGTTTTGCTTGCTAGGCTCTTTATTTTTGGCTTATACTATAATCTTTGGGCAGGTTGAGAATGCATTTTTTATGTTTAATACATGTTATGTTCATGGTGACTGAATCTCGTCAGTTGAATGAGCACGAACATTGTGCTATATTCTCTTTGAGGGTCTTTTTAGTGGGGATCCTTTCAGAAAGTGAGTCCATGGAAATTCATTCCCCCCCAAAAAAAATAGTTGGTTGAGATTGAAAATTACATAGTCCTAAATCTCCATTCCCAGGGTTGATTTTTGTTCTTTTCTTTAGCCTGCTTATTCTGTAAAAAAAAAAAAAATCTATAGTGAAGTAGTAGAGGGACTGATGCAATCACTCTTGTAGGCCTGAGTGAGGCTTTCCAAAGATGTACACAAGGTTGTACCAGAAAGTGGGGCCAAAGTTGGATTTCTTTTACCAAGCACAGCATATCTTCAACTAGAGGCAGAAAAAGTTGTTATCTCTGGTCTGGAGTCCTTTTTCTGCTAGCTGTATCGCAATTGCTCTGAAATCTCTATCCACAATTTATACTCTCTTCAGTCTTCACTTCACTCTCCCTTTCGCTTGCCATTTTTATTTTATTTTATTTTTGAGAATAAAAAAAAAGAAGAAGAGAGAGCTACTGTGACAAAAAGGATCGAGTTTGGTGAACACAACTTCAATGCATTTGTTTACAAAAAAAAAAACTTCAATGCGTGTGTGCGTTTCACACGTTTTAAATGGAGCTCCTACAGTGCAATGCATGTGTCATCTTTTTTTAAAAATAAAATTGAAACCTGGACTTTCCTTGGAAACAAATGGCTAATTGAGAATCAAAAAAAAAAAAAAAATGGCTAATTGAGCTACAAGTACATGGCACCAAGGTTGTTAAACCCAGACCGGATTGTACTGTCCGACCGGAGAACTCTTGAACCGTTCACCATCATGGTTCGTTTAAGGTGAAGAATTGTTCTATGTGAAAAAAACATGGACCCATTCGGACTGTGGTTCGATCGTCCGGTTCTGTGAACCGTGACTGGTTCACACGGTTCAAACGGTTGGCTTGTTTCAAGCCTTAAAATAGCGTCGTTTCTCTCTTCTTCTTCTTCTTTTTTTTTTTTTTTTTTTTTTTCTATACGGCGTCGTTTGAAGCATAACCTTGAAAACAAAAATCACTCTCAATCACTCTGAAACCCTCGCCTCACTCTCTCGTCTTTGCCTCACTCTCTCAATCACTCTCTTGTCTCTTCGCCGTCGCAGCTCAGCCCAGATCTCTTCCTCACTCTCTTAATCACTCTCTCGTCTCTGCCTCTCTCCCTCGTTGCCGTCGCAGCTCAGCCCAGATCGCAGCTCAGCCTAGATCTCTTCCTCACTCTTTCAATCACTCTCTCGTCTCTTCGCCGTTGCAGCTCAGCCCAGATCTCTTCCTCACTTTCTCAATCACTCTCTTGTCTCTGCCTTTCTCCCTCGTCGCCGTCGCAACTCAGCCCAAATCTCTTCCTCACTCTCTCAATCACTCTCTCGTCTCTGTCTCTCTCCCTCGTCGCCGTCGCAGCTCACTTTTTGCCTCGTCACCGTCGCCGTCATTTGGTACTTTATTACCTCTAATCTACTTTTTCTTTGTTAATATTTGCAAGTTGATTGTGGATGATGATATAGATCTGAAGTAGTGGTGTGTATATTGATTTGGGTCAATTGAAAATGATTCAAAGTTGGATATTATTAGTGTTTTATGAGTAAATAAAAATGGAGTGTTGGATATTAAAGTTTTGATAAGTATATTTTACAATTTTTGTTTGCAAGCACAAATGTGTTTAAATTTGTGCTTCAATCTTTAACCTGTGAAAGTTGTGAATCTTGTGATGGGTTTGTTGTAAAAAATTGGTGAATTTCACTATTTCAGAAATTGGTAAAAAGTTGTGAAATCTGCTTTTGGATTAACAAACACTGTTAATGCACACAGTTTATGCATAGTGTTTGTACAGGTTGTGTTTGGATTAACAATGTTTTATGCACACAGTTTATGTTAATCCAAACACAAACATAGTTTATGCACAATTTATGTTTGAATTAACATTGGTTTATGCACACAGTTTATGCACAGAGTGTGTAGTTATGAGAAACAATGTATAGTTTATGCACAGTGTGTAACAATGTGTAGTTGTGTACTATATTTTTGTAAGTTTTATGTATTTTTTAGAAATAAGCTTCTCTAAATGAATTAGACTATTTTAGTTAATTTTTATATTTTTTATTAATTTAATGTTTTTATATATATTTAAAATAATTATTAAATTAATTATGACATCATCACGGTTCGACCCCGGTTCGACCTCGGTTCGACCTTAAAACCCTTGAACCTCTCCCTTTTACGGTTCAATAAACGGTCCGAGTCTGAAAACCATGCATGGCACATGTGTCACTAATAATTTGTGAAGTAAATTTATTTAAGATGGTAATTTATATAAAAAAATTACAAAAAATACGTCCCTAGGGAAAAGAAAAAGAAAAAGAAAAAGAAAGATTGGTTTGATTTTGCGTTTGGGTGAAATTTACTTATTAAACCCGATCCGACAAAGGGCTAAACACCCTCCCCTATCTATTTCTCATTTTCTTCTTCTTCCATTTTTTTTTTTTAAATAAAATTTTCTTGTTTGTTTGTCTACTTTGAGCTAGAGCTATCTCCTCCATCGCAAAGATCATTTGATTTTTGGAATTGGTTAACCATCTGACGAACGATATTCGATCACTACGTTGGGAGCAAGTATGGACACTTTTGACTGTTCTATTTGTTGGCATTGGCAACGGGTTCAAGCAATTCTCATCCAATGAATTCGGGTTGAGTAATGGGTTAATACCCAATTTATTTAGATTCAACTTGTGAGCAGCCCTAAATGCATTTATAGGTTTGTATAAAGAAGATAATTGCTCATTTTTATAGGAAAAAAAAAAAAAAAACTGATTTATTCGGGTTGTTACTCTTTTTGAGTCCAGATGCTCTCCGGAACTAGTTTGAAGGGATTAATGATTCAATTTTCAATAGTCAATAGTCAATACCGGTTCATACCGCTTTCCACTCCCAATGTTGTTGCTTTCATTTGTGTTTGTTACTCTTGATTTGTGGGGATGGCTTTTGCTGTTATCGTTTCCATACTAAAATGCCTAAATAGTAAAACCAGTAAAAAAATTACACACATTGTGAAAAACACACTTTACACAACATTTTTACAATAAATCTTAAATGACATGTTATTACTAATTTTAATTTGAACTTATTATTGAAATTACTTTTTGCCCTACCAATAACAGTCACTAACAACCTGCTACTTAAAATTTATTGTGAAAATGTTATGGGCATAACATTTCTTCAACATGATAAATGATATGTTCACAACATTTTCACAACATTTTTACAACAAATCCTAAGTGACTGGTTGTTGAGGCAAAAAAGTAACTTATTGTTAGGTTCAAATTTGAACCAATAACAACTAATCATTTGTGATTTGTTGTGAAAATGTTATAAAAATGTTGTGGACTTAGCATCTCCCCTTGAACATTTTACCAATAACAATCAACCACTTAAAATTTGGCAACAAAATGTTGCGGAAATATTACAAAATTGCTCTTCTCAAACATTTTTACCTCACTTCATTTCATCTCGCTGCCAGCATTGTTCAACTTGACTATGGATTGGACGAGGCAGCAAATATTTTTCTCTTCTTTAATAATGGTTACTAAATTCCTCAGCTTATCTATCCATTTATTCACTTAACCCAAAATTTCATTTTATTTTTTTTCGTCAAGAATTTAAACAAATAGTTATAAATTGTAAGTTCCTAAAGTGCGTTTTGTAATAACAGTCCATTTAGTAAATTAATTAACATGTTAATGTACTAAAGTCAACCGACCAATTGTTTCTCAAAAACAAAAAAGAAAAAAGTCAACCGACCGATCAATTTTTTAATTACTATAGTGCAGATAATACTGCCCTACAACCGAAATCTTCTTATTCATTAACTACTCCCTTTGAGCAATACAAGCACATCTTTTGTGACCAATCAACAACCATAAATCATGCACACTATTGAGATCTGTCTCTAGGCACGAGTGTCAATTTCACAAATCACAATGTACAATACAAAGTGAAAAACCTCAATTCTATCCCAAACTGGAACTGAACATAAATCGTTGAAATTGCTCAAACCATGGTAGCATTGAGTGATGCAAATTTTCTCATATTTGGTGTAAATTAGATTTTTCAATGTGGATTGTACATTCTTATTTTTAACTTTCATAAGGAAATTATTATTATCTTCATCCCGAATTGACAGTTTTCGATTCCATTTCATAGCTTTCTCTTTACTTTATTTAAAAAGTTATTATCATTCTTTCAATAAAGTTCGAATTATGGATGATAGTTTTAGAAATCAGTTCATTTTTAACTAAAGGACAACGGATTAAATGATATTTTTCTTTAAAAAGTTAAGATTTTTTAAATAAGGAACTAGTATAAACTTAGTGTTACCATCTGTCTTCCTAAAATAGGACAAAAGACCAATTTAGAGAATGAGCCTTAAAAAGAAACAAAACCCATATTGTCTTCCCTACTCATCCCCTAAAATACTATTTTGTTGCTTCCCCACCTTTAGAGAACATTATTCATTCCCCAAATGCTGTTTTATTTATTTATTTATTTTTTGACAAAGTTTAGCTACAAAATTAGTTGTAGCTTAAAACTACAACCTTGTTCAATAAAATAAACATTATTACATATTTTAAAAATCTAACCGTTGAATTGCATGTTCTTTACGTTCTTAATATACATGTCAAATTAAGCGTCAATCGGATATTATTTACTATATAATCTATAAACTTATATTTTATGCATAATTTTAAACTACAAAAACTTGTAATTTAAACAATTTATTGATGACATAGATATTGGTATTTAATTTTCTTGAAATTTTACAAGCATAGAGAATATAAGAATTAGATGTAATCCAATGGTGGATTTGTCAAAATTAATTCAACTCGAATAGAAAGATATTAAGTAAGGTTGCTACAACCAATTTTGTAGTTTAAGACTACCAATTCTGTAGATAAACTTTGTCAATTTTTATTTTAGGTTGAAAAATGGGTGTGAGTTTTGAAGAGAGAAGAGAAAGCAAGGTTCCCATTTTAAAGAAGAAATGCTATGTTCACAATATTTTTACAATATTTTTACAACAAATCTTAAGTGGCAGTTTGTTATTGGTAGTTTTTGGTGGGCAAAAAAGTAATTTCAGTTGTAGGTTCAAATTAGAACTAATAACAACTTAATATCTATGATTTATTGTGAAAGTGTTGTGAAAATGTTGTGCACAAATCAATGTGAATGCTTTTATATAATATTATCGTAGTTAAGTGATACATATTTTTTTGAGACAAAATCTTGGGCTTAACTATAAAAGAGAAATACTATTATTATTTTCGTGTGTGTTCTAATAAGTATTACTGTTTAGTAATAAAAACCTATAAAAGAGAAAGGGTTTAATTACTAATGATAATATGACTTGTATTTTTGTTTAATTCACTTGATTAATAAAAAAAATTCACTTGATTATTTGAAGAAAAAAAAATTATATATTTAGAAATCCAAATAAAAATGCAACTTCAAAAAAATTTCATTTTACATACTTTCTTGGTCCCAAATTGTCATTTATTCAATTTTGAGATTTCTAACAATGATGTTTGTGGGGCCAGAATAAGTCAGCAGCCCCGGCCCACTCCAGGCCCAGCCCAGAGGCCCATGCCGAGGACGCCTCCACGATCCGAGGTCCGAGGACCAAAGTTTAGAGCTCAGGACCCAAGGAGCATTGCCGAGGATGGTTACATCCTCGGTAGTCCGAGGACAGAAAGTGGGCATACGGCACACCTTTAAGGGGAGTCTCCCCAAGCATCCAAGGAGTAAATAGCAAGAACCTATCACCGGACATTGAGGCATGGCGGAGAAGCAAGTCCCAGGCGAACTGTCACCTCCCCATTAAATGCCCTCAACTAACGCTCTGGCCGCATTAATGAGGATAGGACCTCTGAACAGTGCCGTCTTGAGCGCTGCAACCCACTGGAGGTATGGGAATGCGGCTGATGGGACAGGCACTCGAGTGGAAACCGGATTGAGCAACAAATGTAGGGCTAGGATCAACTGAGTGAGGAGTATATAATGTAAAAATCCCTCTTGTGAAGGGGACGGATGAAAAACCAGAGAAAAAGATATACTGTAGCAAAGCATTTCCTCTCAACTCTTGTAACCCTTCTGAAAAGAGATAACAGTAGTTTCCAGATCCATAAGGCACGTCCGAGGAGCCTCATTGTGTGTTTAAACCCACGTTCTAGTTAGTAGCAACCACGTACAACCATGCATGGCCGTTGCCTTCTTTACTGAGGCCTAGCTCTTGAGCCCATACTCTACAAATTTATTGAAGAGTTAGTTGGGCTCGGGCCCACTCTCTCAATCCTTAGAGAGCGCTCGAATCCACCCCCTACAATGTTTCTTTTAAAAAGTCAATAAATAAATTTACTAAATACCATTTATTTTATTTAAAAGGTCGATACCCCTCTTTTACTTAGGTTTAAATTAAGGAGAGTGGTTTTTGGAAACTTATAAGTTTTTATGTAAAATACAGTGCATTAAATAATGTTATTTTAAAAAGTACAATAAAGTAATTCTTAGGTATTTTGTACTTCTAGAGCACGGAGAATAGTACTCATTCTATTGGTCGGGTCCACTCTCATGTGAGAGGAAAGACTCATATATTTGATACATGATATACCTCCCTTGTGAGAGGAGGGAGCACCATTTATCTATTCTCCAAGAACACCTAAAAATTTGCCCTCTCTCCATTCCAAATTGTTGGCCTTGCTTAGAAAATCAAATTTTGAAAGGAACATCATTTATTGCCTTGTCTCTTAAACCTTAAACAATCTTCTCAAAACATTTTGTATTTTTTGGATTTTCTAAACAGGCTTAACAAAATGAGACGAAGTAAGTAATTTCTTAGGTGTTGCACCTTATATTCTCTAATTAAATTCAAATACATAATTGTTTTGACTAATACTATTACAATGCAACACATACATACAAATTATCTTTTTCTAAAGATTATTAAATTCCGCTGTGTGGTTGATTGTAAATGAAATCACATAGTTAAATTTAATTGAAAAACCTTAAAAGAATTATTCTTAAACTTTTGTTTTGTCATTTTTTTTTTTTGGGTAAAAAAAAAAAAAAAAAAAAAATAGGTGAGGGGAGTGGAGGCTACCTCATACTAGGGTCAGGGCAAGTTGCAGGCCTTAAAGAGGACTTGCATTGGACTTATAGATCGGTCACTAAGGAGGACTGGTGGCAACGAGACTCAAACCTAAGCTTCTTGAGCAAAGCGTTCGAGCTTTACAAATTGAATCAACCCCGTTGGCTGGTCTTGTCCTTTCATCTATCATTGAACAGATCGGTGAGAATCAAAAGAATGAAAATAAACCAAAAAGAGGGTGGATTTTATAAGATGGGTGCCGCCGGGCAAATAAGACAATCTAAATCATGCGCTTATGACAGGGTGAGAATCTAGATTAGTATCTACAGTAAATCGTTACGCCCAAAAAAGGAATATGAATGCAGTCGGCCTAAATTTTAATTTTCCATCTAAACAATGCGGTATGAATCATTAAGTTAAGTTTTTCTCTTAGATTTGAAGACTTTAACCATAATTTAATTGGTTGATTATCACTTTTATTAGTCTGACTTTCTAACTATTAGTTATATATCATTGTCACTACTATAGTGTTATCCACCAAAGAAAACAATCCTCTTTCTTTGTACTTTTCAAGGTTCGTTTGGCAAATATCAACTTGCATATGTTCTTTATTTCGGTTGTGCCCTTGTGTTAACGAAAAGACAAAGGAAAATTCGCTCGCGCTTAACGTGCAGCTACGTGATTTGCTACCACGTTATGGTTGTTTTGAGTACAAACAAGCGTAGTGTTGGAATGCTCATCAGAATGTATTTTGGCGTTGTTTAGGCGAATTTAAACAAAATGAAAAAAGCGAAAAAAAGAAAAGAAAAGAATGTATTTTAGCGCTTTTTAGGCTAATTTAAACAAAAGGAAAAAGAACAAAATAAAAGATACCAAGTTTAAATTAGCGTTGTGGCCGTGGGTGGACAAAAACTAGTCCCTGTGGACCTCCACGGATCACAGCTAGCAAGTCTCACACAATCTATTTATAATTGAATGACTGGAAATAAATACTTTACAATGGGAAGCTCAAACAATTTGTTTTATTGACTAAGAACATGTTAACATGGTATTACAGGCCAAAATGGCCAAATACCATCATTTTTTGAAATTTTTAGCAAAAAAACATTGTTTCAGAAATAAATGGCGATCTATCACTTTTTCTAATACTCGAGTTCACCAAACTCGAGTATCCTATTTTCTAATTCCACCGTGGCATGGCTGACATGGCATTTGGGGATTTAAAAATTCCACTTGGTACTCGAGTTTCTTGAGCTCGAGTACTGTTTAGTGTGGTACCCGAGTCCGCTAAGCTCGAGTATGGCTGTACTAAAAACACAAGATTCAATTTTATTTGTCACTCTCACTTCTCACTTTCACTTCTCACTCTCACTTACCAGAACACACTCTCACTCTCCTTCACACCTAAACATACAAAGCCCAAACCCTCACACCATCGGCGGCAAAAAACCCGTTGGCGGCAGAAGACTCTCGTCGGCTACCGAACTTAGCTCTCTTACTGTGAACACACTCTCACTCTCACTCTCCTTCACACCCAAACATAAAAACCCCAAACCCTCACTCCATTGGCGGCAGAAGACTCTCGTCGGCGACCTCTTACTCAGCTCTCTCATTGTCTCGCACTAAGGTCAGTTTTTTAGTTTTAGGCTTACGTCTTTCATTTGAAATTTTAATGGATTCAAAATTAGAAATATTGAAAAAAAAAAAAAAAAAAAAACACAGAGCTGATATTGTGTTTCTATAGTGCAAAGAAGTAAGACTGAAAAGTACTTTTCATTTTTTCTTATTTTTGATTATTTTGGGGCCTGAGAAACAAGATTCTTATATATTTTAGCTTCATATATTTGGGTTATTTCAAATTTGGAAGAAAGATAAATGTAAGACTCAAAAGTACTTTTCCTACAAATAGTGCTGGAATTGATATGGTTGCTTGGAGTTTAAATTATCTGTTTTGACAAAAGACACTTTAAAGTTGTTTTGTCACTTGAAAATTATTTCATTTCTTTGAGAGTTATAGAAATACTGAGATTGTGAATATTGACCTTGACTGTTATTGCAAGACTTGTTCTTTGCTTCACTGCCTCTTTGAGGGCCAAATTAACTGGGTTTATGTCCATATGAGACCGGGTTCTATTAGCTGCCACATATCACAAGTTTTAAGACAGATCTTTAGGAGACTATATACAAATTAGCTCTGGAAAAAAATTGTGCTTCTCAATAACCCTTGGCATTTCAGAACAAGAAGAGAAGATGATGGGAGATGGAGACCTTAGCTCATTCCTACCTGTAATCTGTCCCTTGATTGTCTGGTCGCTTTGCGCAAACCAACAAATACCTTTTAACAATCCCATGACACACTTATATTTTTGTGTGTTGTCATTGTCTTTAGATATCATATTTTCACATCTTCTTTTCTTTATTTTTTGATTGGTAAGTTACACTTGCACCTCATGGGTCTAATCCACAACCCCTACCTTACTTCATTGGCATATCTTTTCTTTTCTTCTTTCCTCAATCATGCTGTACTTTATTCCTATAATGAAGAACATTGCCATCCTGCTGGGGCTGGGCTGACAACACCTAATTGTAGAGCATTTCTCTTGACAGCCTTAGTAAGGTCTTTTTGGACCTTGTAAAACTTACAAAGTAAAAATGATTTTTAGTACCTAAAGATGCTGAAAAATAACAGTCATCACATCCATGCTAAGTTGCTGTCTACCTTCCATATAGAACACAAGATGTAACAAAATAATCTCAACACTACAATTCTAAAATACTTTAAATTCAACTTCTTGGGGAACAATAAAATTATCCTTGTATGTATATATATTAACTGCTTTTGAGAACTTGAGCCTAAAAATCTGGTGGTCACCAGTCAAGGAAATTACTATTACAATGTTGAAAAGATATTAATACGTGGATAGAAAAATGTGAAATGTTATTGGGCTGTTATTAATTCTCATGAGGACTATTATGGAATCTGTTTATTATTGGCACACGCTCAATCTGCATATAATCTCAACATGCTCTCGTTGGCTCATATTTTGTGTATTGTTGGTGCAGTCTGTCAGCCCTGCAAAGGCAGATGAGTTCACCCTCAAGAAGAATATCCTAGCTACCTTCGCTTGATCCTCAGAAGTCCCAAGAGAGGAGTCACATCTTTCAATTTTGCTTGGAGGTATCAGCAACCCAGTTCCTGGGATTTCTATTTTCAAAATTGTTGAGCTTGGGAAATTTACTTTTTTTTTAGTGTACTCTAAACTCATATCCTTATCTTCACATTTTGCACTTTTTGAAGTTATAATGGTAGAAGAGAAGGAAAGGTTAGCTAGCATATGATTCACACTAATATGTAGTTTTTTATATTTTGTATTCGGAATCGGATTATCATACCCCCTTTGGCATATAACGAGGCATATATTGACTGTTGTACAATGTTTACTCTTTTGAGCTTACATTTTCTATGGTTGAAAAGGTAGGCAGCTCTGTAAGGGTGTCTTGTACAATCAGGTTGGGACCATTAGATACATGTCTTCGTTACTTACACTAATTCTCTAAGAGGATTAAGGTCCAATCACTATAACCTGTCCTTTATGATTCCCTTTTTTTATATTGGATGGAGTTAATTGTAGCCAACGAGTTCTAACTCCAATGGCACTTTCTTGCCTTGTAAAATGAGTGAGGTTAGCTCTGCTTACACTGGCTTTGCTGGTTTTGAGGGATTAATTACTTGAGAAAAGAAAATATAGGATCTTTTTGACTTCTTGCACTTCATTTGGAGTTTCATGCTTCCAATCAAATAATTTTTTATTTATTTTTAGATATTTGTGCACCAATGCATCTTTTGGTGATTTATTCTTGATTAAGCTTGAAACTTATCTATTTGAGGAATTAGTTATAGCATAATAGATAATTATATAACGAATGTGATTGGTGAATATTAATTTGGCATTTTACTTATCAAAATTTTATATAGTATTTTAAAATGTTTTTTGTGTTATATTTCAGAATCTAGAACTCAGCTTGAAGCTCTTTGTCATGTGAGAGTTTAATGCTTTTATTGAAATGAGTCCTTTTACTCCATGCAATGTTTTATTTGTTAGCTTTTCTGACAATTTCATACTCATTATGTTAATTTCAATTCAAGTGTATATGCTCCAATCACCAGAGATATATATTCTTTTAGGTTCATGAATTAGCTTCTTTTCTTTCCTTTTTGTTTGTTGTTGTTGTTTTATTTGTGGGTATATGTCAGTAATGCCATGACTCTGTTTACCTACCAGGCATAAACACATCCAAAACAAATGCCTTCACTTTACCCTAATGCAATTCTCTTTCTTTTAAATTTGCCAATAAACTATAACACAAATAACACTTTTTTCTTCGTCTAGTAGTTCATTGAATCTGCTTGTAAGGTATATAGCCACTCTCTCTTGAATGAAATTCAAGCTTATAAAAGAAATGTATTAAAGAAAAAGAAAGAAAAAGTAGGAACTCAATTATGTGAATTTTCCTCATGTGTCATGCTCCTTAAAAAGAGAATTAGAATGTTTATGCTTTGTATTTGACCTAATGGGCCATTAATCACCTTTAATTTATGCCAGATATGGACCCACATTGAGCGGGACTTTATTTGGACCAGTAACAGTGATATTGTAGAGTTGATACCCAAGGTTTATGCTAGTCTCTTTTGGGAAGGAAGGATTGAGTATATACTATATAGTATTTACCAATAAAATAGAACTTAAAGGAGATGAGGTATATACCATTGGCCACTGGTTAATTTAAGTAGCAATGTTTTAAATTCCATTTTGCACCAAATGCAAATTCCAGTACCAAAAAAAAAAAAAAAAAAAAAAAAAAAAAAAAAAAAAAACTCTTTACAAACTGGGATGTTCTGGGCATTTTGCTTATTTTGGCTCGAGCATTTTTATTACTTTTTACTCCCCATAATTGAGTAATTACCAATGAGTGAGATGATAAATAAATATAGATATATTTTGAGAAACAAATGATAAATTATTATTTTTAGTTATTTACATAGCCAAGCCATACTCGAGTTTAGTGGACCGAGTACTACACAGTACTCGAGTCCATGAAGCTCGAGTATCAATCTGCATGGTTCCACACATATTCTGTTAAGACCCAAGCCATACTCGAGTTTAGTGGACTCGGGTACTTCTAACACAGTACTCAAGTCCCAGAAACTCGAGTACCAAGTGGGACACATTCCCACATTTTGGTTAATATACCCGAGCCATACCCGAGTTTAGTGGACTTGGGTACTTCCTATAGTACTCGAGTTACTGAAACTCAGGTACCAATCTGCCTTACCATATATTTTTTTTTAAAATACCTCGAGCCATACTTGAGTTCAGTGGACTCGGGTACTTCACATAGTAGTTGAGTCCTAGAAACTCGAGTACTAAGCCCCACACTTATTACAAACCTACTTTACTGGCGCCAACTACCGTAATGAATGCATAATGAATGGTACTCGAGTTCTCTAAACTCGAGTACTGCTTAACAAAAATACCCTCTCCAGCTTTTAGCTATTTTCAGTATCTATGGGATCTGTTTTTTGTCTTGCACTTTCCAAGTCCATGTGACGAGTCAGAATGCCCGAGTGAAAGCAAAAGCTGTACTGTTAGGTCACCATCTGCAAGTCTCAGTGTCAGTGTCTCCATCCAAGACAAACCATTTAACCTTTGGGTCTTGCTTGCTATGATCAGTAGATAGAGGTAATATAGTTAAAATGCTTTGTTAGATGTTTACATGTGGTTTGTATGAGATTTTTATGCATGAGGTGGAATTCATGTAATGAGTTTTTTGCAATTTTAAAGTCCGTGTACAACTGCTGATATATATATATATATATATATATATATATATGTATGTATGTATATAACTTTTTTGTCAAAACAAATGGAGCACAAATATAAAAGAATCAAGCTTGACCATGATAGCAAATAGAGAGCATGTGTGATTATTTTGTAAGTTACACACATACACGTAGTGGGGTAAACACAATAAAATTAAGAAAATCCTTTGAAAATATCCAATCCAACAATACCTTCAAAATAAGCAAGTGGAACTAGTTTATCATACGTTTGTTGAATTCCCAATTAGTGACAAGTATAGTTGACATAGTATATGTATAAAACTCATGAGTTGATAGATAGAGGTAATATGATATTTTGTTGACTTTTACAGTAATAAGGGTGTTCATAATAATATGAATTCATTACTCAACAAAGGAATTGGCTTAATAAAGTCGAAATGGTTGACCTTTTATTATTTTATATGTGTATATATATAAAAAATATAGTTAAGTGCACATTATGTCTATGTGCCTAGAAATTTTTTGAATGATCGAGATTCAATTATTTATATGTCTATACACAAAGTTGAGGAGGTTGAGTTTGAATATAAATTTTTTTTATCATACGCCAAATTTATGTAAGTGGTTATAGATTATGACAACTTTTATATTGTTAATAACAGGTCGGTGATGGATTTTCACTTTTTCTATGTGTACTATGATGGAGAGATGTATTATCATAAGTTGCATGGGTTGTCATACCAAGGCTTGAACCAAAAGCAAAAATATGTTAAGGTGAAGCGTGGGATAGGGCTTATGAACTTGCAACGAAGAATATTGAAGGCGATGGGGTTAGACCACTCTAGGCATAACATTTCCATCGTGTATTGAGCACCTCAGCGGGTTGTATACACCCAGGTTTTCTACAATTCACTACAGTTATCGGGTGGCGCCAAAGTGAAGATGATGTGGGAAGTTGTTGCACAAATGGTGGCTCGAGGATTCGTTGCTTTAGATCTCTATGCCATAGTAGAGGCTGGAGAGGGTTCACAACATACTGTTTTGGATGGAAGAGTAGATGAGCACATCTACTCAATACCATTACAGTTTTATCAAGAGTGTGCAGAGAACACAGGAGATGGGTATGACAGTGAACCGTGGCAGACATTTCCCCATGTGAACTCAACTGAGAAGGAGGAAGGGCCCCAGCAAGTGCTTGAAGGAGAGCATTTATCTCATGATGACCTGTATGGGGGCACATTCGAAAATGAAGATGATCACGGACTTGGTGATGATGCAACCCATATCGATGTTACTAGGGATGACTTCGAGGAGCTCCTAGATACCATGGGTGAACATGAGGATCTTGATCATATCGAAGATGTGGTTGTAGAAGAGAATAGAGACACATGCCCCGGTCCTGATCCTACGCCAGAATAGTTCACCAAAAACACTTGGGATAATATGTTTGATTCATCACTAGTTATGCAAGCGGAAGTATCAAGTTGGACGCCTGGGGAGCAGCCAATTAAAGGGATGGTATTCGTGACTAAATTGGCGGTGCGACATGTGTTGACTTGGTACGCAATGCGAGAGAATTTTAGCTTCAAAACTGAGCATTCAGACTCAAAGAGGCTTATGGTGAGTTGCAAGGATGATTCCTATCCATGGTCAGTCCGTGCGATCTGTTACAAGGGAGACAATGTCTGGAAGATCGCAAAATGCAAGGGCCCCCACACGTGCCACAAAATTCAGAATGCTCATGATGGTTGGATGATTGATTTGGCGTTCCTAGCATACGTACTTGAGCGCTATATACGAGAAGACCTTGCGTATAAGATAAAGAATTTACGCCATATTGCTTTGGCAGACTTAAAACACGAAGTATCTTAGTACAAGGTATTCTTTAACTTGCATTCTTTTTTCAATACAATGTAGAGACATTAGTCTTCTGTGAAGTATAAGCATGATATTTTTTTCCAAAACCCATGAATACTTTATATTATGAAAATTGAAATTGAAAAAGAAAAAGAAAAAAAAGAATAAAGAGAAAGAAATATTATCTTCATCTTATAGCCTTACAAGTCATGATTTGTTTTCTTCAACTATAGTTATTTAACTTGTATTCATTTCTAACGTAATCATTACGATTCACATACAAGGTATGGGATGCCAAATAAAAGGCCGTTGCAGCTATATACGGGGATTTTAAGGAGTCTTATGCAGAGTTGCCGCATTTTTTGGCACGACTTAAGGATGCAAGTCTGGGTACAAAGTATAAGTTACTAGTGGACGATAATTATGAACGGGGAACTTGTACATTCAAGTCCATATTTTGGGCGTTTCGTCCATGTATTGTTGGGTTCAAGAACTGTAGGCTTGTGATTAGCATTGATGCAACCCACCTCTATGGAAAATATAAAGGGAAATTGATGATTGCAATGGCGACAGATGCTAATAATAAGATTTATCCACTAGCCTTCGCCGTTGTCGAGAGCGAGAGCACAGAGACTTGGGGTTGGTTCTTGGCTTGTATAAGAAGCTATGTTACCGACCGGGGACACCTGTGTGTCATATCTGACAGACACCATACAAGCTATCTTCAGAGACACTAATTGAGACTTTTCCCTCCGGCCTCCCATGACAAAACATCGTTACTGCCTTCGTCATTTATACAGTAACGTCAACACTAGATGGAACAATGAAACTTTAAAAAATCTAGTATGGAGGGCAGCAAGTGCTACCCAGGAGCGAAAGTTCAATGCCAGCTTTGATTTAATTGAGAATGTCAATCAGGATTTGCACCAATATCTAAAGGATGTGCCCAAAGAGAAATGGGCTCTAACTTTTGACAAGGGTTACTGTTATGGGGCGATGACTACAAACGTCTTTGAGTGCTTCAATGGTGTTCTAAAGGGTGCTTGTAGCCTGCCCATTACGGCAATGGTGAAATACACATGGTTCAAACTGAATGCTTACTTCGATGATCGCCGCAATAAGAGCATAGCGCAGTTGAATTCGGGGAGCAGATGGACTAAATATGCCTTGGATATCTTCATGAGAAATAAGGTTGTAAAGTTGTTATTTACAACCTATGTATTTTGTTGGCTTGTATTCCCTGCCAAATTTGATTGTAATTATTATCAATCGTTTATACCCTGTATTTATTGTGGGATTTGTTGTAAGGGTTGTGTGATAGAGAGAGAGTGTGAAGACTCAAGCATTTGAAGACTAAAGATTTCTCGCGGGTGTATCGCGACTTAGCTTTCCGCGAAGTGACACATGTGCCCTGCACATGCTGGAATGTTTACTTGCCATGGATTGTGCTTTATATGCCTCTTTATATGATTTGGTTGGTGATGAATGTAACATGCCACGTGTTTGTGAAAATGCCTCTATGAGTGATAATCCTCATGATTGTGATGCTATGTTACATGAATCTTTGGGTGTTGTTGATATTCCTAACACCAAACTCTTAAAGAAAAATGCTAAGAAGTTTCAAAAGAGTTTAAGCAAGTTATTTTGTGAAAAGGATGATTTGATTGCTAAGCTCAATGAATCCATCAAATTGGTTGAAAAATATAAGAAATTTGCTGAAAATTATCTTGAAACGCTGAAAGAGTTTGAGTGTTTGAATATGGACTTGGATGCTAAACTTGTTTTGTCTAACAAACTTGTTGATGATCTTAAATCTGAAAATGAATCTCTTAAGATGCATGCCAAGTGTTTGATTGCTGAACCTACTGTTAAAAATGATGAAAATGTATGTTGCAATCATGTTGTGGTACCCGATTCTGTGCCTAATGTGTGTTTTGCCTCAAAGGACAAATCGGTGTACATTCCTCCACATAAAAGAAATCAAAAAGTGGAGAGAAAGGCTCTTAAGCCTAAGCCTCTGGTTAGGTCCAATCCTAGGGAATTGAGTGGATCTAAGTTTGTTCCAACTTGCCACCATTGCGGTGTGATTGGTCATATAAGGCCTCAATGTTCTAAGTTGAAGAGAGAACAAACCCAAGTTGCTAGATCCATTCCCAAAAAGCCTAATGGACCTAAACACATTGTTTGTCACCATTGTGGTGCCTTTGGTCATCTTAGACCACATTGCTCTAAGTTTCAAGCTCTTAAAAGAATAAAAAGAAAAGAGAAACTTGAGCTTCTTGGAAATTTTGCTTTGCATGATAAACCGGATTTGAGTGAAAATAGCATGTTGTTAAAGAAAATGTTTAATGCTCTTAACTCCTTGACTATGTGCATCTCCGGTTCTCATTCTCCCAACCCTCGTCTCACTTCTCTTGAGACACTCATTCCAAGCAATCATTCCGTTTGGATGAGGAAGGGTTCTTATGGTTGAGCGTTTGCTCTTTTGGTCCTTGATCTTATTCTTTCAATCTTTGTAGGACCTTTCATGCATTAGATGTCATATCTTCATGCATTTGTGCATTTGTGCATTTATTTGTATGCATTGCTTTTGTTTTGATCTTACTTTTATGTTTTTGTTTTGTGTGTGTAAAAAAAATCCAAAACCACATAAAAAAAAAAAAAAAAGTGAAAAATTCAAAAAGTTTGATCGTATATGTTTGGGCACATTTCACATGTGAGTTTGGCCTAGTACCTTCGTACTTATGGCGTTGTGCATTTACGAGCTTAGCTTGTTTTGTATGCACCTAGTTCTGTGTGGAAGAAATCTTGAAAACTATGTGTGATTGTTGTAAATTGATCTTCAAGCTTGTCATGAATGATTGGTCAATAGTCTTGTTGGTCTTGATACTTGCATAGACTTGTGTCTATATCTCTTCCCACTTTATTTTTATGTTTTTGCAAAAGAGCCCACTAAATGTAAATTTCCAAATGAAAAGAGATATTGAGCTGCAAAAGCCTGTCGCACACACTAGTATTCGACTAGGAAAAAGGGAAAGCGACTCTTTTTAAAGTATTTTGTATGGTGCTCAAAAAGCCAAAGGCTAATCATCAATGTTGAAATATCATAAATTTCAAGCACCAATCTCAAAATGAGATGTTTTTGTCCAAACAAAATAAAATGGACCATTTGTTATGCCTTATGTAGAAGCCAAATGAAAAGCTTCTAAGTTGTGTATTCAATGTGTGGGAGGTCATATATACTCATTTTTATAATGGAGATAGTCCACTTGATTTCGTATCAGTTGTGTATGACTCGATTGAATTGATCATTGAAGCTTCGCTCTGGTCTATGGACTATTCCACACTTGATCCTCACACACAACACACAAGACTTTTGTTCAATGAATGTCTATTTCATTTGTGTGATTGTACATGTTCAAATGTGATGTGTGTGTGCTCAACCATATGTGGTTCAAACCAAAAAGATTTTTGTTCTTTTTGTTTGCTTTTGGAAGTGATTTGTATCACCCATGTTTTTCAAAGTTTTCAAATTGTTTTTGTGTGAAAAACATGTTTTCTGGGTATTTTCGTGACTTATTTCATGTTTAAGTTCAGTCACGAGTAAAAGGGTCCAATTCTCAAGTTTTCCAGTTTTGGACAGAGAGTTTTGCGGCTGTTTTGCGACTATTTCGCGAGTAAAGCTTACCTGCGAGACACCTGCGAGATACCAGCGAAATTTTTGCGGGATTCTAAGTAGCGAGATACCAGCGAAAATTTCCAGATCAGCTTTTTAAAGGGCTTTTCGTGGGTCTTTTGTTTTAAACTTCTCCCATCTTCTCAAAAACCCCTGTTTTAATGTTTCTACATCAAAACCCAACTAATTTCAAGTGTTTTACATTCCATAAACATCTCTAAGGTAATCTTTAACTCTTTTCATTGATTTTGATCCTTAGATTACGTTTTTGGGGGTTTTATGTTCATAGTTGGGATTTTCTCAAATGGGAGTTGGAAAACTTATTTTCTGTCAATCTTTTTGATTGGGATTTGTTTTAAATGATAATTTGCTTTGGATGTTGGCCCCGTGTGGCAAAAATAACTTGTTTTTAGGCAAGATTTTCATATGTTCTTGCATTGTTTATCATACTTGTGTAGTGTGTGCACTCCAAGTGTTTGATAAAATGCCCAAATGACATTTTCTCATTGTTTTGGACTCCGATGAGTACCAAATTTTGTGGATCACCATAATTATTCATGTTTATCATGTTTTGATCTTTGGTGGTGTGTTTTGTACATTTTGCCCTTGAGTGCCTTGCTCATGCATTGGTCATGCATCTCACATGCACACTAGATGCACACTAGTTGCATCTTTGTTGCACACACTTGAACACTTGACATGTTTTTGCATTCACTCATGCTAGTTAAATCCTTTTAGACCTTTTAACACATTTAACATATTCTTGTGTCTATGTCATGCCTAGGTCCATATCATGTTCCATCATCCTTAGCATGTCATGTTCTTTATGCTTTGTAGCATTTAAAAAAAAAAATTTGATTTTGTCTTTTGTTTGAGCTTCATTGTCTCATTCATCTTGCATCCCTCATGCATCATCTTCATATTTTCTTCTTTCCCTTCTTCCTCTTGATTCATTTGTTTATTCGTGACAAAAAGGGGGAGAATATTCTGGAGAGTATACCGGTGTGTTTTGTCATTTCTATATGACTCATGTGCACACTCTTAGGGGGAGAAATTCTACCTTGTGCACATTCGTAGGGGGAGAAAGCCATAGGGGAGATGCATATACCAAGGGGGAGAAGACATTTTTTGAAAAAACCTTGTTTTACTTTTTGCTTGTTTTCTCGTTACTTTATGGTGCTTTGATATGCTTTATTGCTCTCATTGCATCGTGCTTATGTGTTGGACATGCTTTTACCCTTATGCTATTGTGCTTTATTAGTTGCATGTTCGGATGATCATTTGCTTTGCTATATGATCATTGTAGTCATTTCCATATGATTGTCATGTGTTTGATCAAGTTGCTCATATGTTTCACAACATGTTTACTTGATCGCATTTTACTTGTTACATTATACTTGTCCTTTTATCACCTGATTTACCTTGAGGGTCTAATGTGTTTTGTGCAAGTGTTTCAGGTTACAGGTATATATGTTCCAAGTTCATCACAGCTCCTATGATTCATGATAGGGGGAGTGATATGATAGGGAAGTACTTTATTGCATGTACCCATGTTGCTTTTGTAAGCTTTAAGGGTTTGTTTCATTGCATATTTTGTAGGCTTTTATGGTTTGTGCCATGCATATGCAGTACTTTGTTTATGCAGCCTTTATGCTTGTGTTATTGAAGTTTAATGTCATACATTTTACTTCAGTACATCACTCTTGTGCCCTTGTAGGATTGTTCCAAGATGCATATACGTTCTATGCATTAGTTGAGTGATGAACACTCTTGTGCCCTAGTAGGATTGTTCCTAGATGCAAATACTTCGTGTATTTCGCATTGGTTGAGTGTTGGACTTGCAAATGATACTCTTCATTTGAGCTTATCACTTTGCATGTCCGGATGGTCATTCCTTGTGTGAATGAGCATAGTGATCACTTTTGTATAAGTGATTGCTTGTTTGATTTTGCCATGGTCTATTGTTTTTATTCCATTTTGCTTGATCACATTATATTTGCTCCATATGCATTTTAAGTTTTCTGCATACAATGATATTATTATGTTGTTGTGTTTCAGGAGTTACTTGTTCATATGTTCAAGAGCTTATCAGAATCTAGAATTAGGTGTGAGTGAGTTTTGCCTTTGTTCCCAAACTCACGTTTAAGTCTAGAGTCTGTTTTAGGGTTTTGTCACGGAATAGCCAAAGGGGGAGATTGTAAAGTTGTTATTTACAACTATGTATTTTGTTGGCTTGTATTCCGTGCCAAATTTGATTGTAATTATTATCAATCGTTTATACCCTGTATTTATTGTGGGATTTGTTGTAAGGGTTGTGTGATAGAGAGAGAGTGTGAAGACTCAAGCATTTGAAGACTAAAGATTTCTCGCGGGTGTATCGCGACTTAGCTTCCCGCGAAGTGACACATGTGCCCTGCACATGCTGGAATGCGAAGAGTCAGGCCAGGTGGAGACAGATGTGTCTCGCGAGTATCTCGCAGGTAAGGCCTTACCACGAGACACCCGCGAGGCATTCTGTTCTGCCAGCCTGTCCAGTCTAATTCACACCTTCTGTGCCTACACTATTTATACCCACATTACCCACAAATGTTAGAGAGGCTATTCAGAGAGAAAAACCCTAGATAGGTTTTCTACAACACACACCCATCTTTTCAGAGAGAGCTACTCCTCCTTAGTGAGAAATCATAGTAGTCTCTTCTCCTTCCCTTTCCCATTATCATAGCCTGAGAGGAGATTTGTACCCAAACACAACCCACACCTATTCAGAGTGTAGAGAGTGTTTTGGAGTTGCTGGGAAGCATTGGAAGAAGCCAAGGATGGCAGATGCAACATGGAGCTTGTTGCGGGATCCGGAGAACTAGGACAAGACACGGTTCCGAGAAGCCTTGTTGGAGTAGGAGCTTGGAGGGCTTAGGTACATCGGGTAGATTAGACTTGGAGGGTCTCTTGCTAACCCATGTATCCCAACTGATTGTCTAGTGGATCGATTTCCGCTTGGAGGGCGGCGGAGAGGTTTTTCGCCGAGTTCTTCGGTTTCCTCTTCGAGAACACGTCTCGGTGTTTTCTGTGTTTGCATCCTTCTTCCCTACTCTTGTTTATTTCATTTTTACTACTGTGTTGCTTTAAATATGGATTAGAGTAGTTGTATTGCTTATACGCTTGTGTTTACACTATTCCGCACTTAGTATTAAGTTAGTGTAAAATCAACCAAGCCGTAATTTTAATTGGGGGTCTAAATCGCTCTTGTGTTTTCAACACATTTTCGAGTTTTCAAAGGCGAAGGCGGAGAATCATAGGGTGATGAGATTGAGCGCGCAACAACAATCATATCAAGTAGATACACCGCATAATCCAGGGATTGCTGGACATGGGGATCACACACATGGAGTTAATCTGTTGCAAAGAACTTGCACATGTCAGAAATGGAAGCTATACAAGATACCATGTTCACATGTCATTGCAGTTTGTATTAGGTATCGACATGATGCAAAGCAGTACATTGACCCATGCTATAGCGTGGATTTACTGTTCTGGAGCTATGCTCCCGTTTTCCCTGCGTTCAAAGATAGAACATCATGGTCGGATCCTAAAGAAACTCGAAGGGTCCTCCCTAACCTTCGATTGATTCGAGAGAAAGGTCGCCCTGTCTCAACATGAATCAGGAATGAGATGGACGAGGGCGGGAAACGGCTGAGAACCACGCCATGGAAGGAGGGGGAGAGGAAGGTGCAATGCGGGTTGTATGGCCAAGATGGGCATAACCGAAGAACATGCCCTAAGTGGAACGAGGTACCGACGAGTGGTAGTCTCGCAGACTAGGTACGCTAAGTTTGAACTGTGGCATTCTTCTAAATGCAACCTTAAACAAAATGCATGATATATGCGATTAGATCAAAATGCATGCTATATGCCATTCAATTATGTATTTTTAAAACTTAAGAAATATTGGATAAAATTTTAAGGACCAAATATGGCATTTATACTATAAGCTACTTTCCCTATAGGATGCATACAAAAAGTCATTAGCATTGCCATTTGGAGTATTAGAAGGAAAATAAATAAATAAATAAATATTTGGTTTATATCAAATTCATAATGAAAAAAAAAATGATTTTTTTTTTTTATATAATGACCATTTTTTTTTGTTGGAAAAAAATGATTTTTTTTTAATATCAAAATCAAAATATTTGGTTTGCCTTGTTAAAATATCTTCATTGCATGTGTACATGTGGTTCATTCCAATTAGTCTCTTGAGGATGCATAGCCAACTCTAAAGTTTTGGGACTAAGGCTTTCTCTTCTTATGCTTGGTGTTGATGACTGCATTATTTCTGCATTATAGCCAACTCCAATGAGTCTACCAATGCTTATTCCTCACATTATTGTTATTCATGTAGAGAAAGAATTATGTGACCAATATGACAAAGTGACTCATAAGAAATTAAAATTCTACTTGGTTGCATTCTTTGTCATAGATTTTGGTTTGCCAAATGATGCAAATAAATGGAATAATAGAAGTGTTAACATGTCAAGTATATCTGATGATTCATGCAAGCTAGTAAGTTACATTTAAGCTAGTAAGCTACATTTAACATGTCAAGTATATCTGATGATTCATACAACATGTCATTTACGTGCACAGCAGTGGTTGAGATGTAGGGAACTCACAAGCATCTAGCTATGTTTTTAAATTTCTTGACCATTAGTGTTTTGCAACTGAAATATTTTTTCTTTTTTGTATCTGCAGGGGTGAGAAATCTGTTTAACTTTTAAAAACTCAAACTAACTCTTGATAACATATCTGAAAATATATTTATATAATTGTTTTGTGAGCTTTTAAAATTTGTTACAAATAGCTAACAAGAAGAATAAAGATATAAGACTAAACCATGCACATATCAAAACCATAGTCCTGTTATGAATGTGATACCAAAATACTAAACAGTCTTTGGGATCCAAAAAAAATAGTGAATGCTGCTTCAAATCTGCACAGTATCCTATCGATATCTGAATTATTTGATTGAAGATTACCTGTAGATATTGACCTCTAAATCTTTCTCCTGATAAAGGCATGGAAGCAAAACAAGCGAATATGAAATTCTACTTTTTTTTTTTTTTAGGGGGGTGGGGAAGGGGGTTATTTGATGCAGGATGGAATCACTTAACAAGCTTTGATACCAATTTTGATGTAGGATCTTTAATAATTCAGAACTAAATTAGATTTCTTAATCAGATCTTGAAGGGTTCTTAAATAAGGATTGATTTTTAAGGGGTTATGTAAATAAAATACTAAATCTTGAATATGTTGATGGCTGTTTGGAGTTAAAATAATAATAGAACAAGAATAATATTAGATAAAACAGTTGGCTATTGTATTGACTACAATAAACCGTTATATAGGCTATTGTTAAATCATTTCCTAGAAGAACTAGAACTCTAAACAATCTATTCCTAGAATGATTAGGATTATAAATAACAAAGAAAAATTACTTAAGAACTTCTAAACTAAATAGGGAGAGGACTCAAAATATAAAATAAGACTCATGACCCTTAGGGCAGCCCATTCCAGAAAATTTGAAAATTGCCAAACTACTCCTATTTTTATTAAAACTTTATTATAATTAAACCAGCAACTTTCCAACCTAAGAACTTATACTAACACTCAACAATAACTAAAATAATGTGTGAAATGTTCCAATAAAGCCCCACATCAAAACTAGACCAAAAATATTGAATCTTTTGGTATTTAATCTTGTTTTTCCTCAAACTCTCTGTTATCCACATCAGTAGTTTTCACCTTGTTAATCTCAATTTGATTTTAATTGAATCAGGCAGCCATTTTACTGACAGCTTTTAATGATTAAGCCTTTAGGTTGGTTGAGAGCGAAGCATTGTGTTGAACTCAAATAAAAGTCATTTTTGTTTTCCCACATTTTTTTTTCTTCAAAAAATAAAATGGTTATTATATATTGACTTTTGGTCTAGTGGTGGCACCTCTTCCTTGTAAGTAGGACATGCCTTGATCAATCCTGTGTATGAAGTGTTACCCTTTTATTGAGAACAGAAGTTGGCAATTAGATTAGTTTCTTAATTTTATATTGGAATTGCAAGTTAACTCCATTACACATCAGATATCACTTGCTGCAGGACTAGGTATAAAGGAAATGCAGGTTTGGCTAATTGGGACGACTCGAAGGAATTCGCCCAGTACTTCAGGGAAAGCAAAAATGTCTTAGTGTTGTGTGAAGCATTCATCGATGCATATCATAGATATTCCTATAGTTTGGAAAACATAATGCCCATTTTGATAATTGGATACCAAGTCATGTTGAATAGTAAGTTGGTTTTCCATGACAACGACTTTCAGTGGAGCTTTTGAACCTTCAGTAGCAGCCTCAAAATTTCTAATCATAAAAGTTTTGCCCATTGATGAAATTGATTCAAGTCCAGAATGCAAGTCCTGGTGTCATGTGCACCTTCCTCTTCTTCTTTTTTCTTTTCCCTGAGGAAGTACCTTATGTATGATATATTAGGTCAATTTTAGACAAAAACTTATCATTTACTTTTTTTCATTGGTAATTTTGTATGGTTGTTACTATACTGTCTACATTTGCTCCATTTTGGGTCTACAACGATATGACTGCCAGGAAATGGTGAGCTTTTGGAAACTCTTTAGTGCTGCTTTCTCATTTTAAGCTTTGAAATCCTCTTTTGGAAGAGTTTATGTAGCATACCATTCATATGCTTATCACAGGTTTGACAAAGGTTCTTGGCTTCTTCCCTTATCAGCGGTACCATTTTTAGTTCCGGCGTTGTACCTTGTCCTAGCCATCACTAACAACAATGCCTATTTCACTCAACCCCACCACATCCAAGTCTGAAAGAATCACATTCTTTGATTCACATAAGATATTCAAATTCTTTGTGCTAATGTCAATCGCTTCGCTTGGCGACTTTATCATTGTATGGAGAATGAAGCATAGCCTGTGTTTAAAATGTAAAATCAGCCTTTATGTAAAAAAAAAAAAAAAAAAAAAAAAAAAAAAAATTGAAATGCCACGATTGATACGTGCTTGAAATGTTTACAACTTGTTTGGTAGGGAGGAATGGAATAAAATGGATTCATAAAGAATATTTCGTTTGAGAGTTTTGTGAGAAGGAATGTATAAGGTTGAATTTAATCAACCATTTTGTTGGCTTTATTCCGTGCCAAATTTGCTTGTATTTTAGCAATTAGTAACCCTTTATTTAGGTGAAAATCATGTAAGGGTAGTGTGTGAGAAAGTGTGAAGAAATGCTCAAGACTGTGTAGTGAAGCAGAGACTCGCGGTTGGATCTCGCGGGTGGCTGGCGGCTTGCAAGTCGCCAAAGCTGGCACACGTGTGAAGCATGCAGGGAGCTGAAGAGAGGGAGCTGAAGAGTCACGCTAGCTATTGCACTACAGGACAAAAGTCCCAGACTGGCCAGGTCGTTAGCTCGCGACTTGAACTCGTGACTCAGTCCAGTCGCAAGGCCAAGTCGCCAGACCACCCTGTTTGGGAAAAACTGACTCTTCGCATTCCTTTCTCACCCAAGTAGAAATACCCCTTATACCCATGAAATGTATAGAGCTTCTAGAGAGAATTTTGAGAGAGAAACCCTAGAGAAAAACAAGATTGATTCATCCACAATCTTTACATTGAGACTCTTCAAATTCCTCTACTCTCACCCTCTCCATTGTTACATCCTTGAGAGGTTCTTACCCAAATCCTTTTCTCACCATACCCACATCTGTGAGAAGGCTATTTGGTGCTTTGGGAAGCAGTTAGGAAGGGACCAATGGTTATTAGTTGATGCTATGGGCTATAGCGGAATCCGGTAAGCTAAAGAAGACAAAGGTTCGGCGCAACCTCGTTGGAGCAAGAAGCTTGGAGGGCTTAGGTACACTGGGTAGATTAGGCTTGGAGGGTCTTCTACTGTTCATGTATCCCAACTTCATTCTTTAGTGGATTATTGACTGCTTGGAGGGCGGCGGAGAGGTTTTATGCCGAGGGCTTCGATTTCCTCTTTGAGAACACATTGCTGTGTTGTCTTTGTGTTTGCATTTCTCTTCCCTTAATCTTTGCCATTTAATTTCTGCTATGGATGTGATTTTAATTGGTTTAGATTGTTTATCAATTCTGTTATTAGTTTATGTTCATGTTCCGCACATTTATTGTTTTACAATAAGCTTGAATTGGTAATTTGTAATCGGGGGTCTAAACGTTCATAGTGTTTTACATGCTATTTTAAACATTCAATTGATATCAGAGCGGGTACACTTGTTGTGGTCTAAATACGTAAGTGTGATCCTTGACCCCTTCTGTTTATTTTCCATGGATAGTGCTTTGTATGCCTCTATGCATGTTTTGGATGTTGATGAATGTAGCATGCACCGTGTTTGTGAAAATGCCTCTATGAGTGATAATCCTCATGATTGTGATGCTATGTTACATAAATCCTTGGGTGTTGTTGATATTCCTAACGTCAAACTCTTGAAGGAAAATGCTAAAAAGTTTCAAAAGGATTTGAGCAAGTTATTTTGTGAAAATGATGATTTGATTGCTAAGCTCAATGAATCCAACAAATTGGTTGAAAAATATAAGAAACTTGCTGAAAATTCTCTTGAAAAGCTTAAAGAGATTGAATGTTTGAATATGGACTTGGATGCTAAACGTGTTTTATCTAACAAACTTGTTGATGAGCTAAAATGTGAAAATGAATCTCTTAAGATGCATGTCAAGTGTTTGAATGCTGAACCTATTTTTAAAAAGGATGAAAATATTTGTTGCAATCATGTTGTGGTACCCGATTTTGTGCCTATAGTGTATTCTACCTCAAAGGACAAATTGGTGTACATTCCTTCACATAAAAGAAATCAAAAGGTGGAGAGAAAGACTGTTAAGTCAAAACCTCCGTTTAGCTCTCAACCTAAGGCTTTGGATGGATCTAAGTTTGTTCCAACTTGCCATCATTGTTGTGTGATTGGTCATATAAGACCTCAATGTCATAAGTTGAAGAGAGAACAAAATCATGTTGCTAGATCCCTTCCCAAAAAGCCTGGTGGACCTAAACACATTGTTTGTCACCATTGTGGTGCTTTTGGTTATCTAAGACCCCATCGCTCTAAGTTTCATGCGCTTAAAAGAATTAAAAGAAAAGAGAAACTTGAGCTTCTTGGAAGTTATGCTATGAAAGTTAAACCGGATTTGAGTGAAAATAACATGCTGTTAAAGAAAGTGTTTAATGCTTTTAACTCCTTGACTATGTGCATCTCCCGTTCTCATTCTTCCAACCCTCGTCTCACTTTTCTTGAAACACTCATTCCAAACAATTGTTCCATTTGGATGAGGAAGGGTTCCTATGGTTGAGCTTTTGCTCGTTTGGTTCTTAATCTAATTCTTTCGATCTTTGTAGGACCCTTTATGCATTAAATGTCATATCTTCATGCAGTTTGTGCATCTCGCATTTATCCATATGCATTGTTTTTGTTTTGATCTTACTTTTATGTTTTAGTTTTGTGTGAGTAAAAAATCCAAAACCACATAAAAAGTGAAAAATTCAAAAAGTTTGATTGTATATGTTTGAGCACATATCACATGTGAGTTTTGCCTTGTACCTTCGTACAAATGGCTTTATGCATTTACGAGCTTAGCTTGTTCTTTATGCACTTATATCTTTGTGGGAAAAATCTTGAAATCTATGTGTGATTGTTGTAAATAGATCTTCAACCTTGTCATGAATGATTGGTCAATAGTCTTGATGATTTTGATACTTGCATAGACTTGTGCCTATATATCTTTCCACACTTTTTATTGTTTTTACTTAAAGAGCTCAACAAATGTAAATCTCAAAATGAAAAGAGATAATGAGCTGCAAAAGCCGTCGCACATACTAGTATTTGACTAGGAAAAAGGGAAAGCAACTTGTTTAGAAAATGTATGATGCCCAAAAAGCCAAAGGCTTGTTCATCAAATTGAAATATAAAAAATTTCAGGCATCGATCTCAAAAAGAGATGTAAAGATAAAAAATGATCAAATGTTATGTATTGTAAAGAAGCCAAATGAAAAGTTTCAAAGTTATGTAATCATTTTCTTGTGGGAGGTCATATAGGTTCATTTCTATAATTGAGATAGACCACTTGACTTAGTACTAGCTGTGTATGACTTGATTGAATTGATCATTGAAGCTTCACTCTAGACTAAGGACTATTCCACATTTGATACACACACACACACTACACACATGCCTAATGTTCAATGAATGCCTTATTCATTTGTTCGATTGTACTTGTTTAAATGTGATGTGTGTGTGCTCAAATATATATGGATCAATCCAAAAATATTTTTGATCATTTTATATGTTTTTGGAAGTGATTTTTATCACTCCTTGTGTTCATGTTTAGTGCTTACATTGTTTTTCATTGTTTAAACATGTTCTGTGTTGATAAACTGGTGTCAGTGTTTTTTGTGACTCATCTCGCGACTCACCAGTCGCGAAACCCCAGTCACAAGTTCAAGCCAGAAGCTTTGGTGACTCACTCACGACTCACCCAGTTGTGAAATGCCCAGAAACAGCTTTTTAAAGGGCTTTTCATGGGAAACCTGTTTTTTAACCTCTCCCATCCTCTTTTAAACCCCTATTTCAATATTTTTACATCAAAACCCAATCAATTTGAATTTTTTTTCATTCCATTAACATCTCTAAGGTTATTTTAAACTCTTTTCATTGATTTGGATCCTTGGATTATGTTTTGGTGAGTTTTGTGCTCTTTGTTGGGATTTTCATCATAGGGGTTGGGAAAACTTTATTTTTGTCAAATTTTTGTATGGGATTGGTTTCTTTTGATGATTTTCTTTGGATGTTGGCCCTTTGTGGAAAAAAGAACATGTATTAAGGGTGGTTTTCATGATGTTCATGCATTGTTTTACATTGTTGTTCATAGTGTGCACATTAAGTGTTTGATAAAATGCCTTTTAGGCATTTTCTCACTTGTTTGGCCTCCGATGAGTACCAAACCTTGGGGTTTCTCATGTTTCCTCATTAGGAACATGTTTGGTTCATTGGTTGTGTATTTAACACACCTTGCCCCACATGTGCATTTTCCATGCTTTGGTCATGAATTACACATAGCCACATATTGCACACACCTTTGCTACCCTTGTCATGCATTGGTCTATACCTTGTTTCTTCATCCTAGCATGTCATATTTACCTTATGCTTTGTAGCATTTTGTTTTGTCTTTTGTTTGAGCCTCATTTTCTCATTCATCTTGCACCCCTCATGCATCTTTATCCTTGTTCATTCCTTCATCTCTTACCCTAATTTCTCCTTGACCCTTTGTCTATTCATGTCAAAAAGGGGGATACTCTAGAGTAGTATACCTTGTTCTGTCATTTCTATATGACTCTTGTGCACATTCTTAGGGGGAGAAATTCTATGTCTCGTGCACATGTGTAGGGGGAGAGTTATTCCATAGGGGAGATGCATATACCAAAGGGGATAAGACATTGTGTTACTAAGAAAAACTTTGTTTTGTCTATCATTTCTTTATGACTGTTTTGGTGTATGATCAAGTTGCTCATATGTTTTACATCATGATTTCTTGATCGCTTTTTACTTGTTACATTATACTTGTCCTTTGATTACTTGCTTTACCTTGAGGGTCTAATGTGTTTTGTGCAAGTGTTTCAGGTTACAGGTATATATGTTCCAAGTGCATCACAGCTTCTCATCATTTTGAAGGGGAGAAACTTTAAGCACTTTTAGTTTATATTGTGCATTTTCTTTAGTACATCATATTTGTACCTGTTGCTTTTGTAAGCTGTTAAGGTTTCTGTACCCATGCTTTGTAGCTTAAGTACCTGATGTTAAATGTCATGCATTTTCTTTTAGTACATCACTCTTGTGCCCTTTGTTGGATTTTTATCCTTAATGCAATTACCTTGAGTTGTTGCATTGGTTGAGTGTTGGACATGCAAATGATACTTTGCAATTGAGCTTATTAGCTTGCATGTTCGGATGTTCATTTCTTGTGTGAATGAGCATTGTGATCACTATTTATAGTGATTGTTCATTTTTGGACAAGCCTTGGTTTATTACTTTTTTCCATTTTGCTTGATCGCATTGTGCTTGCTCCATATGCATTACAAGTTTTCTGCATACAATGATCATATTGTGTTGTTGTGTTTCAGAAGATACTTGGTCTTATGGTTCAAGAGCTTCACAGATTCTAGAGTTAGGTATGAGTGAGTTTTGATCAATTGTTCCCAACTCACGTGTTAAGTCTAGAGTTTGTTGTAGGGTTTTGTCACGGAATAGCCAAAGGGGAGATTGTAAGGTTAAATTTAATCAACCATTCTGTTGGCTTTATTCCGTGCCAAATTTGCTTGTATTTTAGTAATTAGTAACCCTGTATTTAGGTGGGAATCATGTAAGGGTAGTGTGTGAGAGAGTGTGAAGAAATGCTCAAGACTGTGCAGTGAAGCAGAGACTCGCAGCTGGATCTCGCGGGTGGCTGACGGCTTGCAAGTTGCCAAAGCTGGCACACGTGTGAAGCATGCAGGGAGTTGAAGAGTCATGGCAGCTGTTGCACTACAGGACAAAAGTCCCAGGCTGGCCAGGCCGTTAGCTCACGACTTGAACTCGCGACTCAGTCCAGTTGTGAGGCCAAGTCGCCAGACCACCCTGTTTGGGAAAAACTGACTCTTCGCATTCCTTTCTCACCCAAGTATAAATACCCCTTATACCCACGAAATGTATAAAGCTTCCAGAGAGAATTTTGAGAGAGAAACCCTAGAGAAAAACAAGATTGATTAAGCTAAAGAAGCTAAAGGTTTGGCGCAACCTCGTTGGAGCAAGAAGCTTGGAGGGCTTAGGTACATTGGGTAGATTAGGCTTGGAGGGTCTTCTGCTGTTCATGTATCCCAACTTCATTCTTTAGTGGATTATTAACTGCTTGGAGGGCGGCAGAGAGGTTTTACGTCGAGGGCTTCGGTTTCCTCTTCTATAACACATCGTTGTGTTGTCTTTGTGTTTGCATCTCTCTTCCCTTAATCTTTGCCATTTAATTTCTGCTATGGATGTGATTTTAATTGGTTTAGATTGTTTATCAATTTTGTTATTAGCTTATGTTCATGTTCCACACATTTATTGTTTGATAATAAGCTTGATTTGGTAATTTGTAATCGGGGGTCTAAACATTCATAGTGTTTTACACGCTATTTGAACATTCAAAATGGAATCCCCATTCTATTTCACATTTTCCCTATGTTTGTTCGTTCCTCCCAAAAGTAAATGAAATGATCAAATCTCGAAATTTATTGAGATGAAATTATATTTTTATTTAAAACGTCGATAAAATTTAATTAACGTAAGCATAGCCTGTAAGGATTGACTGCAAATTGATAATGTTGTTCACAAATAATTGTATCATGCCAAGTTCAATCGAGCAGATTCAACCCATTTGCATGAAGTTCTTGCTTCATTCACCAAAATCAACTTATCAAACAAAAAAAAAAAAAAATGCTCACTAAAAAAAAAAATGCACATAAAGATTTTAAGAGTACAACAATAAGCAACTTCATGGAAATGGACGTAAAGATTTTAAGTGCATGATCACTCCAGAAATTGGGGCACATAGAGTTTGATACTCGAGTGTAATACACTCGGGTACTGCTAACACAGTACTCGAGTGTGTTAAACTCGAGTATCAATAGGCATAATTCCTGGGGCCAGTACAGACTGGGGCCAATACAGATTGATACCCGAGTTCAATGGACTCGGGTACTGCTACACAATAATCGAGTTTCATGGACTCGAGTATCAATCTATATTTACGCATACAGTACTTGAGCCCATGAAGCTCGAGTACCAAGCGGAATATTTAAATCCCCAAATGCCATGTCATCGTGCCACGGTGGAACTAGAAAATAGGGTACTCGAGTTTGGTGAACTCGAGTACTAGAAAAAGTGGTAGATCTCCATTTATTTCCGAAACAGTGTTTTTTTGCTAAAAAATTCAAAAAATGATGGTATTTGGCCATTTTGGCCTGGTATTACAAGTATTACATCCTGGTTCCTCACTTATCCCTATGGTACTATACATTCTCTCTCTTTCCCCTAGGTTGTCTAACTTCTTTTTTCTCCCTAGCCCCCCAAAAAGAACCTCCTCGATTCTGTTTCTTCCTCCTTATTTAAAGGCACACTTCTCATTCTTATTCCTACAGCTTTCCTGGTTCCAGCTAAACACTTAGGGATATTTTTTCTTACTTTATCAGTTTCCTCCCCTCCCTTATCCTTGAGCTCTGTCTTCTAGGGGGATATTTTCTCTGTTCAAGCTGTCTCAGATGTAATTAATGCGGCAGAGGTTAGGTGAGAGCTCCCAAATTGATGCAGAGGTAAAAATCTTCAACCTTCTTACGTGTTCTGGAAGTTTCCCGTGATACTGGGCACTGTCTGGTAGCTACATGCGGATTATTCATGCACCTTACTTCTAATAAGATTTGTCCCTCACCTTCACCATGGGAGCCTTTTTCCAGCGATGTTTTCCTTTCTCGGATATAGGGAATGGTTCAACTTCCTCTTTCTCACAACCCGTTGCCTTCTGGGATTCCTTCAAGCATATAGGCTTGGGCCAGTTCATTCTTGCGGCCCAGTCAATTATTAGGCCTAAGGCCTGGACGAGGATTCTTTTGCTCCCCACAATAGCCCCCCACGATCTCCACGTCATTATCATTGAAGTGGGGATCGTGGTTCAAGAAAAAACAGCACAATCATTTACTGACATTTATGAAAAGTGGCGGCATCAAGCAATTAATGTCGTGGACATGCCCGAGTTTCCTGCCCCACGATCATTGGCACGCATTAGCAATGAACAGTTAGATGGGGATTTTGGAAAATGGAAAAATGGGCAGTAAAGGAAGGGTTTCTATCCGTCCCTTCATCTCCCCTATCTCCCTCTAAACTTAGACCTCCAAAGTGGGTTTCTTCTTTACTAGTCTACCACCAGAAACACCAAAAAAGCTAAAACCTCCCCCTACTGCCTCTTTCTCCGACGATCTTTAGGCGACGTCTAGTGCATCTTTGCTTTCTTGTTCTGTTGTAAGTGCATCTCCTCCTTTTTCTTACAAATTTAGCTTCGCCTCATCAACTTCTTTCCTAGCTTTTTCTGTTTCCTCCTTCTCTTTTCATTTCAACCTATATCATAGAGCTTTTTTTTTTTTTTAATTTTTTTTAATTTTTTTTTTAATTTTTATCTATAAGGAAGTTTAAGCCTATGGTTGATACTACTGAGAGTCTAAAAGAGTTTAGAAGGAAGTACAACTTCCTCGAGGATGTTGAAGTGAGGTAATGCCCGGAATCCGAGGCAATACTCTCTAGGGGGAGGGTAGAGTGGTAATCCCACTCATTGCTATTGTAGAAGGGGGAGTTAGGATTCCTATGAGTGACCTGCTCACTAATGTTTTGCATCACTTTAAGGTTTGCCCTGACCAATGCACCCCCAATGTATTTAAGATTGTCAGTAGTGTAGATACCCTTAACAAGAAGCTCGGATTGAAGCTTACCGAGCACGATATCAACTATATTTATAGTTTTCAAGATAGTAAACTCTTTGGGTTTTACTTTAAGATTCGGCATGGGGAGGTGAGGCTTATCCCAGGCCTTCCGGATTCTGACAAGGAAATAGAAGGAGACTACTTGGTTGTCTTGGGGAACTGGTACCCTAAAGGAATCCATTGCCCCACTAGTGCGGGTAAAGCAGGTGGGTAGACTTAATAGGATTTGCTTTTAACTAACTATTATTATTTCGTCTTTTTTTCCTGAGTTGTCTTTCATATTCTACATGACTAACCTTTGCTTGCTTCTTTTCTAGAGAATCACGCCTTCAAGAAGAAGAGGCAACTAATCAACTCCACAGATTTGAACAGGTTGCTGAGATCTCCAATTTACCCCTACACCGATGGTCAGCTCCGTGCAGGTTGCTTGATACTCTGCTACTCCCCTGTGTATCGAAGTTTCCAAGCCGCGGGAAAGGCCATTACTTCAAAGTATCCATTGCTTCCATATATAGATGTTCGCTGCAAGGGATACATCTTGTCCCCTTCTGAATGTGCCCGCCAAGAAGAAGGAAGGTACTGAAGCAACTCTCCCCCCCCCCCCCTTTCACTCCCAAGGATTTAGGAGTAACCATTGTTGCTCCTACCCCTGTTGACCGTCCCCGACGTTAGCGAAAGTAGAAGATAGGAAATGTTTTAACCCACAGTCCTTCGTTGCCCTGAGAAGGACTTGATACCCAAGCTGCTATCCCCCTAGAAGACTCCCCAACCAAGATGATGTTCCAATGCACAACCTTTGGCCACTCCAATTGTGCCCAGAACTCAAACTCCTCCTACTTTAGCTGCCAATGCTCTCGTGGCCATTCAAACGGCTCCCGTCACTACAACAACTGCAACTCCTGCTTAGGAGACTAGGGCTAGTTAGAAGCGTCCTAAGGGAGCAAGCCAATCCTTTACAGCTCTTGATTCCGAAAACTCCCCCCCTCCCCCCCACCTAGGGGACTCTTATGTTGATGCTGCGGGGGCTCCTGCTTATGTCCACACCTTCATAGTGGATGAGGTTCCCCTCCCTGCAACGGATAGGGTTAGGCCTTAGAGAGAAGGCCGCGGGGACAAGTTGGCTAAGAGTGTTGGTGATGCTCTCTTGCTTCCAGCAGACATGAACCATTGGGCTAAGTGGGATGATGAATCCCTCTTGCTCAACATGAAGAGGGAAGCCATCATGGTAACAAATTTTTCCTTGCCTCCTTATTGCTCTTTTCACTTCTTTTTTATTATTTCATGCAATTTTTTTTTTAAACACTACCTTTGTTATATGGCAGGGATATCAATGTTCCGTGGTGATCGAAGAGAGGTACCAAGTTGCCAAGGCTAGAGTCGAGGAGCTGAGTAATGACAACAAGGATCTTCTAAGGAAGATCTCGGATGTCATGAACAAAGTTTCCGAGTTTGAGAGGTTGCGGTTTGTAGCAGAGGAGAACACCAAAGCCATTACTGAGAGGGTTGAGGCTTTGGAGAATGAGTTGCAGGAGGCCAAGACTGCTCCCGCGGGGAAAGATGCTGAACTGAAAAGCTATGTGGTAGCTGACGATGCCAAAATTCAAGATGCCTACTACTAAGGCCAATACGACTGTGTCGCCACTGTAAAGTCGGAGGTGCAGCAGAACCTTCAAGTCTACTTTACCAAAGGGTGGACTGCAATTTTGGACAAGCTAGAAGTGGAGGCTGCATCTCCCTTGAGGTTAGAGTGTAATGTTCCTATCCCCGAAGAGTTAGTCATTATTCCCAACCCCGAGATTCAGGACATCATCAATGACAAATCCCCCATCCGCGAGGTTGAAAGAACTGGCCCTATTGCAATCTCGGGAGGAGAGATAACTAGCTCCGTGGTAGTGTCCTCCACTGATGAGCCACCACAAGTTTAATTTCCCTCCAACTTATATTGCTTTAGATACAACTTTGTAGTTTGCCCAGTTTAGGGGATCTTATTTTGTATTTAATTACTTTTCATGGTTTTTTTTTTTTTAATGTTTGAAACCTTTATCTATGAAAGTATTTCTAAGTTTTTGCATCTAATTATGCTTTATATTTATATCTCCTGAGTTGCTTAGACACATGGTGATTATTTTTCATGGTTTTTCTCGTGGAGGAAATGTCGTTAGCTTTCAATTATATTAATAATTTGCTAAGTTTTGATAATATCTAGTAGTTGACTATTAGATCAAACTTAAAACAATAACCTTAGCTAATCACTTACCCGGGATACTTGCTTTGTGGAACTCATCCCTTACGCACTATCAAGTCTCATCCATGCCTTTCACTAGTGTCCATATGTACAAACTAAATAAAGTAACAGTTTGAATCCCATTCGTTGCATAGATGAAGTCCATTACCACGGAGCTTGTTTTTCTTCTTATGTAAGGTCTTTACCTAGCTTTCTATTAGTGACTATGGAGTCATACTAAGGTAGAAAACTTAGTTTGCAACTCATCCGAGACAAAGGCAAGGTCTAGTACCTCGGGGTTTACTTTCAATAAAGTTTTAATTTCATTTTTTGTTAGTGCCCTGAAGTCAAGCTAAGGTAGAGAACTTAGCTTAAAACCCACCCGAGGCAAAGACAGGGTCTAGTACCATGGGGTTTACTTTCAATAAAGTTTTAATTTTGCTTTCTATTAGTGACCCTGAAGTCAGGCTAAGGCAGAGAACTCAGCTTAAAAACCTCCTAAGGTAAAGACAGGGTCTAGTACCACGGGGTTTACTTTTAATAAAGTTTTAATTTCGTTTTTTGTTAATGACCTTAAAGTCAGGCTAAGGTAGAGAACTTAGCTTAAAACCCACCCGAGGCAAAGACAGGGTCTAGTACCACGAGGTTTACTTTTTCCATGTAATCTTAGTGTTCAGAGTCATGCCATCATAGAACTCATTGTTATTCACTGAACTAAGACAAAATAGTAGCATGATTAATTCACATCTTCTTACATAATAATCGAAAGTAATACTTCTTCAAATTAAAAGCATTCCATGGCCTTGCTATAGGTCTCTCATCTAAGTCTTCTAGCCAATAGGCACCAATCCCTGCGATGGATGTGACCTTACAAGGCAATTCCCAGGTTGGACCCAACTTTCCTATAGTAGGATCTCGAGTATTTCCCAAAACTTTTATGTGAACCAAGTTCCCTGGAATAAACTCTCTATTCTTGATCCCTTGTTGTACCCTCAACTAATCCTTTGTTGATAGTTAGACAACTTTGTTGAAGCAACATCGCGATTCTCTTCTACTAGGTCCAGATGCTTACAAAGTAGTTGATCATTTTTCTCCACTTCAAACATGTCTGTCCTAGAAGTTGGCAACCCTGTTTCCACAGGTATTATAGCTTCTGCCCCGTATGTCATTAAGAAGGGAGTTTCTCCTGTGGAGTGTTGCAGAGTAGTCCAATATGCCCATAGCACGTTCGGTAGCTCTTCCACCCATCATCCTTTTGAATCGTCAAACCTTTTCTTCAACCCATCCATGATTGACTTATTAGTTACTTCAGCTTAACCATTGCTTTGAGGATAAGCTGGGGTAGAATACTTGTTGGTTATTCCTAATTCCACGCAATACGGCCGAAAAGCCTTGCTGTCAAACTGTAATCCATTGTTTGATATGAGAACCCTTGGCACACTAAACCGCATCACAATATTCTTCCACACAAACCTTTTAACATTTGTGTCTTGGATGTTAGCGAGGGGCTCTGCTTCCACCCATTTGATGAAATAATCCATCGCTACCAGGAGCCATCTTCTACTACCTATTGCCTTTAGAAAAGGTCCCAATATGTCTAGTCCTCATTGGGCAATAGGATTAAGAAGACCTTCTGGCTGATGAATGCCAGGAGCAAATGTTTGGCACTAATCACATTTCTTAGAGAACTTCATTGCTTGCTTCTGCATGTTTGACCACTAATACCCTTGAGTAAGGGCTCGGTATGCCAACAACCTTCCTCCCGTAAGACTTCCACATATTCCTTCATATGATTCCTCTAGAAGCACTTCAACTGCCTCGGGGTGCATGCACAACAAATAGGGACCTGTGTATGACCTTTTATATAACGTCCCTTCTTCAGACACCCAATACCGCGGAGACTTATGCCTAATCCGCTCAACCTCTTTCCTATCCTCGGGCAGAGTCCCGTTTTGGAGGTAGGCAACAATTGGATCTATCCAACTTATGGATGGCTGGATACTTAAGATTAAGTCCTTACTTGAAGGAATAACGCTTAAGAAGGGTAAAAGCTCAACTGACACGATCCTTGAAAAAGGACTTGCCACCGAGGAAGCTAAAGCAGCCAGAGAATCAGCATTAATGTTGTTACCCCTAAAGATTTGCAAGATCTCCACCTTCTTAAATTGAGATTTTAATATCCCAACATCTTTTAAGTAATTCATCATCCTTTAATCCTTAGCTTCAAACTCTCCAAAGATCTAACTAACAACCAGTCGTGAATCACAGTGTACTTGCACTGTTTTTGCCCCTACTTGTCTTGACATCCTAAGCCCCGCAAAGAGAGCTTCATACTCTGCTTCATTACTTGACGTCAGGAAGCCCAGCCTGAATGACTTTTCCACCCTGATTCCTTTAGGAGAGATTAATATGATACCCGCTCTTGCTCCTCGGCAATTCGATGCCCCATCAAATGTATAAGATTGTGGATGAATCAATCTTGTTGTTCTCTAGGTTTTATCTCTCAAAATTCTCTCTAGAAGCTTTCTACATTTTGTGGGTGTAAGGGTATTTATAGTAGGGTATGAGAAGGAACGTGAAAAGTTAATTTTCTACAAAACAGGGTGCACTGGTGAGTAACTCTCGACTGGGATGAGTCGCAAGTTCCAGTTGCCAGATAATAGAATGGCCAGACTGTACTTTTTGTCTCGTAGTGATCTAGCTGTCCTGACCCTTCAACTTCCTATATGCTCCACATGTGTGATAAATTCTAGTGAGTCACCACTCGTGAGCCAGTCGTGAGGTCCAGTCGCGAAATGCTTTTTAATGCACACTCTTGATCAATTCTTCACACTCTCTCACACACAACCCTTACATTATTCCCACCTAAATGCAAGGTTTCTAAATGCTGAATTACAAGCAAATTTGGCATGGAATAAAGCCAACACATAGTTGAATAAATTTAACCTTACGATCTCCCCCTTTGGCTATTCCGTGACAAAACCCTAAAACAAACTCTAGACTTAAAAATGTGAGTTAGGAACAGTTGCCAAACTCACTCACACCTAATTCTAGAATTGTGAAACTCTTGAGCCATACGAACAAGTTTCTTGAAAACAATATCACAAAATGCACTCATTAAGTTCATTGTAAGCAAAAATCTTAGAAAGCATATGGTGCAAGCACAATACGATCAAGCAAAGTACAAATATGGCAATTAAGCATAACTTGACCATACAAGAACAATCACTATAAATAGTGACTACAATGAACATTCACACGGTGAATGAACATCTAGACATGCAAGCTAATAAGCATAATGTATGTCCAACACTCAATCGATGCAAGAACACTAAAGCAATTGAATCAAGGATACACGATCCAACAAGGGCACGAGAGTACTAAAGTAAATGCAAAACATTAACTAAAAGTACTAAGCTATATAAGCAAAGGTACAAAATAAAGCACAGTTTAATTAGCTAAAACATCCAAGTATCCATAACACAAAATATCCAAGCATTTTAAAAACCAAAGTACTAAAACCATAGAGTACTAGAATAATTGCTATGAAAAACCATAAAAACTATGAAAACCATAAGAGCTATAAAAACTGTAAAATGTCTTCTCCCCCTCAAGATAAGCTCCCCCTCAAGAGCTACCCTAATATCACTCCCCATTTTTTACTGGAATGGCCAAAGGGCTAAGGCTGGTGAGTGAAGCTATCAAATTTGGCTGCCAACAATGTGATTTGGTCTTGGATAGCTGCAAGGTTGTTGGAGTGCTCAATTTGTACATCTCTTAGACCATCAATCCTCTCAAGAATGATCTGAAAAGCGTCTAGAGGCACTGATGAAGATGATGATGCTTAGGATTGTTTGAAAGTTGATGGAAGGAGGTGTAGTTATGAGGCTTATGTGTTGTGGAGTCTTCACACCATTTTCATGAAGAATCCTCATTATGAGACTCGGGACAACAAGCTTGGACCTTGAGGTTGTCCTTGCGGTTTTAGCAATGATAGAGTATAAGTGCGCTCCAATGTTAATGTAGATTCACTCACAAAGCTCCATGAGGAAAATGGCTTTCGCATTGTTGATGGTGGTCAACTTCCTTATCGAATACAAGTTGAACATCATGATGTAGGTGAGGCATCTCAAATCCAGAGGAAATGAGGTTGTGTTAAGGCTCTTCCTTCCCCATAGCCACCAATACGGAGTTGTATTGATTCTAGAGAGACCATTCTGTCTTTGAATGGAATGAACCCTTCATGATCATGTTCTCCAAGTCCGAGAATAGCATCAATGACTTCCATGTCAACAGTGAATACACGACCTTGAACCCAGCAGTCTATGTGATCCAATCTGAGTGATGCATTCGCAAAGAATTCTCATATCAAAGGCTCACAAACACCAGGGAGATTACCAAGAAGTTTCTCCCATCCTCGTCCTTCAAAGAAGCTAGGAATAAAGGAGTCCTTCAGATCAAGAAGATTGACAAATCTCTCCAGAATGATTGGAGCTATTTTGAACTGATTTGAATACTGCCCATAGTGTTGAGGGGAGCGAAATAGGTTGGTGTTAAGGCGCTTTCTCTTGTCACCACGCTGAGCAGTGGTTTTTCGTGGAGCCATCTACAAAACACAACAGCAAATACCACAAAAAATAGAGCATAATAGCTGGTAACAAACTTGATTAGTAATAAGTTAATACCAAAACCATAAACTTCAAATTAAACCCTAAAAACTTGAATTTAAAGAGCAATTAAAAAAAAAATTGACATGTAAAGATGCTAATCATCAAAGCATGATACAATCATGGCATTAAACACTGAACATGTCAAAGGCTGTGTGTGTGTGCATCATATGCAAAAGTGTGCAAATAGGGCATGAAAACATGCAAAAGGCAAAGTGTGAAAACACATAATCATTTGATGTTTCAAAACAAGGAAACATGATTATTCCAAAAATCTTTGTACTCAATGGAGTCCAAAAATACAAACAAAAACATCTAAAAGACATTTTATCACCAACATGGTATACACAACACAACACAAAACATAGCATAATGCATGAGCAAGTAGTATAAACATGTAAAACATGTTGTAAAGTTGTTATTTACAACTATGTGTTTTGTTGGCTTATATTCCGTTCCAAATTTGATTGTAATTTTATTCAATCTTTTGTACCCTTTATTTATTGTGGGATTTAATTGTAAGAGTTGTATGATAGAGAGAGAGAGAGTGTGTGTGAAGACTCAAGCAATTGAAGACTGAAGAGTTTTCGCGGGTAGCTCGCGACTAAGCATCCCACGAAGTGACTCATCTGACTTGCACATGCTGGAATGCGAAGAGTTAGGCCAGGATGGAGACAACTGTGTTTCGCGAGTATCTCGCAGGTAAGGCCTTCCCGTGAGACACCCGCGAGACATTCTATTCTGCCAGCCTGTCCATTCTGATACACACTTTCTGTGCCTACACTATATATACCCACATTACCCACAAATGTTGAGGAGTGCTTCTGAGAGAAAACCCTAGCCAAACACCTTGAGAGTTAGAGATTGTTATACCCACAATCTGATGGAAATATACATGTACGCAGCAGAAAAAATAACGGATCTACTTCATTCACAATTGTTAACATGTGCTATGTAAGTTTCAGAATTAGAGAACAAGAGAGTGTACCTTGAAGCAGTGAAATTCAAAACCGAAGATCAGAAGTTCTTGAGAAGACTTTCAATCTTCACTCCAATTCCACTTGATACCTAAGAAGTGTGGTCTCTCAGTCAGTTATATGTATATGTTCTAGAGAGAATGAAAGAGTGTCTAACATTCACATACATACCAAATCATCTTCTTACAATATTCTGTATGTTTCTCTCCTAATAGCTGATTATCTAATTCAGCTAGCCTTTTGGGCTTTCCCAATTGGGCTTTAGTATGTGGCTTGGAGTGGGGCCAAAAGGGAACAAATAAGACACTAGCTCCAATGGGCCTTGAGCTTTTCTGTCAACTCTTAACAAGTCCAAAGTTACCATTAATTATATTTAATACCACTATATAAATATAATTGCACTCTAGGCCTTATTGATAAATTATATCCCAAGTCTTTATTGTACATGCAACCCCTTCATAAAATATTCGTAGTAATACAAAGTCAAGAATGTAGACTGCCACTTTGTAAATTACTACATCTTAATCCTTGAGTACCCAGTTTAATCCTTTAAGTTATTTATTATATATTTATGAAATCCAATTTTATAAATATATACTTTAGTAAGTATTTACTAAAGTAGTTAGACCTAACATTCTGAATAACAAACCCATTAAACTTATCTCAAGGGAATATTTTATATCTCCATTAAGAGACTATGAATTCTATCTTGAGATTCCATCAACACTAAATGTGGCTGTCCAATATACTGAGGTTTTGACCGTAACTTTAGATCTCACTTCTGATATATCAAAGCAACCTACATTTCATGATCAGGTCCATTATCCTCTCAGGATTAAGAGTTCATGTAAATATAAGTCGTGAGATTTATTATTCAATTGACAGTCGTTAGGTGAATAATAAATCTCACAGCGATCCTGTTCAATATGTTTTAAATCTTAAAACATATCAACATATCAACTAGAAGTCACCACTTCCATGATCAAGACAAATCATCTTAGTTAATATGTTATAGTCTTCGCAAATGAAACGTCCAATTTCATCATCGACTACGAATTAAATTCTGAGTTTACAAAGAACTTGTGATTTATATCTTCTGTGACTTTTCACATAAATCACATACTATGCATCTCATGGACTGTATGATAATGTCCAAATATTCATGTTACCATTATTTTAGATAATAATAAAACAACTTTATTAATTACAATATTAAGTCATACATCATGTCATGCATAATGTCATACATAATATCATGCATAACATCATACAATAGGATTCTAGGGCACTAATCCCAACAATCTCCCACTTGCCCTAAAGACTATTATGCACTAATCTAACTCTCATTCCCTCTAAATGCGACTCGAAAGTCTTTTGAGGCAAGGCTTTGGTAAAAGGATCTGCTAGATTATTTGCAGTTTCAATCTTTGCCACCACCACATCTCCATGAGCAATAATATCTCTAATGGTGTGGTACTTTCTCTCAATGTGCTTTCCTTTCTTGTGATTCCTTGGATCTTTTGATTATGCAACTGCACCACTAGTGTAGCAAAACAATGTGATGGGAACTTGTTCCATTCTCATTACACCAAGGTCAGAAAGGAATTTCTTGAGCCATACAGCTTCTTTTGCTGCTTCACAAGTAGCAACATATTCTGCTTCCATAGTGGAGTCCGCAATACAAGATTGTTTGACACTCCTCCAAGTTATGGCTCCACCTCCCAAGGTGAAAACACATCCTGATGTGGACTTTCTGAAATCTAGATCCGATTGGAAGTCTGAATCTGTATAGCCAATGAGAATCAAATCCTCACACTGGTAAACAAGCATATAATCTCTCGTTCTTCGAAGATACTTGAGAATATGCTTTACAGTTTGCCAATGTTTTGATCTTGGATTTGATTGATATCGGCTGACCATGCCAACTGAATAATAGATATCTGTTCTAGTACAAACCATGGCATACATAGGCTTCCTACTGCAGAAGCATAAGGAACTTGTCACATTATATTTTCTTCCTCTTGAGTCTTAGGCCTTTGGTCATCAGACAGAGGAACTCCATGTCTGAAAGGAAGTAATCATTTCTTGGAGTTTTGCATGCTAAACCGTTCTAGAACCTTATCTATATATCCAGCTTGTGATAAGCCTAACATCTTATTCTTGCGATCTTGCCAAAGCTTGATCCCTAGAATAAAGTTAGCCTCATCCAAGTCCTTTATATCAAATTGACTTGACAACCATACCTTTACTGATGACATTACCCCTACATCATTTCCAATGAATAGAATATCAACAACATAAAGCACTAGGAACATTACTACTTTATCTCGATGTCTTTTGTACACACATGGTTCATCAAGATTTTGTTCAAAACCAAATGATTCGATTGCTTAATTAAATTTGATGTTCCACGACCTAGATGCTTGCTTAAGTCCATAAATGGACTTTTTCAACTTGCATACCATATGTTCTTGATTCTTATCTACGAAACCTTCTGGTTGCATCATATAGATTTCCTCTTCAAGATTGCCATTAAGAAATGCAGTCTTGACATCCATTTGCCAAATCTCATAATCATAATGAGCAGCAATAGATAAGAAAATTCTGATAGATTTAAGCATTGCTACTGGTGAAAAGGTTTTTTCATAATCAATACATTCTTTTTGAGTATACCCTTTGACCACTAGCCTTGCTTTAAAGGTTTCAACCTTTCCATCTATCCCTCTCTTCCTCTTGTAAACCCATTTGCAACCAACAGGTTTAATGCCGTTAGGCACCTTTACAAGATCCCAAACTTGATTGGAATACATGGAATCTAATTCAGATTTCATAGCTTTAACCCAATGATGTGCATCTATATCATTCATTGCTTCTTCGTAAGTGTAAGGATCAGTTTCGGCCTCTTCTGAGATAGCTTCATAAGTTTCTCCTAGACCTATAAACCTTATAGGTAGCCTAACAATCCTCCCACTACGACGAGGCACCTGTGCACTAGTCATCTCATGAGTAGTATCTTGTGGTGTATCCAATACAACCACATCATCCCTAGTTTCATCTATTGGTTGTTCAACTACAGGTTCATTCATTTAAGCCAACACAACTCTACTTCTAGGAGTATAATCATTCATATAGTCATTTTCCAAGAATTTGGCATTTGTACTAACAAACACTTTATTATCCTTATGACTATAGAACAAACCTCCAACAGTTCCTTTTGGATACCCTACAAAGAAAACCACTTCTATTTTAGACTGTAACTTGTCAGACTTTCCTTTCAACACATGTGCCGGACAACCCCAAATATGGAGATGTCTCGTACTAGGCTTACGCCCATTCCACAACTCTGCAGGTGTTTTAGGAACAGACTTCGAAGGTACTAAATTCAGAAGATACATTGCAGTATTTAAGGCATATCCCTAAAAAGAAATTGGTAGAGTTGAATAACTCATCATGGATCTAACCATATCTAAAAGAGTCCTATTCCTTCTTTCTGCTACACCATTTTGTTGTGGAGTTCCAGGTGCGATCAATTGGGATACAATCCCATTTTCAGTTAAGTAATCCATGAAATCCCCAAGAAGGTATTCGCCACCATGATCATATCGAATGGCCTTTATGCGTTTACCTAATTGATTCTCAACTTTAGCCTTAAACTCTTTGAATTTTTTAAAGGCTTCAAACTTCTGTTTCATTGGGTACACAAACAAATCTAGAGTAATCATCAGTGAAAGTAATGAAATACTCATAGCCACCTCTTGCCTGGATTGACATAGGACCACATACATCTGAATGTACTAGTTCTAGTAAATCTTGGGCTCTTCTACCTTTTGCATTAAAAGGTCGTTTGGTCATTTTGCCTTCTAAACAAGATTCATAAACTGGAAAATCATCAAAGTCCAATGGCTCTAAGAGACCATCTTTGACCAGTCTTTGAATTCTGTTTGAATTAATATGACTCAAAGGCAAATGCCAAAGATATGCATCACTAGTAGAAGGAAACTTTCTCTTTAATGATTTTACATGAGAGTCATTATCTAATTTAGAATTATATAATTCATGCTTATCAGGAGTTAAAATATAAAGACCATCAACAATATTGCCAGAACAGATAAACATTTTACCCTTCTTTATTACAACATTGTCTTTAAGGATAACACAATATCCATGTTTACCTAAATAAGTGGCAGAAATTAAATTCCTACGAACATTAGGTACATATAGACAGTCTTCCAATATTAAAACCCTAGACTCAAAGCATAAATTAAACACTCCAACAGCTACAACCGGAATCCTGCTCCCATCAACCAAAGTAAGAAACAATTCCCCTTCTTTAAGCTTTCTGGTCTCCTAGAACCCCTGCAAAGAATTGCAGATATGATTAGTACAACTTGAATCCACACACCAGGAATCTGTGGGATTCTACACTAAACATATTTCAAGGAGGAATGAACTTTTCATACATTTATTCTTGGCAGCCTTGAATTTTGGACAATTCCTCTTCCAATGTCCTTTCTCACCATAATGGAAACATTTTCCTTTGAGCTTTTTTCCTTTGTCAGCAACCCCTAAGGCAATTTGTTTACCCTCTTGCTTGGTGAAGCCCTTCTTCTTCTTCTTACCCTTGCCTTTTGACTTAGGTTGAGAAGTAGAAGCTTCACCCACATTGGCTTCAACATTAGAAGTACCAAGGATGTCTTCCGCAACTACCAATTCATTCATTAATTCAGACAAAGAGTAAATTATTTTGTTTATATTATAATTGAGTCTAAAATCCTTGAATGATTCCGGTAGTGACTGGAGTATCATATCCACTTGGGATTCTCCATCAATATCAACACCTAAAACTTCCAATGTATTCAGATTGGAAATCATTATAAGACAATGCTCCTTCAGGCTTGCACTTCATACATTTGAAAACACTTAGAAAAAATTCAAAATTCCCTTCAGTGGCATTTTCGCGAGTATCTCACGACTTAGCTCTTCCCGTGAAAATGAAATAGTGAAAACAAAAAATTTAGACAGAGACTTTCTCTATTGTCTCGCTACTGTCTCGCGACTAAGCTCTTCCCGCAAACTTGAGTTAAGGCAAAATAGTGAAAACTTAAAAAATTCGGACAAAAACTTTCGCTACTGCCTCGTGACTGTTTCGCGAGTAAAGCTTACCCGTGAAAAGTTTTGTGCTTCAGAAGCATTTTTCGCGAGTAACTTCGCGGGAAGCTAACCCGCAAAAAACCCGTGTTTTCAGTTTTTGAAGGAAAAATCTGAACAGTTTTCTACGGTTTTCCATGAACAAACAATCACCATATGAACATGATAGATGGAATTTGATATCAAAATTGAAGTTCATTGATGTTATAGCCTTAAAGTTCAATTTAACATATTTAAATTCAAATTTAAACAACAATATAACATCAATATCAGTTTTCATCAAATCATAGTTTCAACAGCCATGTAGAAAATTAAATACATATATAATCTTCTAACATCATGAAACTATTATCTATAATTCCAAAACTCACTAAACATGTTATACAAATTGGAAATTGAAGACCATCTCTGATACCATTTGATGGAAATATACATATACGCAGCGAAAAAAATAACGGATCTACTTCATTCATAATTGTTAACATGTGCTATGTAAGTTTCAGAATTAGAGTACAAGAGAGTGTACCTTGAAGCAGTGAAATTCAAAACCAAAGATCAGAAGTTCTTAAGGAGACTTTCAATCTTCACCCCAATTCCACTTGTTACCCAAGAAGTGTGGTCTCTCAATCAGTTATATATATATGTTCTAAAGAGAATGAAAGAGTGTCTAACACTCACATACATACCAAATCATCTTCTTACAATATTCTGTATGTTTCTCTCCTAATAACTGATTATTTAATTGGGCTAGCCTTTTGGGCCTTCCCATTTGGGCTTTAGTATGTGGATTGGAGTGGGACCAAAATGGAACAAATAAGACACTAGCTCCAATGGGCCTTGGGCTTTTCTGCCAACTCTTGACAAGTCCAAAGTTACCATTAATTATATTTAATACCACTATATAAATATAATTACACTCTAGGCCTTATTGATAAATTATATCCCAAGACTTTATTGTACATGCAACCCCTTCATAAAATATTCGTAGTAATACAAAGTCATGAATGTAGACTGCCACTTTGTAAATTACTACATCTTAATCCTTGAGTGCCCGGTTTAATCCTTTAAGTTATTCATTATATATTTATGAAATCCAATTTCATAAATATATACTTTAGTAAGTATTTACTAAAGTAGTTAGGCCTAACATTCTGAATAGCAGCCCCATTAAACTTATCTCAAGTGAATATTTTATATCTCCGTTAAGAGACTATGAATTCCATCTTGACAATATATGTTCCATCAACACTAAATGTGGCTGCCCAATATACTGAGGTTTTGACCATAACTTTAGATCTCACTCCTGATATATCAAAGCAACCTACATTTCATGATCAGGTCCATTATCCTCTCATGATTAAGAGTTCATGTAAATATAAGTCGTGAGATTTATTATTCAATTGACAGTCGTCAGGTGAATAATAAATCTCACAGTGGTCCTATTCAATATGTTTTAACTCTTAAAACATATCAACATATCAACTAGAAGTCACCACTTCCATGATCAAGACAAATCATCTTAGTTAATATGTTATATTCTTTGTAAATGAAACGCCCAATTTCGTCATCGACTACGAACTAAATTCTGAGTTTACAAAGAACTTGTGATTTATATCTTCTGTGACTTTTCACATAAATCACATACTATGCATCTCATGAACTATATGATAATGTCCAAATATTCCTGTTACCATTATTTTAGATAATAATAAAACAACTTTATTAATTACAATATTAAGTCATACATAATATCATACATAGCATCATACAATAGGATTCTAGGGCACTAATCCCAACACAATCCTCTAAACATTTGCTTGTGGAATTTCCTCAACTCCTAACTCTCCATTTCCATACCATTGAGAGGTTGATAGCCCAAACACTTACCACACCCTTTCAGAGTGTCAAGTGAAGTTTTTGTACTGTTGGGAAGCATTGGAAGAAGCCAAGGATGGCAGATGCAACATGGAGCTTGTTGCGGGATCTGGAGAACTAGACAAGACACAATTCCAAGAAGCATTGTTGGAGTAGGAGCTTGGAGGGCTTAGGTACATCGGGTAGATTAGGCTTGGAGGGTCTCTTTCTAACCCATGTATCCCAACTGATTGTCTAGTGGATCAATTTCTGCTTGGAGAGCGGCGGAGAGGTTTTTCGCTGAGTTCTTCGGTTTCCTCTTCGATAACACATCGGCGTGTTATCTTGTGTTTGCATATTTCTTCCCTACTCTTTTACATTCCATTTTACTATTGTGTTGCTTTGATTATGGATTAGAGTAGCTTGTTTGTTTATCCGCTCGCGTTTACACTATTCTACACTTAGTATTAAGTTAGTGTAAAATCAATCGAGCCGTAACTTTAATTTGGGGGTCTAAACAGCTTTTGTGTTTTCAACACATTTTCGACCTTTCAATTGGTATCAGAGTGGGTACACTCGCTGTGGTTTAAATACTTGAGTGTGATCCTTAACCCCGTTTGAGATGGACCGGTCTCAATCTTTAAATGTTCCACCATATTTTGATGGTAGTAATTATGCCTTTCGGAAAGTCCGAATGAGGGCATTCTTGTGTTCAATTGATGATACTGTTTGGGATGCGGTAGAAGTAGGATGGACTAGGCCGGAGGCCGCTAAATCCACTTGGGATAAAACGGCACTTGCGGCAGCTAACGCTAACAGTAAAGGTTTGAATGCAATTTTTTGTGGTGTTTCTCTAGATGAGTTTCACAGGATTTCTCACATAACAGTAGCTAAGGAAGCTTGGGAGATATTGGAGACCACCTATGAAGGAACAAAGAAAGTGAAGGATACAAAGCTTCAGATGCTTACCATCAAATTTGAAGAGCTTAAGATGGGAGATGATGAGTCCTTTGATTCATTCTATGGGAAGCTCAACGAAATTGTAATTGCTAAGCTCAATCTTGGTGAGAAGATTGAAGATACTAAGGTGGTGAGAAAACTTATGAGGTCCTTGCCGGAAAGCTTCCGAGCAAAAGTCACAACTATAGAGGAAAGTAAAGATTTGGATGAGATTAAAATCCAAGAGCTCATTGGATCTCTCCAAACGTATGAGCTGGGACTACCTTCACATAAGTCGGGCAAATCTCTTGCTCTTAAAACCATCATCGAAAGAATGGATGATTCCTCTGAAGAAGATGGAGTGGAGAAGGAGGTAGCATTTCTTGCGAAGAACTTCCGAAAATTCCTGAAGATGAAGAACAGTGGGAAACAGTTCAGCAGAGGGAAGTTTTCATCCTCCAAAGGTGATAGGAAAGAGTTTAAGAAGAAAGAGGGGAAGGATTCTCAATCTCCCCAAGGCATTGTGTGTTATGAATGTAATGGCCATGGACATCTAAAGAAGGAGTGTCCCAATTTTCTAGGAGGTAAGGGCAGGGCATATGCCACAACTCTTAGTGATTCAGATTCATCTAATTCTGATTCTTATTGATGGAGAAGGAAATTACTCCGCTTTTATGACTATTGCTTATTTTGAATCAACAGATTATTTGAGTAAGCTTGTTGAAGAGCTTGGAGAGCATAGTGATGAAGAATCAATGGAAGTAGTAGAAGAATCTGATGCTGATGAAGATGAAAGTGCAGTGGAACTTCAAGAAAACTACAATTCCCTACTTGAGAAGTCTGGAGAATATATAAGGGTGGCCAAGGCAGCAGTTAAAAAGATGAAGAAGGCAGAGGATGACTATAGAAGTCTCCTAGTACAATATAAGGAGGCCAAGTGTGAAATAGGGACGCTGAATGGAGAGCTGACCGAAGCCTACTCAAAGTTAAAATTCCTTGAGCTTGAGGTGGTTCAAGCCAATGCAAAAGTAGAGCGAGTCTCCTCCAAGAAGCTTGATGAAGTCCTCTCTTATCAAAAACATTTCTCCAACAAAACCGGAGTGGGATATACTGGAGAGATGGAGAGAGTAGTTCAGCTGTTAATGTAACCAAGGAAGTGAAGTTTGTGAAAGCCAAGGAGCCAATTGTAGCTACCACAAAGGCTGAGAAAGCAAAGCTGTAGAAGAAAAGGAATGTGGCTAACCGACGGGTGTTGAATAAGACTCCTAACCAATCAGTGGTCAAGCCTAAGGTTCAAGGGAAATCACCTCCAAAGTCACAAAGAGGTCCAAAAATTCAACATTCCTGTCATTACTGTGGACTTCAAGGACACACCAGACCAAATTGTCATAAGCTGAAGGCAATGAAGAATGCAAGTGATCAGAGGTCCAAAGGACCAAGAAATGACAAACGGAATTGGGCTGTTGAGCAATCAAGAGGTCGAAATGGTGATTCCGGTGCGATGGATGTGATGAAAATGATTGATGCATTCACCACTTGTTTGGCAAGCTTCTCCAGAAGGTTTGAAAGTCCTAACTCTCGTACCAAATCCTATAGGGATATCACCCCAAACGAACGTGCCGTGTGGGTGAAAAGGGGTACTTATGCATAAGCATTACAAGATGTCCAAGCATTAATACTTCCGATGTTTAGGGACATTTGTTCATGCATCATTACATGCATATTCTACTTTGTATCATTTGTTTCTAGTTTATAGCATGTTTCTTTTACAAGTTTTTGCTTTGTTCTTGTTTTTGTTATGTTTTTTAGCGTGTTCAAAAAATTCAAAAAACCCATAAAAATTGAAAAATCTTCAAAAATTTTGATCGCTTGTCTTGTGTATATCACATGTGAGTTTGGCCTAGTACCTTCGTACTAATGGTGTAGTGCATTTACGAGTTTAGCTTGTTATGTATGCACATTTATCTGTGTGGAAGAAATCTTGAAAACTATGTGTGATTGTTGTAAATAGATGTTCAAGCTTGTCATGAATGATTGGTCAATAGTCTTGATGGTCTTGATACTTGCATAGACTTGTGCCTATATATCTTCCCACTTCTATTTTTATGTTTTTGAAAAAGAGCTCACCAAATGTAAATCTCAAAGTGAAAAAGAGACATTGAGCTGCAAAAGCCTGTCGCACATACTAGTATTTGACTAGAAAAAAGGGAAAGCAACTTTTGTTTTGAAATGTATGGTGCTTAAAAAGCCAAAGGCTAATTCTAAATGTTGAAATATAAAAAATTTCAAGCACCGATCTCAAAAAGAGATGTATTATCCAAAAAGGATCAAATGTTATGATTTATGCAGAAGCCAAATGAAAAGCTTCTAAGATTTGTAATCAATTTGTGAGAGGTGATATATGTTCATTTCTATAATTGAGATAGACCACTTGATTTAGTACCAGATGTGTATGACTTGATTGAATTGATCATTGAAGCTTCACTCTAGTCTAAGGACTATTTCACACTTGATACTCACCCACAACACACAAGACTTTGATTCAATTAATGCTTATCTCATTTGTGTGATTGTACATGTTCAAATGTGATGTGTATGCTCAAGTACTTGCTGATCAAACCCAAAACGATTTTTGAGTGTTTTATATGTTTTTGTAAGTGATTTTATACGTTCATGTCTTTAGTTTTTGTTCAAAATGCATTTTTGTGTTTTTCTTCAAAAACTGGTTTAGAGGTTGTTTCGCGAGAAGCTCGCGACTTAGAGCTTCCCGCGAAAAGTGCTTAATGGAAATAAATTTTTTTGGCATTTCACACAGAGACTCTCGCGAGTATTTTGTGACTAAACACTTCTCACGAAATGAGTTTTAGGCAAAAACTGGAATTTCTTCAAATTCAGACAGAAGCTATCGCGACTGTCTCGCGACTAATTCGCGACTTAAAGCTTCTTGCGAAAGCTTTTGAACTTCAGTGGCCATTCTCGCGACTATATCGCGACTGTCTCGCTACTATCTAACCCACGAAAAATGAGTATTTTCAGTTTTATAATGCGGATGTGACAATTTTTCAAAACATTCCCATTTCCCTCGCTCAGCCTCTCTCAAACCCTTTTCAACCCAAAATCACATTTTACTCAAACCCCATCATTCTCAAGCTTATTTTCTGCATTTCCAACTTCAAGGTATGTTTTCTAAAACATTTTCTTCATGTTTTTCTAAGATTATGCAGAAGTTTAAGTTAAGGTTCCAAAATTTGGGGATTTTTCGAAAAAAGGTTGGGGTTCTCTATTTTGTGAAATTTTTTCCAAAATCTTTGATTGGACTGAATCCCATTTGTTGTTTGTGTATCTGTGTTGGCCCCTTGTGGCAATTTAGCATGTATTGAGGCATGTTTTCACCATGTTCACGCATTATTCATATTTAGATTGCTTTGTTGCATGTTAGGTGTTTGACAGAATATCTGAGTGACATTTATGTGTTGAATTGGACCCAAATGAATTCTAATTCTTGGGGTTCCTTTTATTTTTTCATGTTTACCATGCTTTGGTCAATGGTTGTGTGTTTTACGCACTTTGCCCATTTTATGTCTCAATGCCATGCCATGCACACACTAGGCACACACCTAAGCACACCACATGCATCTCATGCTGCATCCTCATGCATCAACACATGCACACACATGCACAGCTACTTAATTACTTGCATTGTGTCTATGTTTACTTGTTTTATCTGTTATAGCATGTTGTTTTGAGTTGGTTATGCTCTGTTTTAGGTTGTTTTACCTTTAATTTTGAGCTAACTTGAATCTAATCAAGTTTTGTGTTCTGTTTTTTGTTTTTGCACTTATGTCTTTCCTTGGTCTCTGTGTAATTGTGCAGATGTCTCCTACCAAACATTCTGCGACCAAGAAATCCACAAAACGCTTTCGCACTGATTTTGACAATTTCAAGTCTGCTGATGCTGATATGAAATACAATGACTGCTACAAAAGAACAACCATTATTATGGAGAGGGTGGTCCAGCTAGAAACCCTTGAGGACACCTTCATCCTTGAGGTGTTCAAAGAAAGGACTTGGACCAAGCTGTTGAACCCAGTTGGGGTTGTGTACTCAGAGATCATACGAGAATTTTTCTCAAATGCTACTGTGGAAGAAGACCGTATAGTTTGCTAGGTGAGGCACAAAGAATCTTTCAGCCAATCTCAGTCCAATATGAAGATAGATTGGGTTCTACTGAGGAGATGATAAAGATACTTAGTGGTACACCGAAGAAATCATCCATGAATACAATCCAATTTTCGCTGGACATGAGGACATTGTCTTATGTGATGATCCATAACTTGTATCTAGTCACCAACCTCACTACGTTGCCTACTCCAAGGACAAGATTTCTGTACGATCTTTTCACTCACAAGGAGATTGATATCTGTGGTCACATCTTTCACATTTTGAAGGAAATCATTGAAAAGAAAAATTCCAGAACAGTTATGCCTTTTCCCTCATTGATTATGGGACTAATTGCAAAGAAAAAGTTGAAACTTCCGAGTGGTCTCACTGTGGTTCAGAAGGACTATCCCATTGGTGCACACAGTCACTAGGAGCATAGCTCACATCAAGGGCTACAAAACAGGTGTGCATACGATACCACATGATCGTGTCGAGGACGTGGGTGGAGATACAGAGGAGGAGATTGATAGATTTACTTCTACTCCAGAGTCTTCAACTCAACCATCATCTTTAGCACCAGCACGAGGCTTAGACAGACTGGATTGCCTACTAGATAAAATGGACCCAATGTCTTCAGTACTTGACTCCTATGTGCAGCACACTGCAACACAGTTTGCATACCTCCAGGGATCAAATTCAGAGTCTTCACAGATCGATGACTTGTCCATGGCGCGAGGATCAGATTCAGAGTTTGTTCAGTTCTAGCCTCTTTGGCCATTCCGATCAAAAAGGGAGAAATTTTGAGAGGGAGCTTGCACATTTGAGGGGGAGCAGAGCATAGACATAGCTTAGGCATAGAATCTTTGGTTCATACAGGCGGTTTAGTTTTATTTTTGTTTTGGTTTAATTTGTTTCAGTCTTTATATCTTTTGTTTATCGTTTTTACTGTTACTGCTTTTGTTTAAAGCTTAAATACTCTGTTTTTAATTTTAGTTTATGTTCAGTATTTGTGTTTATCTCTATGCTTTGTAGCATTTTTTTGTACTTTTAAGATATTGCTAATATGTCTTAAGTTCCTCACTCTTGTGCCCTAGTAGGATCTTGTATCCTAGATGCAAATACTTTGTGTAGTTTGCATTGGTTGAGTGTTGGACATGCAATTGATCCTTGGGATTGTTCTTAATTGCATTGCGTGTCCGGATGAGCATTTACTTGCTAAATGTTCATTGTAGTCATTCTTTAATGACTGTTTTTGTATGATCAAGATATGCTTACATGTTTTATAGTGTTTACAAACTTGATCGCACTTTACTTGCTCATGTACGCACCTTGTGTTCAACTTGTCATAAGCTTAATGAAAGTTTTGTTTGTGTGCAAGTATTTCAGGTTATAGGCATATACGTGCAAGTGCTTCATAGCTTCTAGATTAGGTGTGAGTGAGTTTTGCCACTATTCCCAAACTCACGTTTAAGTCTAGAGTCTGTTTTAGGGGGTTTGTCATGGAATAGCCAAAGGGGGAGATTGTAAAGTTGTTATTTACAACTATGTCTTTTGTTGGCTTATATTCCGTGCCAAATTTGATTGTAATTTTATGCAATCTTTTGTACCCTGTATTTATTGTGGGATTTGATTGTAAGGGTTGTGTGATAGAGAGAGAGAGTGTGAAGACTCAAGCAATTGAAGACTGAAGAGTTTTCGCGGGTAGCTCGCGACTAAGCATTCCACAAAGTGACTCATGTGACTTGCACGTGCTGGAATGCGAAGAGTTAGGCCAGGATGGAGATAGCTGTGTTTCGCAAGTATCTCGCGGGTAAGGCCTTCCCGCGAGACACCCGCTAGACATTCTGTTCTGCCAGCCTATCCATTCTGATACACACTTTCTGTGCCTACACTATATATACCCACATTACCCACAAATGTTGAGAAGTGCTTTTGAGAGAAAACCCTAGCCAAACACCTTGAGAGTTAGAGATTGTTATACCCACAATCCTCTACACATTTACTTGTGGAATTTCCTCAACTCCTACCTTTCCATTTCCATACCATTGAGAGGTTGATAGCCCAGACACTTACCACACCCTTTTAGAGTGTCAAGTGAAGTTTTGGTGCTGTTGGGAAGCATTGGAAGAAGCCAAGGATGGCAAATGCAACATGGAGCTTTTTGTGGGATCTGGAGAACTAGACAAGACACGATTCCGAGAAGCCTTGTTAGAGTAGGAGCTTGGAGGGCTTAGGTACATCGGGTAGATTAGGCTTGGAGGGTCTCTTGCTAACCCATGTATCCCAACTGATTGTCTAGTGGATCGATTTCCGCTTGGAGGGCAGTGGAGAGGTTTTTTGTTGAGTTCTTTGGTTTCCTCTTCGATAACACATCGGCGTGCTATCTTGTGTTTGCATCTTTCTTCCCTACTCTTTTACATTCCATTTTACTGCTGTGTTTCTTTGATTATGGATTAGAGTAGCTTGTTTGTTTATCCGCTCGCTTTTACACTATTCCGCACTTAGTATTAAGTTAGTGTAAAATCAATCGAGCCGTAACTTTAATTTGGAGGTCTAAACAGCTCGTGTTTTCAACAAAGTTTTGAGCTTTCACATGTAAAACAAGCATTATACTATCAATCTCAACAAAAACATCAAAAACCCATATTCATCAACCATATATCAATATCTCAACATAAACAGCTGCCGATACCGTATTTTGTCGGGCCTCGATTTATGTGCCAGACCCTGAAAAACTCAAAAATATCATTTTCTCTCCATGGGGTCACGAGAACATATATAATGGTGTGGTGCAACCTATTCGGATACTGGAGCGCTCAAAGTACCTTTTTTAGCCAAAATGACCAAAATGCCCCTGGTCAGCCCTGGGTTGACCAAATGTCAAACAAGGTCAAAATCCCCCACAAAACAACATTTTTCATGGTTTTATATCAAACCCAAGCTCTTCGGCGATTTTTAGCTACTTTGACCAAGTTTGACCCGGAGTAGATCTTGGGTGGGTCCAAACACCCTAATCTTGATCTGGCTACCAAAACGGGTTGAAACCAATGCCATTGTGAATATTATTCAATTCTTGTTCCAACGACTATTCATGGATCGAAATCGGAGTTAAAACGGTTGAGATATTGAGAAAACCGTGAAAAGCTTATTAGCAGGCTTCCCAAGGTCATAACTTTTGATCCAACCGTTGGATTTTTAATTTCTTTGGCTTCCTGAAAACTAGACATCCATATATTTATAGGAACACCAAGATCGCCTCAATCTGAGTCTGGAAAAACCTCCAAATATGCATCTGAAGTCAGAACTCGAAAAATGCATGAGGACGAAATTGCTGACATCAGCTGGGCTTGACCCGGTAGTCTTGAAAGGGCACAGAGCCTTGGGAAGGTGCCAAGGACTATAAATAGCCCCTGGCACCCTAGTTTGACGAGAATCAAAAAAAGGGTTTTTTGGGAGCTGTTTTGGGTGTTTTTAGGCATTTTCTCTCTCTTTTCTCACCATATTTCTCTCCAAAAAACACAAAAATGCATCAAAGCTTCTCGATTCTTCTCCTTTCTCCAAAAATACAGGGTAGTGTTCATACCCTCCATCCTTCTCTCCTTTGTTCCATACCTTGGATTTGAGGTTTAAGGGGTATGGATGTAGCTTTTTAGCTACTATCCATACCCTTTTTCTTTAAAGCTTCATCAAGTTTTTTATCCTTTCTTTTTGCTTAAATAACACGATTTATTGCTTTCTTTAGCATGTTCTTGCTTTATTTGTGCTTCTAGTTTAAATCTCCTTGCTCTTTATGCTTTATGCCATGTTTTGTGCTTAGATCTATATGCTTTTTGCTTTATGCTTTATGCAATGTTTTGTGCTTAGATCTACATCATTCATGCTTATATGTTTAGATCTACATGCTTTATACTTTATGCCATCTTTTATGTTTAGATCTACGTCCTTTCATGCTTATATGTTTAGATCTATGTGCTTTATGCTTTATGCCATGTTTTGTGCTTAGATCTACACCCTTCATGCCTTTATGTTTATCTCTACATGCTTAGGGTTTTTATGCAATTTTAGCTACTATCCATACCTCTTTTTCTTTAAAGCTTCATCAAGTTTTTTATCCTTTCTTTTTTCTTAAATAACACGATTTATTGCTTTCTTTAGCATGTTTCTTGCTTTATTTGTGCTTCTAGTTTAAATCTCCTTGCTCTTTATGCTTTATGCCATGTTTTGTGCTTAGATCTATATGCTTTATGCTTTATGCCATGTTTTGTGCTTAGATCTACATCATTCATGCTTATATGTTTAGATCTACATGCTTTATACTTTATGCCATCTTTTATGTTTAGATCTACGTCCTTTAATGCTTATATGTTTAGATCTATGTGCTTTATGCTTTATGCCATGTTTTGTGCTTAGATCTACACCCTTCATGCCTTTATGTTTATCTCTACATGCTTAGGGTTTTTAAGCCATGTTTCCTTTGTTTTGTTCCTCTCTTTACTTTGTGTTGTTGTTAGGGTTATGTGCTCACATGCTTGATACCATGTCCATGGTTATCCTTTGCTCGAATCTATGTGCTTGTATGCTTTTTGCAATGTTTTATGCTTAGATCCACATTCGTAAATGTTTATATGCTTGGACTCACGTTCTTCCATGTTTATGTGCGAGTCTTCGCATGTTCACACACGCACCACCATGCCTATGCCTAGATCTTTGTTTTTACATGCTTTTGTGCCCGGACCTAGGTTTTCACATGCTTATATGTCTAGATCTATGTTCTTTCATGTTTGTGTGCTTGGATCCATGTTCTATGTGCTTTATGCCACCTTCCATGTGCTTGTGCGCTCCATGCCATGATTGTGTGCTTAGATTTAGGCTATGTTTGTCTTGCCAAGTGCTATTGTAGCCCTTTTGTCGCTTTACCTTTCTTTCTTGTGTTTTGGCCTATTGGTTCGGACCCGATCTAGACCCTATGGTCTTTATCATCGTCCATACACCTTGGCCCATATCAAAGGGCAAGTCTATGCTTGCCTGCTCTTATGCTTTATGCTTGTGTTAGCCTCTCTAGTTCTAGGCTTTGCCACGTTTGACGTCCTTAGCGGGTTTGTGGTTGTGTGGTTACATCTGATGCCCATGAGGCCTTGTTCGGATGTAACCATTTGGGGATGCATCGCCACGATGCCGATTGCTTCGTGCACACCTTTCCCCTTTTCTGCTCCGTGTGATGATATGCTTACCATGCCTGTTTGTGCCACCTGTTGGCTTTCTTTGCATCTTTGCACGCTTGCTTACATGTCCATGCCTGAGTCTTGCATGCTAGTGTGTCGTCCATGCTTCAACACAATGAAGTTATGGACATTTGATCCAAACCTACATTTGTCCCTCGCGGATAACACCTTTTGTTTTCCTTCTTGCTTTGTTTGTTTGTTTATTTGCCTGCTTTCTCGTTTGTTTATGCATCTTGCTTGTCTTGTCTCCTGCCACTTGCTATGCTTGCTATGTCTATCATATTTATCTGCTTATGCCCCTTTCATATGCTCTTTGTATCTTTTCCTTCCATTTCTTGTCTACTAGTTTCTTGTTTTTACCTTTGCATGTACGCATGTGGAGCGAGGACGCATGGAGCTAGGGCATGGTCTCCCTGGCGCAAGCAAAAAGGGCAAGGAGCATGCAGGTCGGGCTAAGCAACATCGGCCAGTAGGTTCAAGGTTTAGCTTTTTCCCTTTTGGTTATGTACTCTTTTAAACCCCCTCATTCCTTCTCCCTTTCTCCCTTAGATGGTCTATATTAGGTATATCATGCTTTGTACCATTCGTCCTCATCTCTAGAGTACGACGACCCCTGTTTACTTTCCTGCACTTATATTTTGGGCCATGCTCTAGGGATGCAGGCATTTACTTTTCCGCTCTATGTGCTTACATTATGCATGATGTATGTATATATATACCTACTCGCCCTCCTCTGGGAAGATCGTCACAGTTTGTGTCACTTAAGGCAAGAGATGCCTAGTTTCCACCACAAAAGTAAGGTGACATGTTGCTCGATTTTCACCATGAAAATCTGGTACTCGGCTCGAATGCCATAGGAAAGCATAGATTGGGACCACACCCTTTCAAAAGCCAAACCTTAAAGCCCACATGCATGCAAAGCCCCAAAATCCAATGCCAAAATCATGTTTTGCTATCAATCTCCAAAAATTAAGGTTCTATCAAAACAAAGGATTGTCCTTGGGACAGACGTTGTGGGGTGCCTAACACCTTCCCCATACGTAACCAAACTTTCGGACCTAAGAATCAAGATTTTTGCTATCCAAGTTAGATTAGGAAAAATGACCTTATTCTTAACCTAGGATTGGTAATAAAATCAACTAGAAACAGGTGACCAATCACACCTTAGAAAAACCCAATGATTGGTGGCAACTCCACTCACCTTTAGCAATCACCTAAAATTTGGCCCAGATTCATACCATAATGCCAAAGGTAGACCTACCTTCCTCCACTGAGAGAGAGAGAGAGCACCCGAAGCTTTGTGCGAACCCTACACATTCATCGAGAGGGGCCTCCAACGGGCCTCGCGCTCGTGAGCTGTCGCCACGGTGGGTGGTCAAACGAAGGCCCACGGCGGCGGTGGTTTTTTCACTGCTAAGATCGAGGCCAGGCATCGACAAACTGGCGACTCCACTAGCGATCGATGAGAGTTTAGCCTTTAGAGCTTTTAATAAAACCATAATCTTTGGACATTGGCTTTCAAAAACACAGAAATTGGCATTGACCTCTAGGGCTTTCCTTTTGAAAAAGGCTTCTACTATCCAAGTAGAACCATTTTCAAAAGAGCAAAAAATCTTTTTCCAAAAATCCATTTCCAAAAGGGAGGCTTTGAGGTATCGTCACATGGGGCTTTACCGCTTTTCTCAAATGCTTTACCCCTTTCCTCACATTCTTTATAGCTTTCTTCACATGCTTTACAGCTTTCCCTCACATGCAAACATAGGGTAGCAAAATTTAATTTCTGCTTCACCTTTATTCACTTTCCATATATATATATATATATATATTTGCTGTGCTTTGAAAAAGTCTTTCCCCTTCATTAAGGATTGCATGACATATAAACCCTTTTTGAGGTGGACCCAGGCTCTGCATTGCTGGCGTAGTCATATCTCTTTAGGGATTTCATCACCCCATCTGCCGATGCCTAGACACAAACATCGGCAGTGTTACCTATAGTTAGTTCGAGGCTGATGTTGTAGGCACTTTTTGGTCCATAGGTGGACATAAGTTACTGAAAAGGCCCCCTCGATCCTTCCTACCCCGTAACTTCTATGAAGGGAAGGGTATGACAATTGAGTACCTTAAGACAGGAACCACCTACCAGTTAAGCCTTTGCATACAGTTGGCCTAATTATGTCAAACCCGTGAGGACTAGATCAAGTCAGAGCCATTCAAGACTAGGTGAAACCTAAAGAGTGAACATCCAAGCCTAGGAAAGGATGCCCTTCTAGGACTAGAGGTTAGGGGAAAGTGTCTTGTAATACGTGTGCCCTTTTTGCTGACGCCAAAGAAATTGTGCTCTAATTCGGGTTCTCTCTATCCTGTTTGCACAACATCCATGATTAAACCCATAGGAAAAGAAACCTTGTTGCTTATACATATTAGACCGTACCGTATTGGTTCTGTCACCTAATTGTGCAAAGATAAAATTTGTGGCAAGTAACCGAAACTCCGATCAGGAGGAGATGCTATCGAAAAACTGTCAAGAATCCCAAGCATCAAGAGTTCTCCTAGAGAAGATCCAAAGAGATTGTCTAGAAGCTTAAGAGATCACAAGATGTCAAAGTGGCCAAGAGGGTCCAAGATCCAAATTACCAAGAGGCTCATGATGTCCAAATGGTTAAGAGATTTGAATTGCCAAGATGTCAAGATTGTGAAAGGTCCTGGATGTCAAGAATTCGAGGGCTCCCCTAAGAGATCCAAAGGTCCAAGAGATCTATGCTATCCAAGTTATCAAGAGATCCAAGTGTCCAAGAGCTTCCCCGAGAAGTCCACATTGTCAAGAGCCGAGCTTTCCTCGCAGTTGTATTTCTTGTATAAGGCCCATTAATGGAGTCGATGAACCCAGCATTGTAAAAGCAAATTTTGTACAAACATGTAATTAAAGGAAGGGTCCTTCCCACGTTGTTAAGCATGTTATGAAAGTTTCGGTTACTTGCCAATCTTGTGCATTAATCTTGCATCATAGTAGAAACTCACCATGATAAATACCCGATCAAGGGCGCAAAGCCAAATTTTTTCTAAAAATGATAGGTGCATGTTAAAAAGCAAGAGCATAAACTAACTTGATTTTGGTGTTGTGTTTCCACTTTGTCAAATGCACCCCATCTCTTTCATCCCCCACTTTCTCAGGACCAAAAGATTGCTAAAAAGAAACAGGCTATGCTACCGCAACACCGTGATCCCATCATCACTAGGTCTTGCGCAAGAGAGATGTCTACTAGTGGACCTTTGGCTCCAAAAGTGAATCCTACTAAGTTCGCTCAAATGAAAGAGCAAATGTCAGAATTGATTCGTATGGAACAACAGCTTAAAGGAAGTGACGTCAAGGTCGAAGAAAGAGATGTCCATGTGATGGTTGAAGAGAGGGGGGGTACAATTAGCTAAGTTGTTACCTGTCTGAATGGCCAAAGGAAATTCACCTCTCATGGGGAATCTAGGGAAGAAGCAGAAGAAGTCCCACCACTTACCTATTTTGGTTACCGAGTTATACTCTTCTTTGTTAAATGAGGGATTAATTGCTCCAATCGTCCCTAAGCCAGTCACCAATCTTCCAGAAGGTTACGACCCCTCAAAGACTTGTACGTTTCACTATGATGCTCTAGGGCATTCGACAGAAGAATGTCACCTATTAAGGTATAAGATCCAAAGCCTGATTGATAGTGGTACCATAATATTCAAAGGTGCTACGCAGTCCAAAGTTGCCACTGCCATGACCTTTGATGCTAAGGGTGAGGAAGTGAAGGCAATAATGAGAGAGATGGGTGACCATCTTGATCCAGAAGATCTGCATGGATACCCGAATAGCCTTTTTGTGGCTCTAGTGGATCTAGGATACATACGCCCAAAGGAATTGAAAGAGCAAGGAAGTACGGGTGAGACTTGTAAATACCATCTAGGAGGACGGGGACACTCATTAGAAGATTGTGACGAGTTCAACAAGGAGGTCCAGAGCCTAATTGACCAAGGAATTATTCAGTGGGGAAAATCAGAAGAAGTTGAGTGTTGTATGGCCTCTAACAAGCAGCTTACACTTGCAGGGTTGAATGCAAGGATTAAGCATTTGGAAAATCAGCAAGATAGACTTCTTCACCTTGTGCATCGGCTAATTGACCTTTACATTGACACCTTAACGAGTGACCTGACCTGTAGAGTCAATGTTATGGATGCCCTGGCACCTATGGGACATGCCAATGAAAGATCATATGTTGAAAAGAGATCTAAGGGATCTTGAAGGCAAAAGAGTCACATGGCTCCCACAATCCGGACTCCTCAAGGAAAAAGCCAACCAAGGCAAAGCCAATCCAAGCAAAATGATGACGCTTCAGCAAGGTAAATGGTACCCACTCAACAAGTCCAAGAGGCACTAAAAAAGTTTCCTCTCCTTCCTATGCCAATTTCGAAATTATATCATATACTGTTGAAAAAGCGCCTAATGGCCCCAATTTTGCCGAGATGTATAATCGATTCCCCTCCAGGTGAGTCTAGCCCGTTCAAGACATGTGAGCACCACTGTGGTAGCCCGAGACATAGCCTAGAAGAGTGCAAGTCCCTTAGGGGGACGATCCAAGGCTTGATCGACAATAACACCATTCAATTTGAAAATGCCATAATAACCGATTCATCTCCAACGAGCTATGAGGGTCAGATTAATGTGTTGATCAAGAACAAAGGTCAAGGGGCATACCCTTCTCTATTATTGAACAAAGGCAATCCAGGGAGTGACATTTCCCAATCAAGTGGCATAGCTGCCTTGGACCTTTTGTCAGTCCCGTTATCCATGCTATTGCCAATATTGTTAAAAGCGAAGTTGGTAGAATTGATGGCATCTAAGATCCAACCCAAACTTGCATCAGAGACTTACAATTCTAAAAGTCATTGCGGCTATCATGGGGTGATGGTTGGCCACTCCACTGACATGTGCGAGCTACTTAAGCAGAAGGTTCTAGGTCTTATCAAAGGCGGTTGGTTAGAGTCTGAAGTGCATATGTCCCCATCAACCGGAGAACTAGATATTCATACGGTTCTTACTAGGAAATCAAGATCCAGAATTGCTCCTCGAAAGCTTGAGCTTATACGCCCGGGCAGATGGACAACCAAGCCATGTTTCTCAAGAGCGCACTCGACTTGAAGTAACGCCAAGTTGGCCATATGCTGTGGAAGGAGTCTCTAAAACCAAACATCATCTCACTATCTTTATGTTTTTGTTATTCTCGTATTTCCTGTTTCCTTTATGCTATTATGTTTGAACATGTGACAATTTAAATTCAGTTTGTAATTAAGCTCTGAGACTCTTCCCGAGCCTTAAGCACACTACTTGAGCGCAATGCGCGATGATGATCCTTATCATTAGTATAATGTTTTGTTATGCTAGGGTTTGTTTTTCTTGGACGTTTTCTAACCTCCCCTCTTTGTTTCCATGGTTGACTCAATAAGGTAAAATATGGAAAGTCCTAGCATCCGAATGCGAGCATTACCAAAATCTTAAGGACGTGATCCAAATTTAATCCCAAGCACAAAATAATGAACGGACGACAGCTTCAAGATTCCGGTCTTGGTGGGAGACTCATGGATTTAGCTGTTCTCATTATGATACTAGATTTTTTGGTGGTCTCATTCCTATAAGACCACTAAAAATCCATCTTGTGCGACCTCCATATTATCCATGAAGACTAGCCACCGCAAGCCTAGGAGCAGAATTTCGTCGAAAATCAAAGTTGATCCATACAGTTTGCAAGCTCCTTTGTCAAGGCATCACAAAAGGGTGAAAAGAACCCAACATCTCTCGAGCAAGATCAAACAGCTCAAGCATCAGCTTGCCTCAGTAGGCTTTTTCTTTGAATCTTTCTCAAAAAAATCTTCTTTGGTCTTTGGGTAATCTAGGTGTTTCCTTCAGATATTCCCCTAAGAAAAAATCTTCTTTTTTGGTGGATTTGGGAGTTCCATCAAATTCCCCTCAGAAAAGGATCTTCTTTTACCTCTAGGTAGTCTAGGTGGTTCCTTTGGGTCTTCCTAAAAAAAAAAAATCCTCTCTTTCTCCAAGTATTCTGGGATGTCTTTGGGTATCTTGATATGTGAATCCTTACACCCTTCAATTGAAAATCTCACCAAGTTGCAAAAGTGATCGAGAGACCATGAAAAACGCCACACTAGGGCCGTTTTTTTTTTTTTTTTTTGCATGGTGTCTCCCCTCGGAATGGACTTCTTTTCAATAGCCTCAATAGCATCTTGAACCTTAATAAGGACCACAGTCGCAATTTCTTTGCAAGACCATCAGAAGATCTTTTAGCTTGCTCGAAGCATTCCTTGGAAGCCTAACTTCTGCATTGACATGAGCTATATTCAATAGAAAAAGGTGATTCATGAACTATCTCTAGTTTTATCAGATCTTGCCATGAGCAAAGCATTCATTTAACTTGGACCATGTCCTTCTCAGGAACATTCAAACAATATTAGGACCGCCTCAGTCATGGTGATTCAGTTGACAAATCTCAGGTCCATGAGAAATCAGCTTCGGCACAATGTCAGAACTTGCTCGTAATGAGTGCCCACATGTGAACCATGGAGGAAGAGTAAAGGGATTAAATTTGGTCGAATGAGAGCTAAAATGCTTCCAATTTTATTGGGTATGTCATAGCCCGGACATGTCACTAACTCCTTTCAATCAATTTCCTTTTCAGGGACATGCTTTAATCAAGCCAAAGAGACTTCATTCACATTGCATTCTTCAATGAATAGTGATGACCAAACATCTGAGCATTTATGATAGAACCATTCACCGGCTTAATATCTGCGCAAAAGTGCCCCATCAAAATTTCATGGAATTGCATTAACATCCCTTCTTGTTGTACTCATATTGCCTTTAATAGGTCTCTAATGTGGCACATTGCCTTGACAGGTCATTTCGACGATTTACATGAAAATGAAGTTTGTTACTTGTGCCTCATAAGAATCTTCACCACAGATCAAAAAATCTTCATCCCAAGAAGTATGCCAATCCTAGAATCAATCACCTAAGGCTTCTTTACAAGGGGAAGACCTCCATGTCCTAAGAGGATCTTTGTGAAAGCTTTTGGATGTTGGGAATGCCATCCATCGGAAACATTGGAACCCAAGTTCGACCTTGTCACTCATCCCAGTATTATCTCAACAAAACCTTCTCCCATCTCGATTGGCTTAGGTTTGTTGCAATCTTGTACACATTTTTCAAAAAAAAAAAGAGATTTTTCAAAATGAGATCAAAGCATAAATGTTCAAATCAAAACATCAAATCAAGAAAATCTGTGTTTTAAAGCACATGCATCTTCTAAGAGTGGCAAGTCAATGCCAAAAACCCTTTTATGGGAAAATAGTTGTTTAAGTGAAGTGGCTGTCCTTTACTAGGGATAAGGGGCATGTGATCCCCGAATAGTCACCTCATGATATCCCATCTCAAAAACTCCACATTCTTGAAACCTTCACCACTTTTGCAAAGTGCAGATTTAATTCTTTACAATCAACCCCCCCCCCCCCCTGGGGACGTCCTACCCAAGATTGGTGTGGACCCTAAATTAGTGAATGACCATATGTTCAAGTTTCATTGACCAACTGATTAGATTTGAAATGAAGGAGGCATTTTTTTCAGCTATCCAAATAGTTATATCACTTTATAGCCCTTTTGAGCCAGTAAGAAAATATTTTTCAAAAATCACCCAAATTTATGATTTGGCACATAAGCTCCTAAGGCTAAGAAGAAAGCATTCAAGATGACGGAGAAAGTCATTCATTTCACTGCCATCCCACTTACAGAGAAATATCCCTTGTTAGCCTAGTTGAGCTTGTTGAATTCTTTTCTTGATTTAACCCAGCCAAGGATTACCCCCCACACTGGTGTGGGTTAGATGGTTACAAGGACCTCATGCTAGGTGACTTCCAATATATGAGTCCAACAAATGAGTCTTTAATTGAAATAAAAATGAGAAAAAAGCCCAAATAAAATGACAAAAGTCATGGGCAATCAAGTAAGATAGAGCCCCAAAAATGAAATGGGTAAAATTCAAGAAATGGACTCAAATTGAGGATATAGTCGAGCATGAGAGGCAACCAAAATGCTTTTGATGAAGTGTAATCCTTGACTTTTGGAACCCTTCAAAGAATTTCACAACCAAAATATCCTCCCGTGAGCCTAGGAAACCCATATCCTTACATTACGGTCCTGAGAATGTCCTTCCTGATTGAGGGCGACTACTTAGTCTATGGAGCTTATGCCAAATAATCACCCATATTTGAAAGTTTTGAGCCTGATATCCTTCATTTCAAGCACCCAATCAACCCCAAGTCCACATTACAACCTAATGAAAGACCTCACTGATCACTGAGGATTGGTTGGTCATGGCACATTGAACATTTGGTCAATCATTGATGACAAAATCATCTGCTTATGCCAAGGCGTCATGCCTCAAAAAGGGTAGGCTCCTCTCCCAACCCACCCGAAGTTTTCAAAATGGCCAAACACATCATTCATGTTTTCCCTACATAGCTTAAAAAGGGACACCCATGCATTTCGTAAACACAAGCACTTTGCTCAAGAAATCCTTACTTGCAAGCATGTTCCCTATCCAGGGTAAATGATAGCCATCGAGCACATACACTCACAAACCATATAGGAAACATGGCCTTAACAAGCCCCTCTTGTGGTACATGCATATAAACAGATTTTCACGATCATGAATGAATTTCCAAAATTTCTGAACTGGGTTTTGAAAACCAATTGAAACAGAAGGGAAAAATAATGACCCTTAAAGATTTCAAATCCTCCAAACTTTTTAAGTCCAAAAACAAATCTTTGAGGGTTATTCATTTCTTCCCTAGGAATTTCCAGAAAAATGAGGTTTTAAGATTGCAACAGCTTATGCAAGCCTCCCTTCATCATTACCAGGCATCTTCAAAAAGACCTGAACCCCAAAAGATTCAAATGCTCAACCCCAGGTTTTGAAATACCGTTTAAGCATCACTCCCTTAAACACTTTTCAAGCCTCTCAAACTCATCCCAACAAAGGATGTCTGAGTCATTGCTTCAGACCTGATCCCATTGCCCAAGGGTTGTCCTCGGTCTCAATCTTGATACTGGGGTAGTTTTATTTTTGACATTTTCAAACCATAGATGGTATTCCCTTTATCCAATGCAATTCATGATGTCCACTAGGAGAAGGAGGAATCTCTCCTCGTGAGAGCCTGAGTAGGTGCCCAACATGCACAATTCAGCAAAACCACGCAGAACTCAGCATCAAGGCAATTCTTGTTTAAGCTATGACCAAGAGTGTCAGCATTTCCAAGAGGGGACCTTTCCCAAAATTCAAATCCAGAATTCAGCAAATCAAGGAACCCGTTGCAGTATAATCGTCTGGTACAAGCTCAAACTTATGTCAAGTCGGTTCGTCGATCCAGAATCGTGCAAAATCCTATACTGGGGCATTTTATTTCGTGTGGTCCAGCCCATTTTTTGCTAATCGGTATGCAAGAATGGGTCCGTCCTACCTGATAGGCCAAGAATGTATTGACCCCTTGTGGTAAATTAACCAATTAATTAGCCAAGTGAATTAATTAGGTTAATTAACATGCAATACGCGTGGTAGCACAAACAAATCACCAACTAAGTTAATAATCAACGGAAAATAAATTGATATGGTGATTTGTTTACGAATGGAGAAAACCTACACGGTAAAAATCCTACCGGGTGATTTTAAGGTCACCACTCCCTAGAATCCACTATTATCACAACAAGCGGTTACAAGTAAAGGAATCCCAGTACCTTATACCAACCTACAGTTGAACCCTTACCCCAATACCCAATTGGACTTGTTCTGCAAAGTTCTTCAGTTCATCAACACGATGAAGATCACAAAACTCTTGGTTACAAAACCCTATGGTGTACAAACACAGTAGCTTCTTGAAGAGAAAGATGAATTATGGCATATGTCTCTAGTTCACAATATGCTTGTGAAAAACTTTTGCATCAAGTTGCCCTCACTTGCATCAGCTGTGACGGCCCTTAAAAGAATCCATATATATATGTTTAAGGTTGTGAGAAAAGAAAGCCCAAACATTTATACATGGATTGGATGAAAATCAGAACTAAAAATCTAATTTTCTTAAATCTCGATTGATACCCTATCTATTGAGCAGCTGTTGAGCATCAGGCTTAACAGCATTTTAAACCTCGATAGATACTAGCTGTGGAGTTTTAAAAATCCAGCACTTCTTCACTTGATTCTTAGACAAATTTGCATGGCTTTAACACTTGAAGTTAAAATCTTGTTCCTTGATTATTGGACAAATTTGCATGGCTTTAACAAGTAAAGTGTGTTTTGTCAAAGGATTAGCCAATTCTATATTGACATATGTTCCTAACATGATTCACATATGTCCTAACACCGCCAAGGACTTTTCTTGTCATGTCAAGAACCGCACAAAGCCTACACTGGGGCAGCTTTATTTTGTGTGGTCTCTCCCTTTTCCATCTCCCTCGGTAGATTGATCACTATCAGATTGAATCAGTAAACCTGTGAGGATACGGTGCGATGCAAGTGCAACCAGTATCACATGTGCATCAACAGCCCTTTGAAAGGCGATTTCTGGAATTATACATGTAAGTCCTCCCTGGAGGCATTGTTTTATACACACATCAGTAGCCTACTTAGAGACATTGTTTCACACATACAGCAGCGTTCCTTTGCAAGGTGATTTCCAGAATTATAAATGTAAGTCCTACCTAGAGACATTGTTTCTTGCATACATCAACATCTCTTTTAAAGGCGACATCCAGAATTGTACATCAATAGCCCTTTTAAAGGCAACATCAAGAATTGTACATGTAAGTCCTACCTAGAGGCATTGCTCTTGCACTCATTTGTAACCCTTTTAAAGGAAACATCTAGAATTATACATGTAATTCCTACCTAGAGGCATTGCTCTTGCACACATCAGCTGCCCTTTTAAAGGCAACATCCAAAATTGTACATGTATGTCCTACCCAGAGGCATTGTTTCTTGCATATATCAGTAGCCCTTTTAAAGGCGACATCTAGAGTTATACATGTAAGCCTACTTAGAGGCATTGTCTCACACATGTAGCAGCAGTCCTTTTAAAGGTGACATCTAGAGTTGTACATGTAAGTCCTACCTAGAGGCATTATTCTTGCACACATCAGCAGCCCTTTTAAAGGCGATTTCTAGAATCATACATCAACGCCCTCAAAGGCAATCTCCAAAATCATATAGTCCTAACGAGAGGCATTATTGCATGCATATATCGTGAAGAGGCAATCCACAATATACATACATAACTGGCCCACCGTGGGGCAATGTCCATAAGATACATGAAGAATACATACATTCCCACACGGGGGCTACATCATGCTAAAACAAAAAGCTAACCCTACTAGAAATCATCATCCCTAAAGGAGTCAACAGTCTCATCATCAGAAGAAGTGTCCCTCGGGGACATAGCATGGATGGGGGCCTTCCCCCAATCTCCCCGGTAACTAGCTCTCTTGGACACGATCTACAAAACAGCAAGAAATTCAAACATCAGTGGTAAGCCCATAAATAAATGGCAATGCAAATGAACTAACACTTTTCCCAAACATATCATGTAGGTCTATGCTAAGCACATGTTATCACAGAGAAAACAGATTCTTATGCATGATCTACAGTGGGTTACCTAGCGCCACGACTGTACGCTCACATCCTATAGTGAGTTAACTAGTGGCTACAACCGTACGCTCGCCTATTCTTTGGAGGCTATCAAGAGGCTGCGTCGTACGTCTCTACAGTGGGTTATCTAGTGGCCACAACTGTATGCTCACATCCTACAGTGAGTTAACTAACATCTACAACCGTGCGCTCGCCTATTCTTTGGAGGCTATGTAGCGGCCGCGCCATACATCTCTATAGTGGGTTATCTAGTAGCTGTGACAGTACGCTCACATCCTACAGCGAGTTAACTTACGGCTACGATCGTACGCTCGCCTATTCTTTGGAGGCTATCTAGCAGCCGCACTGTACGTCTTTATAGTGGGTTATCTAGCAGCTACGATCGTACGCTCGCATCCTACAGCGAGTTAACTAGTGGCTATGACCGTATGCTAGCCTTTTCTTTGGAGGCTATCTAATGGCCGCGTCATACGTCTCTACAGTGGGTTATCTAGCGATCGTGACTATACGCTTACATCCTACAACGTTAACTAGCCGCTATGACGGTACGCTCGCCTTTTCTTTGGAGGCTATCTAGCGGCCGCGCCGTACGTCTCTACAGTGGGTTATCTAGTGGCCGCGACCGTACGCTCACATCCTACAGCAAGTTAACTAGCGGCAATGATCATACGCTCGCCTTTTCTTTGAAGGATATCTAGCGGCCGCAACCATAAGCTCACATCCTACAACGAGTTAACTAGCGGCTACGACCGTACTCTCTCCTTTTCCTTGGAGGCTATCTAGCGGCCTCGTTGTACGTCTCTATAGTGGGTTATCTAGCAGCCACGACCGTATGCTCACATCCTACAGCAAGTTAATTAGCAGCTATAACCATACGCTTATCTTTTCTTTGGAGGCTATCTAGCGACCGTGCCGTACGTCTCTATAGTGGGTTATCTAGCGGCCACGACCGTACGCTCACATCCTACAGGAAGATAACTAGCGGCAACGTCCGTAAGCTCGCCTATTCTTTGGAGGCTATCTAGCCGCTGTGCCGTACGTCTCTACAGTGGGTTAACTAGCGGCCACGACCGTACGCTCACATCCTATAGTCAGTTAACTAGCGACTACGACCGTACGCTCGCCTTTTCTTTGGAGGCTATCTAGCGGTCGCGCCATACATCTTTACAATGGGTTATCTAGCGGTCACGACTGTACGGTCACATCCTACAGTGAGTTAACTAGCGGCTACGATCATACGCTCACCTTTTCTTTGGAGGTTACCTAGCGGTCGTGCCGTACGCCTCGCCATTACACAGTTATCAAATCCCTAAAGAGTTATTGAGTTCCTGACCTACAATGAGTTAACTAGTGGTGGAGACCGTACGCTCACATCCTATCTTAAGGTTACCTAGTGGTCGTGTCGTAAGCCTCTTCATCTCACAGTCATCATACACCAAAAGGAGTTTCAAGTTCCTGATCTACACTGAATTAACTAGCCGTCGAGACCATACGCTCACATCCTATCTTGAGGTTACCTTGCGGTCGTGCCGTATGCCTCACTGTTACACAGTTATCAAATCCCTGAAAGGTTTTTGAGTTCCTGATCTATAGTGAGTTAACTAGCGGCCGAGACCATATGCTCATATCCTATCTGGAGGTTACCTAGCAGCCATGCCGTACACCTCACCATTACACAGTTATCAAATCCATGTAGTGGGCTTACTAATGGCCGTGCCATATGCTCGCATCTTATTTGGAGACTATCTAGCAGCCATGCTGCACGTCTCTATAGTGAGTTAACTAGTGGTCAAGACTGTATGCTCACATCCTATCTTAAGGTTACCTAATGGCCATGTCGTACGCCTCGCCATTACACAGTTATCAAATCCCTGAAAAGTTATTGAGTTCCTGATCTACAGTGAATTAACTAATGGCTGAGACCATACGCTCACATCCCATCCTGAGGTTACCTAGCGGCCGTGCTGTACACCTCGCCATTACACAGTTATCAAATCCCTAAAGAGTCATTGAGTTCCTGATCTATAGTGAGTTAACTAGCGGCCAAGACCGTATGCTCACATCCCATCTTAAGGTTAACTAGCGGCCGTGCCGTACGCCTTGTCATCACACAATCACCAAGTTCCTAAAGAATCCTAAGTTCCCAATCACCAGGTAAGTCCCCTTACCTAGCATTTCATTGCCTAGCATTTTATTTTCTACATCTATAGCATCCAGCATTTGCATGTTTTTCTACCTAGCCCCCCACCCCCCAAAAAAAAAAAAAAAATTCTAGCATGCTTTCCTAGTTGCATTGCTGGTAACATATTTGTAGAAAAAGAATGAAGTTTTTGACCAAAATCAAGAAATGGATGCAAAAGAAATTTTCTAAAGTAGAAACCGATTTTGATCCATAAGTAGCCTTCGCACACAATTTGGGGGCAAGAAAATACGAAATCATGTTCTTTATCCGACACCTCTCATTGCACTCGAGTTATCAGATAAAGAAGAGGTAGTTGTTGATATCGTATTTTGTGTACCCTCGATTTGCGTGTCGGACCCTGAAAAACCTAAAAATATCATTTTCTCTCCATGGGATCACGAGAACATATATAATAGCGTGGCGCAACTTATTCGAACACCGGAGCCCTCAAAGTACCTTTTTCAGCCAAAATGCCCTTAGTCAGCCCTAGGTTGACCAAAGTCAAACAAGGTCAAAATCCCCCACAAACAACATTTTTCATGGTTTAATATCAAACTCGAGCTCCTCAGAGATTTTTAGCTAATTTGACCAAGTTTAACTCATAGTCGATCTTGGGTGGGTCCAAAAACCTTGATTTTGATCCAGCTGCCGAAACGGGTTGAAACCAATGCCATTGTGAAGATTATCCAATTCTTGTTCCAACGACTGTTCATGGGTTGAAATTGGAGTTAAAATGGTTGAGATATTGAGAAAACCGTGAAAAGCGCATTAGCTTTATGAAAACTATGTTGGGGTTTTTGCCCTAAAATCCAATAATTGGCATGTTATAAATAATTAAATTATTTAATTATATGAGACTATTTATAAATGAACTAATGGGACATTATCTTAGTCCATGAGATGCATAGTATGTGATTTATGTGAAAAGTCACAGAAGATATAAATCACAAGTTCTTTGTAAACTTAGAAATTTAGTTCGTAGTCGGTGATGAAATTGGGCATTTCATCTGCGAAGACTATAATACATCAACTAAGATTATTTGTCTTGATCATGGAATTAAAGACTTCTAGTTGATGTGTTGATATGTTTTGAGAGTTAAGACATATTGAACTAGACCGTTGTGAAATTTATTATTCTCCTAATGACTGTCAAATGAATAATAAATCTCACGACTTCTATTTACATTAACTCTAAATCCTGAGAGAATAATGGACCTGATCATGAGGTGTAGGTTGCTTTGATATATCAGGAGTGAGATCTATAAGACACGATCAAAATCTCAGTATGTTGAGCAGCCGCATTTAGTGTCGATGGAACATATATTCTCAAGATGGAATTCATAATTTCCTAACGGAGATATAAAATATTCCCTTGAGATAAGTTTAATGAGTTTGGTTATTCAGAGTGTTGGGCCCAACCACTTTGATAAGGATTTATTAAAGTATATATTTATGAAATTGGATTTCATAAATATATGATGAATAACATAAAGGATTAAATCGGGTACTCAATGATTAAGATGTAGTAATCTTCAAAGTGGCAGTCTACATCCATGACTTTGTATTACTACGAATATTTTAATGAAAGGGTTGTATGTATAATAAAGTCTTGGGATATAATTTATTAATAAGGCCTAAAGTGCAATTATATTCTTATAGTGGTATTGAATATAATTAATGTTAACTTTGGACTTGTCAAGAGTTGACAGAAAAGCCCAAGTCCCATTGGAGCTAGAGTCTTATTTGTTCCCTTTGGTCCCATCTCAAGCCAAAAACTAAAGCCTAATTGGGTAGGCTTAAAAGGCTAACCCAATTAGATAATCAGTTTTTATTTAATAAGAGTTATTAAATAAAGAAACAAAGAAGGTAGTTTTTGTACGTACGTATGATAAAAAGAAAAGAAATCAGTTTTTCTTTGAAAGGAGAAGAAGAAGGATTTTTCTTTGAGAATCTATGTACAAAAAGACTGATTGAGAGATCACACATCTTGGGCACCATGTGGAATTGAGATGAAGATTAAGGGTATTCTCAAGTCTAGGTTTTTGAAATTCACTGCATCAACATACGCTTCCTATTCTTTGTTCTAAAATTTATGGTTACATGTTATCTTTCATAATTGAAGTAGATCCGTGTTTGTTGCTTCCGCTGTGTGTTTTGTATGAGATACAAAACCAGATTTTCCAACAAATGGTATCAGAGCGGTCTTCAATATCATGCTTGTATAACATGTGATTGAGTTTTAGAATTAAAGAAAAATCGTTTTCTTGATGATTTAATTTTCTGCAGTAAAATTTTCTGCATAATTGTGTCCTTGATTGTACTCTTTAGTGAAAGACAAGGATTAAGTTTTAAAGAATATAAATGAAACTGGTATATCGGTCAAGCATGAGCATTTTGGTTTGCACTACTTGGATATAATTGGCAGTTACAGTTTTATTTGATAACCGTCGCTGATGCTATCAACGTATATAAGACATACATTGGTTCGAATAATAGGTTCATGTTATTCGAAGTGGTCATGATTATGTCGCTTTACATATTCCGTGTATTGATAGTATTTGCTTTAATGGTGCCGTGTTCATGGAGTTTGTATGCATCAAGGATTCAAATACTTTATTTCATATTGAATCGGTATATATATATATATATATATATTGATAATGTGGAATTCGTATGTCATAAGGATTGAAGTACCTTATATCTATTGAATCCGCATATGATAGATAAAAGGTTGATATGATTTATATGTTATCAAGATTAAATCCTTATGTTGATATTTGTTTCCTTGGTCATCTTATAAACATGTTTTAATCTATATATATATATATAACCGAAGCCTTTGCTAGCTCCACAATTTTCCACGTCATCTTTTTTTTTTTTTTTTAATTCTTTTTAACATTTTATTATATTAGAATAACCGAAGCCTTTGCTAGCTCCACAATTTTCCACGTCATCTTTTTTTTTTTTTTTTAATTCTTTTTAACATTTTATTATATTAGAATTTATCAATTTAATTCCCCCATCAGTAGCCTTCACATCACTTTTTTTTTTTTTTTTTTTTTTATTCCTTTTAACGTTTTATATATATATATTATCAATTTAGAACCCTAAACCCCACTGCTCCCTCTTCAGCCTTCACGTCTAAACCACTCTTCAGCCTTCATGTCTAAACCCCACAGCCTCTCTATTTTCTTATATACGCTAGCACCCCAAAACTCAGATCCTCCCGCTGCCGTCGCCACCATGGATCACCACCACTGCATTGATTTTTCTTTGCCTCTCCATCGTCGCTCAATCCAGCCCATCATATTATATGTCGGCAAATTATTTTGAGGTAATTAAAACTTGTTTTTTACTATCCTTAATTTCTATATATTGCTCTCTCTATCCGCTTCAATTTTTCATGGAATTTTGTTAGTTTGTGGCTGTGGGTTGCTTTGGATTTAAGTTTTTTTTTTTTTGTTTTTTTGTTTTTGTTTTCATGGAATTTTGTTGGTTTGTGGTTGTGGGTTGCTTTGGATTTAATTTTTTTTTTCTTTGCAAATTTCCACGTTTTCTTCTTCTTCCTTTGTTGTCAAATCTATGGAAAAGAAGAATCGTGAAATTTTTGTAATTAGATTTTCTTTTTCCCTTTTTTTTTTGTATGCAATTTTTATTGGATTTTTGGTTTCTTGGGATTCTTCTATTTGGTTTTAATTCTGGGTTTGTTTTAGTTGATATATAGTGTTTTTCTCATCTTTATTTTACATTGGTTTGGATTTTCTTTTTCCCTTTTTTTGGTTATGCAATTTTTATTGGATTTTTAGTTTCCTAGGATTCTTCTATTTGATTTCAATTCTGGGTTTGTTTTGGTTTGATATATAGTGTTACTGTCATCTTCTATGGAATGTTATGTTGGGGTTGCCGCTATTTTGGATTCCGTGGGAATTTTTTTTGAATGTTGGGGTTGGTTAGTATAGTTGTTTGAGATTGCTGAACATGTGTTTGATAGAATGCTCAGGTGTTTGTTTTCAGATTCATTTGTAATATGCCTTTTGTTCTCTATTTAAAAGAATTCAGCTACAAGAAATTACAAAAGGCTATGGTTTGATATATAGTGTTATTGTTGTCTTCATTTACAGTGGTTTTCCCTTTTTTATTAATTATTATAATCTCTGGGTTGTCTTATATGATAGCCTACGGAATGTTATGTTGGGGCTGCCGCTATTTTGGATTCTGTGGGAATTTTTTTTGAAGGCTGGGGTTGGTTAGTATAGTTGTTTGAGAGTTATATAACTTAGTTGTATATGATTATGCAAGATGGGCATGGTATTAGATATTATAAATTTGAGGCAGAGATTCAGAGAGATGGTTGAGAGAGACTTAACAAATAGCAAACTTTAATGAATACCTCTATCATTATGCAAAATCAAAAGGCATATTACAGATTTTTAATCTTTTGACTTCATAACCGAACTTGCTAATATGATAGCAAGACAAACTCCAAATTTTGTGTTGTAAGCTCTTTGTCTGGTATATAAAAAAAAAAGTTTAAAGTTTTACCATTTTATTTTTTTTTTGAAAATTTTTACCATGTTGTTGAGAGAAAGAATGTTATATATAATCTATATAGTATATAATAGGCTATAATATATATGTATATATAAAATAGTTAATATATTTATTCAAGGGTATGACTTTTGAGATAAATACAAACAATTACTTAATAATAATTTGATTGTTCACACTTTTTTTTTCTTTTTAAATTAGCTATATACATGAAAACCATTCACAATTTGTGCATATTCTTTATAAAAACAAATGTTCAAGTTTCAAAAGCTATTGTCAATCATCTTTTCAAAATGCTAAAAATGTATTTGTTGAACCCCTAGAAAGCCTAATGTTTGGCTTTACATCAAGCTTTGTTTCAGTAAACAGCAGATTTAGCAATAGTGTTTATTGAAATTATTGATAGTGTATGATTTGGAAAATAAATTAGAGCAAAAAGTGGACTTGTGTAGTGAGGCTATTGTATTTTTTTTTTTTTTTTTTTTTTTTTTTTTTTTTTTGCAAAATTGAATTTGAATTTTGGCCTTGAGCCAAGTAAACATACAAAGGTTGCAATCCTCTTTGTAAATAGTTTCCCCATTGTCTTTAATGTTGGAAGGTTGGTTAATTATAATTTTATTTAACTATCCTGTGCATCGCACGGGTTAGCGACTAGTTCCATTAGATTCGTTTGTGATCAAGTGCTGGAATTAATGTGCCATGATTTATAGTGTCGGTGCCATGGTATATGTTAGTTTAATAATATATGTTTTCATGATCAAACAGTATGTTAATGCTAGGATTATGAAATTTATTCCTAATGAGATTAGGATTTTGTTTTCAAGGTTTCTAGCATTATTATGATGGTTCTTGATCTTGATATTGAAAACCTTAATGTTTGCTCTGTAAATCTTCGTTGATAAAATCAATGAAGATGTCAAAAACGGTTACTTGAAAAACTGAAAACACGGGTTTTTCGTGGGTAAGCTTCTCGCGAAAAATGCCACTGAAGCACAAAAAAATTTCGCGGTTAAGCTTTACTCACGACATAGTCGCGAGACAGTAGCGAAAGTTTCTATCTGAATTTTGTGTTTTCAATTTTTTGCTTAATTCGTTTTCGCGGGAAGCGCTTAGTCATGAGATACCCGTGAGACAGCAGTGAAAGTTTCTGTCTGAATTTTGTGTTTTCACTATTTTGCCTTAACCCATTTTCGCGAGAAGAGCTTAATCGCGAGATTCTCGCGAAAATGCATTTGAAGGGAATTTTGAATTTTTTCTAAATGTTTTCGAATGTATAAGGTGTAAGGCAATGTGTGATGTGATTACACATGGTTCTAACTAAAAGAGCTAATGAGATCAAAGATATTAGTTAAATAGAACTCTTAGTCCTAAATTGTTTTATGATTAAAAGTCCTTAATTTATTTTAATTAGAGGTTTTTAATGAGATTAAAATTCTAATTAAAGTTATATATTTCTAATGAGATTAGAATACTTAATCTACTAAATTAAGGATAGAGTTCTATATAACTAATTTTTGATTCATTAGTGTTTAAGGAATCCTAAAAAGTTTAGGACTTCCATTTTAGTTAGTGATTCTAATAAGATTAGAGTCTTTATCAAGTGCAAGATTATTAGTTGTGATGGGATCACAATTATTTAAGAAAAACTCAAATAACGAGTGGGAGTGCTGATATAACCCTTTTGTTAAGTTTATTGTAATGTGAATAGATACCTTGTCTTGACTTCGAGTCTTGCATTTCATGCGGAGGGTATTTACTTTACAGATTACAAGGTTAAACTTCTTTGTGATTGCGCAAATGTTCGTTACGCTATGGTGACGTGCTTAGTTACATCACATTGAATTTAAACAATTAAACATATTTAATGTGTAGGGTTAAAATTGTGATTAGATCACAATGATTTCAAGGCAATTCACTTGTTTTAAAATTTCTAGTGGGAGAGAGATTCAAGGGTTGATTCTCACGGCCTCCATTGCTGGTTTATAGTAGTGTGATTAAGCACCTCACCTTGGCGTATATGCCTTGCTCCCTTCGGAGGGTGTTTAATTCATGGTACTACAGATTAAACTTCTTAATGATAGATGAAGTGTGTTTTTACATTGAGATTGACCACGCTTCCGTGGAGTTACTTGGTGACTCACATTGATTCTAAGCAATGGTGTACACCAAACTAAGTGTAATGTTAACCTCCCTTCGGAGCTATGTCATTATTATTTAGAGGCTAAAGGAAAAGCGGAAAATTATTTTTGTTTGGTAAGAGTTACCATGATAACATTAATAATGAAAATAAGTCTCGCCTGATTATAGTGATTGGTACGACCTCGCTTCTGAGGAATATTAATTGCGGGATTAGGTTGTCGTTGTACCTAGTATAGTATGTTTTTCAGGTTCCATATTATATGGTTATGGATGCAAAATGATAATGTCTTGGTTATTTTGTTCATAGTCTCAAAATAAAGTTGTCTTAAATTTTGTTCTCTAGCTGCTATTTTAGTTGAATCACATTAACTAAGAAATAATTTTGGACATGGTGCTTAAAGGAGCTGAAGTACATATTTATGTTTCGATTCAGCATTGTCATAATTTCCTATACATGATGCATTTATGGAAGATAGCTTATGATGTGATCATAGTCTCCATTGAAATGCTAAAATCTTCTGTAAGGTTGAATTTAATCAACCATCTTGTTGGCTTTATTCCGTGCTAAATTTGCTTGTAATTTAGCAATTAGTAACCCTGTCTTTAGGTGGGAATCATGTAAGGGTAGTGAGTGAGAGAGTGTGAAGAAATGCTCAAGATTGTGCAAGGTTGTAGAGATTCGCGGCTGGGACTCGCAGGTGACTCGCGACTGGCAAGCCGCCAAACGCAGCACACGAGTGAAGCGTGCGAGAAGATGAATAGTTACGTTAGCTGGAGCACTACAGGACAAAAAGTCCAGCCTGGCCATTCTGTTATCTAGCAACTTGAACTCGCGACTCAGTCAAGTTGCGAGGCCAAGCCGCTAGACCGCCCTGTTTGGGAAAAACTAACTCTTCGCATTCCTTTCTCACCCAAGTATAAATACCCCTTAAACCCACGAAATGTAGACAACTTCCAGAGAGAATTTTAAGAGAGAAACCCTAGAGAAAAACAAGATTGATTCATCCATAATCTTCACATAGAGACTCTTCAAATTCCTCTACTCTCACCATCTCCATTGTTACATCCTTGAGAGTAAAGGCTATCTATCGAGCCCTTTTAGCTACTTTTTATTGCTTTCTTGATAGCTTCTCGATAACTGCTTGATCCATCGAGAAACATTTTGGATGCTCGATAGATTCTTGATAGCTTCTCGATCCATTGAGATCCTCTAGTTGTGGACACCACTTGGCAGATCCTAGATAGCTCTTCGACAGATAATTCACGCGTTTTAAAGCTTGACAGCTCTCGACACCTCTCAATCCATCGAGCTTTATGACTTTTCTATATATAGGGTCCGCGCTAATTTTCTTCTTTTATCCTCGATCTCTCTCCATAGTTTCCGTCTTCTCATCTTTCTAAACCTCTCTCTCACACTCCAAACCTCAAACCCAAGTGTTCCTCAGTCTTAAAGAGCATTTTCTACTTTTGTTATGTCTCTTTTTCATTCATTCATCATGCATTTCATGTTTTTGACCTAACTTTAGGGTTTTTGTTGAAAATTTGGGGGTTTTCAAAATTTTTGGGTTTTTCACAAAATTTTTAGGTTGGTTTTTGTGAAAATGCTTTTAAATCATCATGCATTGCATCACATATGCATTTTAACTATATTTTCATGCATTTTAGATGTGTGATTACTATGTTAATTTGTTGTGTGTTGGTAGGTTTAGATTGGGCTGAGCACATGATGTATTTAAGTTTGCATGTCACATGTTCATGCATTTTTTATGCATACGTACCTTCAATTCTTTATATTCTTATATATTGATGTTGTTTGGTACTTTTCTGCGTGTCTCTCTCTCTCTCTCTCTCTCTCTCTCTCTCTCTCTCTCTCTCTCTCTTGCGTTAATCTGCTCTATGGCACCCAAACGCAAATCCACTCCGTCCCAAAACCCTCTTTGTTCTAGGGCATCCACTTCTTCTTTTGACCCTACTCCTTCTCACATACGGTTTCGTGATAATAAAGCTCGAAAGTACTTTTTGGAGAAATTTTCTCGACGAGGCATTCATTCAGAATGCTAAGTGAACTTATCAGATTTTTTTGATACTGACCTTTCCACTCTCATCTAGGGTTGGGGGTCACTGTGTGACATCCCGATCACTTGTACTTCCGTGATCATACAGGAGTTTTACTCCAATACGCACAAATTCGATACTTCTATACCTTATTTTTTTTCTTGCGTTCAAGGTACGCGCATTGTAGTTACTCCGAATATTATATCCGAGGTACTACACGTTCCTAGGGTAGCGCATCCTGACTACCCTGGCTACAATTGTTTGAGCTCTCGGCTCTCTTTTGTGAGACACCTTCATCTTGGGGTGACCGACAAAACACCTTTTGCTCAGGCTTTGCAAAAGGTCCGAGATTCCTTAACATGGTGATGACATTCATTCTTCATCCTTTGTCTCACTATAACTCTATTACAAAGCCTCGTGCTCGATTTTTGTTATCCCTTTTAGAGGATATTTCTATTAACTTCCCTTCTAACTTTATTCTATCCCTCATAGATGTATATAAGGATACGGTGACTCGTGATAAGTTTATTTTTCCTTCCGCTATCACGAGGCTTCTTTGCCATTTTTTTGCCTCCTTGCTCGAGTCTCCTCATTTTTCAGTTATGAATGCCATAGATGCTGCTACCGTTCAATGGAGCGAGGCACAGCTTAGACTGAGGTGGCCCCGGACAGAGACGACGACTCCTCTAGCTTCTACCGCTCCATCCACCTCTACTCCTTCGTCTTCTACGGGTGGAGTGACTCTCGAGGCCATGATGGCACAGCTTGTGTGCATGGATGCTCGCCTTGACACACTCAGTGATGAGTTATGTCAGGTGAACACCCGTGTTGGTCGTATCACACGACGATAAACTATCATGGGTGGTTTCACTCGTGACAAAAAGGGGGAGTAGTTTTGATATAAGAGTAGTCATATACAAAGAGGGAGGGTTAGCAGAGGAGATTTTTGTGATATGGGGAGTGTTTATACCTTGAGGGATGTAGTGAGGGTTTTATGCACTTTCTTTTCTTTCTTTTACTTTTACCTCATGTATATTGGTCTTGTGATCATTTGACATACATTGTACTTATATTTGTTTTATATCTACTAATGTATGTTATTCACCTATTGTATGGTTGAATTTAATCAACCATTCTGTTGGCTTTATTTCGTACCAAATTTGCTTGTATTTTAGCAATTAGTAACCTTGTATTTAGGTGGGAATCATGTAAGGGTAGTGTGTGAGAGAGTGTGAAGAAATGCTCAAGATTGTGCAATGAAGCAGAGACTCGTGGCTGGATCTCGCGGGTGGCTCATGGCTTGCAAGTCGCCAAAGCTGGCACACGTGTGAAGCATGCAGGGAAGCTGAAGAGTCACACCAGCTGTTACATTACAGGACAAAAGTCCCAGGCTGGCCAGGCCGTTAACTCGTGACTTGAACTCGCAACTCAGTCCAGTTGCGAGGCCAAGTCGCCAGACCACCCTGTTTGGGAAAAACTGACTCTTCGCATTCCTTTCTCACCCTAGTATAAATACCCCTTATACCCACGAAATGTAGAGAGCTTCCAGAGAGAATTTTGAGAAAGAAACCCTAGAGAAAAACAAGATTGATTCATCCACAATCTTTACATAAAGACTCTTCAAATTCCTCTACTCTCACCCTCTCCATTGTTACATCCTTGAGAGGTTCTTACTCAAATCCTTTTCTCACCACACCCACATCTATGAGAAGGCTATTTGGTGCTTTGGGAAGCAGTTAGGAAGGGACCAATGGTTATTGGTTGATGCTATAGGCTATAGCGGAATCCGGTAAGCTAAAGAAGACAAAGGTTCGGCGCAACCTCGTTGGAGCAAGAAGCTTGGAGGGCTTAGGTACACTGGGTAGATTAGACTTGGAGGGTCTTCTACTATTCATGTATCCCAACTTCATTCTTTAGTGGATTATTGACCACTTGATGGGCGGCGGAGAGGTTTTACGCTGAGGGCTTCGGTTTCCTCTTCAATAACACATCGTTGTGTTGTCCTTGTGTTTGCATCTCTCTTCCCTTAATCTTTGCCATTTAATTTCTGTTGTGGATGTGATTTTATTTGGTTTAGATTGTTTATCAATTCTGGTATAAGCTTGTGTTCATTTTCCGCACATACATTGTTTGATATTAAGGTTGAATTGGTAATTTGTAAATTGGGGGTCTAAACGTTCATAGTGTTATATACACTATTTGAACATTCAATTGGTATCAGAGCGGGTGCACTCTTTGTGGTTTAAACACCTTAGTGCGATCCTTGACCTCGTATTGAGATGGACTGGTCTCAATCTTTAAATGCGCTACCATATTTTGATGGTAGCAACTATGCCTTTTGGAAAGTCAGAATGAGGGCATTTCTGTGTTCAATGGATGAAACCGTTTGGGATGCGGTGGATATTGGATGGACTAGACCGGAGGCTGCCAAATCCACGTGGGATAAGGCAACCCTTGCGGCGTCTAATGCAAATAGCAAAGCACTTAAAGCTATTTTTTGTGGTGTGTCTACAGAAGAGTTCCAACAGATATCTCACATTTCTATTGCCAAGGAGGCATGGCAGATATTGGATACCACGTATGAAGGAACAAAGAAAGTGAAGGATACCAAGCTGCAGATGCTGACCACTCGTTTTGAGGAGCTAAAAATGAGTAAGGACGAGTCTTTTGACTCTTTCTATAGCAAGCTGAATGAAGTAGTCATCAACAAGTTCAACTTGGGGGAGAAAACGGATGACTCTAAAGTTGTGAGGAAAATCCTTCGTTCATTGCCAGAAAGCTTCCGTGCCAAGGTAACAACGATTGAAGAAAGTAAGGACCTTGATGATATCAAAGTCCAAGAACTGATTGGCTCACTTCAGACTTATGAATTGTCATTACCCACACAAAGGAAGAGCAAATCTCTTGCTCTTAAGACAGTTGATGAAAGGGTCGAAACTCACGACTCATCGAATGAGGATGTTGTCGATAAAGATGTGGCATATTTGGTGAAGAATTTCTGAAAGTTCTTGAAATTCAAGAACAATGGAAAATTTGGTGGTAAAAGGAAATTCCAAAGTTCTGGGAAGGAGAAAAAGGAATTCAAAAGGAAAGATGGAAAGGAATCCCAATCTACACAAGGAATCATTTGCTTCGAATGCAACGGATACAGACATTTCAAGAAAGAGTGTCCCAATTATTTGAAATCGAAGGGCAAGGCATATACCACAACTCTTAGTGACTCGGATTTATCCAATTCTGATTCTGAGGAAAGCTGTGACGGAGAAGGGAATTACTCTGCTTTTATGACCATTGCTCATGTTGAGTCTTCGGAGGACTTGAATTTGCTTGTACAAGAGCTTGGGGAGCATAGTGATGAGGAATCAATGGGAATTGTAGAAGAATCGGATGGTGAAGAAGATGAGAGTACAGGGGGTCTTCGAGTAAACTTCAATTCACTCCTTGAGAAATCAGGAGAATATGCACGTGTGGCCAAGGCAGCTGCGAAAAAGATGAAGAAGGCAGAGGAGGACTATAGAAGTCTCCTAGTGCGACATAAGGAGGCCAAGTGTGAGATAGAGATGCTGAATGGAGAGCTGACCGAAGCCTATTCAAAGATAAAATTTCTTAAGCTTGAGGTAGTTCAAACAAATGCCAAGGTAGAGAGAGTCTCCACCAAGAAACTAGATGATGTCATTTCCTCTAAAAAACAATTCTCAGACAAATCTAGGTTGGGATATACCGAAGAAGGTAGTTCAGCTGTCAAAATCACTAAGGAAGTGAAATTTTTGCAAGCCAAAGAACCTGTAGTGGCTGACTCTATACCTAAGAAAGTAAAGGATGAAAAGAAGAAGAATGTGGCTGACCAACAGGTGTTGAATAAGCCCCGTAACCAATCAATGATCAAACCTGAAGCTAGAGGAAGATCTCTTCCAAGATCACAAAGAGGTCCGAGAACGAACCACTTTTGCCATCATTGTGGACTTCAAGGACACACCAAACCAAACTGTCATAAGCTTAGAGCATTGAAGAATGCAACTGGTCAAAGGTTAAGAGGACCAAGAAATGACAAGAGGACTTGGACTGTTGAGTCATCAAGAGGTCGAAATGGTGATCCCGGTGTGATGGACGTGATGAAGATGATCGGTGCATTCACCACCTGCTTGGAAAGCTTCACTAGAAGGTTTGAAAGTCCTAACTCTCATACCCAATCCTATAGGGATATCACCCCAAACGCACGTGACGTGTGGGTGAAGAGGGGTACTCATGCATAAGCATTAAAACATGTTCATGCATCAATTCTTCCTATGCTTTGTGACTATGCTTGTTTGTGTTCTTTTTGCTTGTTTGTGTTGAAAATTGTTTGTTTGTTTATTTGTTCTTTTTAAATGTTTTTACATTGTTGTTTTTGATCAATCTTTTCTTGCTTTTATGTCAAAAATCCAAAAACACATAAAAAGTAGAAAATCCAAAAAGTTTGATCGACTCTGTTGAGTTTTTGTCTCAAAACATGTTTTACCTTGTACCTTTGTACTAATGGCTTTATGCATCTACGAGCTTAGCCTGTTCCCTATGCACTCATATCATTGTGGAAGAAATCTTGAAATCTATGTGACTGTTGTAAATAGATCTTCAACCTTGTCATGAATGATAGTGAATGGTTTTGTTGATCTTGAGACATGCATAGACTTGTGCCTATATATCTTCCCATTTTTCTATTTTATTGCTTTTACTTAAAGAGCTCACCAAATGTAAATCTCCAAATGAAAAGAGATATTGAGCTGCAAAAGCCTGTCGCACATACTAGTATTTGACTAGGAAAAAGGGAAAGCGACCAAAAATTAAAATGTATGATGCCCAAAAAGCCAAAGGCTAACTCATCAAATTGAACTATCAAAAATTTCAAGCATCGATCTCACAATGAGATGTATTGATTCAAAAAGATTAAATGATATGATGCTCATGGAGCCAAATGAAAAGCTTCAAAGAAATGAAATCAAGTTCATGTGGGATGTCATATATGCATATTTCTATAATTGAGATGGGTCACATTATCTAGTGCTAATTGTGTATGTCTTGGTTGAATTGATCATTGAAGCTTCACATTAGACTAAGGACTATCTCATTTCTGATATCCACACACATCACACATGTCTATGTTCAATGAATGCCATATTCATTTGTGTGATTGTACTTGTTTAAATGTGTTTTCACATGCTCAATCTTTGTTGATCAAACACAAAAAGATTTTTGAGTCTTTTAGTTTGTTTTTGGAAAGTTTTTTGTTTTTACAAAAATTTTCAAAAGTTCAAAAACAGTGGTGCCCTATTTTGGCGACTCAGTCGCGGGTTGGTCCAGTCGCATGCCCCAGTCACAAGCCCATACAAAGATTTTTCGTGGCTCACTGGCAAGTCAATGTCCCAGTCGCGAAAAATACTTAGAATATTTTTCACAATTTGGTTTTTATGTTTCTCACGACTTAATGCGGTGACTTGTTCGTGGGTGGAAGGTCCAGTCGTGAGGGGTACACAGAGATTTTCGTGGCTTACCTCGCGACTTTCTCGCAAGTAGACCTTCCAATTGCGAAAAAAACTTAGAAAAATTTTTCAAAATTTTTGTTTTAAGTGTTCTGGCGGCTGGCCCTGGCGACTTACACGCGGCTTAACTCATTCGCAAAAATCGCGTGTTTTGCACTTTAAGGGCAGTTTTTAAAATCTTTTCTGTTTTCCCTCGAAATTTTGTGACTGTTCATTGTCTTCCCCATTTCAACTCTCTCTCAAACTCACCGTGTCACTTTCAAAAACCCCCATTTTTGCATCATTTCAACCACTAATCTTCAAGAAAAAGGTATGGGTTTTCTCATTTTCTTTAAGTTCTTCATGATTATAACCTTGTTTTCTTGGATCTATGTGTTGTGGTTTTGATTTGAGATTTGTATGGATTCGGATATAGGTTAGGGTTATTTTGTTGAGTTTGTTTGAAGGGGTTTTGTTGCATTTATCAATCTGATGCTTAATATATTTTATTTCATGCTTGCCTTTTTGTCTTGAGTACTTTTGTTGTTCTGTCATCAATGTTGCATATCATACCCATTATGTAATGTCTTGAAGACATGTACTACATTTGATTCATAGATTGCAAGTTTTGATCCTTATGCTGCTCGTATTGTGTTTGTGCACACTGTCACATTGAGTTTTTGGGTCATTGTTGGTGTTAAATCTGTACTGTGCTCTAATGTGCATTGAGTTTTGAACATTATCTCATGCCTTGTTGCTTCTAAAACCTTGTGTGCACTAAATTTTTGGTATTAATCTCTATTCCTCAATGTGTTTCTAATCTGTTACTAATGTTGTGAGTATCTATCTATTGTGCTTTGTTCTTGTGCCTTGTCTGCTATGTTTACAGATGACTCCTACCAAGAAGAAGAACACTGCTAAGAAGGGTGATAAAAGACTGAAAATGGACAACTCCAAGTTCAGATCTACTCAACACTTTGAGAGATACAAAGTGTACTACCTGAAGGCAACAATCATTCAAGAATGATTTGTGGACTTAGTGGATTTGAAGGACACTTTCATTCCTAACTATTTTGAGGGGAGAGGTTGGGATAAGTTGTTGAGTGACTTGCCTGGAGTGTGTGAGCCTTTGATCAGGGAGTTTTATGCAAATGCTGTGCTGAAAGAGGATCAAATTAATTGCTGGATAAAAGGAAAGGAATTCACTATAGATGCGGGTGATATAGATGAGGTGCTAGGACTTGAAGGTTTAAATGATCATGACTTCACCAATTACAAGGACAGGATGTTATCCATCGAAACTGTCCAATCTCGGATTGGTGGTGTTAAAGAGGGGAGATGTCTCAACACTAATGTCTTCCCAGCTGACATGAGGTGTCTATCGAGCCCCTATTGACTCCAATTCAATGTGCTCACCAAGATCTTCCACTAGCACACCCAAATCATCCGAAGACTCTACTGGAGCAATGGTCATGAATGCAGAGAAGTTTCCCTCTCCATCACAGCTTTCATCTGAATCTGAATCAAAGGAGTCGGAATCACTAAGAGTGATGGCATACACCTTGCCCTTCCCTCTCAAATAATTAGGACACTCTTTCTTGAGATGTCCATGTCCATCGCATTCGAAGCATGTGATTCCTTGAGAGGATTGAGACTCCTTCCCATCTTTCCTCTTGAAGTCCTTTTTCTCCTTCCCGAAACTTGGGAATTTTCCCCTCTCAGCAAATTTTCCATTCTTCTTGAACTTCAAGAACTTTCGAAAATTCTTCATAAGATATGCCACATCTTTATCGACTACATCCTCATCTGATGAGTCGTGAGCTTCCACCCTCTCATTAATTGTCTTAAGAGCAAGGGATTTTCTCTTTCTTTGTGATGGCAACGACAGCTCATATGTTTGAAGTGAGCCAATTAGTTCTTGAACTTTGATATCATTAAGATCTTTACTCTCTTCAATTGCTGTAACCTTTGCACGGAAGCTCTCCGGCAATGACCGAAAGATTTGTCTCACTATCTTTGAGTCCTCTGTTTTCTCACCCAAATTGAACTTGCCAATAACCACCTCGTTCAGTTTGCCATAGAATGAGTCGAATAACTCGTCTTCACTCATTTTCAGATCTTCAAATCGAGTGGTTAGCATCTGCAACTTAGTATCCTTCACCTTCTTTGTTCCTTCATAAGTGGTCTCCAATATCTGTCATGCCTCCTTGGCAACTGTTATGTGAGAAATCCTGTGAAACTCATCCAAAGAAACACCACAGAAAATAGCATTTAGTGCTTTGCTATTTGCATTCGTTGCCGCAAGAGCGCCTTATCCCATATGGATTTAGCGGCCTCCAGCCTAGTCCATCCTACATCTACTGCATCCCAAACAGTTTCATCAATTAAACACAAGAATGCCCTCATCCGGACTTTCCAAAAGGCATAGTTGCTACCATCAAAATATGGTGGAGCATTTAGAGATTGAGATTGATCCACCTCAATGAGGTCAAGGATCGCACTTAGGTAATTAAACCACAGCTAGTGCACCCGCTCTGATACCAATTGAATGTTCAAATAGTGTATAAAACACCTATGAACGTTTAGACCCCCAAATTACAAATTACCAATACAAGCTTATAATCAAATAATGTATGTGCGGAATATGAAAATAAGCTAGAAAAAAATTGGTAAAACAATCTAAACTAAAATTAATCACAACCACAGCAGTAATTAAAAGGCAAAGATTAAGGGAAGAGAGATGCAAACACAAAGACAACATAGCGATGTGTTATCGAAGAGGAAACCGAAATCCTCGACGTAAAACCTCTCCGCCACCCTCCAAGCGGTCAATAATCCACTAGAGAATATAGCTGGAAAACATGAATAGCAGAAGATCCTTTAAGCCTAATCTACCCAGTGCACCTAAGCCCTCCAAGCTTCTTGCTCCAACAGGGTTACGCTGAACCTTGTCTTCTCAAGCTTACCGGATCCTGCAATCGCCCATTGCATCAACCAAAATGAATTGGTCCCTTCTGAACTGCTTCCCAAGCACCAAAAAACCTTCTCACAGATATGAGTATGGCGAGATAAGAATTTGGCTAATGTACCTCTCAAGGATGTATCAATGGAGAGGGTGAGAGTAGAGGGATTTGGAGAATCAAAGGATGAAGATTGTGGATGAGTCAATCTTGTTTTTCTCTAGGGTTTCTCTCTCAAAATTCTCTCTAGAAGCTCTCTACAATATGTGGGTATTAGGGTATTTATAGTGGGATGTGTATGGAATGCGAAGAATCAGTTTTGTAACAAATAAGGTGTTTTGGCGACTTAAGCTCGCGACTAGAACGAGTCGCGAGCTAACGGTCTAGCTAGACTGGAAGTTTTTTCCTGTAGTGCAACAACTAGTATGACTCTTCAGCTCCCTTGCATGCTTCACATGTGTGCCACCTTTGGTAACTTGCCAGTCGCAAGATCCAGTCGCGAGGCCCTTCTTGAGTGCACACTCTCTCACAGACTACCCTTACATGATTCCTACTTAAATACAGGGTTTCTAAATGCTGAATTACAAGCAAATTTGGCACGGAATAAAGCCAACAAAATGATTGAATAAATTCAACCTTACAACATGAATAGCAGAAGACCCTCTAAGCCTAATCTACCCAGTACACCTAAGCCCTCCAAGCTTCTTGCTCCAACCGGGTCACGCCGAACCTTGTCTTCTCTAGCTTACCGGATCCCGCAATAAGCCCATTGCATCAACCAAATGAATTGGTCCTCTCTGAACTGTTTCCCAAGAACCAAAACACCTCCTCACTGATATGGGTATGGTGAGATAAGGATTTGGCAAATGTACCTCTCAAGGATATGTCAATGGAGAGGGTGAAAGTAGAGGAATTTGGAGAATCAAATGATAAAGATTGTGGATGAGTCAATCTTGTTTATTTCTCTAAGGTTTCTCTCTCAAAATTCTCTGTGGAAGCTCTCTACATTTCGTGGGTATAAGGATATTTATAGTAGTGTGTATGAGGAATACGAAAAGTCAGTTTCATCAAACAGGGCATTCTAGCTACTCAACCTCACGACTGGAACAAGTCGTGAGTCAGAGTCGTGAGCTAACTGCCTGGCTAGACTGGAAGTTTTGTCCTATAGTGCTCCAGTTGTCGTGACCCTTCAGCTCCCCTGCATGCTTCACACGTGTGCCATTCTAGCGACTTGCTAGTCGCGAGCGAGTCGCGAGATCCAGTCGTGAGACTCCTTTGAATTGCACACATCTTGAGTTTTCTTTACACTCTCTCACACACTATCCTTACATAAATCCCACTTAAATATAGGGTATCTAATTGCTAAATTACAAGCAAATTTGGCACATAATAAAGCCAACACGTGATTGAATAAATTCAACCTTACAAACATCATAAGTACAAGGTTTGCTATCACAAAGTAAAAACAATGTATCTATAAAAGAAGAAAAGAAAAAAAAATGCATAAGTCCTTGCTACATCCCTAAAAAAAAAAAAAAAAAAAAAAAAAAAACACTCCCCGTAACAAAAATCTCCTATGCTAACTATCCCCCTATGTACATGACTATTCTCATATCCAATACTGCTCCCCCTTTTTGTCACGAATGACAAAGAGTAAGTAACTCAAGCAGTCATCTCATCGTCACTAGGCATCCTAGCATCCTCATCCTCATCATCATCGTCGTCGTCGAAGTCACCATCATCGTCCTCGTCCTCAGATGCCTTTGGAGAAGGAGAGGGAGACTCTACGAAGCCACCAAGGCGAGCCTACGGTCAAGCAATATGGTCGACACGGGTGTTCACCTGACACAACTCATCACTAAGTGTGTCAAGGCGAGCATCCATGTGCTGCAGCTGCGCCATGACCGCCTTGAAGGTCACACCACCCACCAATGAACAAGGAGCGGAAGAAGCTGAAGGAGTCGCTATCTCTGTCCGTGCTCGCTTTAGTTGAAGCTGGGCCTTACTCCGTCTGATGATAGCAGCGTCTATGGCACACATGACCGAAAAATAAGGAGACTCGGGATAGAAGACATAAAAATGGCAAAGAATCTGCATGATAACCGAAGGAAAAATGAGCTTATCACGAGTCGCCGTATCCCTGTAGACATCTATGAGGGATAAGATGAAGTGAGAGGGAAAATCAATGGTATGTCCCTCAAGAAGGGACAACAAAAATCGAGCACAAAGCTCTGTGATAGAGTTATAGTGAGACAAAGGATGAAGGATGAATGTCAACACCATGTTAAGGAATCTCGGACCTTTTGCAAAGCCCGAGCAAAGGGTGTTTTGACGGTCACCCCAAGAAAAAGGTGTCTCACAGAAAAGAGATGAGAGTTCATCTTTGGACACAGTTCTCAGATAATCGTAGCCAGGGTAGTTAGGATGCACTACCCTAGGAATATGTAGCACCTCGAATACAATATCCGGAGTGACTACGATACGCATACCTCGAACGTGAGTGACAAAATGAGGCACTGAATAATCGAATCCGTGCATATTGGAGTAAAACTCCTATATGATCATGGAGGGACAAGTGACCGGGAAGCCACACAGTGACTCCCAACCCCAACTGTAGATGACAGTGGGAAGGTTAGTATCAGAAAAATCTGATAGAACGACTTGACATTCTGAATGAATGCTTCGTCGTGAGAAGTTCTTCGAAAAGTCCTTACGGGTTTATCATCACGGAACCTGACGTGAGTTGGAGTAGGATCAAAGGGGGAAGAAGAAGAAGATGCCCTAGAATGAAGAGGGTTCTAAGACGGAGTAGATTTGCGTTTAGGTGCCATAGAGCAAACTAACGCAAGAAAGAGAGAGGGAGAGAAAGAGACACACAGAAAAGCACCAAACAGATCAATATAAGAATATAAAGAAATGAAGGTACGTATGTATGAAAAAATGCATGAGTATGTGATATGCAACATTAAACGCATCATGGGCTCAGCCCAATCCAAACCTAACAACACACAACAATTCAACATAATAATCACACATCTAAAATGCATGAATCATAGTAAAATGCACATGTGATGCAATGCATGATGATTTAAAATCATTTAAACAAAAACCCATCCCAAAAATTTCACGAAAACCTCCAAAATTTTGAAAAACCCCAAAGTTTATCATAAATCCCGAAAGTTAGGCCAAAAATCATGAAATGCATGATAAGAATAGAGAGAATAAGACCATACTATATGAAGAAATGATCTTGACGCCGAAAAACTTCTGGGTTTGAGGTTTGGAGTAGAGAGAAAAGTTTGGGGAGGTAAAGAGACAAAAACTGTCAAGAGAGATCGGGGAGAAATGAAGAAAAATCGCGCTGTCACTATAAATAGACATATTTGCAGCTCGATGGATTAGCAGGTGTCGAGAATAAAAATTTTCCAGAAGGAGCTATCGAGAAGCTATCAAGAGGTGTCCACAGCAAAAGGGGCTTGATGGATCGAGAAGTTATCGAGCATCTATCGAGCATATGGAAACTTCCTCGATGGATCGAGTAGCTGTCGAGAAGCTATCGAGATTGAATCTCAAAAATCTCGATGGATCAAGATTGTGATAACATCTATCGAGAAAGGAAGCTGAAGAGCTCGATAGATAGTGTAGCTGTCGAGAGGTGTCCAGCAGCTGTTGAGATTGCTTAAAAACAGTTTTTCAAGGAAGAGAAAAACATAGATATGAATGCAATCAAACATGCTACTCAACCAAAGATCCAAAAAACATTTTGAGCGCCCAAAATCATCTCTCAACAAGAAAAATGTCAAGCATTTAGATCCAAAACACACACACACACTAAACAAGTCTAACCAATTTTATATTTCAAAAACAAGTTAAGACAGTTTAATGAGCATACATTAACACATGTATTCCTTGTGATGGCCAAATCACATTGTACCTGCACATTTATCAAGAGTAGCAAAGAATATTGCGTGTTGTGTGTGAAAAACATCTCAAGATTTGTATAAGTGTCTACATGTTATGACGATTTTAGATATGAGAAAATCACTTTAACTCACATACAATCATAACTATTGATGGGGACTATCACCTTCGAGGTACATCCTATAACTTTCACATCTCCTAGAAGACACGCTTGCAATCATATATAAAGCATTTTAATTATTTTTGCTTTTTTTCTTTGCATATTTTCTTTTAAGCAAACCATACATGGGCATATAAGAGAGAGAAAAGAAATACCCAATGATGTTAAGAAGCATACCGATGTCAATTCATGATTGGTGGGCAACAGTGGTGAGATGGTTATTTATGCCTTTCTCTTAGGATTTTCTAGTATTTCCTGTCAAAAAGAGTGACACGAGTGTTAAGTACAAGAGATTACTTAATCTTACTCATCACAAACATGAGCCACAAAGCTCACTTGCTTAGTTGTGCATAAAGATGCTCATCTAAGCTATAAAAGATACAAAGTTTAGAGAATTTTATTTCAATAGCCATCCAAGGTACACAAGTACCAATGTACACAAAACACACATTATTTTGTTTTCTTCTTATTTTTCTTTCTTTCTTTCTTTCTTTCTTTTTTTTTTCTTTTTTTTTTTTTTTTTTTAATGCAAAACAAAACAAAACAGAAATTCGATGCGCTGATCAAATTTTTGACCTATAGCTGAACCCTTACCCTAATACCCAATTGGACTTGTTCTGTAGTGACAATCTCTCCATTCAATGTACAGCTCCCAGTATGTGACTAACCAATTCGATGCGCGGATCCCAATACGCGGCTTACACACCAACTTGAGAAGGATGTTGGCTACAAAGTTCTTCAGTTCATCAACACGATGAAGATCACAAAATTCCTTGGTTATAAAACCCTACGGTGTACAAACACAGCAGCTTCTTGAAGAGAAAGATGAACTAGGGCATATGTCTTTGATTCACAATATGCTGGTGAAAAACTTTTACATCAAGTTGCAATCCTTTGCATCAGCTATGACAGCCCTTAAAACAATCCTTATATATGTTTAGGGTTGTGAGAAAAGAAAACCTAAACATCTATACACGGATTGGATGAAAATTAGAATTGAAAAACTAATTTTCTTGTATCTCGATAAATACCCTATTTATCGAGCAGCTGTCGAGCATCAGGCTTAAATAGCCTTTTAAACCTCGATAGATACTAGCTGTTGAGCTAGCTTTTAAGCCTTAAAAATCCAGCACTTCTTCACTTGATTCTTGGATAGACTTGCATGGTTTTAACACATGAACTTGGAACCTTGTTCCTTGAAGCATTAAACACATCCTAGATCAACCCAATTACAAGTAAGGCGCATTTTGTCAAAGGATTAGCCAATTCTATATTGATATATGTTCCTAACATGATTCACATATGTCCTAACACATGTTTTCATAACATCTTGCATTGTAGCACTCGTTTATATTTCTTAAAATTAAAAATCTCCCCATGCATATGTGTGTGTGTGAACCTGATTATACATGTATGCGTTTCACGCACATATGTATGAATGTACATTTATGTGCATGCATGCATGCATGTGTGAAAACCTGCAAGTATGTTTATGTTTACATATCTACTTATGCATGTGAACAAAAATACTTTCCAGCATCATCATAGCATAAATGATAAAAACACCCAAAAAAAAAAATTTATATATATATATATATATATAAATGCCAAAAATATAACAATAATGATAAATTCGAGACTTATTTCCTAGATGCTTTGCTACTAACATATTTGTAGAAAAAAAAAAAGAAGAGTTTTCTTAGTGCCAAAGAATGTCAGATTGAGAAGAAAATACCTAGAGATGATCAAATCCTTTGTAACGGCCCAGCCTTACTAGGATGAGACTGTTTTTGACCCATGAATAATGTAGTTTTCACACAAAATCCAGGGAAACAAAATTCATAATCACGTTCTTTATCCAATATCTCTCATTGCAATCGAGATGTTAGATAAAGAAAGGGCAGCTATAGATACCGTACTTTGTCCGCCCTTGATTTTCATGCCGAACCCTGAAAATTCCAAAAATATAAAATTTTCACCAAGCGACTGTGGGAACATCTAGAATTGATATGGTACAACCCATTCAGGCATCAGAGTACTCAAAGTTCCATTTTATGTAAAAATGACCAAAATGCCCCTGGTCAACCCAGGGTTGACCAAAGGTCAAAATTGGTCAAAACCATCCTAAAACAACAATTTTCATGTTTTTACATCAAACCCGAGGTTATCGGAGATTTTTGTCAACTTTGACCGAGTTTGACCCGAGTTTGACTCCCGAAAGTGACCTAAAAACCTAATTTTGATACGACTGTCAAAATGGGTAGGAACCAATGTCATTACAAAGATTATTAAATTCCCTTTCCAACAACTATTCATAGGTCAAAATTGAAATTAAAATAGTTAAGATATCTTCAAAATTGTGTCGGCCGTGTCAGCTCACTTTCCGAGGCCATAACTTTTGATCCCACCATTGATTTTCAATTTCTTTAGTGTTCTAGAAACTAAATGTTAGGTTCTAAAGATTTATGAATTTGTGTATTTAGAACTCTAATTTGTATTGTTGGCAAACCATGATCAAAACAGGTTGTGTAGTCTTGTTTAGGCTTGCTCAAAGTTGTGTCTTTCATGTAAAGTTGGAATTGAGAGGCTGCAGATGCATTGGTGCATTTTGGCCTAGCTCAATCGATCGAAAGAAAGACTCGATCGATCGAAAGTCGGCCAGAATGCTTTTCTGCAGAATTTTCCAACTCAACCCTAACTCATTAAACGTTTTGGGTTTTCTGTTTTTACCCTAGGTATAAAAGGCAAAACCCTAGCCACGTCTTTAGAGTCGCTCTTGTTGTATTGTTGCTCATACTTTTCTGTTTTGTGTAAATCTCTTGTGAGATCTAGAGGAGCCTTCCTTTACACAAAACTTAGGGTTTTCAAGGTAGAGATAGTATCAACATCTTGATGATCAACTCAGTTGCTGCCATTGGAGCTTAAAGAATAACAAACGTGGATGCTTGTACTTGATTGGAGAATCCAAGAAAGAAGGAGTCCGTGGATTCGGAGTTTGCACGTGGTCGTGTCAGTAAGTTCTACTGGTTGGTAACATTAGGAAGTCAAGCGGGGAGCTTGTAAGTCATTTTGTATGAACTTCGATTCTTTCATAGTGGATTCAAGTTTACCTTGAGGATAGCTAGGTCAAATCCTCTCCAGGTTTTTACCGTGTAGTTTCCTAGGTGATCATATCTTGTGTTATTTATTATTCCGCTGCTTTATATTCTTGATATGATTGTATGTTTGTGATAACCTAGAATTGCATAATTTGACTAAGTTGATCACTTGGCTAATTAACTAGGTTAATCTGGTTGGTTTAAGAGGTCTAAAACCGTTCACTAAACATCCATACTGTTCCAAGGACACCAATATCATCTCAACCATAGTCCGAGAAGGCCTCCAAATATATGATTGAAGTTAGACAAGAAAAAGAAAAAATTGTTGACGTCAATGTACTTGACCTTGTGCACCCTAAAGGGCCACCAAGCCTTAGGAACAGTGCCAAGCAGTATAAACACCCTCAAACCACCCAAATTTTAGAAAAAAAAAAAAAAAAAAAATTTTGAGCATTTTGGAGCATTTTCTGGCCAGTTTCTCTCCCTCTCCCTCTCTCTCTCTCTCTCTCTCTCTCTCTCTCTCTCTAAATTCTATCCAAAACACAAAAACTTTTCATTTCTCATTTCTCCCATCAATCAAGAGGTAGTGTTCTTGCTCTCGTCTTCCTTTCTTTGATCTTTGTACCTTGGATTTGAGGTTTAGGGGTGTAGATGTAGCTTTTTAGCTACTATCTACGCTCATTTAATTTGTGTAGTTGTTTTTTGCTTTCTTTTATTTTCCTAGCATGTTTTTTGCTTTATCTTTTTTCCTAGCATGTTTTATTACTTTCCTAGTATGTCTACTTGCTTTCTTAACATGTTTTACTGCTTTGATGTTGTTGGCCTAGCCTAAGAAGGCTAGGATATGTCTAATTTTCGTGCTTCTACTCTTTGCCATGTTTATGTGCTTCTTACGATATTATCTGTGTTAGATCTACGTGTTCATGTGCTTAGAACTTTGTTTGGATGCTATGCCTAGTGCTTTATAGATTTATATCTCTTGTGTATGCCTTTTCTTATGCTTTAGCTTTTGGGGAGGGTGTACATCTAGATTTAGTAATCTAGGCCTATATCCATACACCCATGTTTTTTCAATGAAGGGTTTGGATTAGTTCCTCTTTGCATGGCGTTTAAGGCTTCATTTGTCATTCTTCATTCGTCACAACACTGAACAAGGCGTTCAAGGCTTTACTATTGAAGTTAGCAACCTTGATCTTAACATCATCCCACGATGTAGGAGGCTCAGCAAGTTTTGTCCATCTCACTTAAATAGCTAGCTAGACTTTTTCATCTACAGCTTGTAAAAAAGCTCTCATACGTATTTTCCAATATGCATAGTTAGTTCTATAAAAAAGAGGAGAAATAATCAACAATTATCTATGATCCAAGCCAGCAGGGACTAATGGATCACACAACATAGATTAAAACCTAATCAGAGTGTGTCCGCTCTGATATCACTTGTTGGATTATAGATTGACCTCGATTAATTAATTCAATTACTGAAATTGATTAATTAGGTCAAATTACATGCAAATCGTGGAGACACACATATATCACCAATTAAACTAAAGTGCAGAGGAAATTAAATTGACATAGTGATTTGTTGATTAATAGAAAAAACCTCTCGCAAAGCAAAAACCCCCCTGGGTGATTTCCAAGTCACCACTCCCAAGAATCCACTAATCAAAAACAAGCGGTTACAAGTATAAGGAATTTTACCACTACCCTAGACTATACCAAAATACCGACCTACAATTGAACATTTATCCCAGTCCCCAATTGGACTTGATCTTATAGAGACTTCTTTCTATATGCATGGATCCCAGTACGTGTCTGACTTCCTAACAACTGATGTTTGTTGTTAGATGCAAAGTTCTTCACTTCAAATCATGCTGAAGATCTGGAAGCACTTGATTACAAAATCCTAAGGTGTATAAGAATGTAGTAGCTTCTTACAGAGTATATGAGTTCTCTAATCTGAGTCTTCAAATCATGCTGAAGATCTGGAAGCACTTGATTACAAAATCCTAAGGTGTATAAGAATGTAGTAGCTTCTTACAGAGTATATGAGTTCTCTAATCTGAGTCTCTATGTCTTTTATTACTTTAAAATAAAGCTTTTATATGCTTTTAGGAGTTTAGTGAACAAAACCCTAGCAATCCAAGTCATCATAGGCCAAAATTCTGATTTGAGAATTCTAAATCTGCATGACTCGATAAATTGAGAGGTGTTGAGCTTGTGTCTAGAATTACTCATTAAATCTCGACAGATGCAAGTGTCGATCTTGCATCGAGATTCAATATATATATATATATTTTTCACTTGTTTCTTGGTTCAATCTTTATGTTTTTAATGATACCACTTATTTTGTCTTATCAACACACTTCTTGATATCCTAAACACATCTTAGATCTACTCAATTAAATAAAGTGCATTTTGTTAAAGGATATGCTAATACACAGAAAATATAACCCTAACATAAAATTTCAAATTTCAAACCACAAATAAGTAGCTTTAATTTCGGCCGACCATAAGTTGATAAGCTGTAATTTACCCTTATTTATTTTTAATTGATCTCATTTCTAAATTGTTTGTAATAAATTGATGAATGCAGCAGAGTTCCACGTCAAATGTTCAGCAGAAAGTACTGCTAAAAGAGACCCATGAATTCATGTCTGATTGGTCAAAGTACATTATTCTCCGGGTAATTCTAAGCGTGCGTTACTAGCAAGGATTAGGAAAAGTTTGTCAAGGACATTTTAAACTTCACAGAAATCCCTTTTCTTGGAAACTCCTGATGCAGTCATCAAACATTCGATCATGGGTCTTGAATGGAGGAAATCCCAATTGAGCAATCTTAGTGGTGTCCATGGTATGTGGGTTGTTGTCTCCTTTCTCGTTGCCACACCTACAATGCCATTACAATATTACTTAAAGCAACGCAATGTTTTAAAATTACTAAAATTATAGAGGAAGCCTTCTGATGATTCTGCAGAATGTTTTATCAAGCTAAACATAATAAAGTCATTAAGATTTTATGACATTGTTTCACTCACTTGTTTTCAAATGGGTAGGAAGGATATTTGGCCCTGAGCATCTCAATGATTTGGCTCCAGTGAGCTACTGAGCCGGAACATATAAGCCTGCCAGATGCCTTCTTTTCCTCCATAGCTAATATGTGCGCGGCTATGACATCGTCTATGTGCACGAATCCAATCGTTAGATTTGGATATTCGCCTCTAGTACCTAACAAAAAGCTTCTGGAACTTAATTCGTAGGTTAAAAAGGATGTTGAACTTAAGAAAAACTATTCTGATTTGTATAAATTTTTTTTTTTTTTTTTTTCGAAAAAAAAAAAAAAAAAAAAAAAAAAACCTGATAGCGGTATGTAGCATTGATTCAATAATGAAAATTACATATTAGCATCTTTATCATATTAATAATCTTGGGTGGAATTGGCCAAATCCAACATACTATTTTTTACCTTCGTTTCTTCTTATGCAGAGGACCATTTTTACCATCTAGCATCAAATGCATGCAAGAAATTTAGGTATGGATTAAAATAAATTTTGAAGTAATTTTTTCACTTGAAAAGCCAAAACAAATGTAACTTTTTCTTTCTAATAGTGCTTTAAAACTTGGGAAAATTACACTTATACACCTTAAACTTTTTTAATGTACTTTTTGCACCCTAAACCATGATCATTGTTACACTTTGCACCAAGATGTTAAGTTTACTGTTAACTTGAATGAAAATATATGGCACTACACATAAAAAGACCTAATTGCTCATCTTCTCAATGTTTTCAAAACAAAATATAAATGATACTTTATCACCCTAAATTATACTCTTTATTACACTTTGCACCCCTAAACTTTGAATTTTCATCCAAGTTAATAGCAAACATAATGGTTGGGTGCAAAGTGTAACAAAAGTCATAGTTTAGAGTGCAAAACGTGCATTCGAAAAGTTTATGATGCAAAGTGTAACATAAGGTATAGTTTAAGGTTGTAAAATGTAATTTCTCTTAAAACTTGAAAGTATTCTGAATTTTCTTTAACAATGTCTTTGTGATCTACTTGCTTTTCATCCATCATGCCTTGTTGTGTTATGGGTGATGAGGATTGAACTAGTTGGACAAAACAACTTAAATTGATCATTAACATCTATTAATATTGGAACATATTAATGGTAGCGAAACTCAACCTTTAATAATGGCCAATATCATGAATAGGGTACTGGTAGGTTGTGGTGTAAGCAAGGGACCAACCACGAAAGATGGATTCACCACTACTAGATCCGTCCCACTCTCCTTAGCAATCCTCCATGCTTCTTTCTCTGCCAAAGTCTTTGCATATGCATACCATAGCTGCAGGACAGCAAGACTTTACTCTAGAATGTATACAACAGAAAAATAACTTGCAGCTTACATTTCACATTCAAAACAAAAGCTTTGTAGCTCTATATATAATTCTCAAAAAAAAGAAAAAAAAAAAAAAGTAGCTCTATATATGATGCAGCATGAAGTGTAAGTGTTAGTAATTACGTTGTAGCGTTTGCAGTAGTCGGGGTCACTCCAATGTGACTCATTCAGAGGAGAAACCTGCTGGACATCATCACGGTATCTTATTGAAGAACAGGAAGAGGTGAGCACTACTCGTTTCACACTCGCTTTTGAGCAGGAGCTCAACACATTCAAGGTGCCCTTTATGCATGGATCTATCATAGTTGCCTACATAAATATCAGTGGCATTTATAAAATTCTGCATTGTATTAATATTTCATTCAAAAAGAATCAAGAAACCAAGGACATTAATGACTGGACATTGACCATCATTGTACATTGGGAGGATTATAATGCGCAATTTTTCTTTGGGATTTAATTCTCTCATATCACGTTTTTTACCTTAGTTATTTCACATTCACTTTCATTTGTTAAAATGTGAATATTCTCACATCAATTATAAATATTTGTGTGACAGTTTATATAGACTAGTGTAAATCGATATTTACCCTGTCTCTTTTGGGATCAGTGTGTTTGCCGTAGATTTTTATTTTTTCTTTTTCTTTTACACTAGCCTACATCACTCTTTTATCAAATGAATTGATGTCACTTATCTATATATATATATATATATATATAAAATCGAAACCTCTGCAGCTCCCACAATTTTCCACGTCATCACAATATTTTTTTTTAGATTCTTTTTATTTTAGGTTGTTACAATAGTTTAATTTAAGTAAAACTCTATTAAATATATGTTTCAACCCAAACCCGACTATGAAATTTCATCTATGAATTCATAAACTAAAAACCCTACAGACGCATAGCCATCCAAAACTACAGACTCTCTTTCACCGGAGTAGTCTCCTTGCTTGCCTAAGATTCTTCTAATCAGAGCAACCGTTAATTTTGTAGAGTTTTTCTTGTGGTATTCTACCGTTTTCCTTAAACTCATATGAGAGGTGTGGCAACATATGCGTACTGTATTGAATCAGAACAGACGTGGGAAATACTTTGTAAGACATTTTATTGTCAATAATTTTTTTTAACCTTTTTCCTTAAGCCATTGCTTCTGCTAAGCACTATTGTTACATTGAACTTTTTTGTTATATTGAACTTTTTTGTTTTATATATATTACATCAGTTACGATTGCACTATTATTCTTATTTTTAGCTCACATTAAAAGAAAAGACCTGTGAAAGTGTTTGTGAAAGGGACAAAGGTTTTTAGTGGTCACAGGTAAGGGAAGATTTAAGTGATTGAATATATTGATCTTAAAGAGTGATTTGGGAGGGCAAAGAGTATTTGGCAAAACTTTTGTATAGCAATTGCTGTTTGATGAAAATTGATTTTGCTTAAGAGGCATAAAATTCATCTCTACAGAGGATTCACTTTGATCTTGTGATATAGCTGATATGGTTTAGATTTTAGCTTATCCTTGGATCACATTCAAAATGTAAGAGAAAATGTCTAAGCCAAATTGGAAAGGGGCTAGGACTAAATTTTATTTTCCAATCTACTTCTTTGCCTTTGGAACTAAATCAGAACTAGAGAGTATCTATGCCCTATACATATACTAAGATGATATGATTTACTAAGATGGATTCTTTTGTTTTATATTTGCTAGATAATCTTTATTCTATGGACTATGTGAATATAAGTTTGATTTGTATTAAAATTCGTAGAATTTTTTTTGTTGTGTTTGGTAGAATTTTACTAATGGAATTTGTAGAATTATTGATTTTTTTTTCTTTGGCTGCTCATAATTTGTGTCGTGCTCACAATGATAAAATTAATACAATCTTCATTCACACAGCTTGAATTTTTTTAGAAATAACATTAGTTAGATAAGAATCGAAGAAAAGTAATATCTGAGTTGGAGGTTATTAACTACATTTTCTTTTCCGGCTTTGCTTTTAGAATTACAAGAGCTTCATTTTAAACACAATAGGTGTGAATGTTTTGTGGTTAAGGAAACTCTTTAATTGTTGCATATTTAATGCATGTTCTTGAAAAGAATTTGTAAGTTTTTCAATTAGTGAGTCTTGATAAAATTGTCTCAATTATACTAGACTTGCGTATAGAGAGGCCATGGCATTAGTTATAGGCTCTAGATATTGCCCTTTTTTTATGTCAAATTTGGAGAATAAGTATAGCAAGTGAGTACAAATGAAGAGTTTGAGTGACTGAAATTTCTTTAGCTATATTTTGTGTTTCAATTGATCACAATTGTTTTTTTATTTTTTTTATTTTTTATTTTTAATAAATATTCATGTTTGAACGATATCTTGTATAATTGCTGCATATACTATATCATTAATGTCATCTCCTATTTATAAACATTTAAACTAACTATAATGACATGAATATATGAAATAATTTTTTAAACTACCACAATTATAATAAAAAATTTTCAATGGCAAAAAAATTAACAAAAATATTTTAAAACTCATATTTAATAGCTTTTCATGGATCACGCGAGTTAGCGACTAGTGGTAAAATAAAACCGTAAAGGAATCAATATGGTCAGATTATAGTCACTAAGTTGAAAAATTGAGGAAATTTATTCTTGGTCTACCCAGTATATTAACACTTCCAAGTGCATATGACAATTTAGTTGGAAAACTGGTATGCTGCATAACATAATTAGTAATTTTGCCTGAATGTTGTCGTCATATGGAACAAGCACCGGTGATGCAACATGAAAGACCCCATCAACGCCTTGTAGTGCCTCATCAAAGCTTCCTTCTATCCTCAAATCCGCTTTCATGATCTTAAGCCTTTCCTTAGCTCCATTAAACTCCAAGAGAAAACCAACTTTTCCCACATCCCCTGTCAAATAACGAAGGAAAAAAAATGTTACAACTTTGGAATAGTTATACTATGATTTGTTGTTTTAGCGGACAATCTTGAAGAAAATGGTACCAGTACAACAAAAGATCTAGCATATGTTGACACATACCAGGGTCTCGCACTGTGGTTCTGACAGTATGCCCCTTCTCTAGCAGGGTCTTCACTATGTAAGCGGCTATGAACCCTGTTCCTCCTGTTACACAATACATTACCATCTCGCTCTTTCTCTGAGTCTTGGTGCGTCTGTTTTACTCTCACGAATCGTTATTATATAGTTGTGATTCAGATATGTTTAACAAATAGCAATACAAAGACTTAAGTCTTTTTTTATTATTATTGCTAAAAAGTTAAGGCAAGCCACGCATCATGAATTTCACTTAAATTAATATTACTTTTGTGTAATAGTTGGGTGGAGAAAACTTGTGATGTGAGTAGATGATTCACTTGATCCATAAGGTGGTATTATTGTATGGGAACACGGTAAGTTCATTCAATCGTTGTTCGTCTACTCCACAAGGATTAGGTGATCATGGAGAAAAGCTCCAATTGCTTTTTTTTTTTTTTTTTGGCTCTCAAAACATATCCACGAAGTCAGAGTGAGAGTTGATTGGGAAATCAGAGTTTCATATCTCTTGAATCGCACAGCAATCCCAAATGTGTTTAAATTTAATTAAATAATTTAATGAACTGTACTTAAATATTTTATCTAAGTGGTCAAATTTGTATATTTCATAATAATTAAAGTTTTAAAGTTCATTAATAAAAAACTCATGAAAATGATTATTTTCTCTAGTATTGTGCATAATTGGTACTCATGAATTGCAAGTGCCGTGTGTTGGCAGTGGCACTATACTTGGCATCCGGGCCCTGTCCTGTATTAAAATTTAAATTTTGATGCCAGTGCTTTGGAGTTTGGACAGTGATGTAACAAGTCTGACGCGACACCAACGGAGGCGCATCTATTCTATTGCTATTTGCTGATTGAAAACAACAGGTTAAATTTTAATTTTTTAAGCAAAGGTAAAATGACAAAAAATATATGGTTGTTTTTAGTTTACCAAGGCAATTTTTTTTTTTTTTTGGTAAATAAAATTGTTATTGGTTTATTTAGTTACAAAGATAAAAAAGTTGAAAGATAGAAAATAAGGAAAAAACAAAAAAAGTGAGAAGATTGAAGAGATTTTAGGGTCCGTTTGGTTTAGAAATAGCTCAGTTTTCAAAAATCAATTTTCAAAACTTATAACTCAAACCCAAAACTTATAACTCTCTACTCAAATCTCACCTCACTCAAAAACTGCAAAACACTTGTTTGGACTCATATCTCTATAACTTTTTGCCAAAATCATGGACCCTACCCATTGACACTACCCAGTGTTGCCTACTGTTGCTACCCGCGTCTCATTAACAAAAAAATCTTCTTCTGCTTTATTCTACCACTGAGTCACCGTGGAAGCCCTTCAACCACAACTACTCACTGACGCTATCAACCACTACAAACCAATCCACCACCACTAACCCAACCACTAGCCACCATCAACCACTACAAACCGATCCATCACCACAAACCCAGCAACTATCAACAAAACTCATTCATCAACCATCGACAAAATCAAAACCCATTCATCAAAATAAAAATAAAACCCATCAACAGAACCCATCAACAAATCCCAGTCACAGCGACAACGCCCGTTTTGTCAGTCACAACGACTAAATCAAAACACAACACCGGTGATCATAGATCTTGGTGTTTCGAGGCTTTCGCTTTGCCTTTCTTCAGCGAAGACCGCGGCTGAGAGGCTCTCGTGGTTTTCCTTTTTTGGGTCATTGGCTGGTGGCGACAGAACTGGGCTAAACCAAAGAAAGGAAGGAAGAAAGAAAAAAACGGAGAAAGAAAGATAAACCAGAGAAAGAAAGAAAAAGAAAAAAGTGGGAGAAGAAAGAGAGAGAAAAAAAGTAAGAGAGAGATAATAAGACAACACACAAGTATGGGCCCCACAGAGTCTAAATATTTACAGCAATACCACTAAGTTTCATATATCAGTTTTTGAAAACACCCATTTCTTGTTTTCTATTTCCATTACTCTAACTCAAATTTTTGAGTTTTGAAAGATGGAAATAAGAGTTGAAAACCAAGCCAAACAAGAATTTTTTTGTGGGACCCACTACAATGTTTGGGCCTAAAAGAAGTTGGCGAGATGTTAAAGGAAGTGCACGTAGGAGAATGCGAAGAGCATCAGGGAAAGAAGAAGCTGTATCAGTGTCTACTGAAGAAGGGCTACTATTGGCATACTATGAATAAGGAAATGGCAAAATTTGTTAAAAAGTGCCACAGTTGCCAAGTGCAAGCCAATTTGATCCACACTCACCCATAAAGCTTATATAGCATGGTCATTCTATGGCACTTTCACACTTGGGAGCTCAATTTGGTAGGACCAGTCAATCCACCTTCCCACAGGTACATATGGATCCTTGTGGTCACAGAATATTTCACCAAATGGGCAGAGGCCATACTACTCTGCAAAGCCACCAGGGGAGCTATGGAAAATTTTGTTGGGATTTGTGCCATAGAATTCTATTGTATGATGCTATGTATTATATTATTTATGACATTATGTATGACATGATGTATGACTTAATATTGTGATTAATAAAGTTGTTTTATTATCATCTAAAATAATAGTAACATGAATATTCAGGACATTATCATATAGTCCATGAGATGCATAGTATGTGATTTAGTCACAGAAGATATAAGTCACAAGTTCTTTGTAAACTCAGAATTTGGTTCGTAGTCGGTGATAAAATTGGGCATTTCATCTGCGAAGACTATAACATATCAACTAAGATGATTTGTCTTGATCATGGAAGTTGTGACTTCTAGTTGATATGTTAATATGTTTTAAGAGTTAAGACATATTGAACTGGACCGCTGTGAGATTTATTATTCTCCCAATGACTGTCAATAGAATAATAAACTTCACGACTTATATTTGTAAGAACTCTTAATCCTAGAGAATAATGGACCTGATTATGAAGTGTAGGTTGCTTTGATAGATCAGGAGTGAGATCTAAAGTAACGGTCAAAACCTCAATATGTTGGGCAGCCACATTTAGTGTTGATGGAACATATATTCTCAAGATGAAATTCATAGTCTTTTAACGGAGATACAAAATATTCCATTGAGATAAGTTTAATGGATTTGTTATTCAGAGAGTTAGGCCTAACCACTTTAGTAAGACTAAAGTATATATATTTATGAAATTGGATTTCATAAATATATGATGAATAACATTAAAGAATTAAACTGGGTACTCAAGGATTAAGATGTAGTAATTCACAAAGTGACAGTCTTCATTTATAACTTTGTGTTACTACGAATATTTAATGAAGGGGTTGCATGTATAATAAAGTATTGGGATATAATTTATTAATAAGGCCTAGAGTGCAACTATATTTATATAGTGGTATTAAATATAGTTAATGGTAAATTTAGACTTGTCAAGAGTTGACAGAAAAGCCCAAGGCCCATTGGAACTAGAGTCTTATTTGTTCCCTTTTGGTCCCACTCCAAGCCACACATTAAAGCCCAATTGGAAAGGCCTAAAAGGCTAGCCTAATTAGATAATCAGTTATATAGAGAGAAACATACAAAATTTTATGTACAATGAATGAAATGGAAAGTATGTGAGGAAGAGACATTCTCTTTGATTCTCTCTAGAACATACACACATAATTGATTGAGAGACCACACATCTTGGGCATCAAGTGGAATTGGAGTGAAGATTAAAAGTATTCCCAAGTGCTTCTGATTTTCGGTTTTGAATTTCACCATACCAAGGTATACACTTTTGTTCTCTAATTCTGAAACTTATCTGGCACATGTTAACAATTGCGAATGAAGTAGATCCGTTAAAATTTTCCACTGTGCATGTTATTTTCCATCAAATTTCATTAAAGAAAACGTAATTGTCTGATTTGGGGTACCTCACAGAATCATAAGTGACAATGGTACTCCATTTTTCAATAGAGAAGTGAGGAAGATGTTAGAGTTCTATCAGGTGAAGCATCACCGGTCATCGCCTTATTACTCGTAAGGGAATGGGCAGGCGGAAGCAACAAACAAAATCCTTATCAAGATCATCAGTAAGATGAGCCAGGAGTACAACGGAGGTTGGGCAACGCATCTGCTAGATGCACTTTGGGATTACCGAAGCTCAACCAAGTCTGCCACAGGATTCTCTCCTTTCTCCTTAGTGTATGGGACAGAAGTGGTGAGCCCAACAGAAGTAATGATACCATCTTTGAGGGTTATGCAAACACGAAACAAAGAAAAAGAGAAGGAAGTCTTTATGGCAAAAAGGTGCGAGGAATTGGAAGGGTTGGATAAAAAAGGGAGGAAGCCCAAAAGCGTAGCTGCAAATATAGGCAAAGGATGACTAAGGCTTATAGCAGGACAATTATGTTGGAAAAACACATGGAAAATACAGTTTTATATGTCATACAAAAACACACAGCGAAATATAAATGGATCTACGTCATTCATGTGAAATAACATGTACCATCTGAGTTTTGGAAACAATGAATGAGAGAGCATACCTTGATGTAGTGAAATTCAAAACAAATGAAGATTGGTCTTGAGATGCCTTTCAATCTTCACTCCAATTCCACAATGTGCCCAAGATGTGTGGCCTCTCAATCAGTTCTATATGTGATCTTTCAAGAGAATAATCAAGTGTCTCCGTATTGAAGAACTCTTATTCTTTCTCCTTTTCAATCACACACACTTTTCTACACTTAGGTAGTTACATTTATTTAATAACTCTTATTAAATAAATAACTGATTATCTAATTGGGTTAGCCTTTTGGGTCAGTCCAATTGGGCTTTAGTATGTGGCTTGGAGTGGGACCAAAGGGGACAAATAAAGCTCTAGCTCCAATGGGCTTTGGGCTTATCTATCAACTCTTGACAAGTACAAGTTACCATTAATTATATTTAATACTACTATATAAATATAATTGCACTCTAGGCCTTACTAATAAATTATATCCCAAGACTTTATTAAACACTTAACCCCTTCATAAAAATATTCGTAGTAATCCAAAGTCATAATGTGTCATTGTCACTTTGAAGATTACTATATCTTGTTCTTTGAGTATCCGGTTTAATCCTTTAAGTTATTCATATATATTTTATGAAATCTAATATCATAAAATATAAACTTTAGTAACTCTTTACTAAAGTGTTTAGGCCTAACACTCTGAATAACCAAACCCATTAAACTTATCTCAAGTGAATATTTTATATCTCTATAAGAGACTATGAATTCCATCTTGAGAATATGTATTCCTTCTACATTACGTGTGGTTGCCAACATACTGAGGTTTTGACTATTTGTTTAGATCTCACTCCTAATATATTAAAGCAACCTACATTTCATGATTGGGTTCACTATTCCCTCAGGATTGAGAGTTTATGTAAATGAGAAGTCATGAGATTTATTATTCATTTGACAGTTGTTAATAGAATAATAAATCTCACAACGGTCCAATTCAATATGTTTTATACATGAATGTTCAAAATTTGTATAAAACACCTATGAACGTTTAGACCCCCCAATTCACAAAATACCAATACAAGCTTATTATCAAACAATGTATGTGCGGAATATAAAAATAAGCTAAAACATAATTGGTAAAACAATCTAAACCAAAATTAATCATAACCATAGCAGTAATTAAATGGCAAAAATTAAGGGAAGAGAGATGCAAACTCAAGATGTGTGCAATTCAAACTCAAGACTCCTTTGAATTGCACACATCTTGAGTTTTCTTTGGGCATCGGCTTTCAAAAACATTGAAATTGGCATTAGCCTCCGGGGCTTTTCTTTTTGAAAAATGCTTTTATTATATCCTAGTAAACTATTTTTAAAAACTAAAAAATATTTTCCAAAAATGTTTTCAAATGGTTTTTCAAATGTTTTTATTATACCCTAATGAAGCTTTCTTGCTTTCCTAAAGCATGCTTTACAACTTTCCTTCACATGTGCGAACCTAGGGTAGTATGATTTAATTTCTACTACACCTTTATCTGTGCATATATTTGATGTGCTAGGAAAGTCTTTCCTCTTTCATTTCAAAATGCATGACATCACCCCTCATATTGGGTTGAACCCGGACTCAGCGTTGAAGGCAAATGCTAGATGGTTGAAAAGGCCCCCTGGGTCCATGGTTGGACAGGATTATGTTGAAAAGGCCCCCTTGATCCGCTCTATCTCACAACTTCTATGAAGGGAAGGATTAGATGATCGAGGTCTCCCCTAAGAATAGGACCAACTTACTAGTTAAGCCGTGTCTCATATGGTTGGCCTAGACTAAGTCAAAACCCATGAAGACTAGGAAGAGCCAAAGCTGAGTGAACATCCATGCCTAAGGTAGGATAACCTTCATAGGTTTGCTTTCAAAATGAGTCTAGGGGAAAGTGTCTAGTTTCCGTTTGCAGGATTGCCCCTTTTGCTTGTGTCAAAGAGTTGTGTGCTACTCTAGGTTCTATCTATCTTGTTTGCACAACATCTGTGATTAACTCCTAGGGAAAAGCAACCTTGTTGCTGGCACATTAGATCATACTCAATCCCTAAGAGTTTCCAACCCTACAAAGGCATGCATACACTAATGGCTCAAGAACTCTGCAACAAGGAGGATGTTGCCAAGAGTTCAAGATCTTCTTTGAGAAGGCAAAGTGTGAGGGATTTCACAATTCGCTCCAATACCAATGGGCTTGGTCTGCGATCGAATGCTATAAAAGATTTGTGCCCCCTCATCCTTCACCAATTGGTTGTTGGATAGATTGGTAAGGCACACGGTCCTACAAGTGGTATCAGAGCCAAGGTCATAGGTTCGAGTCGTTGGAGCCACATTGTGAGTGAGGGATTGTGAGGGATTTCACAATTCGCTCCAATACCAATGGGCTTGGTCTGCGATCGAATGCTATAAAAGATTTGTGCCCCCTCATCCTTCACCAATTGGTTGTTGGATGGATTGGTAAGGCACACGGTCCGACAAGTGGTATCAGAGCCAAGGTTATAGGTTCGAGTCGTTGGAGCCGCATTGTGAGGGAGGGATTGTGAGGGATTTCACAATTCGCTCCAATACCAATGGGCTTGGTCTGCGATCGAATGCTATAAAAGATTTGTGCCCCCTCATCCTTCACCAATTGGTTGTTGGATGGATTGGTAAGGCACACGGTCCGACACAAAGCCATCCAAAATGAAGCCTCTTAGTTGTAAATTTGAATTTCCTTGTATTGTAATAGGCCCGCTATTGGAGCCATTGTTTTGGAGGCATTATAAAAAGCCAAAGTTTGTAAAAGCATTGCTTTCTTTGTAATCAAAAGAGAGGGCTTCATCCCGCAATTTCAAGCATGATATGAAAGTTCCAGTTACTTGCCAAGCTTGTGCATTAATTCTGTATCACTATAGAAACTCACCATGACGAAAACCCACTCAAGGGTCCAAGCCAATATTTTTGAAATTGATAGGTGCATTTTAAATAAGCAAGATTCTAAACTAACTTCATGTTTGTTTTGTGTTTCTACATTGTCAAAATTTTCAAATGTACCTAATTTCTTTCCCATCCCATTCCTTTCCTTTCCAGGATTATAAAGAGAAAAGATTGCTCAAAGGAAACAGTCCAAGTTACCATCACATTGTGATCCTATCATCACTAGGTCTCATGCTAAAGAGATGTCTACTAGTAGTCCTTCCCCCATCGAGGAAAACACTCATGAGATCGCTCTCTTGAAAGAGTAGATGGCTGAAATGATGTGCATGATGCAACATCTAGTTGTAGGAGGGAACCGAAATTCATTTGGTCCCACTCTAGAGGGCTTTGCACCCCAGTCTGAAAGTGAGACCTGGCCGCCACCAAATCCAAATCAAGGCCAAACCACATCGCCATTCATCCCATAAGGGGGTGACCAAGAATTGAATCCTCCTAAGGATAAGACCTCAAAGTTTGGTTATGGTCAAGTCAAAACTCAAGTGGAGACCCTGATTGAGAAAATTCGTATCATAGAGGGCTCTGGCGCCCAAAGAAGTGTCGATCTAGACAACCTGACCAATTTCCCTTATGTCATTATGCCTTCCAAGTTCAAGGCACCCAAGTTTGTCAAGTATGATGACACTAGAGATTGGAAAAGACCTCCAGTTGGAGAGAGATGGCCAATGCATTTTTGGAATATTACTAGTTCAATATTGAGATAGCTCCCAATTGTATGGTTCTTCAGAAGACAAAAATGAAGAGTGGGGAATCTTTCCGTGAGTATGCTTAAAGGTGGCGCGAGCTAGCCACAAAAGTGCTTCCTCCCATGATGGAAGATGAAATGATTAAGTGGTTCATTGATAACCTTAAGCCTCCTTACTATGAGAGGATGATCAGTGCCCAAGTCACTCACTTCGCAAGCCTGATTCCTATTGGGGAGTGTATTGATGAGAATATTAAGAGCAAGAAAATAGTTGATCCTAAGGCTTTGAATTCTATGATAGAATAACAGGGGGAAAAGGCAATCAGCCTTAAAGGGAAGGAAGTTAATGTTCACTTGATTGACAAAACATCTGAAGGATCAAGGGGTGTTGTTTCTGCTTATATAGCCCTGAACACCTGGCCTTATTAGTAATAGGTTCAGCCAGCCCAGACACCTTACCAAGCATTCAATCAGAGGGGAAGGCCCGATCAACCTCGATATCCCAAGGTGGAGCCATGGAAATTCTCTCTGTTACCCATGCCCATGGCAGAGCTTTACACTTATTTATTGGAGAAGAAGCTAGTGACTCCAATATTTGCAAAACCTAGAGACAGTCATTTGTCTAGTTTTGACCCATCTAAGAAATGTGAGCACCATTTTAGGGTCAAAGGGCACACTTTGGAAGAATGTGTGCATTTGAGACATTGTATCCAAGATCTCATCGACAACAAGCTAGTACAGTTTGACAGCATGATCGGGCTAAATGTCATCACTAATCCCTTGCCTCCTCATCTGGAAGGGAATGTGAGCGCTATCTCTACGGTGGAGAAGAGGATCCTAGATTTCACGTCCACCTCATTCCCTTTGAAAGCCATGTTATGAGCTCTAACCCAAGAAAGTCACATTGTTTTGGAGAACATAGGAGCCCCAAGATTTGACTAGGAAATCTGCTAATTTTATGGCAATGGGGACCAACATGCCCTATTCAATTGTAGAGTTCTCAGGGTACAAGTTTAAAGTTTAGCCAACCATGGCATTATTTGGATCGAAAGAGAGGTCGTACGGAGGAACGATTGCCTGGCGGCCAGTTTATGCCCTCCAAGTACCCAAGTGGGAACTAGCCATAGTGCTATGTCAATAAGATCAAGGAAAGACTAGGACAAGTACTTACAAGAGCACCTTTGTAAGGTTCTTTTAGGGATGAGGACGCCAGCTCCTCCAACTTCGGTCGTTATCTTTATTTTCTTACAAGAGTGCCTTTCAGCTATCTTTATTTGCTTTCCTATGAATATGTGTGTGCAAATTATCTTATGTTTCTCTGTATATGTTCCGCTTTGAATGTTCAAATAGCGTATAAAACACTATGAACGTATAGACCCCTAATTACAAAATTATCAATAGAAGCTTAATGTCAAACAATATATGTGCGAAAAATGAACATAAGCTAATATCAGAATTGATAAACAATTTAACCAAATAAAATCACATCCATAACAGAAATTAAATGGCAAAGATTAAGGGAAGAGAGATGCAAACACAAGGACAACACAACGATGTGTTATCAAAGAGGAAAACGAAGCCCTCGGCGTAAAACCTCTCCGCTACCTTCCAAGCAGTCAATAATCCACTAAAGAATGAAGTTGGGATACATGAACAACAGAAGACCCTCCAAGCCTAATCTACCCAGTGTACCTAAGCCCTCTAAGCTTCTTGCTTCAACGACGTTACACCGAACCTTTGTCTTCTTTAGCTTACCGGATTCCGCTATAGCCCATAGCATCAACCAATAACCATTGGTCCCCTTCTAACTGCTTCCCAAAGCACCAAAAAGCCTTCTCACAGATGTGGGTATGGTGAGAAAAGGATTTGGCCAAGAACCTCTCAAGGATGTAACAATGGAGAGGGTGAGAGTAGGGGAATTTGAAGAGTCTCTATGTAAAGATTGTGGATGAGTCAATCTTGTTTTTCTCTAGGGTTTCTCTCTCAATATTCTCTCTAGAAGCTTTCTACATTTCGTGGGTATAAAAGGTATTTATACTAGGGTGAGGAAGGAATGCGAAGAGTCAGTTTTTCCAAAACAGAGCTGGCTGGTAACTTGGCCTTGCGACTTGACTGAGTCGCAAGTTCAAGCCGCGAGCTAACTGAATGGCCAGTTTGGACTTTTTGTCCTGTAGTGCTACAGCTGGCATGATGGTTCATCTTCTCTACATGCTTCACTTGTGTGCATCTTCTGGCGGCTTGCCAGTCGTGAGCCACCCGCGAGATCCAGTCGCGAGTCCCTGCTTCACTGCACAGTCTTGAGCAATTCTTCACACTCTCTCACACACTACCCTTACATGATTCCCACCTAAATATAGGATTTCTAAATGTTGAATTACAAGCAAATTTGGCATGGAATAAAGCCAACAAGATGGTTGACTAAATTCAACCTTACAATCTCCCCCTTTAGCTATTCCGTGACAAAACCCTACAACAAACTCTAGACTTAACGCGTGAGTTGGGAACAGTTGAGCAAAACTCACTCACACCTAACTCCAGAATTTGTGAAGCTCTTGAACCATAAGAACAAGTATCTCTTGAAACACAACAACACAATAGGATCATTGTATGCAGAAAACTTGTAATGCATATAGAGCAAGCACAATGCGATCAAACAAAAAGGAATAAAGCAATAGACCATGGCTTGACCAAAAATGAACAATCACTATAAAAAGTTACCACAAGGCTCATTCATACATGGAATGAACATCCGAACATGCAAGCTAATAAGCTCAATTGCAAATTATCATTTGCATGTCCAACACTCAACGAATGCATAAACACTAGGTAAATGCATCAAGGATAAAAATCCAACAAGGGCACAAGAGTGATGTACTTAAAGAAAATGCATGACATTTAACAACAAGTACTTAAGCTACAAAGCATGGGTACAAAACTTAAAAGCTTACAAAAGCAATAGTACAAAACATAATATAAAACTGAATAACATAACATAAACCCTGAAATATGTTAATATAAGGCAAAATATTAAACATAGGCCTGCTTGCTGAAATCTCCCCCTTTGATGAAGCTCTTTCTCCCCCTATCAACATCATCTCCCCCTTTTTGTCATGGAATAGCTAGTCCTTATCTTCTTTTAGCTTTATTTGAATCTGATACAATTGAGTTTGGAGAGAAGTGAACTTCATATCACACCGAATGTTGTGATGGTGCAAGATAGATGTGAGTCTGGACATCTTGGTGCTCACTCGTGGATAGATGCCACAATGTTGTCTAACTTCTCGTCAAAGGAGGATGAGCTAGAGTGCAAACCACTATGAGATATTGAAGTTTCCGTTTTGATTCCCTTCCGACTATGACCAATGCTAGCGTTGAACGTACGCATGTTGATTGGACTCAGTTTTGTGCAGGGAGACTCATCTTCTGATGGATGAATCCCTTTGAGCTTCAAAATCCTAGAAATGAGGCAGCAAAAAGGAATGCATGTCCTTGACTCAGTTCGTAGAACCGTTTTGCGCAGAACGTGAAAGATATGTGCACAAATGTCAATCTCTACATCAGAGATCAGATCATGAAGAAACAAGGCACGTCCGAGGTTCATATACCCGATGCTAGATAATGGGTACAGGTTGTGAAACATGATGATTGTAAGCACCCTCAAATTTGGAGGAAGAGAGGAAACACTGAGTGAGTTCCCATTTGGTGAGAATTCCAAGAACATCCCGAAGTAGGTCCTCATCTGGACATATATCATCATAAACCGATGAGTTCTTAAGCATCAGCTGGTTGATGTGAAGGATCTCTACTAGATATGCGGGAGAGACTGAGAAACTTTTTCGTCTAACCCAGCACTTGAGTTCTTCGCCTTGAACAATTGCATTGGCATAAAACTCTTTTACCAAATTCTCATATGCTTCATCAAGGTCGGAGAGAAGGTAATTCCAATCCTTGTGAGCAAACCATTTAGGGATGTCGGTGTCAAGAAGAGAAGGTTGATCAACAGTCCTTTCAGCCAATGGTGTAGCTCTCTGAAATAATTCTCATGAGTCTGAAAGGCAGCATAGGATCTGAACTTGTTGGGATCGAACACACCTGATGGTGAATGGGTCCTTTTTGTTCTAGATGAGAGGTCATCAACATCAATGATAGGCTCCTTCCCTTTGCTGTTGCCCCTTTTCAAAGCTGCTCTCTTGAATAGAGACATTTTTACCCTGCATCATGTTTTACCAAAAACAAGAGAAACCACACAAGACACCAAACATTATTAGCATTAGGTTAGTTCCAAAACATGGATAATGAAGAAAACCCTAAAAAACTTGAGATTTAGGTCCCAATTATGACAATGAGTGCGTGTGTGCCACTAATAACACAATGTTTACTCAAGATAGAGTAGATCAATACATAACCACCAACAATCACACATCAATTTCACCAGAAGATCAGATACCCATATTCAATCAAGAGATATACAAATATCAGTAAAAACACACAATCCAAGAGATATATGCAGTAAGTGTGAAATATAATGAGTAAGACACAGAACCCATACCTTTCCTTGAAGGTTGAGAAAGTGGTGAAAAAGAAGTTGAAGATTTTGTGTGTGAACACAGTGGTTTTGAAACAGTGAAAGTTAGACCAGAAAATGAACAACCACGGGGTGCGAGGGAAAAATGATTTTTTTTTTAAAACCAGTCTTGAAAAAGACCCTTATTATGCAAAACACGCGATTTTCGCGACTGAGTCAAGTCGTGTGTAAGTCACCAGGGCCAGCCGCCAAAACACTCAAAGACAAAAATTTGAAAAATTTTCTAAGTGTTTTTCATGACTGGAAGGTCTACCCGCGAGGAAGTCGCAAGGTAAGCCGCGAAAATCTCTGTGTACCCCTCGCGACTAGACCTTCCACTTGTGAACAAGTAGCAACACTGAGCCGCGAGAAATATAAAAACCCATATTTTGAAAAATATTCTAAGTATTTTTCGCGACTGAGACTTTGACTCGCTAGTGAGCCGCGAAAACTTCTGAGCAATGCTCGCGACTAGAGGCATGCGACTGGACTGACCTGCGACTGAGTCACCAGAACAGGGCAACACTATTTTTGAAATTTTGACAATTTTTTTAAAAACAAAATACTTTCCAAAAATAACTAAAACACTCAAAAAATCTTTTTGTGTTTGATCAATAAAGATTGAGCATGTGAAAACACATTTAATCAAGTACAATCGCACAAATGAATATGGCATTCATTGAACATAGACATGTGTGATGTGTGTGGGTACCAAAAATGAGATAGTCCTTAGTCTAATGTGAAGCTTCAATGATCAATTCAACCAAGACATACACAATTAGCACTAGATAATGTGACCCATCTCAATTATAGAAATATGCATATATGACCTCCCACATAAACTTGATAACATATATTTGAAGCTTTTCATTTGGCTTCATATACATCATATCATTTGATCTTTTTGAATCAATACATCTCATTGTGAGAACAATGCTTGAATTTTTTGATATTTCAATTTGATGAGTAAGCCTTTGGCTTTTTGGGCATCCTACATTTTATTTTTGGTCACTTTCCCTTTTTCCTTGTCAAATACTAGTATGTGCGACAGGCTTTTGCAGTTCAATATCTCTTTCAATTTGGAGATTTACATTTGGTGAGTTTTTTAAGAAAAAACAATAAAATAAAAAGTGGGAAGATATATAGACACAAGTCGATGCATGTCTCAAGATCAACAAAACCATTTACATTTGTTGTACACTCTATATACTCGGCTATTTGTGGAGTATCCTAGGAATATCCCTTCATCACTTTTAGCGTCAAATTTTCCAGGATTTTCCTTGTCATTTAGAATGTAACACTTACTTCCAAATATTCTGAAATATTTCACCTTCGGTTTCTTTTCTCTCCAAATTTCATATGACGTCTTCTTTGTCCCTGCTTGGAAATAAATTCTATTCCTAATGTGACATGATGTATTCATAGCTTTAGCCCAAATTTTTTGTGGAATGTTTTTGTTGAGTAACATAACTCTTGCCATCTCTTGGATCACCCGGTTCTTTTTTTCAACCACCTCATTCTGTTGTGGAGTCTTTGGAGCTGAAAATTCCTTCTTGATGTCGTGCTCATTGCAAAAGGCTTCAAATTTAGCATTTTCAAATTCCTTCCCATGATCACTTCTGATTTTGACTAGGGAACCCCTTTTTCATTCTGTAGCCTCTTGCATAACCTTTCCATTTTATCACATGCTTTTGACTTCTCTCTAAGGAATTCCACCCAAGAGTACCTTGAGAAATCATCAACTACCACCATAATATAGCGCTTTCCGCCCATGCTTTCAGTTCTTGTAGGACCCATTAGATCCACATGAAGTAACTCCAAAGGTCGTGAAGTAGCAACTACATTCACCTTAGGATAAGCTAATTTTGTTTGTTTTCCCATTTGACACGGACCACAAACACTTTTCTCAATTTTCCCAAACTTTGGTAAACCAACCACTGCTTCTAGTTTTGAGACTTTAATCACTCGCTTGTAATTAGCATGCCCAAGTCGTTGATGCCATAGCTCCAAGAGATTCACTCGAGTACTTCGACACGCTATGCTCAGTTTGGGAAAGATACCATAGCAATTGTTGGTGGTCCTAAGTCCCTTCAACACTTGAACACCCTCATCATTTAGGATTAGACACCCTTTCTTCGAAAATTGGACTAAGAGTCATAGATTTGAGTGATGCTCATCAAGTTCACTTTCAATCCTTTGATGTACAGCACATCAGTCAACAAGGGCAGTCTCGGAATCTCAATGGTTCCATTTCCTAGAACTTGTGAGTGAGTACCATCTCCAAATGTCACATAACCATCTTCCTTCTCTTTGAGAGTTTTGAACAAAGACTTATCTCCAGTCATATGCCTTGAACAACCACTGTCAAGATACCACAAACATGAATTAAATACTTTCAATGCGGTATGAACAAAAAGACAAGCATGTGATAGGCATTCTTGACCATCAAAGCAAGACTCATCTTTATTTTCTTCATTCATAGAAGAATGTGGCTTTATTTTCAAACCATCAAGTTTATAACACAAATGTCTATTCCTTTTCTTATATTTTTCAACCAAGGAGATCAACTCACACATGCTGTTATGAACATCATGATTTCTATGAACTAATGATTTTAGCATGTGTATAAAAACTCTAGCATGTTTCTTTGACTTGAATAACTCTAAAAGTTCATTACTAGGACAATCTCCAAATATGCTCATAGAGTCATTATCACAAACACCTTTACTCCACTTCATATTGGCCTTTGCCATAGCAAGCCAAGGGGTCTAGGATCACACTCAGGTAATAAAACCACAGCGAGTGTACCCACTCTGACACCAATTGAATGTTCAAATAGTGTATAAAACACTATGAACGTTTAGACCCCCAATTACAAAATTATCTATTCAAGCTTAATGTCAAACAATATATGTGCGGAAAATGAACATAAGCTAATATCAGAATTGATAAACAATCTAAACCAAATAAAATCACATCCAGAGCAGAAATTAAATGGCAAAGATTAAGGGAAGAGAGATGCAAACACAAGGACAACACAACGATGTGTTAACGAAGAGGAAACTGAAGCCCTCAGCGTAAAACCTTTCTGCTGCCCTCCAAGCGGTCAATAATCCACTAAAGAATGAAGTTGGGATACATGAACAGTAGAAGACCCTCCAAGCCTAATCTACCCAGTGTACCTAAGCCCTCCAAGCTTCTTGCTCCAACGAGGTTACGCCGAACCTTTATCTTCTTTAGCTTACGGGATTCCGATATAGCCCATAGCATCAACCAATAACCATTGGTCCCTTCCTAACTGCTTCCCAAAGCACTAAAAAGCCTTCTCACTGATGTAGGTATGGTGAGAAAAGGATTTGGCCAAGAACCTCTTAAGGATGTAACAATGGAGAGGGTGAGAGTAGGGGAATTTGAAGAGTCTCTATGTAAAGATTATGGATGAGTCAATCTTGTTTTTATCTAGGGTTTTACTCTCAATATTCTCTATAGAAGCTCTCTACATTTCATGGGTATAAGGGGTATTTATACTAGGGTGAGGAAGGAATGCAAAGAGTCAGTTTTTCCAAAACAGAGCTGGCTGGCGACTTGGCCTCGCGACTTGACTGAGTCACGAGTTCAAGCTGCGAGCTAACTGAATGGCCAGTCTGGACTTTTTTGTCCGGTAGTGCTACAGTTGGCATGACAGTTCAGCTTCTCTGCATGCTTCACTTGTGTGCATCTTCTGGCGGCTTGCCAGTCGCTAGTCCCTGCTTCACTGCATAGTTTTAAGCAATTCTTCACACTTTCTCACACACTACCCTTACATGATTCCCACCTAAATACAGGGTTTCTAAATGCTGAATTACAAGCAAATTTGACACGGAGTAAAGCCAACAAGATGGTTGATTAAATTCAACCTTACGCGCTTTATAGGATCTTTTCTGATTCCTAAATGGGTACATCATCCCTATTCCATAAAGAGGGTATGGATGATGTGAATGAGACAATAGATTTTGATCATGATGTTGAAGGATTGAAGAGGTCTCGAATGTTGATACTGTATTTTGCCCACCCTCAATTTGCGTGCCAGAACTCGAAAAATCCAAAAATATTATTTTATTTTCATGGGGCCGTGAGAAAATCTAGAATAATGTGGCATAACCTATTCATATACCGAAGCACTTAAAGTTCCTCTTTTAGCCAAAATGACCAAAACGCCCCTAGTCAACCCTGGGTTAATAGAAGGTCAAATGAGGTCAAAATCCTCACAAAAACAACACTTTTCATATTTTTACATCAAATCTGAGCTTCTCGGAGATTTTTGGCAACTTTGACCAAGCTTGACCCGGAGTTGACTCCCAACGGGCCTAGAAATCCTAATTTTGATCCAGCCTTTCAGAATGGGTTGAAACCAATTCCATTGTGAATATGATTAAATTCTCATTCCAACGAATATTTATGGGTCAAAATCGGAGTTAGAACGGCCGAGATATCGTGAAAACCAAGATAATGCATCGATTGATGCACTGCTAACTTCCGGGAGCCATAACTTTTGATACAACCATTGGATTTTTGAGTTCCATACCATTTTAGAAATTGGAAGTCAAGATATTTCCAGGGGTGTTAAGATCAACCCCATCCAAGACCATTTGAAGGTGGCTGCCCTTGAAGGGCCGCCGCCTCGTAATCTGTGCTGGGGCTATAAAAGGCCCCGGCACCCTCAAAACCAGAAAAAAAAAGGGAGACTCCCTGGCTGCCTGCTCTCTGCCTGGATGATTTTTGAGCTTTTCTCCTCTCTTTCAAACACAAAAAACACATCAAAACCTCTTGATTCTTCTCTTCACCAAAAATACAAGGTAGTGTTCATACCCTCTATCTTCCTCTCATTGGTTCTACACCTTGGATTTGGGGTTTAGGGGTGTGGATGTAGGTTTTAGATAATATCAAAAAACCTAACTTTCTAAATCATTTTCTAGCATTTATCTTGTTCTTTTTGCTTGAATGACATGATTTATTGCTTTCTTTAGCATGTTTCTTGCTTTATTTGTGCTTCTAGCCAAAATCTCCATGCTTTTTATGCCTTATGCCATGTTTCAAGCTTAGATCTACATCCTTACATGCTTATATGTTTAGATCTACATATTTTATGCTTTATGCCATGTTTTCCTATGCTTTGTTCCTCTTTTTGTTCAAGGATGATGTTAGGGTTACATGCTCACATGCTTGTATGATGTTGTTGGCTATGCCTTGCTAGGATCTATGTGTCTATGTGTTTATTTCTATGCTATATGGTTAGATCCTTGTCTTCACATGCTTATATGCTTGGATCCATGTTCTTCCATGTCTATGTATTAGGCTTCTACATGTTTACCTGCATGTTTCTATGCCTATATGTCTAGATCTATGTTTTCATATGCCTATGTGCTTGGATCTATGTTCACTACATGCTTTATGCCATCATATATGTGCTTGCATGCTTCACGCCAAGTTTATGTGCCTAGGCTTAGACCTTGTTTGTCATGCCATGTGCTATTGTAGCCCTTTTGTTCCTTTTATCGCATTTTCTTATGTTTTGGCCTAATGGTTAGGACTCGATCTAGACCCTATGGTCTTTGTCATCGTCCATACACCAAGGCCCACATAAAAGGTTTTGGATCACCCTATTTGCATGTCTATGCTTGCTTGCTTCTATGTTTTATGCTTTGTGTTAGCCTCTCTAGTTCTAGGCTTTGCCATGTTTGGTGCCCTCTGTGGGCTTAACCATTTGGGAGGCATCTCTGGATGCCAGGTTGCTCTGTGCATGCCCTTCCCTTTTTTGCTCCACACGATGTTATGCTTACCATGCTTGTTTGTGCCACCTGTTGGCTTTCTATGCATCTTTACACGCATGAGTCTTGCTTGCTAGTGTGTCGTCCATGCTTTAACACAATGAAGTTGTGGACATTCAAGCCAAACCTACATTTTTCCCTCGTGGACACCACCTTTTGTTTGATTTCTTGCTTATTTGCTTTCTCGCTTGTTTTCTTACTTTCTTGTTTCTTCGCTTGCCATGTCTATCATGCTTATTTGCTTTATGCTTCTTTCATATGCTCTTTGCATCTTTTCCTTTCATTGCTTGTCTGTTGGTTCTTGTCTTTGTCTTTGCATGTACACATATGGAGCAAGGACACATGGAGCTAGGGCACGGTCTCCTAGGCGCAAGTAAAAAGGGCGAAGACGCAAGCATATAGATATAAGCCAAGCGGCAATGTAGTTTTAGGGGTCTAGCCTCTCCCATTTGGTTATGTACTCTTCTAAAACCCCTTCCTTTCTCTCTTAGATGGGTTGTATTAGGTATATCATGCCATGTACCATTCGTCCTCATCTTTAGAGTATGGCGGCCCCTGTTTACTTTCCTACACCTATATTTTAGGCCATGCTCTAGGGATATAGGCATTTACTTTCCTGCTCCGTGTGCTAGCATTGTGCATGATGTATGTATATATATATACCTGCTTGCCCCTTCCGGTGTGATTGTCACAGTCCATGTCACCTAAGGCAAAGCGATGCCTAATTTCCGCTGTGAAATTAAGGTGACATGTCGCCAGATTATCTCCGTGGAAATTTGGTACTTTGCCCGAATGCCTTAGGAAAACATAGATTAGGACCACACTCGTTCAAAAGCCAAACCCCAAAGCCCCATGCACGCAAAGCCTCGAAAGCTAATGCCAAAATCATGTTTTTACTGCCAATCTTCGAAAATTAAGGTTTTCTAAAAAAAAAAGGACTGTCCTTGGACAGGCTTTATGGGGTGCCTAATACCTTCCCCACACGTAACCAAACTTCCTGACTCAAGAATCAAGATTTTTTGCCATCCACATTAGATTAGGAAAAATGTCATTTTTCTTTGCCTAAGGTCGGTAATAAAATCAACTAGAAATAGGTGACCAATCACACCTTAGAAAAACCCAATGATTGGTGGCGACTTCACTTAAATTTGGTAATTCCCTTAAAATTTTGCCAAGATTCCTACCACACCCCTAACGATAGACCTACATTCCTCCACCGAGAGAGAGAGAGAGAGAGCACCCAAAGCTTTGTGCGCAGACCACACACACCAATCAATTGAGAGGGGCCTCCAACGGGCCCCACGCGCACGGGAGCTTCACAACGGCGGGTGGTTAAACAAAGGCCCACAACGGCGGTTTTTTGCTCCAATCGAGGCCAGGCGTTGACGCCGAACATACCTCAAGATATCCTAGAAGCTCTGAATAGAGAGAGTGAAGGGTTTATGCCCAATATAGAAGAGACAAAGGTGATAAACCTAGTCGAGGAAGGTGAGAAAGAAAAACTCGTCAAGATCGGGGTAAACTTTCCCAAGGACATGAAAGATGAGCTCATAGCTTTTTTAAAGCAGTTCAAGGAAATCTTTGCCTGGTCTTATTAAGATATGCTAGGGCTAGACACCGAGATTATTATCCACAGGATTCCAGTAAAACTTGAATGCCCCCCGATACGACAGGTTCTCCGAAGGATGAAGTCAAAGATTATCCTGAAAATCAAAGAAGAAGTGGAAAAGAAGTTGAACGTCGGTTTTCTTACTACTATAGCCTACTCTGATTGGGTTGTAAACATTGTTCCGATGACAAAGAAGGATGGGAAAGTACGCATGTGCATCGATTATAGAGATTTGAATCGGGCTAGCTTGAAGGATAATTTTCCTTTGCCACACATCGATACCTTAATTGATAACTGTAGGAAAAACATAGTTTGTATCGCATACAAAACATACGCAGTAGAAAAGTAATGGATCTATTTCATTTGCAATTGATAACATGTACTATATAAATTTTAGAATTTAAGAACAAGAGAGTGTACCTTGGTGCGGTGAAATTTAAAACCAAAGATTAGAAGTACTTGGGAACACTTTTAATCTTAACTCCAATTCCACTTATGCCCAAGAAGTGTGATCTCTCATCAGTTTATATGTATGTGTTCAAGGGAGAATAAGAGAGTGGCTTACACTCACATATACACCATTTTCATACATTACTAAATTCTGTATGTTTCTCTCCTTATATATAACTGATTATCTAAATTGGGCTAGCCTTTTGGGCCATTCCAATTGGGCTTTAGTGTGTGGCTTGGAGTGGGACCCAAATGGACAAATAAGACACTATCTCTAATGGGTTTTGGACCTTTTTATCAACTCTTGACAAGTCCAAAATTAGCATTAATTATATTTAATACCACTGTATAAATATATTTGCACTCTAGGCCTTATTAATAAATTATATCCCAAGACTTTATTATACATTCAACCCCTTCATTAAAATATTCGTAATAATACAAAGTCGTGAATGTTGACTGCCACTTTGAAGATTACAACATCTTAATCCTTGAGTACCCAGTTTAATCCTTTAAGTTATTCATCATATATTTATGAAATCTAATTTCATAAATATATACTTTAGTAACTTCTTACTAAAGTGGTTAGGCCTAACACTCTGAATAACCAAACCTATTAAACTTATCTGAATGGAATATTTTATATTTCCGTTAAGAGATTATAAATTCCATCTTGAGAATATATGTTCCTTCAACATTAAATGTGTCTGCCCAAAATACTGAGGTTTTGATCATGACTTTAGATCTCACTCCGAATATATCAAAGCAACCTACACTTTATGATTAGGTTCATTATTCTGTCAGGATTGAGAGTTCATGTAAGTAAAAGTCATGAGATTTATTATTCATTTGACAGTCATTATTCAATATGTCTTAACACTTAAATCATATCAACATATCAACTAGAAGACTCCACTTCCATGATCAAGACAAATCATCTTTGTTGATATGTTATAGTCTTCGCAGATGAAATGCCCAATTTCATCACCGATTACGAACTAAAATTCTGAGTTTACAAAGAACTTGTGATTTATATCTTCTGTGACTAAATCACATAAATCACATACTATGCATCTCATGGACTATATGATAATGTCCAAATATTCGTGTTACCATTATTTTAGATAATAATAATTAAACAATTTTATTAATCACAATATAATATCATACATAGCATCATACAATAGGATTTAAAGGGCACATGTCCTAACAATAACACCATGACCAATATGTTCTTCTCTTTTGTGGACGAGTTCTCGTGTTATAATCAGATCAAAATGGCTGAAACAAGACAAAGCCAAGACAAGGCTCAACACCCATTGGGGAACTTACGCCTACGATGTCATGCCATTTGACTTGAAGAATGCTAGTGCAACCTACCAGCGAGCCATGGTAACCCTGTTCTATTATATGATGCATAAGGAGATCGAAGTCTATATGGATGATATGATTGCCAAGTCACACACTCCTAGAGATCATTTGATAGATTATTTGCACTATCAATCTTTGCTACTACTACATCTCCTCAAGCAATAATGTCTCGAATGATGTGGTACTTTCTTTCAATATGCTTTCCTTTCTTGTGATTTTCTTGGCTCCTTGGATTGTGCAACCGCTCCACTATTGTCGCAGAACAATGTGATAGGATTTTTCTCCATTCTCACAACACCAAGACCAGAAAGGAATTTCTTGTGCCAAACAACTTCTTTTGCTGCTTCATAAGTAGCAACATATTCAGCTTCCATTGTGGAGTTAGCAATACAAGATTTCTTAACACTCCTCCAACTTATGGCTCCACCTTCTAAGGTGAACACACAACCTTAAGTGGATTTACTGAAATCAAGATCTGATTGAAAATCTGAATTTGTATAACCAATGGGAATCAAATCCTTACTACGGTAAACAAGCATATAATCTCTTATTCTCCTTAGATACTTGAGAATATGCTTTACAGCTTGCCAATGTTTAAGTCTTGGATTTGATTGATATCAGCTAACCATGCCAACTGAATAACAGATATCTGGTCTAATACAAAACATGGCATACATGAGACTTCACACTGTAGAAGCATAGGGAATTTGTCTCATCATATTTTCTTCCTCAAAAGTCTTAGGCCTTTGATCATCAGACAAAGGAAGTCCATGTTTGAAAGGGAGTTATCCACTTTTGGAATTTTGCATGCTAAACCGTTCTAGAACCTTATCTATATACCTTGCTTAAGATAAGCCTAACATTCTATTCTTTCAATCTCGCCAAAGCTTGATCCCTAGAATAAAGTTAGCTTCGCCTAAGTCCTTCATATCAAATTGGCTTGACAACCAAATCTTTACTGATGATATTACCCCTACATCATTTCCAATGAGTAGTACATCATCAACATAAAGCACTAGGAACATTACTACTTTATCTTGATGTCTTTTGTACATAAAGGGTTCATCAAGATTTTGTTCAAAACCAAATGACTTGATTGTTTGATCAAATCTAATGTTCCATGATCTAGATGCTTGATTAAGTCCATAAATGGACCTTTTCAACTTGCATACCATATGCTTTTGGTTCTTTGCTATGAAATCTTCTGGTTGCATCATATAGATTTCTTCTTCAAGATTGCCATTAAGAAATGCAGTCTTGACATCCTTTTGCCAAATCTCATAATCATAATGACTAGCAATGGATAAGAGAATTCTGATAGATTTAAGCATTGCTACAAGTGAAAAGGTTTCTTCATGATCAATACCTTCTTTTTTTGTATACCTTTTCACCTTCAACCTTTCCATCTATCCCTCTCTTCCTCTTGTAAACCCATTTGCAACCAATAGGTTTAATACTGTTAGGCGCCTTTACAAGATCCCAAACTTGATTGGAATACATTGAATCCAATTCAGATTTCATAGCTTTGACCCAATGATGTGCATCTATATCTTTCATTGCCTTTTTATAAGTGTAAGGATCAGATTCAGCCTCTTCTGAGATAGCTTCATAAGTTTTTCCCAGACCTATAAATCTTATAGGTGGCAGAACAATTTTCCTACTATGACGAGGCACCTGTGTACTAGTCATTTCATGAGTAGAATCTTGTGGTGTATCTAATACAACCACATCATCCCTAGTTTCATCCATTGGTTGTTCAATTACAGGTTCATCTGTTTCAGCCAAGACAACTTTACTTCTAGGATTAAAATTATTCACATAATCATCTTCCAAAAATTTGGCATTAGTGCTAACAAACACTTTGTTATCTTTATGATTATAGAATAAATAACCCTTAGTTTCTTTTAAATACCCTAAAAACATACATACTTCTGTTTTTGCTTCCAACTTATCAGACTTCCCTTTCAACACATGTGCTGGGCATCCCCAAATGTGGAGGTATTTCATACTAGGCTTGCGCCCACTCCACAATTCCTTAGGTGTGTTAGGAACTGATTTTGATGGAACTAAATTTAAAATATGCATTACAATTTTTAGTGCATATCCCCAAAAGGAAATTGGTAAAGTTGAATAACTCATCATGGACCTAACCATTTCTAAAAGAGCCCTGCTCATTCTCTCTGCTACACCATTTTGTTGAGGAGTTCCAGGTGTAGTCAATTGGGATACAATCCCATTTTGAGTTAAGTAATCCTTGAAATCCCTAAAATGGTATTCGCCACCTTGATCAGATCAAATGGCCTTTATGTGTTTACCTAATTGATTCTCAACTTCAGCCCAAAACTCTTTGAACTTTTCAAAGGCTTCAAACTTCTGTCTCATTAGGTACACATAACCATATTTTAAGTAATCATCCGTAAAAGTGATGAACTACTCGTAACCTCCTTTTGCTTGGGTTGACATGGGACCATATACATCTGTATGAATGAATTCAAGCAACTTTTGGGCTATTCTACCTTTTGCATTAAAATGTATTTTGGTCATTTGACCCTTCAAACAAGATTCACAAACTGTAAATCCATTAAAGTACAATGGCTCTAAGAGTCCATCTTTGATCAGTCTTTGAATTCTGTTTGAATTAATATGACCCAAACGCAAGTGTCAAAGATATGCATCATTAGTAGAAGGAAGCTTTCTCTTTAATTATTTTACATGAGAATTTTTATCTAATTCAGAATTGTATAATTCATGCTTATCAGAAGTTAAAATATAAAGACCATCAACAATATTGCTAGAACAGATAAACACTTTATCCTTCTTTATTACAACATTGTCTTTCAAGATAACGTAATATCCACGTCTACCAAAATAAGTTGTAGAAATTAAATTCCTACGAACATTAGATACATACGAATAGTCTTTCAATGCTAAAACTCTAAAACCAAAACACAAATTAAACACTCTAACAACTACAACTAGAATTCTGATCCCATCAGCCAAAGTTAGAAACACTTCCCTTTCATTCAGCTTTCTGGTCTCCTGGAACCCTTGCAAAGAATTGTAGATATGATTAGTACAACCTAAATCCACACACCAGGAATCCGTGGGATTTTGTATTAAACATATTTCAAGAAGGAATGAACTTTTCATACCCTTATTCTTGGCAGCTCTGAATTTTGGACAATTCCTCTTCCAATGACCTTTCTCGCCACAATGGAAACACTTTCCTTTGGTGTAGTCCTTTTTCTTTCCCTTGTTGGCAACTCGTAAGGCAATTTGTTTACCATCTTGCTTGGTGAAGTCCTTCTTCTTCTTCTTTTTACCCTTGCCTTTCAACTTAGGTTGAGAAGAAGAAGCTTCAACCATATTTGCATCAACACTAGGTGTACCAAGAATGCCTTCTGCCACCACCAATTAATTCATTAATTGTGACAATGTATAAATCTTTTTGGTCATGTTATAATTAAGTTTGAATTCCTTGAATGATTTTGGTAGTGATTGGAGTATCATATCCGCTTAGGATTCTCCGTCAATATCGGCACCTAAAACCTCCAATGTATTTAGATGAGAGATTATCCTAAGAGAATGCTCCTTACTGAAGTACCTTCAGCCATTTTGCTGTTATAAATTTGCCTCATAGTTTCTTCCCTAACAGAACGGCCTTGCTCACCAAACATCTCCTTCAGACTTAGCATTATGTCTGAAGCTAGTTCTACATCCTGCATTTGATGTTGTAGAACATTTAAGATAGATGCTAGGATATAGCACTTGGCGATCTCATTAGATTTCTGCCAATGATCATATCACTGTTTTTCCTTAGGAGGAGCATCTAATGATGGGAAGTTAGGACAAGGTTCATAAAGCACGAATGATGAGAATCAACAAGCATTCAAGGATCCATTGCATGTTCCAGTTGGGCCTATTACTAAAGCAAGATCCAAGAAGATCCAAGAAGATCAAAGAAGCACTTAATGAGCTGATTCAAGAGATTTGGACTGATTCTAACACAGGACATTTCAAGCTTGGCCCAAAGGAAGACGAAGGTGTAATAAATTTAATCCAAGTTATTGAGGGCTGATCTAGCTTAATTGGGGGTGATTTATGGTGTGGATTAATGGTTGGTTGACTTTCCAGCTTCATATCAGTTAATAGACATTTTTCCTATTCTAGAGCTTCTAATTTCAGACCAGATCTACCTTAATTTTAGGCTTTTATTATTTAGAACGTTTTTTTAGCTATTTTCCTATTTTGGATTTGCTAATTTCAGACAAAATCAACTTTTATTTAGGGTTTTACTATTTAGTACATTTTTTTTTCTATTTTCAGTCATGCCTTATAAATAGTATGCACTCATTGTAATAGGGGATTATTGAATAAAAATTAGAAAAGGTGAGGCTTTGCTCTTCTTTTGGTTCTTCAAGAACTGTGAACTTATCAGGGATTCTTCCTTGTGGTGTTCAAACTTTATACCTTTGGTTCGTGATTCAATTATAATCATTGGGTCAAGGTCTGTTACTTATACTTTTGGTTCGCGTTTCACTTATAAACGTTGGGTCAGGGTTCTATCAAAAATCTGAATTTTAGCTTTCTTGGGCAATTATTCCAATATTATTTGTTGGGTCTCAAAGTGTGTCGATTGAGGTTCGCATTATTTGGTATCAGAGCACAGGTTCTAAAATCAGTTTTCTTTTCCTTTATCTTTTGTTTCCTGTTATCATCCTATCTTGTTCCTTTTGTGTTCTTTATTCCTTGTTCTTATTTTGTGACGTGCACTAGGTTAAAATCGTGCACCCAGCTACGAAAAAAAAAAGGTGAAAAAAAAGAAGAGATGGTAATTATTGAAAACATTGTGGAAGATTCAATTGAGGTCAAATATGAGCATGAGTCCACAACTCACAATCCTCAAGTCTCAGTTGATTTATTGAAGATGACTATACAATATGTTGATTTTCTTGGAGTAGAAAGTTTTAATTTCATTATCAACACTTCTTTGATTGGTGTTGCAAATAAATTGAAAGTAGATGAGAAGAAATTTTACGCTACACTTTATGAAGGATTCAAGTTTCAAAACCGTATCATGTTATTAAAGCATTCAAATTATTTGTTTATTTGGAGCGGAAGATTTCATATTTCAAAGATGAACTCGAGGACGAGTTTGATTCAAGTGGAAGGGTCTGATGTACGACACAATTTACTATTTAATTATTGTAATTTATTATTTTTGGTATTTTTATGTAAAAAACGTTATTTTAGGTTTAGGTGATTTATTTCATTGTTTTTAGGTGCATTTAATGCTTTTTAGGTCAAATTTGATTCCTGATATGGTTAGGTATCAATTAGGAGTTATTTTAGAATATATTTTCTTGTTTTGTCAAGTTTTATGGAGCCCTTAAATTGGCCCCTAAGTCTGTAAACGTTTTTCAAAGATAATTATTGAATAAAAATCAGAAAAAAGGTGAGGCTTTACTCTTCTTTTGGTTCTTCAAGAACTGTGAACTTATCGGGGATTCTTCCTTGTGACGTTCAAACTTTATACCTTTGGTTCGTGATTCAATTATAATCATTGGGTCAAGGTGTTACACTTATACCTTTGGTTCGCGTTTCGATTATAAAAGTTGGGTCAAGGTTTCTATCAAAAATCTGAATTTTAGTTTTCTTGGGCAAGTATTCCAATATTTTTGTTGGGTCTCAAAGCGTGTCGATTGAGGTTTGCATCAATGAATTTGTGCTTTTCAGCAATGAGAACAAGGTCCTAGTGCGATGTGCTATATGTACGCCCCCAGAGGGTGTGGTGCCATCACCTCCTTGGTCAAAGCACCACTGAAGGGTCCCCGCAACCTGCTTGCTAGCCGAAATAGTGTCATCACCACTGTTGGATGAGTCCACTCAGGATGGAACAATGACCGGAGCCTTCCCACGATCCCTGCTAGATCTCAATCGACGAGGTATAAAAATAAAAAAAAAACACACACACAAAAAACAAAACAAAACAAAACAAAAAACAAAAGATTTAATTAGTATGCCCAAAACATATGGCAATGCAAATAAACAAGTATGTCTAACCTTACTACCTAACACATATCATGCATGTTCATACCAAAATGTCATATTTTCTCAAAAAATAAAAGTTTTCAAAATACCTCTATTGGGATTCAAATTTGGCAGCGACCGTTTAATCCTATCCATTTTTATCTTAAAATGTCAATGTTGTCAAAATACTTCTCTCTTGGGATTCAGATTTGGCAACGACCATTTAATCCTATCTCTTTCGCCTCAAAAGTATCAAAGTTTTCAAAATACCTCTCTTTCAGGATTCAAATTCGGTAGCGACCATTTAATCCTGTCTCTTTTGCCTCAAAAGTATTCCAAGTTTTCAAAATACCTCTCTTAGGATTCAAATTCGGCAACGGCCGATTAATCCTATCACTTTTGCCTTAAAAGTATCCAAGTTTTCAAAATGCCTCTTTCATCTCAAAACATCAAGGTTTTCAAAATATCCCTTCTTCGAGATTTAGATTCGACAGTGACCATTTAGTCTCATTCGGATTCAGATTCGGCAGTGATCGGTTAATCCTATGCCTTCTTTCAAGATTTAGATTCGGCAGTGACCGTTTAGTCCTATTCTGTCTTCAAAATTCAGATTCATCAGAGAACGTTTAGTGTCATGGGGATTCAGATTTAGCAACGACCATTTAATCCTATGCCTCTATCGAGAATCAAATTCGGCAGCGACCGTTTAGTCTCATAGGGATTTAGATTTGACAAGGACCATTTAATCTTATGCCTTCTTTTGAGATTCAGATTCGGCAGGGACCGTTTAGTCTCATCAGGATTCAGATTTAGCAACGATCATTTAATCCTATGCCTTCATCGAGATTCAGATTCAGCAGCGATTGTTTAGTCTCATCAGGGTTCAAATTCGATAGTGACCGTTTAGCCTCTTCGAGATTCTGATTCAACAACAATCGTTTAATCCTATGCGTCTATCGAGATTCAGATTCGGCAGCAACCGTTTAGTCTCATAGGGATTCAGATTTGGCATTGACCATTTAATCCCATGCTTCTTCGAGATTCAAATTCGACAGCAACCGTTTAGTCTCATTAGGATTCAAATTCGGCAATGGCCGTTTAATCCTATTCCTTCTTCAAGATTTAGATTTGGCAGCAACTGTTTAGTCTCATCGGGATTTAGATTGGGCAGCGACTGTTTAGTCTCGTCGAGATTCAGATTTGACAGCAACCGTTTAATCCTATGCCTTCTTCGAGATTCAGATTCGGTAGCGATCGTTTAGTCTCATTAGGATTTAGATTCGACAATGATCGTTTAATCCTATGCGTCTATCGAGATTCAGATTTGACAACTACCTTTTAGCCTCATCAGGATTCAGATTTGGTAGCAACCATTTAATCCTATGCCTCCATTGGGATTCAGATTTGGCAGTGACTATTTAGTCTCTCTCAGGATTCAGATTCGGCAGCAACCGTTTAATCCTATGTTTTCCAAAACTACCCTCACTAAAAATTGCATTGTTTTCACATTTTCAATCTCCCAAAAATTTTCCATTGATCATGCATAGTTTCTCATATCTACCTTGCTTTTCTCTTAGTTTTTATAATGTTTCAAGTGTTTTCATAGCATCCAACATATGCAGGTTTGCCTATGCTACTCAAAGATGTGAACAGATATATCTTCCAACATCATCATGGCATAAATGATAAAAACAAATATATATATATATATATATATATGCAAAAATACCAAAAATAAATAAGAGCTAGCATGCTTTTCTAGTTGTGTTGTTACTAACATATTTGAAAAAAAATAGGCACTGGCCTTAAGTGTAGAGCAGAAAGCTGAAACTGCAATTTGAAGCTGAAAGCTGGACCCGCTAGAGCGTGCCTTGCTCTAGAAAACTTTTCAGAAGTGAGAATTTAGAGAAATGAAGTTAGAATGGTCAAAATGAGGCTTTAGGGCCTATTAATAGGCCACCGTATGGCTTGGGCAGCACGGTGCACCTAATGTGGTTGGCGGTTAGCATTGACTAGGTTAACGTTGACTAGTTGACTGTTGGAGAAAAAAAAAAAAGAATCTTTTGCCAGTACCAAGGACCAAGCCAGAAGAAACTTTTCTGGACCAGTTGCAGCAGCTCTACCTTGTCAGGTAAGACCGGTCTCAACCCATGAACAGTGCAGTTTCTGCATGCAATTTTAGGGCAACAAAACGCGGAATTACATTCTTTATCTAACACCTCTCTTTACCGTCGAGATGTCAAATAAAGAATGGGCAGCTGTAGATACCGTATTTTATCCACCCTCGATTTGCATGCCAGACCCTGGAAATCTCAAAAATATTAACTTCCCCTAGGGGGCCGTGGAAACATCTAGATTGGCGTGGCGCAACCCGTTCGGGCATCGGAGCACTCAAAGTGCCATTTTAGGTAAAATTGACCAAAATGCCCTTGGTCAACCCCAGGTTGACTGAAAGTCAAAATTGGTCAAAATCATCCCAAAACAACATTTCTTTTTTAATGTTTCTACATCAAACTCGAGCCACTCGGTGGGTTAACTCTTGAGGGCCCTAGAAAACCTAATTTTGATCCAACCGTTGGAACGGGTTCAAAACATCGTCATTGCAAAGATTATTGAATTCCTTTTCCAATGACTACTTATGGGTTGAAATCGGAGTTAAAATGGTTGAGATATCCTAAAAACCGTGGGAAGCATGCCAGCTTGCTTCTCGAGGCCATAACCTTTGATCTGACGGTTGGATTTCCAAGTTCTTTAGTGTTCCAGAAACTACACATCCAAACCTTTCCAGAGACACCAAGATCAACCCAATCCAAGCCGAGAAGGCCTTTATCTAGCCATTCCAAGTTGGTGGCCACAAAGTGGGCGCTAGAGCTGAAGGGTTAATTTTTCAATATAAATACCCCTAGACTCTCCTCAAAAAAAAAAAAAAAAAAACAATATTTGGGCAATTTTGGAGCATTTTCTGGGCATATTTTCTCTCTTTTCCTCATTAAATTCTCTCCCAAACACAAAAGAACCTTTGATTCCTCTCTTCTCTCAACAATCAAGATGCAGTGTTCTTGCACTCTTTTTCCTCTCCTTTGTCTTAGAACCTTGGATTTGAGGTTTTAAGGGTGTAGATGTAGCTTTTTAGCTACAACCTACACCCTTTGCTTTATCTTTGTTCATAGCATGTCTATTTGCTTTCCAAAGTGTATCTTTATTTTATCTGGCTTCCTAGCATGTTTTATAGCATTTTTTAGCATGTCTCCTTGCTTTTTACCATGTTTTACCACTTTGATGATGTTGGCTAGCCTTTTTGGGCTAGGATATGTCTAAATATTGTGTTTGTGCTTAGATCCATGTGCCTAGGTGCCTTTTAGCATGCTTATGCTTTGATCTACTTGTTTATGTGCTCTTTGTCATGTTTGTGTTTAGATCTAATCTTTGAGTGCTCCATGCCTTGTTCATGTGTCTAGATCTACATGTTCTTTGCTATGCCATGTGCTTCTAAAGCCTTTTTATCTCCTGTTATCTTTTTTCTTTCTTGTGTTTCGGCCCTTTAGGCATGGTGTGGATCTAGATTTTGTGGTCTAGGCCTACATCTGTGCACCTAGGTCTATATCAAAGGGTTCGGATCATTTCCATTATACATGCTTATGTTTGCTTGCAAGCTTGCTTTTATGCTTTATATCCATGCTTGCCTATCTAGATCTACGCTTTACCATGCTCTGTGCCCTCTATGAGCTTGTGCTTGTCGGTCTTTAGGGCCACTTGCTTGTGTGGTTGCATTTGTCCCTCTTGTGGCTTATTTGGGTGTGATAGCTTGTGAGACATATCTCCATGATGTTGGTGTGCTTGATACACACCTTTCTTTGCTCCGTGCGATGTTGTTATGTTTGTCTTGCTTGCTTTGTACCACCTGTTTGGCTTTCTCCGCTTCTTTGCATCTTTGCACGCTTGCTTACATGTTCATGCATGAGTCTGTGTGTCATACATACTCCAATCACATGGAGCTATGGACACCCAATCCAAACCTACATTTGTCCTCCTAGGACACCCCCTAGGCACAAGCAAAAAAAGGGCAAGGATGCAAGCAAGAAGACATAAGCCCATAAAGGGCAATGTTCAATAGATTAGGAGGCCTAGCCTCCCTGAGTTGTTATATCTTTCCCTCTCTCTCTTAGCCTCTTCTCTAGAGCATATATTAGGGTTCCCCCTCACCTTGTACCCCTTATCTTTCTTGCTCCTTGCTTGGGCCACATTCCCTAGGTATGGAAATGTCTATTTTGCATTTCTTGTACCTTGTTGGGCCATACCCTTAGAACATTGGCAAAGTCTGTGAAAGTTCAATATGTGTGTAAAACACCCTTGAACGTTTAGACCCCAAATTATAAATTATCAATTCAAACTTATAATCAAACAATTAATGTGCGGAACATGAACATAAGCCAATCACAGAATTGATAACTAATCTAAGTCAAATATAAACACATCCACAGCAGTAAATATAAGGCAAAGATAAAGGGAAGGAAGATGCAAACACACGGACAACACACGATGTGTTATCGAAGAGGAAACCGAAGTCCTCGGCGTAAAGCCTCTCCGCCGCCCTCCAAGCGGTCAAATAATCCACTAAAGAATGTAGTTGGGATACATGAACAACAAAAGACCCTCAAAGCCTAATCTACCCAAGTACCTAAGCCCTCCAAGCTTCTTGCTCCAACGAGGTTGCACCGAACCTATTTCTTCTTTAGCTTCCCGGATTTCGCTACTAGACCACAGCATTAACCAATGAATATTGGTTCCTTCCAAATTGCTTCCCTTAGCACCAAATGAACCTTCTCACAGACGTGGGTGTGGTGAGAAAAGGATTTGGTCAATAACCTCTCAAGGATGTATCAATGGAGAGGAAGAGAGTAGAGGAATTTGTAGAGACTCTAAGGTAAAGATTGTGGATGAATCAATCTTATTTTTCTCTAGGGTTTCTCTCAAAAATTCTCTCTGGAAGCTCTCTCAATTTAGTGGGTATAAGGGTCCGTATATAGTGGTGTGTGTTTGGAATACGAAGAGACAGTTTTTGCCAAACAGGGCTGGTTGGTGGCTTGGCCTCGCGGCTTGTCCAAGTCGCGAAGTAACGGCCTGGCCAGCCTAGGACTTTTGTCCTGTAGTGCGACAGCTGGCGTGACCCTTCAGCTCCCCTGTGTGCTTCTCACGTGTCTGCAGTTGGCGGCTTGCCAATCGCGAGTCAGCCGCGAGTCCTAGCCGCGAAACTCTGCTTCTTTGCACAAACTTGAGCTTTTCTTCACATTCTCTTCACACACTACCCTTACATGAATCCCACCTAAATACAGGGTTACTAAATGCTAAATTACAAGCAAATTGGCACGGAATAAAGCCAACAAGATGGTTGATAAATTTCAACCTTACAATCTCCCTCTTTGGCTATTCCGTGACAAAACCCTAAAACAAACTCTAGACTTAACGCGTGAGTTGGGAACAGTTGGAAAGCTCACTCACACCTAACTCTAGAATCTGTGAAGCTTTAGAACCATAAGAACAAGTAACTCCTGAAACACAACAACACAATAAGTTCATTGTATGCAGAAAACTTGTAATGCAAATGGAGCAAGCACAATGCAATCAAGCACAATGGAATAAAGCAATAAACCATGGCAAGACCAAAACAGGTAATCACTATAACCAAGTGATCACAATGCTCATTCACACTTGGAATGAACATCCGGACATTCAAGATGACAAACACAAGGAAAATCACTTGAATGACCAACATTCAACCAATGCACAATACATGAAGTATGTGCATCTAGGAAAAATCCTACAATGGCACAAGAGTGACAATACTTAAAAGGAAATGTGTAACATTTAGTTAGAAGTATTGATTTAACAAAGCACAAAGGCTGCATAAAGCATGGTACAAACCACAAAGGCCTACAAATTGCATAGAAACTGAAAGCTCGAAAATGTGTTGAAAACACAAGAGCTGTTTAGACCCCCCAAATTAAAATTACGGCTTGGTTGATTTTACACAAACTTAATACAAGTGCGGAATAGTGTAAACACAAGCGTATAAACAAGAAACTACTCTAATTCATAATTAAAGCAACACAACAGTAATAATGAAATTAAACAAGAGTAGGGAAGAATGATGCAAACACAGAAAACACCGAGACGTGTTCTCGAAGAGGAAACCGAAGAACTCGGCGAAAAACCTCTCCGCCGCCCTCCAAGCGGAAATCGATCCACTAGACAATCAGTTGGGATACATGAGTAACCAAGAGACCCTCCAAGCCTAATCTACCCGATGTACCTAAGCCCTCCAAGCTCCTACTCCAACAAGGCTTCTCGGAACCGTGTCTTGTCTTAGTTCTCCAGATCCCGCAACAAGCTCCATGTTGCATCTGCCATTCCAGGCTTCTTCCAATGCTTCCCAGCAGCACCAAAACGTTACTCAACACTCTCAAAAGGTGTGGTAAGTGTTTAGGCTATCAACCTCTCAATGGTGTGGAAATGGAGAGGGAAGGGTTGAGGAGATACCACAAGCAAGTGTATAGAGAAAGGTGGGGATGACAATCTCTAATTGCAAATGTGTTTGGCTAGGGTTTTCTCTCTGAAGCATTCCTCAACATTTGTGGGTAATGGGGGTTTATATAGGATAGGTGTAAAATGTGTGAGTCAGTCAGTACAGGCTGGCAGAACAGCATGTCTCGTGGGAAGGCCTTACCCGCGAGATACTCGCGAGAGACAGCTGTCTCCATCTGTCCTGACTCTTCGCATTCCAGCATGTGCAGGGCACATGCATCACTTTGCGGGAAGCTTAGTCGCGAAATACCCGCGAGATTCCATCAGCTTCCAAATTGCTTGAGTCTTCACACACTCTCTATCACACACCCCTTACAACAATTCCCACAACAAATACAGGGTATAAACAATTGATAGTAATTACAATCAAATTTGGCACGGAATAAAAGCCAACAAAACACATAGTTGTAAATCACAACTTTACAATCTCCCCCTTTGGCTATTCCGTAACAAAACCCTTAAACAGACTCTAGACTTAAACGTGAGTTTGGGAACACAGGCAAAACTCACTCACACCTAATTCTAGATTCTGATAAGCTCTTGAAACATATGAACAAGTAACTCCTGAAACACAACAACAAAATATTATCATTGTATGCAGAAAACTTGAAAAACATATGGAGCAATAAGCGCATGATCAAACAGAATGAAATAGAAACACTAGATCATGGCAAGATCAAACAAGTAATCACTATACACAAGCAATTACTATGCTCATTCACACAAGGAATGAACATCCGGATATGCAAGATGATAAGCTCATATGAAGAGTACCATTTGCAAATCCAACACTCAACCAATGCAAAATACTTGAAGAATTTGCATCTAGGAACAATCCTACTAGGGCACAAGAGTGTTCATCACTCAACCAATGCATAGAACGTATATGCATCTAGGAACAATCCTACACGGGCACAAGAGTGATGTAGTGAAGTAAATGTATGACATTAAACTTTAACAGCACACGCATAAAGGCTGTATAAGCAAAGTATTGCAAATACATGGCACAAACCATAAAAGCCTACAAAACATGCAATGAAACAAAACAACCCTTAAAGCTTACAAAAGCAACATGGGTACATGCAAAGTATGCTACAAAGTATAGAGAATATCACAAAAGAAACATCTGAAATAATACTTAAATAAAGCATAGTATCAAAGCTTTAAACGCAAAACAAGTAAACATAAGACAACAAAACACTTCTTCTCCCCCTATCTCCATACTCCCCCTATCAATGACATCATCTCCCCCTTTTTGTCATGGAATAGCTAGTCATCCCCTTCTAGCTTCCGTTGAATTTCGTCCATCTGAGTTTGAAGAGAAGTGAATTGTGAATCAAGACGTCGGTGGTGAGTGTACATGATAGTCGCCAGTCCGGACATCTTTGTACTCATCTCTTGAAGAGCAGTGAAGATAGTGTTGAGCTGTTCATCATTGGTACGAGTTGCAGAATTCGAGGAACCCGATGGTGCATGACTTTCTTGCTTGGTGTTCTTCTTGGCGTGGCTCATACTAGCATGGAGAGACCGAATGTTGATTGGACTGGGCCTTGGATATGGACGTTCATCATCCAATGGACGGACACCTTTGAGCTTCAAAATCTTTGAAATAAGGCGAGAGAAAGGAAGACAATTCCTTGAAGCAGTCCGGTCAACTGTTTTTGCCAAAATGTGAAAGATATGAGAGCACACATCAATCTCTACATCCGTGATCAGATCATTCAGAAATAAAGCTCGACCAAGGTTGATATATCCAGTGCTGGACAAGGGATAGAGATTGCTACACATGATCATTGAGAGAAGTCGTAGCTCGGAAGAGAGGGATGCCACATTGATTGACTTCTTAGTGGATGAGAATTCCAAATCAACTCCTAAAGACTGTCTGAGATATTCTTCATCTGGGTTCAGCTCATCATATACCGGCGGTATGGGGAGTATTGGCCGGTTAATGTGTAGAATTTCCGCCAAGTACATTGGTGTGACAGAAAAGGTCTTTCCTCGAACCCAACATTTAATCTCGTCGCCGACGACACTGGCATTGGCATAGAATTCCTTAACCATGTTCTCGTATGTATCCTCGAAAGTTGACAGCAGATAGTTCCAATCTTTCGTGGCAAACCAAATGGGTATTTGTGTGTCCCTGAGTGAAGGCTGGTCAACCCCCCTTTCAACTATCAAAGGAGCACCCTGAAAGTGGTTCTTGAAGGATTCAAAAGCAGCATAAGACTTGAACAAGTGAGGATCAAAAGTTCCTGTTGAGCCACGAGTTCGCTTTGGTCTAGGTGAATCAGCATCAACATCAATGATCGGCTCTTTCCCTTTGTTGCGACCTCCTTTCACAGCTGAAGTCTTGAATGGAGACATCTGTGCAACATAGCACACAAAACAAACAGGAGACAAGAGCACAACCCACAGACCACAGAACACAGAACTTGATTAGATTCAAGTTAGGTCAAAACAGAAGTAACACTGATGAATGCATAGACACAATGCATGGAACTAAGCAAATGTGCATGTGTGTGTATATGTGAGCAAGAGCAAGGTGTATGAGACACACTATCAATGACCAATTTGAGTGAAATAAGGTCAAACAAGTGAAAGTCCATGGATTGAAATCACTTGATTCCGAATTAGCACATAACTGTCACTCAGACATTTTGACAAACACCTAGTATGCACAACTTCAAATATGACATGAGCAATGCATGAACATGGGAAAACCTACCCTCAATACAAGATAAAATGCCACAAGGGGCCAACACAGATGCAGAAACAACCAATGGGACACAGCCCAAGCAAAAGATTTGACAAAAATTCACCCAATTTCGACAAAATATCCAAATTTTCGAAAAACCCCAAATTATTGAAACCCTAACGAAAATTCTGCATAAAGTAGGACAAAACTTGAAGGAGAATGCTTTAGAAGACATACCTTGAAGTTGACAATGCAGAAAGGATGCTTGAAAATGATGGGTTTTGAAAAAAAAATGACCTTGGGTTGAAAAAAGGGTTCGACAAAGGTTGAGCGAGGGAAGTTTTTGTGTTTTTTGAAACACTGTCACATCAGCAAGATAAAGACAGAAAACACGCGTTTTTCGCGGGTTAGGGAGTGGCGACACAGTCGTGAAACAGTCGCGAGAAGAGCCACTGAAGCACAAAAATTTTCGCGAGAAGCATTAGGTCGCGAAACAGTCGCGAGACAGTCGCGGTAACTTCTGTCTGAATTCTGAAAAATCCAATTTTTGGCTAAACAACATTTCGCGAGAAGCTATTGGTCGCGAGACAGTCGCGAAAGTTTCTGTGTGACAGGAAGAAGAAAAAAATATTTCCCTTAACTCCTTTTCGCGGGAAGCTCTAAGTCGCGAGCTTCTCGCGAAACAACCCCTGAACCAGTTTTTGAAGAAACACAAAAACATGCAGTTTAATAAAAAACAAATGACA